>JAPDRO010000002.1:0-693309 GCA_030247885.1 Taxawa tesnikishii (nom. ined.)
TAACCCTAACCCTAACCCTAACCCTAACCCTAACCCTAACCCTAACCCTAACCCTAACCCTAACCCTAACCCTAACCCACTCACTCACTCACTCACTCACTCACCACTCACTCACTCTTATTCTTACTCATTCTTACTCTCACTCACTCACTCTCTTTTTCAATGTTTTTTTCTTTCTACTTTATTTCTTTCTTTCTATTTTATCTCTCTACTTCTTTTATTCTTCTTATATCTTATTACTCTACTACTTTATTACTTTACTACTCTATTACTCTACTATTCTATTACTCTACTATTTTATTACTCTATTATTTTATTACTTTACTACTTTACTACTTTATTATTTTATTACTTTATTACTATATTTTTATTACTTTCTTATTCTTTTTTAAATATTACTTTAACTCTACTAATTTATTATTCCATTCTTATATTACTATATCTCTATTACTTTACTCCTTATCTTTTACTATAAATCTCTTATTTTAACTTTTTTTCTTTTATTTCTTTTCTTTCTTTTATTTTATCTCTTCTTATTTTCCTATTTTTTACTTTTATTCTATTTCTATATTATTATATCCCTATTACTTAAACTTTCTTTCTTTATTCCTTCCTTATTATAACTCTTATTTTCTAACTTACTTATTTTATTCCTTCTCTTTTTATTACCTTTTCTTTTTATTATCTTCTCTTTTTCTTTTATATTATCCTCCCTTACTTTACTTTCCTTTTTACTTTTTTTTCTCTTATTCTTAACTAATCTCCTTTTTCTTTTATATTCCACTATTTTACTTTAATTTCTTTTACTTTACTATTAAATCTATTAGTTTTTCTTTTTCTTTCTTTTATCTTTTTTTATCTTAAGAGATATATCTTTTTCTCTTTAAAATATTATACTTGTTATAGAGAGAAATATTACCTTTTTTTTTTGAAAATCCTATATAGAGAAATATTGTTCCTTTCTTTAAAACTTAGCTTTTCTATGATTATCGTCTTCTTCATTTATATACTTACTTTTTACCCTTATTTATCTAAACCCTAACTCTTAGTTCTATATTATCCTATATAATCCCTAAGGTTTAAGAAGAACTTTATTATACTTTAGGATTCTTTCTTAACTTCTTTATAACTTAGCTTAAGTCTATTTAACTAAGTTACTTTCCTTATCTATTAGACTTCTTCTTAACTACTCTAACTAACTTATTATTAGGCGTTTACTTTTTGTTAGGACTCTTTCTTGCTTGTCGGAGCTAGTAAGGACCTAACGTATTTACCTCTTAAGCTATTATCTATTTTTTTCCTTCGCTACTTCTTCTGTTTTTTCCTTCACTACTTCTTCTGTTTTTTCCTTCACTACTTCTTCTGTTTTTTCCTTCACTACTTCTTCTGTTTTTTCTTATAGGTCGTTGCTATTAGTTGTCTCTGACCTCGCTATCTTAGAACGACAATAAAGCCTTTGCCGCTACTCTGACTCCCTGTACCGCCATTCCGCCTCCAAATCTTGTCTCCTCTCCCAACCAGTCAAAGAAATCCTCCACCCCGGCGAATCTGCGCCGGAAGTGGTCCTCTAGCCATCTGGCTCCTCCGGCGCTCACGAATATCCCGTAACAGAGCGGCAGGACCACGTCTCCGTGCTCACACGCTTCTTCCTTACTGGTCTTGCTGAGCTCAGCCCTTTGGCAGATGGACTGAGGGTTTAGGCACCAGAAGCAGCTCGTGTACGGACGCAACCACTTTCGTCCGCGTGTCTCGTGCCGCTGCCGTACTCGACTGCGCTCGTGAAACACCTCATGCCGCCGGGCACACTTGGAGAACTCGTGCTTCCATTCCTCGTCCATCGCACGGCAGAGCAAGCATGTCCCGCGCACGCTGGCCAGGTCCAGACGGTAGTTGACAAGTTCGGAGTGAGCCTGCAGCCGCTCTTGCTGGATGAGATCGAGTCCGGTGTGGGCGGTCTGCCGTCTTGTCGCGTCCGAGGCTGCGATTGGATCCTCGTGAGCCGCTTTGCAGACGTCGCAAGCCACGTCTTCCGGCATGCACCACCTTCGGTGCTGAGCGAGATCGAGGTGTTCGCTCAGCGAAGTTCGGAAACATTGCTCGCCTCGTAAGTACTTGTGCACGGCCTGCTTGTCCCGTCGCTTGCGAAGTGACACGTCGTCCCTGCAGCTGCCCGTCTGCTCCGAACCGACGTCGACGTCGTCTTCGAGCTGTGCCTGCCACGTCGCCGGCAGGAGAACCATCGAGTACGCCTCCATCCCGTCGCGGCCGGCCCGACCCGACTCCTGCGCGAAGGTGACCAACGAGTCCGGCTCCCCTACGTTCATGACCAGACGTACATGAGCGTGGTCGAAGCCTTCGGCAAGAGCGGTCGTGGCAACGAGATACGGGCGGTCGGAGGTATGGATCCAGCGATCAACGATGAGCTTCTTCTGTTCCGGCGTTCCGCTCTTTGCGGTGTATGCAGCACAACCAAGCAGTTGGCACAGGCTGTCCGCGTCCTCACACGTTCGGACGTATAGGACGATCTTGTCACGGGAATGATCGAACAGGTCGGAGTCGCGCCACGCGTCTTGCGCTTCGACCGCACTCTGCTCCAGAAGGCTGCCTTTGCGAGGGTCTGCCCTGCGGACCATGTAGAATATGTTGGGTCGGTTGCTCGATGCTCTGATGGTTGTCGGACGGTAGAGGTAGTTGCGCTCCTCAAACTCCTCTTTCATGGACGGAGGCAGTGTGGCTGTCAGGTAGACAAACTGCGTCCTGAGATTGCGGACCGCAGTAAGGTCGACGATGCTCGATCGGTAGTCAACGGCAGTCACCGTCAGGTGGCATTCGTCGATCACGATTCGATCGAGTTTCTGCTGGACGATCAGGCTTCGTGCGTATTTCGTGAAGTGTGTTGTGGCCGCAGCCTCAACGCTGACGATTATCAGCGATGCTTCTCGACTTTCTCCCGGCAACCATTCGAGGTGAGCGATGTTCAGTTCCCGTATCCGCCGAAGCAGGTCTGCCCGAAGGGATACGAGCGGCACGATGAGGATGGTGATCCCGGCATCAGGCAGCGTACACGGCAACATGAAGGACAGGCTCTTTCCGGCTCCGGTTGGCAAGATGGCCACCACCTGCTCCGTCCACGACATGATCGTGGTGAGGGTCTGTTCCTGCTCCCTCGATTTCCACATCATTCTCTGGTTGCCGTAGAGCTTTCTGAGCCCTTCCAGCAGAGCCTCTGCCGACCACGGTTTGCGGGGCCGATAGACACCCTTGGCAAGTCGTTCCTTCAGTCGACACTCTTCTCCGTCCCTCTTTCGCTTCTTGCCTTTTAGCATCGTCTCCACTCCCCAGAAGTCCTGCCACAACGTTGACGCGCGAAGTCCCATTCGGATCAGCCCGTCCCACACGTTGCCGAAGGTCGCTCCCGTCTGATTGGCATACGCCCTGTTGACCGTGCGTGTCTTGTGGTTGCGCTGTCTCGTCATCGCTCGGATATCCTCCTCCATCTCCTCGGCGTCCTCGTCGTCTTCGTTGACTTCGAAGCAGCCTATGTTGCTCGCAAACTTGGTCTTGACGATGGCCACGCTCATCTGGCGCCAGTTGGAAACGTGAAGCCGGGGTGTGCACGCCCGAGCACTGGCTTCCTCCAGACAACGACTCAACCGTCCTTCGCCCCACACCTTTCCGTCTTTCTCCCACAAGAACGAGGAGAGCAGTGCCTTTGGTGATTGCTGCCGCAGAAAGACCTGTCGTAGCGGCACGACATAGACGAGGTAATCCAGCAACAGGTCGCCCACCGGATTGGCGAGAAACCGGATGTTTTCCTTGTACCTGCCCGTCTGCTGCTGACCTTTGTGGTATTTGACATGTATCATGACACGATCGTGGCGGAGTGTGATGGATCGTCGTCGTTGCGTGTTCCGCCAGGTCATGGAGAAGAACTCGCTTTCGCGGATGGGCTGACCGCCACTGATGTGAACGAGGACACACAAGCGTTTCAAGAACTCCTGCACAGTTGCCTCGTAGCCGGCTAGCGCACTGTCCCTCCAAACGAAGCCGCTCGCTGATCGACGGTCTTGCTGAAGGAAAAGGCGGCACAGTTGCTCGGAACGCTCAACGGCGGCCAACAGAGCTTTGTCCGTCCCCTCAGCAGGAGAGCGTTGTCACGATGCTGGATCAAGCTCCAGCCGACGGTATCGACGTTGCCGCTATCTCTAAGCGCCCAAGACTGCATGCGGCGTAGGTCCTTCTGACCCAGCAGCAAGTCGTCGTACAGTAGCCGTTCGCACTCACGGTATTCGGAGAGCAGTAGCGTGGGGATCTGGTCCATACGCAGCTCTGTATCTTCGTATGTCAGGACCTGTTCGCTTTCGTCCCAACAGGCCTCATGATCACCCACGCTGTCCTTCGAGATGCGAAACAGCAACAGGCGCCAGCGGAGTATCTCCCCATCGGCGTCTCGGCCGTCTGCTGCAGATAACTCTCACAGCATTCCTTGACGAGCGCGAGCGTTTCTCCCCACCCTGCCGCTCTTTGCGAGCACAGTCATAGAAGATCAGCAGCTGCGCGACCCATATCATCGCAGACAGACTGCTGTTGAAGTTGCCGGGTTCCATCCAGCCTTGCGTAGACGGCTTGATGCTTAGCATCGCGCAGAAGCTCACTATTGGCGAGCGGTACCGTCGGGCTCCGGTAGTGTGACGGATAACGAGCATCCATAACTCAACCAGCCCATCTCTCAGTTGGCCCTTGATCCCTTCACCCGTGCCCGTCGCTCCCCGTTCTGCTAACCGACGGAGGTTATGCCACACCACCCTTTGCTTGTCCGTCGGTTCGATCACGTCCTCTGGCCGGATCGTCTCCTCCGAGTCAGCACTGAAGTGGTACTCGTCACAGATCGCCACTCGCTCCAGGTACGACAGGAACTGTGACGCCAGCTTGAAGTAGACCTTGAGCGTGCCGGGCTCCTTGTAAGGATCGAACGGCCGAACCTTCCCAATCGACTCGACCTGCGACGACTGGAACCGACTGAGAACGACGCGACATGGCCAAGTGAGCATACAGTCGGGTCCGTCGAAACACCAGCCGTGCGCCTCCCTGAGCACGTCCTCCATCGCATCGACGATCGTCCGCAGAGGACATCCTTCGTCTCGCGAGGGCACGGCGATCGCTGCTCGGATCTCGTCTTTCTTCAAGCCGCAGACATGGTCGACGATGCCGGTCTCTCTGAGCCATGGTACCACGGTAGAACGATGCTCGTCGAATCCGCGGACACGGTTGGCCGCAGATGCGGCGTCGCGCTCTGCCTGAAGGATGTCTTCTTCTTGCGTCCGGAAGAAGTCACGCTGGTGACCGGCTCGCCTCCGACCGCAAATCTCCAGGTCCGCTACTTGGACCTCGAAGTACCTCTGCCAGCTTCCGACCTTGAAGAAACGCTGACAGGCGCGGTCGCAAGACCACAGCTTGTTGTGGGTATGGACCTGCTTCAAACGAGCATCGCCGCCTCGCTTCTGTCCGTTGACCCAGCCGTGTTGCCGCTCACAATGATCTTGCATGCCACGCGGAGTGCGGCATATATAGGGACAAAGCCTGCCTTCGCCATCTTTCCCGCCACACTTCAAGCCGTCGAAGTACACCGGAAGTCCCGTTACGGGAGGCTCTGTTGCTGCTGGATAGATGACATCTGCCTCGACTTGCGCAAGTTCGGTAAAAGACCCGACTTTGGCAATAATGTCCCGCCGTTGTTGTAAGCTGAGACGCTTGTGATGCACACGAAGATGTTTGGCGAGCTGCGAAGGTACGACTGCATACTGACAATGGATGCAAACAAGGATGCGGTGCTGGGCGACTACTTGGAAGAGACGATGAAAATCATCCATCTGAGTCTTGGCTTGCCTTCACGGCTGCCATACTTGCGAGGCCAGACATAGCTATATTACCTTTCTAAGGATTTAAAGGATCCATGTGATGCTCAGGATCAATTGTTTAGAGCGTACTGATCACGTCGCATAGACACAGGGCTGGTCTTTGTTTGGAGAGGCCGCCCTGCGAAAATGCGGGGAGTGGCCTATGCACAAGGCGCCTCATCTTTTTCCTTTTAAGACCGCCGCCCTTGATGTTCCATGTATATGGCATATATATGAGTGGTGTTTGGCATGCAGAGAGAATAACCTTATGACAGTATAGTGTGTGGGTTTCGAGAAGGTTGGGGCTCGGGAAGGCAAACGAATCGTGGTCAACAGGTGCAAACGAATCGTGGTCGTTCCTCTAACCCTTAGGGTTATAGCCCACGCAAAAGCAAACGAATCGTGGCCATTCGTTTGACTTCTACGAGTAGCTAAAATCTAATAAATACGTAATACTTACTACTTTATTTTTAGCTACCTTTATTAAAAGCTTTAAGAATATAAGAATAATAGCTATCTTACTTATACTTATAAAGTATTTAATAAAGACATATTTAAATCCTTATAGTAGCTTCTTTAGAAACTATTTAACTATATAGAATTAGTATAATAAAAGCTTAGTACTATATTACGAAATCCCGGATTATAGTATTAATAGTAATACTACTAATACTACTCGTACTAATAATACTACTTATACTAGACGTTATAGTACTTACTACGTATACTAGTATATATAGTAATTACTATATATACTAATAATTCTAGTATATACTAGTATATTTAGCTTATCTTACTAGGTAAATTATTAGGTAAATTACGCTTTAACTTAGTACTACGTATATCTTCGTAAGCTTCGAGTAATAACCTTATTTAAAGCGATTTAATAATACGTACTAACTCGTCTATATAAACCGATTCGTCTATTTATATCGAGTTAGTTATATATATCGACTCGTCGATATTTATTAAGTTAGTAATACGCTACTATTAAGTTACTTAAACTAACTAAGTTATATGTTTTAACTTATTAGTATATACTAGCTTATTAGCTTACTTTAACTTACTAATATACGTTAGCCTTCCTTAACGTAAAATATATAGTATATATAGATTCTAGTAATATATAACGTTAGTATAAAAGCGTAGCCTAGTATATTTATTTTATAGTATTTACTTATTTATTAACTTTATCCTTACCTTTACCTTAGCCCTCTTCTTCTTAAGCTAGGAATCTAGTAACTACTTTTAAATTGCTTTAAAACCATCCTTATTAAACGGGCGATTATCCTTACCTTATAGTATAAGTATAAGTTTATTAGCCTTAGCGTAAATATTATATAACTATAAGTACTAGCCTCGTAGTAGTTCTAGTATATTTAACGTCCTTTTTTAACTTTTACTTATAAAGCGCCTTTATAAGTAAAGGTTACTACCTTTAGCGTATACTCCGACTACCCTCTAGTTTACTATTATCCTTAAGTATTTATAATTAGTTATATAACGAATAATAATAAGGAAAATAGCGAACTACTTAATAATTACTATACTATATTTCCTACTACGTTAAACTATTATTTAGAGGAACGCTTTACTCTAAGTAGGCTCCGAAACTTTTACTCTTATAATAGCTTTAATTACGTTACTATGTCCCGACTCGTTAAGTTATTATTCGACTTTATATTATTTAACTTATAGAATATAACGTAGTTTATAGTAACTCTATAGTTAGATTTTAATAGAAAAGACGACTATCTCTTATAAAGACTAGTTTTATTTAAATCTTCGTTACTATTAATTTCCTTACTATTTAAGCTTTCCTTAAAAGTTAGTTTAGTAAGTATATTTACTTATTTCTATATATTCGTTACGTTAATAAATTTATTTATATATAAGTCCTTCTTAAGGGTCGCTAGTATAGCTTTAGTAAGGCGGCTTTAAATTAGCTCCTAACGTTTTAAATATTAAGTTAACTAGGTCTTTTACTTTTCTTCGAATAGTTTTACTACTTCGTTTAAGTTAAAGTTTAAATATATTAGCTTACTAGTCTTATCGGATTTATACGTTCTAGTAGCCTAGCTATTAAGAAATAACTATAAAGTAGTATAGACTAATACTATAAGGAAGGGTAATAGTAGTTAAAATAACTTAGTTATTAATAAATAAATACTAACTTAACTTACTTTAAAGTATATAAACTAGATACTTTCTATTATTAAATAGCTAGTATATCTCTTAGCTTACGTTTAAATTAGCTTTTAGTATCTAGTAAAGAATAATGTTAGTATACTTTTCTTATCCTTATACTTAAATAAGGTATTCGGTATATACTTATAAGTTTATTTCTTCTTAAATATAACGCTATAATATTATAAGTAAACTAGCCTTTTAAGTATAACCTTAATTAAAGTAGTAGTAGTACTTCTACTCTTATAAATAACTTCGCGAAGCTAGTATACGCTTAGTATTATACTTATTTTGTTAGTCTTTTAATATCTTACCTTAAATCTTATACCTTTATATATAGTTACTAAAATACTCTATAGAGAGTTAGTCTTTAGCTTTTTATCTTAGACTCCTACCTACTTACCCTCGGCTATCTCGAGAAGTATAACTTTTGCTTATAAGGTAAGAAATATTAACTATTTATAGTATTTATTATACGTATAAGTAATAAGTTATATATATACTTTCGAGTATATCTTACGCTAGTTTAATAGTATTACTTATTCTTTCTCTATATTTACGCTATAGTATCTTAGTTAGTCTAGTATATTACTATCTTACGAGCTACTTACTCGGCTACTAGATTATAAAGAACTAATATTAATTACGTCGACGCTAGCGCTTATTATACTTACGTTTTATTTTCTTTTTTAACTAGAAGGTATTTCCTTAGAAAACGTAAGTAATAGCGCTACTACTAATAGTATACTTACTTACTTCCTTTTATACTACTTTAAAAAGACTAGGAATATACGACTAGCCTCCGCTTTTATTAGTACTATTAGGCGTAATATTAGTATATATTCGTTAAATACGTAGTTACTTATTATATATCTTAAACTCTCCTAGTATTATACTACTAAGATATCGTACTTATATACTAGTAAGATAGTAGTATATAGACGTAAAGTACTACTTACTCTCTTAGTATTAGTTTAAAGTAATAGTAATAAATATAATATAGACTTTTATCGAACTAGGCGCATACGGATTTAAGTTAAGTCTAGTAGTTTTAGCGTACTAACTAACGTAAGGGAACGTTATCTTTCGCAAGGAATTATTAGCTAACGTAATATTATATAAAGTCTAGTTTATAAGATATAGTTAAGTTAACTAGCGTTTATTTAAAGTAAGCCTAGTAGTTAACTTACTATATTATTATTCGATATATAAAGTAGTTCTTCCTACTAGTAAAAAGCTAAGTATAAATGTCGGGGCCTAAGTCTTTAGTAATATTTAATAATCCTAGCCCTCTAGGTACTAGGGTATTTAATACTACTAATTATATTAACGTTAATATAAGCTAAGCTTCGAGATACTATATAGTAAGTAGTATTACTTAACGGAAGAGACCTAATAGACTTATATCTAATTAGTTAGTTATTTACTTAGTTAACTCGGAAATTAATAGGGACTCTACTCTTATTTAACTTAAAACGTAAATTATAGAGATTACTAACTTAGGACGTAAGTCGCTTATATCGTTAAATTACTACGAATAATTCGGTAATCTCTTACGAGTTTACGTATTTATAGTAGGTAGTAACGTACTAAAGGACTTAAGTCTCTTACCTTTAATTCTTTACTTATATACTTTATTATATCCTTTAAGCCTTAACGGCGCTTTTAGTTAAAATAATATACTTTTATATAAACTATTTATATAGATACTTTCTTCTTTATATAATACTTCCTTATCTATACGCTTTACTTAATTACTCGATATAACTTAATAGAGACGAGTAGTAGTTTAATAATATACTTACGTAGCGACTTTATATAGTTACAAATCTTATTATTATTTAATTTATTAGAATTAATCTTCTTATTAGTTCTAGTATTCGGTTTATTTAGATAGTCTTATACGCGTCTCTTAAATCGTACTTCTTATAGCTCGGCGAGCTCCTTTATATAGGCTTCTTTAATATTATTTCTATTAATAGTTTATAGCTTCTTTACGGCCGTTTCTAGTTAAAATACGCGACGGCTTACTTAGTATTACTACTCGAAAATAAGCGAGAGGAAGGTATTAATAAGTTAATAACTTTTATAAACTAGCTAAATATATAGGCTATTTATAGCTTTAAATATTTTAACGTAGTTAGTACTAGTAATATAATAAAGAAAGTTAAAAGTTACCTTAAGAGCGTCTTATATACTAAGACTACCTTCTATTACTACTTATTATCTATTAAAGGGTAGTCTCTAATTTAGTTATTATCTTATCTAAGGAAATTAGCCTTACGTTAGAAATTATAGTCGGATTCTAGTATTAATATAAATATATCCTAGTCTAAATCTTCTATTATAATTACGCTCGAAGAAGTACTATATAGTTAATTACGCGCTAGTTTATAAGGTCGATAAAGCGCTTTAAAAGTACTATCCCTTTATATAACTAATATTATTCCTTACTACGTCTTATATTTTATAGTTACTATAAAAGTTTAGGGAGTACTAGCGAATAGATAAGTATCGTCTAGTAAGTAGTATTTTAGCTACGTATCTTTCTCTTCGTTTATATACTTTATATTCTTACTCTTAGGGAGTCCTTTACGCTATTATTAGAAGTTTATACTTATATAGTATACTAGGTCCCGAAAGAATACTTAACTCTTCTTTATCTATATAATTTTAACTATATCTAGGAAGCGACTTTAAGTTTACTTAGACGTAAAGATATACGTAAATATCTCCTTATATATAGCGTTCTTTTTAGAAATTAAGTAAAATATTTACTTAAGTAAGCCTCTTTATATAATCTCGTATTCTACGCGTATATAGAATTCTTTATAGCTATTATTATTTAGACTAAGACCCTCTCGAAGACTACTATATCTAAGTTAATCATCTAGTAACTAAGTAAATATAAGTTTAGTAATTTATATTATTATTATCGTCTAAGTCGTCTTACTTAGAGTAGCTAGTCTATTTAAGTTAGTATTATATTAACTAATAGTAAAAGATCGTAGTTATATCTTATTAAAAAACGAAGTAAACATTAGTATAATATAGTTAAATCTATTAATTATATAGCCTCGTTATACTAATATATTATATAAGGTATAGTAGCTTAATATAAAGAGTTACTATTATATATACTATTATATTTAGCTTAGATCTTAATATTCTAGGTTATTATCGTACGTATATATCTTTATACTTATTACCTCGAGTTAATAGGACTACGCTTACGTCGTATATAAGTTAACCGAAGTTACTTATATATATACCCTTAAAAAGTAACGTTAACTTATCGTACTTTTCCTTATTATCGAAAAGAATACTCTATAAATATAATAACCTCGTTTAATATTAACTTTAATAATAGTAATATTTAAGTATATAGTTCGTATAATTACTTTCTTTTACTTATATATAATATTTCTATCGCTAGATATACTAAACTATAGTAGATTCGAACGGCTAGCTATTTATATTAACTATAACTTATATACTTACTTTCGTTATCGTTATATACGAGCTTATAATACTAATAATCCTCGCTAGGCTAGGCCTACCTCTAGGATTAATAGCCGAGGTATAGGGACTTCTTATTAGCCGGGGACGTTCTCTTCGTTAAGGCGACTATAATAGCGCGTTAATAGTCTAGTTTAGACGGCTATATAGCGAGATATTATCTTTAGTTTAAGGAAGTATCTTTATATAAGTATATACGCCTAATATACTAATTAAAACGTTTATTACTATTTCCCTATTTTTTATTATAAAGCCTATATATTAGCTAATAGCGTAATTATAGTAGTATATTATTTATATTAGTTTCTTTATACTTACTACGTTATATATTAAGTTATATAGTTTAGCGCGTTTTTAGTATAGTAGATAGTATATATTTAGTAAATTAAGTCGACGAGTTAGTACTACTACGTATAAATTGCCTTTCAAATCGCCTTTATCCCTTATATTTATATACTACTACGTATAGACTCGCCTTATATAATACGAGTATATAGAGTAAATAGAAAAGTAATTTATAAGTAATAAGTCGAATAGTAATTCGTTTTTATTACTAGCCTTTTAACTTACTAGTAAACTAAGTTTACTTTATATTTATATATAGGTACTTTATTAGTTCGATTATACTTATTATTTATCTTATTTATAAATATATATATATATATATACTAATAATCTTTCTTACGTTTACTACCTCTTTTATTTACTACTATATAGAGCTTTCCTTCTTTATTACGTTCTTCTCCTAATTATAAATTACTATATCTAGTTATATTAGTTACGTATAATACTAGTAATATAGTAACTCGTTACTCTACGTATTAACTATACGTTTCTTAGCGATTTACTAACTATCTTGCCTTATACTTTATTTAAACTTCCTTTAACTATTACTTACGCGTTACTTTACGCGCTATAAGGCTTTTACTAAAGTTCTTTATTTACGCTACTATTAGGAAATACTACTATTCTAAGATTCTTTACTTAGTTAGTTTAGCTATATACTTAGTACTTACGTACGTTATTCGCTCTTTAAGCTATTAATTTAAGACTAATAACTAATATCTTTAGATTACTTACTTTACTAACCTTCTTATTTATTAGCCCTATTACTTCGACTACTCCTTCCTTTATTTTATGTTCTAGTTATTATAGTAACTTATTTCGAAGTATTTAACGTATCCGAGGATATAACCTAAATAAAAGATAGTATTATAATATAGTTACATACTAAAATAAGCGAGAAGTTCGACTTATTTTTTAGGACGTTCTTTAACTAAAACGTAAATAACTTCCGCGTTATAGTAACTACTACTATAGATAAATATAAGAGTACTAGTATAAATATAAAAGCCTCTTACCTTAGTAATAAGAAACTCTAGATCGAGTAACGCTTTAAAGCTAAGAGCTTAATAATAAATAACTTTACCGATATATTTAAATATTATAGCGAAACGTAACTATAATAGTTTACTAAGAAAATACTTTATAGTTTAAACTATATTACGAAAGTTCTAGTAGACGTAAAAGGGAGCGTACTCTAGGCGTAGATTATAAAGGTATAAGGAGCCCGAAAGAAAGGAAATAAAGGTTTAATACTTACTTACTTTATACTATAGTCCTAGACTTAGTCGAGGAGCCCTATAGTAATATCGTTATTTAGCTACTATAATTATAGCTCTCTTAAGTTACGTTTATTAAGTTTAAGCCTTAAAGCTAATAACTTTATAAACCTTAACTTCGGTCCGTTACACCCTAATAATAAAGACGTAATAAATATTAATAACTTACTATTTATAGTATATATACTATATAAAATACCTCTTATTATTATAGTTATTAAGTAAACTAAGTTATATCTCTATATTAACTAAAATACTTATTATAGTTAGACTAGTACGTTCCTTATACTAGATAGAGCTACTTAGTAAGATACGTTTATTAAGTTTCTAAGTACGTCGAACTATAAGGATTAGCTAGTATTTTAGTTTAATTTATAAGCTAAATATATATATTCTCGAGTCGATAATAAGTTTAAGCTTAGTATTATAGTAATATAACTCTAGAAATTCTAGCGTAAAAGGAGTAGTACTATTTAATTCTTTCTTACTTTTAATAAGGATATTATTTAGCTTATATTCTATAAAGAGAAAGGTAAAGTTATTACGCTATCCTAAGTAGTATACTATTAATATATTAATAGTTAAGACGCGCTTAACTAATAACGTTTATAATATAATTATTTAGACTTTAAAAGAGTAACTTACGAAGGACAATTTAGTTTAATAGTAACTAGTAAATAAGAATACTTAGTAGCTCGTAAATAAGGAAACTTAGTAACTCGTAAATAAGAAAGCTTAGTAACTTATAAATAAGGAAGCTTAGTAACTTACGAATAAGAAAGCTTAATAACTCGTAAATAAGGAAGCTTAGTAACTCGCGAATAAGGAAGCTTAGTAATTCGCTAATAAGGAAGCTTAGTATAATAATAAAGAACGCAATATTAAAGAGACTAAATAGCTATAGATAATTCCTATTATATTAGATAACGATATTAAGGTTACTAAAAGCCTTATTATATCTTTTATTAATCTTAGTAAATATAACTACTCGAAGAATAAGGTACTATTATCCGCGAAGTTATACCTTAAGATACGAGAGAGTTTAACTAAAGAAGCCTTAGCGAAAGTAATAAATTTAAAATAAATCGACGTTAATACTTAGAACGCTATATATAAGTTTTTCGGCTATAACCTTACTAATATATATTTAAGATTTAGCGTATTCTTCCCGGGATAAAAGCGTAGTACTAAGCTTCTATTATACTAATTCTATATAGTTAGATAGCTTCTAAAGAGGCTACTATAAGGATCTAAATACGTCTTTATTAGATACTTTATAAGTATAAGTAAGATAACTATTATTCTTATACTCTTAAAGTTTCTAGTAAAAGTAACTAAAGATAAAGTAATAAGTATTACGTATCTATTAGATTCTAGCTTCTATTTAAATCCTAACGCGCTTACTTAAGTCGATAAACTATTACGACGTACTTAATTAAAACTTATACTAGTAATTATTCTTACTTACTTATTATCTAACTAAGTTAATAAATAGCGTAAGTTTTCTATAGTTATCTTAAAGAAATTTACTAGAGTTAAGATAATTCTAATATTATTAGTTAGCCTATTAACTAATAGGACTATAAAATTCGAATTTAAGGATTACTATAAGCTTAACGATATAGTTAAGTCTAAAGACTTACTACCTTAAGAGTAGCTAGTAACTACTTATAAATTAGAGGAAGATATACCTATAATAATTATAGCTAAAATTCTACTAGAACCTAATACGTTATATAAACTTAAGTCGTAGTAATTAGAATAGTATATACTTACTACTTAGATAATTATAGTATTAAAACTCGCGGTTAAAGTACTAGGAGACTTAAACGTTTATAGAGAAATTTACGCTTATTAGAGTATTATTATATTCGACGAGTATTATATAAACTATAATTTTAATTCGTCTATTTAGTTTAAGTTAACGTACCTTCCTAGTAATCCGAATTTTATTTTTATAAGTAAAACTTCGTTTCTATTAACGCTTACTTTAGTCCCTCCTCTTCTTACTACTTACGCTTACTACTATAAACTAAAGTCTAAAATAAAGTTTATAACTATTACGGCGAGTAAATAGACTTTAAGTAACGTATATACTATAAATTTACCGTTTCGACTAAATCTTACTTAAGTAAAGTAACGTACTTTATCTCGAATTAGCTTTATATTAATCGCTTAAAGTATAGCGATTATTAATAAGGCTTAAAATAAGAAGAATAAACTCTTCGATATAATTGCTAAATTAATATAAGATAAAAAGGATAAAGAAGATAAAGAGGAACGTAATAATAATAATAAGTAAGATACTCTCTTAGATAGTATTCGCGTCGAGTTAATACTAGAGTTATAACGTATAATATAAGTTATAGTAAAGGGCGCTAAAAAGTATATAATTTACTTTCCTATAAAGCTTTAGTAGTAAGTTAATTTAAATTCTAAGGGCTAACTAGTATTAGACTTCCTACTATGTATTATATAAAATTAGTATTTTAATATTAATAAGAAGTTTCGTTATAACGGCCTAGGGGACGAATAGTTATAATTAGTAAAGAAAGTCTAGACGAAGATTAATAAATACTTTAAAGCTTAAACGGAGTAGCTATTCTTTTAAATTATTCGTAAATTTTATATTTAAATAGTATTTCCTTATCTATATACTCTAATAAAGAACGATAATAAGATAAAGGCTAAGCTAAATAAAATAGACTATAACGACGTAGTAAGGATTCTAAAGGGCGTATAAAATTCTACGTTATAAAGCTATATATACGAGATTAATTAACTCCCTCTAATAATAGTATTAAAGGATATAATTACGTAAATACGTAGTTAACTTAACTTCTTTAAGAGGCTACGAAAGATTATTATTATAGCTTTTATACTATTTAACGTTATAGTAGTCTATATAGTAAGTAGTTACTACTTATATATACTAATAAACTACTAATATTATCGTAGTACTTACTTTAGCTAATAAGGCGACTAAACTATATAGTAATTAATAATAAGAAGGACATCGTACTTATTACTTTATAAAATAGTTAAACTAAGCGTAACGAGTAGAGTATTAACTTTAAGACTATAACCCTTAGCTATAAAGAATAGCCTAGTATTATAGTCGCCTTAGTAATATAAATTATAGTAAGCTTATCCCTTAACTTAGTAAACGTAGTAATTATTATTGATTCCGAGTTTAATATAGTAAAGGTTAAGTAAGTTATAGCTAGAGTAAGACGTATAAGGCTTACGTAAAAGGCTCCTTATACTAAAGAGTTTCGTCTAATATATAGTACTTTATAGTATAACCTTTAAGATTAAATATATAAGCGCTAGAATTTAGCTACTTATATTTGCGATTAAGTATACTATATAGCTAGATAGACTAGTTATAGTAGCAATTAAATAGGTACCTAGAGCGTAGATAGTACTTAAAAGAAGATATTATAAAATAGTATAAAAGATCCCTTATATTTAGTAATATAATTTACTAGGTCTTATACTTAGTTTTACTTCTTTCTCTACGATTATAAAGGTAAATAAATATAATATTATTAGTTCTCTTATACCCTTTACTTCGTCCGTAATATATTATAGTTCTTACTACGAACTATAAGTCGTTTATAATTTGAGAGTTATTAAATAAGTTATAAGGTAACTTATATACTTATAGTATTCCTTTAAGAATATAGAAATAAGACGTAAGAAGAGATAATCTAAGGTAAATCTAAATACGCCGAATTGTAATATAAATCGTAATATAAATTAGTAAAAGACGAATCGATAGAAGGCGAATTAAAAGATTTAATCTAATTTAATCGAGCGCCTAGGCGTCTAGGGTTAACCTTCTTTAACTTATATATATACGACTTTAATACGATAGTAAATATATACTACTACTATAGTTTAACTATATACTTATAATATATATAGACGTATATATAAACAATTATATAGCCTACGAATATATATTACTATATATAGAGTATACTATTTATATAACTCTCGATACGTAACTATTAATATAGAGGATACTACTCGTTTACTAATAACTAATATATTAACTAATATTATAAATAGAGAAACGGCTATACTATAAATTAAAGATATACTATAACTATAGTTTAATTATATTAATAAAGGCTATAGTATATAAAACGTAACTAGCGTAACTATAAATAATAGTAAGTTTAAAGAACTACTAGACGTTTTTTAAGATATTACTTATAACTTATTAACTATAAAAGAGGAAGATAACTTATATAGAGATATACTATAAAGTTCTATATTAGAGGACAAATAAGATAATATTAGAACTAGTAGCTTTATAGCTTATAGTAATAAGAGTAAACTATTATTATTTACCTTATATATAGAAAGTAAAACGAGGACATTTAAAGAAGTTATAAGGAAAGTAGTAAGTAGAGAAGTAAATAAGTAAGTAGTATTATATATTAATACTATTTCTCTAGGTTCTAATATAAATATATATATATACTTCTTATATTTACAAACTTAAAATAACTCGCTAGCTTTACTAGTAATATAGATATTACGTTCGCGAACTAGCTATACTAGGAAAATATATCTAAAAACGTAATTACTTACTTAATATATAAACTAAGGCTATATGCGATTACGTAATACTTTAGCTAGCGTTCGGTAGCTAAACTCGAAGAAAAGATAACTATAATAAGAAGAGGAAGAAACGTTATATAATAGAATATCTAGCCTTTTACGTTACCTTTAATAAATATATTATAAGGAACTAAAAGATATTACTTTTAATATAAACGAGTCGAAGACGCGATTTAGTTCTTTTTAAAGTATCCTAGTTTTAGTAATAACTTTTAATTCTCTCCTTACCGAATATAAATAAGTAATAGAAACGCGCGTAAAGTATATAATAAGATAACTTTAGCTAATTAGTAGTAAGATACTTAAGAGTAGCTTAACTATAATAATACTATAATTATACTATTAATTATATCTACTAATAAGATATAAGTAACGAACTATTAGGGAGACTAATTAACTTATTTAATATACCTTACTATAAGTAACCTTATAGCGAATATATAAAACTCTAACTAAAGGCCTAAATTTATACTTCTTACTTTAATTCTAATAGTAAAAGAAAAGGATACTACTACTTAAGCTCGTATATTTTATAATTATCTTAAGGTCCTATTTAACCTTATTAAGGAGATCCTATATAATAGTAGTAGAGAGCTACTATATAGTAATAGATAAATGCGTTAGTACTTCCTTATTCTTACTATAATAACTCTAGACTATAAAGAGTAAGCTTAAGTAATAGAAGTTAAGAATAGTCGATAATATACTATATATAGTATACGTTTAAGTAATCGAGAGAACCTTAAAGTATAGGCTCCCTAGAGGATATATAAGGAGACTTAATAGTAAATTAGTTACTAATAGATAAACTCTACTAACTATAACTAAGAAGACTAAGTATATAATATCGACTTATTTACTTTCGACTATTTATAAGTAAATATATACGTAATAATAATAGTTAATATCTTATACTAGTTACTTAAGGGCGTACTTAATTACGTATAGTAATAGTTAATTACCTTACTAGAGAACTTACTTCCTAAAAGATATAGCAAAATATATAAGGTAGTAATTAAAGAAGTTAAATAGCGTAGAATATAATTTCGAAGTAAAATACTACTAAAGGACTTTATTATAGATTTTATTAATAAGCGTTTTATAGTAGTCTTACTATATTATAACTTACGTATATTTAAGTAGTTATTAAGTAAAAGACAAATAATAAGGAAAGAGCTTAAGAGTATCTTATAATAGTTACTACTAGTATTTACTCTATTCTTAAAGGAAGCTAAAGTTATAAAGGTAATTTTATTTATATATATAGTCGTCGACTTTATCTTACTTTTACTCTATTATAATTATAATAATAATACTCTTCGCTATATAACGTTAGCGCTATTTCGTATAAACTAATATAAGGAGATATTTTAAAGGTATTAGCTTAATATAATAAAAGATATAAAAGGCTATTTTAACTTCTTTAAATAGTATATAATAATATACTATATAAATATAATTAAACGACTCGAATTAGTGCTAGGACTCGATATAAACTATAGTAAGTATAACTACGTAACGTTTATTAAGTAAGAATATAAGCGTACTAATAGAAAGGAAAGCTAGGAGAATTAGCTTACTATATAAAATAATTATAGTCTAAGTATAGTTACTAAATTTAATATTAAACTATACTTATATAATCTTACTATAATAAAGAAAATAGAAGAAGTAAATAAACTAGTAAAGCTAACCGAGGTAGTTAATATAAAGCGTTATTTTAAGTAGCTACTAATAGTATAACTAAAACTATACGTAGTATAAGAGAAATAATAGTAAGTTAACGAAGTATAAATACTCCTTAGACTTATAGTTAGTATCGTCTTTTAATAAGCGTTAATTATATTTATACGCGAATCGAGATTATTAGAAGCTAGTATTACTTAAGCTAGTATATACGATCCTAATTAGTTAGAGGAAAACGACTTATAAATATTACTATATTAAGTATAGTTTTACTCCTTATTATAGTATAGAAAAGCTACTAGTAAAGATCCTAATAATCCTAATAGTACTAAATATAATATAATTAAGTATGCGCTAAACTAGTAAAACATTAATAGTAACGTAAGATATAATTAGATATAAGTATAAGAATACGTAATAGTTACCTTTAAGTCGTACGATAATTTAGTAAATACTATATTTTAAGTAGCGTTTAATAGACGTTTACTAGCGCGCTTATAACTTATTATTACTATAGAAGATAAGTAGCGCGACAAAAATAGTAATATAACTATATAGAGATATATAAGTACGTTAGTTAATTTATATATACTTAAGAACTTATATAGCTACGTAGATACTATATATAAGATAACTATTATTAAGCTAATATTACTATTACCTTAAAGAAGCTTATAACGCTTAAGTAGACGAAGAATATATCCTTAACTAGTATTTACTATAGTATTTACGTAGTATCTACGTTAGTACTATAAAACGATAAGAGTAGTAAAATATATATTAATAATACTACTAATTAGGAGACGTATAATTTCCTATAAAACGCAAACTAAAAAAGGAAGTAACTCGAATAGCTATTAACTCGAGGAACGCTCGTATAAGAGTAGTAAAGGTTATAATATACTAAAGAGCTAAATACTACTTATAAGTAAAATAACCTTAGTATTTACTAAATCGTTAACTTACTTACTAAACGAATCGTAAGGGTAGCGACTCGCGTAGTCTTATATATAGCTCGTATATTAAACGACTTACGTATAGTAGAGAGATAGTAGGCTATAGTTAAGTTAGTAGCCGATTTAGTTAATAATTTAATTAATAATTCGTAGACTAGGTAATAAATAAGTCTATAAGAAGAGAGTTATTAATTTACTTTATATAAAGTTATTATAATAATGTTTCTCGTAGTATAGTATAGTCTTATATAACGTAGTATATATTTATATAATATAGTAAGCGTAGTAAGCGTAATATACTTAGTATATATAGTACGATTATTCGTACTATACTTACTACTAATACTATAATTTAGGATTTTGTAACGTACGCTTTTATCCTAGGAAGAATATACTAAATCTTAAATATATATTAATAAGGTTATAACTAAAAAACTTATATATAGCGTTCTAAGTATTAACGTCGATTTATTTTAGATTTATTACTTTCGCTAAGGCTTCTTTAGTTAAACTCTTTTATATCTTAAAGCGTAACTTTACGGATAATAGTACCTTATTCTTCGAGTAGTTATATTTACTAAGATTAATAGAGAGTATAGTAAAGCTTTTAGTAACCTTAATATTGTCGTCTAATATAGTAGGAATTATTTATAGCTATTTAGTTTCTTTAATATTACGTTCTTTATTACTATACTAAGCTTCCTTATTAGCAAATTACTAAGCTTCCTTATTCGCGAGTTACTAAGCTTCCTTATTCGCGAGTTACTAAGCTTCCTTATTTATAAGTTATTAAGCTTCCTTATTTATAAGTTACTAAGCTTCCTTATTTATAAGTTACTAAGTTTCCTTATTCGCAAGTTACTAAGCTTCCTTATTTATAAGTCGCTAAGCTTCCTTATTTATAAGTTACTAAGCTTCCTTATTTATAAGTCGCTAAGCTTCCTTATTTATAAGTTACTAAGCTTCCTTATTTACGAGTTACTAAGTTTCCTTATTTATAAGCTACTAAGCGTCCTTATTTACTAGTTACTATTAAACTAAATTGTCCTTTATAAGTTACTCTTTTAGAGTCTAAATAACTATATTATAAACGTTATTAACTAAGCGCGTCTTAACTATTAATATATTAGTAGTATACTACTTAAGATAACGTAATAACTTTACCTTTCTCTTCGTAAAATATAAGCTAAATAATATCCTTATTAAGAGTAAGAAAGAGTTAAATAATATTACTCTTTTTACGCTAAAATTTCTAGAGTTATATTATTATAATACTAAGTTTAAACTTATTATTAACTCGAAAGTATATATATTTAACTTATAAATTAAACTAAAATACTAGTTAATTCTTATAGCTTAACGTACTTAGAAACTTAGTAAACGTATTTTATTAAGTAACTCTATCTAATATAAGGAACGTACTAGTTTAACTATAATAAGTATTTTAGTTAATACGAAGATATAGCTCGGTTTACTTAATAACTATAATAATAAGAGGTATTTTATATAGCGTATATACTACAAATAATAAGTTATTAATATCTATTATATCTTTATTACTAGAGCGTAATAGACTAAAGTTAAGGTTTATAAAGTTATTAGCTCTAAGGCTTAAACTTAATAAATATAACTTAAGAAAGTTATAATTATAGTAGTTAAATAATAATATTACTATAGGACTCCTCGACTAAGTTTAAGACTATAGTATAAAGTAAGTAAGTATTAAACCTTTATTTCCTTTCTTTCGAGCTTTTTATACCTTTATAATCTACGCCTAGAATACGCTCCCTTTTACGTCTATTAAAACTTTTATAATATAATTTAAACTACGAAGTACTTTCTTAGTAAACTATTATAGTTATATTTTACTATAATATTTAAATATATTAGTAGAGTTATTTATTATTAAGCTCTCGACTTTAAAGCGTTACTTAATCTAGAGTTTCTTATTACTAAGGCGAGGGGCTTTTATATTTATACTAGTACTCTTATATTTGTTTATAGTAGTAGTTACTATAGCGCGAAAGTTATTTACGTTTTAGTTAAAAAACGTCCTAAAAAATAAGTCGAATTTCTTACCTATTTTAGTACGTAACTATATTATAATATTATCTTTTATTTAAGTTATATCGTTGAATACGTTAAATACTCCGAAATAGGCCGCTATAATAACTAGAATATAAAATAAAGGAAGGAGTAGTCGAAGCGGTAAGGCTAATAAATAAGAGAGTTAGTAAAGTAAGTAATTTAAAGATATTAGTTATTAGTCCTAAATTAATAGCTTAAAGAGTAAATAACGTACGTAAGTACTAAGTATATAGCTAAACTAACTAAGTAAAGGATCTTAAAACGGTAGTATTTCCTAATAGTAGCGTAAATAAAGAGCTTTAATAAAAGCCTTATAATATATAAAGTAACGCGTAAGTAATAGTTTAAAGGAAATTTAGACGAAGTATAAAGTAAGATAGTTAGTAAATTACTAAGAAACGTATAGTTAATACGTAAAGTAATAAGTTACTATATTACTAGTACTATACGTAACTAATATAACTAGACGTAGTAATTTATAATTAGAAAAAGAACGTAGTAAAAAAGGAAAGCTTTATATAGTAGTAAATAAAAGAGGTAGTAAACGTAAGAAAGATTATTAGTATATATATATATATATATTTATAAATAAGATAAATAATAAGTATAATCGAACTAATAAAATACTTATATATAAATATAAAGTAAACTTAGTTTACTAGTAAGTTAAAAGGCTAATAGTAAAAACGAATTACTATTCGACTTATTACTCGCGAATTACTTTCTTATTTACTTTATATACTTATATTATATAAGGCGAGTCTATACGTAGTAATATATAAATATAAGGAATAAAAGTAATTCGAAAGGCAATTTATATATAGTAGTACTAACTTATCGACTTAATTTACTAAATATACGCTATTTACTATACTAAAAACGCGCTAAACTATATAACTCGATATATAATATAGCGAGTATAAAGAGACTAATATAAATAATATACTACTATAATTACGCTATTAGCTAATATATAGGCTTTATAATAAAGAAATAGGGAAATAGTAATAAACGTTTTAATTAGTATATTAAGCATATATACTTATATAAAAATACTTCCTTAAACTAAAGATAATATCTTACTATATAGTCGTTTAAACTAGACTATTAACGCGCTATTATAGTCGCCTTAATAGAGAGAACGTCCCCGGCTAATAAGAAGTCCCTATACCTTAGCTATTAATTCTAAAGGTAAGCTTAGCTTAGCGAGGATTATTACTATTATAAGCTCGTATACGACAATAACGGAAGTAAGTATATAAGTTATAGTTAATATAAATAGCTAGCCGTTTAGATCTACTATAATTTAGCGTATTTAGCGATAGAAATATTATATATAAGTAAAAGAGAATAATTATACGAACTATACGCTTAAATATTACTATTATTAAAGCTAATATTAAACGAGGTTATTATATTTATAGAGTATTCTTTTCGATAATAAGGAGAAGCGTAATAAGCTAACGTTACTTTTTTAAGGGTATATATATAAGCGACCTTAGTTAACTTATATACGACGTAAGTATAGTCCTATTAACTCGAGGTAATAAGTATAAGGATATATATATATAATAATAACCTAAAATATTAAGATCTAAGCCGAATATAATAGTATATATAATAGTAACTCTTTATATTAAGCTATTATACCTTATATAATATATCGGTATAATAAGGCTATACGACTAATAAATCTAACTATATTATACTAATATTTACCTCGTTTTTTAATAAGATATAACTATAATCTTTTACTATTAGTTAATATAGTATTAACTTAAATAAACTAACTACTTTAAGTAAGACGACTTAAACGATAATAATAATACGAATTACTAAACTTATATCTACTTAGTCGCTAGATAGTTAACTTAGATATAATAGTCTTTAAGAGGGTCTTAGTCTAAATAACGATAGCTATAAAGAATTTTATATACGCGTAAAATATAAGATTATATAAAGAAGTTTACTTAAGTAAATATTCCGCTCGATTTCTAAAAAGAACGCTATATATAAGGAGATATTTACGTATATCTTTACGTCTAAGTAAACTTAAAGTTACTTCTTAAATATAGTTAAGATTATACGGACGAAGAAGAGTTAAATACTCTTTCGAGACCTAGTATACTATATAAGAATAAACTTCTAATAATAGTATAAAGGACTCCCTAAAAGTAAGAATATAAAGTACGTAAATAAAAAGAAAGATATATAGCTAAAATACTACTTACTAAATAATACTTATTTATTTATTAGTATTCCTTAAACTTTTATAGTAACTATAAAATATAAGACGTAGTAAGGAATAATATTAGTTATATAAAGGGACGGTACTTTTAAAGCGCTTTATCGACTTTATAAACTAGCGCGTAGTTAGTTATATAGTACTTCTTTAAGCGTAATTATAATAGAAGATCTAGACTAGGATATATTTATATTAATACTAAAATCTAATTATAGTTTCTAACGTAAGGTCGATTTCTTTAAATAAGATAATAACTAAATTAGAAACTACCCTTCGATAAATAATAAGTAGTAATAAAAGGTAGTCTTAGTATATAAGACGCTCTTAAGGTAACTTTTAACTTTCTTTATTATACTACTAGTATTAACTACGTTAAAATATCTAAAGCTATAAACGGCTTATATATCTAGCTAGTTTATAAAAGTTATTAGCTCGTTAACGCCTTCCTTTTACTTATTTTCGAGTAGTAATACTAAGTAAGTTATCGCGTATTTTAACTAGAAATAGTTATAAAGAAGCTATAAACTATTAATAAAGATAGTATTAGAGAAGCTTATACGAAGGAGCTTACTAAGCTATAAGAAGTACGATTTAAGAGACGTATATAAGACTATCTAAATAAACCGAATACTAGAACTAATAAGAAGATTAATCCTAATAGATTAAATAATAATAGGATTCGTAATTACGCGAAGTTACTACGTAAGTATATTATTAAATTACTACTCGTTTCTACTAAGTTACGTTAAGTAATTAAGTAAAGTATATAAACGAGGAAGTATTATATAAAGAAGAAAGTATCTATACGAATAATTTATATAAAAGTATATTATTTTAACTAAGAGTACTATTAAGGCTTAGAGGATATAATAAAGTATATAAGTAAGAAATTAAAGGTAAGAGACTTAAGTCCTTTAGTACGTTACCGCCTACTATAGATATGTAAACTTATAAGAGATTACTAAATTATTCGTAGTAATTTAACGATATAAGCGACTCGTATTCTAAGTTAATAATCTTTATAATTTACGTTTTAAGTTAAATAAGGGCGAAGTCTTTATCGATTTCCGAGTCGACTAAGTAGGTAGTTAACTAATTAAATATAAGTCTATTAAGTCTCTTCCGTTAAGTAATATAACTTACTATATAGTATCTCGAAGTTTAGCTTATATTAACGTTAATATAATTAGTAGTATTAAATACCCTAGTACTTAGAAGGCTAGGATTATTAGATATTATTAAAGACTTAAGTCCCGATATTTATACTTAGCTTCCTACTAGTAGGAAAAACTACTTTATATATCGAATAATAGTATAGTAAGTTAGCTACTAAGTTTACTTTAAATAAACGCTAGTTAACTTAGTTATATCTTATAAACTAGACTTTATATAATATTATATTAACTAATAATTCCTTATAAAAGATAACGTTCCCTTACGTTAGTTAGTACGCTAAAACTATTAGACTTAACTTAAATCTATACGTACTTAGTTCGATAAAAGCTTATACTATATTTACTACTATTATTTTAGACTAATACTAAGAAAGTAAGTAATACTTTATATCTATATACTACTATTTTACTAGTATATAAGTACGATATCTTAGTAATATAATACTAGGAGAGTTTAAGATATATAATAAGTAACTATATATTTAATAAACGTACGCTAATATTACGCCTAATAGTACTAATAAAAGTAAAGGCTAGTTATATATCTCTAGTCTTTTTAAGGTAATATAAAAGGAAGTAAGTAAGTATACTATTAGTAGTAGTATTATTACTTACGTTTTCTAAGGAAATACCTTCTAGTTAAAAAGAAAATAAAACGTAAGTATAATAGGCGCTAGTATTAACGTAATTAATATTAGTTCTTTATAATTTAGTAGTCGAGTAAGTAACTTATAAGATAGTAGTATATTAGACTAACTAGGATATTATAGCGTAAATATAAGGAAAGGATAAGTAATACTATTAAACTAGCGTAAGATATACTTAAAAGTACGTATACGACTTATTACTTATACGTATAATAAATACTATAAATAGTTAATATTTCCTACCTTATAAGCGGAAGCTATACTTCTTAAGATAGCCGAGAGTAAGTAAGCGAAAGTCCGAGATAAAAAGCTAAAGACTAACCCTTTATAAAGTATTTTAGTAACTATATATAAAGGTATAAGATTTAAGGTAAGATATTAAAAGACTAACAAAATAAGTATAATACTAAGTATATACTAACTTCGCGAAGCTATTCGTAAGAGTAAGAGTACTACTACTACTTTAATTAAGGCTATACTTAAAAGGCTAGTTTACTCGTAGTATTATAGTATTATATTTAAGAAGAAATAAGCTTATAAGTATATACTAAACGCCTTATTCGAGTATAAGGATAAGAAAAGTATACTAACATTATTCTTTATTAAATACTAGAAGCTAATTTAAACGTAAGCTAAGAAGTATACTAACTATTTAATAATAGAGAGTATCTAGTTTATATACTTTAAAGTAAGTTAAGTTAATATTTATTTATTAATAGCTAAGTTATTTTAACTACTATCGCCCTTCCTTATAATATCGGTCTATATTACTTTATAGTTATTCCTTAATAGCTAAGTTACTAAAACGTATAAATTTAATAAGACTAGCGAGCTAATATATTTAGACTTTAACTTAAATAAAGTAGTAAAACTATTTAAGAAGAAGTAAAGGACCTAGTTAACTTAATATTTAGAACGTTAAAAGCTAATTTAAAGTTACTTTATTAAAGCTATACTAGTAACTCTTAAGAAGGACTTATATATAAATAAATTTGTTAACGTAATAAATATATAGAAATAAGTAAATATACTTACTAAACTAACTTCTAAGGAGAGTTTAAATAGTAAGGAAATTAATAGTAATAAAGATTTAAATAAAGCTAGTCTTCGTAAGGAATAGCTATTTTCTCTATTAAAATCTAGCTATAGAGTTACTATAAACTACGCTATATCTCGCGAGTTAGATAATATAAAGTTAAATAATAACTTAATAAGTTAAGATATAGTAACGTAGTTAAAGCTACTATAGGAGTAAGAGTTTTAAAGTTTACTTAAAGTAAAGCGTCCCCTTAAACGATAGTTTAACGTAGTAAGAAGTATAGTATAGTAATTATTAAGTAGTTCGCTATCTTCCCTACTATTATTTATTACGTAACTATCTATAAATACTTAAGGATAATAGTAAACTAAAGGGTAGTCGAAGTATACGCTAAAGGTAGTAACCTTTACTCGTAAAGGTACTTTATAAGTAAGAGTTAAAAAAGGACGTTAAATATACTAGGACTACTACGAGGCTAGTACTTATAGTTATATAATATTTACGCTAAGACTAATAGACTTATACTTATACTATAAGGTAAGGATAATCGCCCGTTTAATAAGGATAGTTTTAAAGCGATTTAGAAGTAGTTACTAGATCCCTAGCTTAAAAAGAAGAGGGCTAAGGTAAAGGTAAGAATAAAGTTAATAAATAAGTAAATACTATAAAATAAATATACTAGGCTACGCTCTCGTATTAACGTTATATATTACTAGAATCTATATATACTATATATTTTATATTAGGAAAGCTAATATATATTAGCAAGTCGAGGTAAGTTAATAAGCTAGTATATACTAGTAAGTTAAAATATATAACTTAGTTAGTTTAAGTAACTTAATAGTAGTATATTATTAACTCGATAAATATTAACGAGTTAATATATATAACTAACTCGATATAAATAGACGAATCGGTTTATATAGACGAGTTAGTATATATTATTAAATCGCTTTAAATAAGGTTATTACTCGGAGCTTATAGAAATATATGTAGTACTAAGTTAAAGCGTAATTTACTTAATAATTTACCTAGTAAGATAAGCTAAATATACTAGTATATACTAAAATTATTAGTATATATAGTAATTACTATATATACTAGTATACGTAGTAAGTATTATAACGTCTAATATAAGTAGTATTATTAATATAAGTAATATTAGTAGTATTACTACTAATATTATAATCTAGAATTTCGTAACGTAAGTAGCTTATTAAGTATTATTATAAGACTTAGAGGCTTAAGGCTAGCGCCTCTCTATTTACTAAGGATATTATATATAGTAAGCGCCTTATCTCTTACTCGAATATATATTTCCGTCTATTTTACACGTAATATACGGTTTAAGTTAAGTCGTAAAGTAGTATTAGTCTCCGAAGTTAGCGCGTACTTTAGCGAAGTAAAGACGCTAATATTAAGTAGTTAAAGTATATATAAGTAATAAGGTAGTAAGATAAGTAAGTCGATTATATTCCCTATATAAAAGGCGATTACCTTTATAGTAATATAACTACTATAGTCGTTTATAATTAGTAGTTACTATATTATAAGGTTATTAAGTTATATTAACGGCTCGAAAATAGTAGTTAGTTACTTATAATTATAACTATTAGACGTCTAGTTACTATTACTAGTTAAGAACCTTTAGTCTTATAGTATATTAGTAAGTATTTACGCTATATTAATATATTTAGCCTTAAAGATAATTAAGGGTAATATAGCTTCCCTAGTAGCGCTTATATACTTAACTATAGTTATTTACTTTTACTAGCCTCCGATTTACTTTTAACTAAATACCTCGCGAATATTAACTAAAGTTCTTAATAATTAACTTACTTTAATTACGAAGTTAAACTCGTTTATATTATAAACGCGCTTTAGAAAATACTAGTACTATAAAAATAACTTCGTTACTACGTTAAACTACTTCTTTATAACGTTATAACTTATTACGTTAAAGTACGCGCTCTCGATTTAACGAGTTTAAATACTTATAATATTAAGATAGTAAGTCTTAAAGTAGTTAAGCTACTTCTTACTAATTAGTTAAGGTAATAATTATAAAGTCTTTAATAGCTAAACGTAACCGCGTTAAATCTCCTCGGTTATTTATATTACTAACGTAAGTAAGGTAAGGAAACTAGTATATATAAGACGCGTAATTTATTATACTAATATACTTTCTTTAGTATTTAAGAGAATCTACTTTATTTTATACGCTCTTACGCGCGAATTATATCTAGCTATATAATTACGTAGAGTTTAGTAAGGTATACTATATATATAAGTAACTTATTAAATCGAGGTATAGTCCTTTTTCGTAAGGTAGAAAGTATATTCTAAATATTAGATTTAATATAAGCTAGCTTACTAAGTATAGGAATACTTATAGTTAATAGTAGTAATATATAAAGATAAGAAGGTTACGTTTAAGTAGCTAGTTACTTTACTTAGTTAGCTTTCTTATAGTTTACGTTAGTAATAGCTCCTATAATTTAGTTTCTTATAGCTAGTAAGAGCTTAGTTTAGCGACGTCGATTACGCGATATTATAGTAAGAGTACGACTCTAAGGCGCTATAGTAGTATAGTACTAAGATAAAAGTATTTAATAATTAGTTATTAACTTTATATATTAATAACTATACTATAAATTAAAGACGTAATTATACTATAATAAAGGCTTTAGTCTACTTAAATAGAGCGTAATAACCGTCGTAATAAGGAGCTTAGTTTATATATACGTAGTTAAATTGTTTTAACTAAAAACTATAGAAATATATACGTAAGAATTTAGTATAATTTCTAGCTACTATATTCTACTATTTATAATATAGTTAATAACGTACTTAACCGTTTATATAGAGAACTATATAAGAGATCTAAATATTTATAAAAGCTTATAAATTATAATAATTAATCTATTATTTACTATATATAAAAGAACTCTTTTATAATATATATAATAGTTAAACGTAAGTTCTACTTAGTTATTAGTACTAAAACTATATAACGAGCTTTATAAGCTTTTATAATCGGAAAATAAATAGTAAAGTTACGTCCTCTCTTAATAGTAAAGACTATATAATTACGTTTTAAATAAGCTAAGAATTATAAGAATTAAAGTACGTTTTAATAGTTAAAAGTTATCTTTTTAGACGAGTATTTAGTTAAACGTAAAGCTAACTATAAGTAGCTATAAGTCTTTCGGAAACCGAATAAAGGCTACTAATTAAATAAGGTTTAAATAAGGAATAAAAGTAAGGATATACATATTATAGTATAAGGTATAATTTACGATAATTAAAAGTCTAATTTAATAGTTATATAAAGAGATATTACTTTTAAAAGGTAAGAGTATATAGTTAAATTATACCTTAACGTAATTAGCTATACTATACTATAAATCTAGAGGCTAAATATACTTTATTAATAAGATAAAGCTTTAATATATATAGCTAGTAAAACTAAAGCTTAGTTAAAGGAAATAAATATTAATCTAATCGATAGTTAGCTTTTATACTTACTTAATCTAAATCTAATCGAGTATCTTTAGTTAATTTTAAAGGAGAGGCTATACTAGCTCTTTTTAAATACTAAAACTTAGTTAAGATTTAAAGTATTAATTATTAAAAGGATAAAAGACTCTTTAGTATATATATAGTTAATAATTAAGCTAGAAATAATTTATAATTATTACCTATCTATAGAGGAGAGGATTTAGGCTATTATTAATTTAAAAGGCTAGTATATTAGATTTTGAACGTATCTTTATAATTTAAATATACTATTATAATTGTTAAGACTTATATATACTTTAAATAAATCTATAAGCTATCTTAATGTATATATACTATATAGGGGAGTAATTCATTTAATGGTATAGCGCTTCAAATGGAAGCCAGCGGCTAATTATCGGATACTTCTGTCTTGGTACTATAGTTGAATTAATAGAGTGGTTTCTGGTTGACGCGTTGCGACGATCTACCGCGGAGAACTTCCGAGACTTTTGCCGAGGTATCATAACGTCTCGTAACTTTGCGTCGCTTAGCTCTACTAATCTATAGAAGCTCGCAACGGCCATACCGTCTTAAATAACTCGTAATCTATTTGTATACCTACCTAAATACCTTGCTGCCAAAGACGGTACCTTACTATACTATTAACTCTGTATGACCAGATGAATAAGCATGTCTTCGCATCAGGATTTGACGACGTTTTGCGGGCCTTGTACAACCATCCTTACCGCAAGGCTATGGGAGCTTCGACAGCCAGATCACACGCTAGAACATCACAGCACACTTGCAGACCTTATCAGATCATCGAAATGTGGCTGCAAATCTTGCAAGCTCATCCTTGCTAGCCTCTCGAGCAAACCAGAGAGGCTAGATGCGCGATGCGTCGTTTTCCCGATTGTGTTGAGCTTGCACTCCTCGGACGGGAAAATCCATCAGATAGCAACGTTCTGGAAGCGTGCTCGGGGTGATCCACATTCGTCCTGGTTGTGGAAGGCATCTGGCAACATTGGAATCTATACACGCCCAAGTAGTACGTCTCTGAAGCAGAGCTCTGGAAAGATTTCTGACACGAGACAGATAGCCCAGTGATACAAAACCAGATCATCACCCTTGTTTGACTGCGAAGATACCGGCCTTGCCAACTCGAGTCATCGATGTCGGCGCGGAAACCGGAGGCAAGGAACCTTTCCTCCATATCAGTCATGGCAAGCCCGGACGTTACATCGCGCTTTCTTATTGCTGGGAGAAAAGTCCACAGACAATGACAACCGAAACGACTAGCAACCTATTTCGCGAAGCTATAAAGCTTGAGGACTTGTCGAAAACGCACCGGGACGCGATTATCCTCACACGGAGACTAGGGATACAGTATTTGTGGATCGACGCCCTGTGTATCATCCAGCGAGAGAGCACGATCTGGCCGATTTCTTCGCGGAGGCTCCTAAGATGGTCCAATACTATGGCAACGTCCTATCTGACATTTGCTGCAAATCGGGGACCGGACTGTGAGGATGGGTTTCTTGAGTATACAATTATCCAGACTCAACTTGCGATATCCCTTGCGGTTCGCTTGCACAGCTAGGTGAGGCGAATGATGATCAAGAACTAGTTGTTGCTAGAGTAGGATATGGAGCGCCCGGGACCTTCGAAAACGGTCATCTGGTCGACGTGCCTGGGTACTGCAAGAAGGCATATTCAGCCCCCGTCAGCTTGTCTGGGAGATGAACAAGATGAAGTTCGAATGCCGTTGTGGCTACACATATAAGGACGGACATGCCTACTACCACAAACTCACTGATGGCCCATTTTTGGACGTCATCGAGTCGCCAGAGGCGAAAAAGAAGGTGTTGGACCACTGGTACAATTGGTTGCGGAACTACACCCGCCGAAGCATGAGCGACCCGTACGACAAATTGACGGCAATCTCTAGTTTGGCACATCAAGTTCATGCTCATCTGGGTAGCGAATACCACTATGGTTCTTGGGCATGCGACTGGGTCCAAGGTCTCCTGTGGGTCACCACGAAATTCGGTTCTCCAGGGCTCGTGTTTCGCCCCGGTAGGGCACCGTCATGGTCCTGGGCGGCTTGGGACGGTCTAGTCATCTGCGGAAAGATTGCAATAAGCCTAGAGGGGAACCACCACTCAAGCGCTATACGGACTGATGGCTACGACCAGGGCTTTACTTTTGAGCGTGACAGGACGGATCCAAAGATTGTTACTGTGACTTACGATGTGTTTTGTCACAATTTTGATCCCATTCGAGATAAGAGCAACAACTCGGTTTCTCAAGAGATCAGGATCGAAGGCTGTTTGATCTCAATCGCTTGCATACCATGGAACACATACAAGGATGCGTTGGATGGCAATCGAGAGAAGACAGTCGAGACAGTGACGCAAGATACCTGGGTCATAACTGGATTGGTAGAGAAAAGCGACGAAGCTCCCGTAGCTGTTGCTGTGGCTTCAGTGAACGTCGACTCCATACGACTCGGACGAACCGTGGCATTACGCCTGACACAGAGAAAGGGTCATGTCTTGGTTCCCAACTCAAACAGTACATTCCATCGCGTTGAAGTGTTTTGGGTCAGAGATCTGGACTGGTTCGATCAGCAGGCGTCGGAACTGTGCTCGATCGCTCTCGTCTGATAACGTAATGTGTAAAGGTCTAGCGTCTATGGGCAAAAGATGATAAACGTACGTGGTCATTCTTAATAATCACCGCGGGTGATCTGTAACATGCATGACGTAAACTGAGGGAAGTCGATTAGGATAGATAGTCGATTGCTTAGCTGCAAACCTCGATTACTATTTACGTACTATGACAACAATAATGCAACTAGAATCTGAGCTGCTATTCGTCACGTGCGCAGATGGATGTGTATCAGAGCAGGAATGATGACAATGGCCTATCCTGATGTTGAAGATCAACCTTTTAGATGATGCGCAGGTATCTGAGCTCAGGTTTTGCATACCAGAAGTAGTCTGTCTCGACCTCCGCCGATCCCAATCTTTTGGCAAACGTGCCCTCTTCCCTGACGTACAATGCGCGGATGATAATGTGGTGCCTATATTCCCAATACTCATCAAGGGCTACAAGGTAATCCGTAGTCTCTGAAGAGCCTTCAGAGGGCTGTGCCCTGAGCGTCTCCTGTATTGAGGTCGTGCTGGCCCAAACTGATCCCCAACTCCATCTGATACCCGGACGATGCAAGTTATGGGCCTCATTGGCGAGAGCTCCTCGTAGACCAGAACTGTCCTGAAACACTGTGCCACCACCATTTTCCTCGGATACACTAAGCTGCAGAAGCTGAACGAGCTTGATCGTAAATGCCGTGATGTGCAAGACGTCGGGACTTTGGGGGCACGGGAAGGTTGTGGCCATGTCGTACTCTCTTGAGGGACGATCAGTTGTTCACGCAGGTTAGCCAGACTAAGGGAAAATAATGACTCCCCTTCTCGGCCCACCATCTGTCGGATGTTGTCTGGTGTCTCCAAAAACACGTTCGCATGCAACTTGTAGGTAATACCTGCAAATAAGTCGTAAAGGTTGTTGGATTCGAAAGCCCTCTTAGGATATATGATTCTGCCTTCCCATCCTGTCCAGGTCCAGCTTGGCAAAAAGTCTATGGAGCTATGCTGGTTATGCTGCTGCCGACGTCTGGCAGGCATCGCTCCATGAGAAAAGAGCAATGAGTCGAAGAAAAACACTTCCGGTAAGCAGTGAGTGAACGACCAGGAACGGGCTGCGCGGACTGCGCCAACGAGTCCCGCAAACGCAAACTCGATGTCGCATGGAACCGATAGGGTCCGGCTCGTGTAGTCGGCCACTAGACGGGCGTATGCCTTGAAGTCCGCGTGGGAGTGCTTGTTCACAGAGGTGAGGAGGGTGCCGAGGTCATGGATCGTAGAGCTGACATTGCGATGAGCTGGGAAGATGAGCACATCATTTTCGGAGTATTTCCGGCATTCGAACCAAGCGCCCTGCTCCATGAAGTACAGCTTTCGCGTCGAAAGAAGCTGCTCTTGGAACGTCCAGCCACGAGTACTATACACAGTGCCCTTGAGGGGTATATCTGGTTCAGTATTCTGGTGCCAGAAGCAGAGATTGTTCAGAATCACACGATGTTGATGTAGTCGAGTATCCGGTTCGATTCCAGGAAGAGCAGAATTTGAACTGGTGGCGGTTAGAGCAACAAGGGCAAGCTGTGCATTGCTGTTGATCGGGCCCATGCCGTCCAATTGCGTCGCAACGTCCTCATGATCATCCTGTACAATGCATGATCTGTCTATCCACAGGTACTTCTCGCCCAGTGTAGCCGTAAATCGGATAGCGTCTTGAAGAGTGCGCGGTATATCTTCGTCTGCAAAAGTCTCGGCCATTCTTCTGCAGTTTGCTTTGGTCAGTGTCAAAGATGTGGAACCACTAGTACTGGCGCCCAGACATAGCTAAGGGCAAGGTAGCGACAGTCCCGGTTGACCTCCACGATAGAGAGCCACTCCACATTGACCATCCGAAGTGTGCCAGGGAGCCGGGCATTGCTGACTAGAGGTATGCAATCGCCGCTGTTGATATGGTGCTTTTCGCAGTATCGTGTCCATGAACGTACCAGTGCCGGATCGATTCGACCATGTGTACAAAACCGTGCTATTGATGGGATTTGCCAGTTCCCCACCCGTACAGTCCATTCCGCGATTTGAGAGCATAGCACAGAAGTTCAACGAGTAGGAAGGTTACCCGAGGCGTATGCTCGACATGTAAGCCAGTTCCGTGAATTAGAGCGCATGAAAGCCCCTTGCACAATTAAAAAGCCCAACGTTGCGAGTCAGGCGCGCTGGCACGAACGAACCGGCACAACGGGCAAATCGTATCCTCTAGCGGCTCCAGGAAAGGACCAAGCAAGATCCGACAACTGCGTCCATGAAAACCTCCAAGGCCAACCAGATGCCGACACTTGTCGCACAGCAGGTGCTCCTGTCCATGAGTGAGGTTCGCCATGACGATACAAGGCTTTTGTTGCTGAATTCGAAGAGGTGCCAGTTCTACAAACAAAGAAGTCAGTGCATGCAACATGCTTCAAATGCCGGTACACCCGCGCGTTTACGTAGGGAGTCTGCGATGAATTAGATGGCGGGGATGCAACTGCTCATGTATTCAAAAACTTGGCGGTCTTGGTACGAAGCCGAGCGTCATTGAGGCTGTGCTCTTTCTTGGTACAGACACACTGCAACGGTTCGTGAGAAAAACGGATTCTCAGTAGATCAACATGAACACTACGCGCATATCCGAACTCTAAAGTTTCTTACATGGTACAATATATCCCAGTCCCAAGCACGTATTGTTCCCTCTTCCAAACACCCATTGCTATGCAGTTACTAAACGATACGAGACACAGGAATCAGTCATCCCATTCTTCATCCAACTGATCAATGAGTCTGTTCTCGTCATCCGAATTCTGTCTGCCCCGGCGACCGGCGCTGCCGCCCATCATGCCAGTGTTAACGCGGCTGTAGCCTCGTCGGCCGGGCAAGAAACGCGTACACGAAGAGGTTAGGATGATGAACATGTCCTGTCACAGAAATGTTAGTATCCAGATTGCGCTTCAGATTGTCTCGTCGGCATACCTTGACGAAGCCAGCCATACCAGCCCAAAGAGAGTAGTTTGGCAATTGCCTCCAGCCTCTTTGATGCATGACGGTCCTCTGATATACGCAACCACCGACAAGGTACACCAACACTGCGATCAGCGCAATGACACCGAATACGCCGCCTGGACCGAGTTGTTGCTGTGCAGTCTCGATCCCTCCGCATGCCGCGCTCGTCCTTGCCTCGAAGAAGTAGGTGCAGGAATCTGGCGACGCGACAAAAGACAGTGTCATGAGAGGTGCAAGAGGATCGCTGTTGCAGAGAAGTGAGATGACCGTGTTCTTACGGCGGGTGATGGAATCGTGCGGCTTCTCCGTCTCTTTCTTGTCATCGTCGTCGTCGTCATGGCTGGGCTTCTTCTTTGGCCGGTCTTCGTCGTCGTCTTCGTCATCATCGTCGTCATCTATAATCTTGCGAGGAGAGAGATCTTCGAGGTCGTGGGAAAAAGCAGAGGCAGGGACGGACGGGCAAGGTGAACCATCTGTGTAGTTGAGTACCAGCTTGCGGCCGCGGAAAACAGGTTCGGAGTTCTGCTGTCTGTGATGGCATATTTCGTCAGTTCTCCTGCGGTCTGCGATGTATTGCGCCGCCGCTGCGCAGGCTTTTGGTGCTTACCCTATGCTATAGATCTTCCCGTCCAGCTCATAGTACGCACTGACATTCTGCCACCGGCTCTTCTCTACACCAACGACGTCTTCCAAGTTTTCAACTACGGGCCCGCAGAAGTTGAGTGTGAAGTTTGCCCCATAGTCGTAGCCCCTTGCGGGCCAGGACGCGTTCCGAGCATCTTTTGGTGCTTTCTTTCCTTCAGGAGGCAGTTCCACATGGACAGTGTTCAAGTCGAAGAAGGCGCCGGAGCTCGGTGACCGGATGGTACATGGTACATGAGGATGTTTGGAGTCGTCGGTCGGAGATGCTGCAAGGATCGGCAGGGCAAAGGAGAGGGAGTAATACAGGAGATGCATCGTGGAGCTGATGTGTGGGGAGTGGAATTTCACTTGCACTTGTGTCGAGCGCAGTTGCGGAGCGCGTAAGGAAACGGATGAATATAATGAGCGACGATCGAATAGCGATAGCGATTCAATGGATTCAGTAGATAGATTCAGTAGATTCAGTAGATGGTTGAACGCCGTTTCCTCCGATGGACTCTCAGCGGATGTGATGGTTTCTGATGGTTTGTTGCGACGTTCAACAAGACTTGGCAAAGCGCGTCGCGGCTCCCGTTCCGCAGATGCCGCCCGCGTCGCACAGAAGCTCAAGCGCGTCATTGATCGTAGCGTTCAGTCAGTCTCGTACGATGTGTGAAATAAGCTGCTAAGCACATAAATTTGGATCATGCCCCTCCATACCGTGGGATAATCCCAATCGCACCGCCCAATCGACAATGGCCCGAAACGAAGGGAAACACGGCTACGAGTTTGGCGGCCCGTAAGTAAATGCACCGTGTGAGCATCCATCCTTGTCTGCTGACAAACAAATGCGCGCAGTTTGGGCGCAGCTCTGATCTCGTTTGGTCTCCCAATTGCCTGCTATGCCTTTGCCTTCCTTTGCAATGATGTCTCTGGATGCCCCGCCCCATCACTTCTGGAGCCTTCTACTCTTACATTAGACAAGTTGAAGGAAGAGACGGGATGGCCAGGATTTGCAGGCCTACTCAACACCGAAGCCTTCATTGGAACGCTTGGATACTACCTGTTCAGTCTTCTGCTGTGGGCTTTCCTGCCTGCGACCGAAGTCCAGGGGACAGAGCTCAGCAGTGGTGGAAGACTGAAGTACCGCTTCAATGGTGCGCAAATACTGCCCGTCTTTGCTTCTCCAACTCAGCTGCTAACACTTGTGCCTGTAAAGCCTTCTCTTCTGCTATGTTCATCATGGCCATCTGCGCAGCCGGCACCCTCGCTCAAGGCACACACTTCCCTCTCTGGACCTTCATTCACAACAACTACATTCAGATCCTCACCAGCAACATCCTGATCTCGTACGCTCTGGCAACCTACGTCTACGTCAAGTCTTTCTCCGTGAAGCCGAAGGAACCATCTAAGCGCGAGCTGGCTCCTGGGGAGTCACTGGCAACATCATTTACGATTGGTATATCGGGAGGGAATTGAATCCGAGAGTCACGATCCCAGGATTTGGAGAGATTGATATCAAGAGCTTTATGGAGTTGAGGCCTGGCATGCTGGGATGGATATTGCTCGATCTCGCATTCGTTGCAGGACAATACGGAACATACGGCAAGATTACAGCTTCCATGCGTATGTTTCACGAAGAGGTCCACATCTCCAACACAAAACTGACCTTTTTGAAAATAGTCATTGTTGTTATTAGCCAAGCCGTGTATGTCTTTGACGCTCTGTACATGGAGCCTGCCATTCTGACGACTATGGACATCGCCACTGATGGCTTCGGATTCATGCTTGCGTTCGGAGGTGAGTTGTCACGGCCGTGGTACTGACGCCTTCGCTGATGTCCTTGTCCAGACCTCGCATGGGTCCCTTTCATCTACAGCATCACCGCCAAATACCTCTCTATCCATCCTGTCGAACTCGGATGGACCGAAATTGCGGCGATCCTGGGTCTGCAGTGGAGCGGCTATTATATCTTCCGCGCCAGCAACAACGAGAAGAACATCTTCAGGACTAACCCTGAAGACCCGCGTGTAAAGTGCGCAGTTGTTGTTTCTGATATTCGGTGAATCGTGAGTCTGACTTGGCATAGGCACCTCACATATATCCAAACATCCCGCGGCACCCGTCTCATCACATCCGGCTGGTGGGGACGCGCTCGCCACATCAACTACCTGGGCGACTGGCTCATGTCCTGGTCCTACTGCCTGCCAACTCTTCTCTCCGGCTACGTGATTCGCACCTCCATCCTTACGGGCGAAAAGAACGTCACTCAAGGCGCGGATGGCGCGATGAAGGGCTGGGCTTTACCCATCACCTACTTCTACATGCTGTATTTTGCCGTTTTGCTGATCCACAGAGAAGGTAGAGACGAGGAGAAGTGCAGGCGCAAGTATGGCAAGGACTGGGAGGAGTATTGCAGGCAGGTTCCGTGGAGGATTGTGCCTTACGTCTACTAGGGATGTATGTGGAAGTTGGGCAAAGGTGATGTGTTAGCAAAATTGCCATGTACAACAAGACAACGAATCGAGCCCAACTGGCTTGTGGTCTCTGGATTCAAATGCGATCCTCCTCTTGCGCCTTCTTCAACCGACTGGGCCTTCGTAGCACTGGATCGACAGTGTTGTTTCGCACAGTTGTCTGGATAACTGCATTGATATTGAGGACTGATAGCAAAGGAGAGGCTGGCTGCTGGGTGCGCAAGATGAACGAGGAACGGTCGCTAGACCTTCTCGCGTCCCACTTGGAGGATCAGGCGATACAGATGCCATTCTTCGACCTCATGAGAACTGTTCCGAAACACTCGGGGTGGCGAATTCGACTAAACTCCCTCGCTGGTTGCCTGAATGTTGAAAAGCCACAAGGGCCACTGTAGTTCAGAGAAGGCCTGGCGCAGCAACAGCTGTGTGGGACAAGCACGACATGCTTGAGCCTGCACTCGCAGCATGCACTGTAGGTATGCAGAATGAAACGGTTAAGGGAAGCGTTGAGGCAATACTGAACGCGTCCCACCATCTTACATTTGACTGCAAACATCAAGATGCCCTTTGCTGGCCACGATTGTGGCTCTGCTGTGCGGATGGCGGAGGCGCAAGCCATTGGAAATGACGCTATGGGGCCGACATGGCGTTGGGTTATAGTGATCCCTGTGCCACATGGATACAGGCTTTCAACGAGTTGTCAATGCTTTCCGACGTGTTTAGCGAAGAATGAGCGGTGTCGAACATGTCGCCAATGTCGCTAATGTCGCCAATGCTTCTCGAACATGTTTGGCGACGAGCGGTCAGCGGGAGCGGTGCGGAAGCCGGAAGCGCTGGGGAAGGAGGCTATTCGATGTCGCACAGCTGTGTGATTGGTCAATTCAGCGTGCGGGGGCAGCGACCCGAGTGATTGCGTGCACCCGAATCACTGTCCTCTCTTCTCTTCACACCGACGTCCTCCTCTCCCTCACCGTTCTCATCCATATCGACAATGTCTTCTAGCTTCCATCGCCATCATACCGTCCAGCAAAATGCTGTCATGAAACCGACGCGAGCCCTTGTCCCAAGCGATGCCTGATTGCACTGCCTCAGGCTCTGTGACGTTATCTCTGTGAACTGGGTGAGGGCGCGAGGGGCCGCCTGGTCAACTAGCTAGGTACATGGAGTATGGCTGCTCTTTACTTCCAAACACTTTCTTTCCCTCTACTCTCTCTTGTATCCGCATAGCGCCTTTCCGTAACAACTATATAACCCTCAGGCCACAGCCACTCACCCACGACATCACTGTTACCGTAACCACGCAGCACCGCTCCGGACATGCGTGGCTTGCGCGCACACCTCTGCATCTTCCTCTTACTGCTCGTCCTGCTGTATGCTGATCTAGTCGTCGCTCAATCTACACCCCCACTCGAGGAAATCTGGCCACAGTGGCTGCTGGATCCCGAGGACTTTGGTTCTGCTCTTGTTCAAGAACAGATGGCTCATCTGGTAAGCCTCATTGCTAAGCACGACTCGGTCACGAAGCTCATCAAGCCCCTAGATCACGCCTCCTGCCGTTGGTCAGCGGCCAGCGCGGTTCCTCTCGTCCGAAAGTATGCTAGCAGATATGGAATATCCTAGGTTCAGCAACGAGTCTGGCGGAGGAAATCTTACAGAGGAAGACGTCGACGCGGCGAGACAGGCGCTGGATTTGGACGTTGACAACATTGACCCTTTACTACGCCCGACCAACTACGACCTTAACGACGTAACTGTGTATCGGCTTCCACACGATCGCTACCCGCCGCAGCTCTGCCCCATTGCTCAAGGGCCACCCGACCTAGCACACCATATGTTACCGCAGGAGCAAGAGCCGGAAGGACACTGGAATTCCGGGGTGACAATGCAGCCTCGTTCGCAGTGGCAAGCTCAATACAACCAGACAGCTCCTGGGTCGATCTACAGCCAGACTATCCAGCCGCCCAGTATGGAGGCGGACTGCGTACCACACGTACCACACACGCCGACATCACAAACCGCCCAGCCGCACAACAGTTACCTCGATCCACGCAATCCCTATGCCAACCAGAACGTTCCCTCTCTGACCACTGAGTGGTCCTTCGAGTCGGACATCACGCAGTGGAGCTTCGAGGGCACACCAGAGCCAAGCTCTCACCAAGACAGTGTCTCTGGGGCCGTCGTGGGTAATTGGGTCGCCAGCACACCCGGTTTCCGGTTCCAGAACCCTCAGAACCCTCCTCAAGCTCCTCAAGCTGCGACGTCCCTACAACCTTATTCCTTGACTCCAACTCCTAGCCAACGTCGTCGGGTCCGCCGACCAAGAAGCCGCATCTCGCCCGTCTCACAGCGTCCATCATCATCCCACACTCCCGCCGCATCTGTCTTGCGCGCGTACATCTGCGACCGCGACGACTGCAGTGCTGCTTTTGAAGACGCGCAGGGACTACGTCATCACAATAGGAACGCCCACACTCAGGCCGATCAGAGACCCTATCCCTGCCTTGAGCCGAATTGCGAAAAGAGGTTCATGTACCCGAAGGACCTCACGAGACATAGGAGGACACATAGGAACGCTGCTACGGTGTCGCCGACTGGAACGCACGAAGAGCGGCACTACTGCCGTTTTAGAAGATGCAAGTATGCGACCCGTGGGTTTGATCGAAAAGATCACTTCGATCGGCACATGGCTAGTGTGCACCAGATGTCTGATCGCGACGCTGCGAGTGTGCTGGATTGGCAGATGGAGTAACGGGTGGCTTACGACATGATTTTGTTCTTCTTGTGCTGCTGGCGCTGTGGCAATTGGATGGAGGATACCCTTTGCATCTGCTTAGATGGGCTATCGGGTTGTAGTAGTTGTGCGGGACACAATGCTGACCGGGTGGCGGGGGGCGTTTGCGTCATTCTTGGGTTCGTGGAGCACTTTGGATATTGTCGTAATATGATCGTGATAGTAGGTTACTTGCAAGAACATCGGTTTCTGATATATAGAACAACCTCACCAACTAAATACTAGCTGACATGTACAATCTAACTTATACTACTTTTATAACCTTTGACTACCCTAAAATACGCTTACTTACCTTATTATTTGTCTTGAAATACCCTCAAAAGCTCATCAATTATTCAGTCATTATTAGGCATTTAGTAAGTGAATATCCATATCTAGCAATCTCAAAATTACTGACTAGAAATTTAGTTTTTGACAACCCTGCCCGCTACCTCGTAAGGCGACCACCCAGTCTACATCAAGGGTAGAGCACAATATCGTAATTAATCAGCACGACATGAACAACCCTGCCTGTGTAGGGGACCAGCCCAGTCCTTGTCTATGACAGACAATCAAATCCACAAAGCGTTCCCTGCTGCCCTGTCTACAACGCATCAACCGTAGCTCATCGTCTTCGGTGCACTCACGACCCCAAACCCCTTCGACAGACCGGTGAGGAGATTGTTAATCACCGGCTGGGTGAGCAGCAGACTTGTTCTCTAGGACAATCTAGGCAGGAGTCCGTGGAACCGGGAGAGGAACTATATACTGGGAGCTTGCTTTCATGATAAGATGATAGTACTATCTGATCCGAAACACGCCAACCCAGACATATCCTTGATGTTGCCAATGCCTACACGACGATAGACGGTTGCTTTCTCATCACCACCTGTCCTCACCAGGGCCAGTATGATCAGCTGCGCTCGCGAGTTGATTGACAGGAGCAAGCACTCGACGGACGTGAGTTCGGCCGAAGGGTCGTCAAAAACAATTGTTCCAATAGCGGAATCCTCAAAGCGTCTGTACGCCATTGTCTTGAAAACAGCTTCGTTGTATACGGATCTCGTTCTTCCATCAAGCATGGATGGCTCATCACCTGTTGACGACTCTGAACGGAATGTAGCGGTCAGGAGCCTTCCGCGAATGATGAGGGATCGGAATTGAGAACTTTCGGACCGTATCGGAGGGCGTACCGCTTGTAGTCGAGCTTGTGGTCGGCCAAGGCCCTTGTATGGGAACAAGACGGGGCCGTTGTGGGATATCCATGACCAGGTGGATCCCAAAGCCTCGTCAAATTTGGGCAAGTTGTCTCCACAAGCCTCCCAGAGAAGTGACTTTGGCAGCTTGTCATCCAACCACTCGCCGTTGACGTATGTCGTTCTGAGTAAGGGTTGCAGCCTCTGAGCCAAACCCTGCAGAGCGGGAGCTCGATCCGAATTTTTGTGAACCCGCAGGAGGAGTATTTCGCGACCATGCGGACCCAAAGAATGATGAATGCCTCGTGATACTCATCAACCTCCCAGATATCAGAGTCCGGTTTAGCTTGTCGCCCTCTGAGCCTCTGCATGTCCGAGAGGGCTCGAGGAATACCGGCAAGAGACTCTTGGTCAAGACGATTGCCAAGGTGATGAAGATTATCTTCACCCAGGAATTGCTCTCTACATTCCCAATACATTTGGTCCCCAGCAAAATGAACGATCCGACGGGAAAGGAGACGCTCCTGGAGAACCCAGCCTCGCCCATTCAGGCGACTTCTTTCCACGTACTTTCGCGCGTCACTATCCGGTTGATTTGTGAAGTAAACATAACCTGCGTCCGGAGAATCCACGCTGCATGGCATCCGGATAACACTGCGCTTGGTTAAAAGCTTTTCATAAGCGTTGATCAGGGCTTCGATCGGCCGCGTTTCGTGCATCTCTGGAGCGACCCGATTGCTCTCGGGATCGAAGTCGTGAAATGAAGGCATGTCTGGCTTCAGCACTCGCTTTCGCAAGAAATGCTCTGAATCGTCGTATGCACAGGTGGCGGCAATCGTGAAACAGGCGCGTTCGTATATCAACCCCATTTGCTTCGCCTCAACTGCCCAATCATTCTCGGAATCCTGTATGATACACAGAGAGTCAATCCAAAGGTATTGGATGCCTAATGTCCTTGTTACTAAAATAGCGTCCTGGAAGACGGGTAACAGCTTGTCAAACACGATCGCATTCTTGAGCTGCTGGAGAGTCGCAGATGTTGTGGTGTATTTTCCGGCTCCCGGTAAGATTTTCCTTGGATCGTCTTTTTGCTTAACCCAACAGTGACTGAGGGCGACGTATCTGCCGCGTTGCCCAATTGTTTCCAGGAGTCGTAGACGGGCAGGAGCGCTTTGTGGACCAACGTCGATCACTCTATTCGGCAGCGCGGGAAACTCGTCAACGACGACACCAGAGAAATCAAGGGCACACCTTGAGTGCTGCTGGCAATCTTCTAGCCAGCGCCTTAGCACAGCGAAGGAGGCCTTGGATCCTCGAGGATGTAGTAGACGCCGAGGGATGATGTTGGATCCAAGGGTGCCTCCGCTATTGTCAGCAGATATAACCTCAAGCAACAACTCAGCACAGAGCGAAAGCTAGGCACGCGGGACGTTTATACCTTCGTCTGCAGCTAATGCGAAAGTCCTCTTCGGCTCCCTCTCATGAGCAAACTTGTCCATATGAAGAAGCCCGATCTTGGATGCCTGCAATGACACCAGGGAGGGCAGTTGACTCTAGCCTCTGGAACCCGGGTAATTCCATGTGAACTCAACCACAATATCGCATCAGCAGAGAGGGTGGCATTGTCGATCGGCTGTCGCGAGGAAATGAGCCGAAATTCTAGTATGGTATAATCGAGAAGCTCCCACTTCCACTCTTTCTTTTCATCATCCCACTTGCGATGCCCGCGCATCATTGGAAACTTCTGAAAGTAGAAGAGAAGCTCGTTGCGAATGAATGCGCACAAAGGGCAAGTCACATCCCTTGAACGCGCGCTCGACAACTCTCTGTCCAACTTCATTGAGAACTTGACGCCACCATCTTGGGTTATCATCTTGCCGAGATCAATGAGACTGCACTCTGAGCATCTTGGAAGGGTTTCATCGACTTTCAAAACTAATGAGTTCGTTTCTGAAAGCACTTCGTCCGACTCCCAGCCGTCCGTGTCTCCGCCTCGATTATCTTGGTGTTCACGCAGCGACTGGAATAACAGTCGATTTGACCTGCCTAATGAGGTCATAGAAGATCTAGATTAGAGGGAAAGAGATACAACAACAAAAGTGACAACGACAACGCGAACGATACAACCCAGGTGGGAGGAGGTGAGGTCGAGAGTCAGAATGCGGGGTACAACGCCGAATCAGGGATCGGCAGAGCCGCGAAGTGAGCGACAAACGGCGCTCAAGCTACATGATGTATACATTTGACTTCTAATCCTTATAGCAAGGCAATCAGACACGATATCGCCGCCGGGGTGGGTTTCGGAAGTTCAGTTGGATGATATGCGACCGGCACGGTGGCCGTCGGCATGGTTGCCGGAGCTGCTACCAGTCTGCTGAGTAGTCGCCTCAGTCTGGCTCCCCAAAACACCCTCGGATTCCTTCTTGTTCTCTTGCAGCTGGTAGACAGCAGCCTCCACAACCTCCGTAACGTTCCCAAAGTGCTCGTCTCTGGCTGCGAGGTAATGGTGCGCTTTGCTCAACCCCCTCACAAAGCGACGAAACTCGGCAAGCTGGCTTGCATCACATCCTCCAAGGTATCAGACAAACTAACGAAGAGGTCCGGATTCGCAAGTGGCCAGATGGAACCCAGCATATTGTAACGTTCCTCCACCTGTGTAGTGTTTTCCGACGTTGCTTGAGATCCACGTTGTTCCCAATGCTTCTGATGTGTTTTGTATGCCTGATCACCATCGACTGCGTCTTTAGATTCTGTACACGTATCCGGGCGTGTTCCATTCGCATGACTCACTACTTCTTCTTCTTCTTCTTCTTCTTCTTCTTCTTCTTCTTCTTCTTCTTCTTCTTCTTCTTCTTCTTCTTCTTCTTCTTCCTCTTCTTCTTGAACCTCCTCCGCTAGCCGCCCTGAATCAAAGGACACTGTGGTAGACCGCTGCTCCCACTCGTCAGGCACATCTTTGGATAGGGCGTAACGGCCGACATTGGCTATTCGTTCTTCAAACGTACGTTCATGTCGCTCGATGGTCGGTATGGGATTGCTCGAAGCATATGGTGCCCTGTAGTTACGCTTGATCGCGGAACCCATTGGGGCAGGTTGTAGGCGCCGGTGTTTTGTCAAGTATCCGAAAAGTTAGTATTATACCCTCTAACCACTTCTGGGCATCTCCCGTCGCTAGCATCTGATGCTTCAACGACTGAACGTTCCGCCCCACTCTGGATTCGAGTGGCTTTGGCAAGGCCAACACTGTACAACTGAGCTCGTGCAGATGGTAACACAAATTCCTTCGGTACGAGGATGGCCATCTGTCGGCAATGCGGCGCTCATCCGGCTCCTAGAGTCTCACAGAGTCCCGAAGAGAGTTGGCCAACGTCCATCATTTCTTCTTCCCCGTGCGAGTCTCATCATTCTTTTTGCCAAGCGCAGTGTGCCATTCACCGCCGTCTGGCAGAAGTCGTTACATAGCCTGCAAAGTACAATATCGTACCGTTCTATGCCCTTCGTCATTGACAACGTGACCTACACGCCTTATGCCAACTCTCGGGTACGCGGGCGCCGGATGAGGACACAATGGATTCGATGTACCCAGTTGTTGATCGAAAGATGTGGAAGGTCTCGACTATGCTGCTGCCTGCGTTGCTATTCGTACGCGGGAATATCTTTGAACAACGAGAAAAATCAAACAGATGCATAGGATTGAGCCTATCGCAACGTCAGGAACAAAAGCAGTCTCCCCTTCCTACGACGGTGGGCTCCCAGCCTGGAGGATAGCTTGGTAGTAAGGCGCAAACAGCGCGCACTTGTAGTCCACCTCCTCCTGCGGAATCACGGTGACACCGCTGCTCAAAGCATCCTTTCTGTTGCCCAAAAGTCCGACATCCCACGTGCCATTCAGCACATTCGCGGCTTGGTCCTGGTAAAATCCGCCAGGTTCTTGAGCGTACGCGCCAACAAGCACCGAGCCTGCAGCCCCAGTGCCGACGCGGTTCCATCCAGGACCACCGAGGGGTTTTTCGCGAACTTGGCCCAAGCGCTTTGCATAAACTGCGATAGGGCGTACTGCTGGGTGGTGGTGTTTGGTTGCAGGTACGTGCCGAAGACGAGCACGATCTCAGAGGAATGGAAAACTCCAAGACTCGGATAGATTTGTGAGTTAGGGAAAGAGGCGTTGAAGAAGTAGCGCCATGTTGGAATGCCAACAGATGCAGAGTCATTGGCCCAGAGCGCTTGCGTCTGATTACTGTTTAGAACATGTGGCACAAGTGTATGTTGATCTTGAGGTACGTACACATGTGTACCTGAAGTCGGTGTATATTGCAGCAACTGCATCATAGCCCGCATTAGGTCCACTGCCGAGGGGATAGGCGGCCTGGATTGCGGGTATGAGTTCGGGATTCGTGCGTCCCAGAATCGATTGGAGGTAGGCGGTGACGTTGTTTTGACCGACCGTGAAAACCCTGTAGCGTATCGTGAGATTAGGAGGTTGAGAGATGTGAAAGCACTACAAGGACAGAATCACCCACCGGCCTTCTTCAGCGTTGGTACCGCCCAACACCGGGATATTTGCAATGTTCCCGCTCAAGCGTTGGAGACCAGGCTGAGAAACTAACGTGACATCGTCGGCGACAGGGTTGAAATTGAGCGCGTTCTCCTCGATAATGGCTTTGATGCTCGCCGCATCCGCTGCTTGGACACATGTTAGGTTGCTGCCATAGTTGCCGGGACACCCTAACTCCGTTGTCAGATTGTACCACGCTGGCACACTGTTCGTTGCTCCACGGTAACTGTACTGTCCACTTTGCAGGATAGCAGCTCGGAAAGGCGGTGAAGATCCCGCGGGAAGCTAGTCAATAGCGCGTCAACCGAAAACGCGCCCGCGCTTTCACCAAAGATGGTGACTTTGGAGGGATCTCCACCAAAAGCGTGAATGTTGCGTTGAACCCAATCAAGAGCAAAGCGCTGGTCTAGGAAGCCAAGGTTACGCTCAGTCAGGTTTATCTCTGGCGAGCTTGGAAAACCGAAGACTACAAGGAGCTGTTAGGTACGCTGTGAAGCAGGGAAATCTAACCATGTGGTCCAGGGTAATCTTTATTTTAAGTAGATGGAGGGAGAACAAATAGATTGCACTTGCCGTTCGTCCTGTATGCCGTTGTCACAACGATGACGTCCTGATATGCAGCAAACGAACTGCCGTCGTAGCTGCGTCGTCCTACAAGGATGTAAGGTGACGAACAAAATCGAGCAGAGAATGTCTACCTGCGTATCCATATGCAAGGCCTCCGCCGTAGATCCAAAACAAGACGGCTCTGCCCTTTCCAGCGGCCGGGGTAGACGGAGCATACACATTGAGATATAGGCAGTCCTCGGATTCCGGTGGGGGCGGAGTGTTGAAAAGTTGCGCGGTGAATGGGGCTGCAAGCAGTGAGTTTAGATCCAAATAGGGATACCTCCAGGTTCAGTTACCTGTGAACTGTTGAATACATGATGGCTTCCATGCCGTAGCGTTGATACGATTATTGGAGCGAGGCAGGGCTTCAGGGGAGAGAATCTCTTGGGTGGTTGCGCGAATGGTATACCGAGAAACTTGTTCACTGTCCCCGTAGCTGCTGGGAGCAAGGTTGTGGTTCCGACGACGAGGCCAGCATCTATCCTTGCGGTAGGCGTCTTCTGGCCATAAGCCAGGGCAATCAATAGGAAAAGACACGAGAACTTTATGATGCTGTTGCTTGCAAGAGAGGCCATGCTTGGTTACTCGAGAAGACCTGGAACTACCACATCACTTGCTCTTATGTCGTTCGACATACCCCGCAACACAAATCACCATCTCCAAGAGCATTTTCAGCTGCGTCATCTTACTGCGAAATCCAACAAGAGAGCCAAAAGCAACCGAGGCATGTATGTTGGTTGTCTGAAGAAGGCAAATGCCAATGCGTCCAGGCGTGGTTTCGTGTGGGGTACATCGGATCAGGATCGCTTGCCAAGGTCGACCTACAACAACCGAGGGCTGGGCATACAACTCAGAACTACAGACCAGTAACTCGAAACCGCTCTCCCACTCTGGGTTTGACCGCCAAGCATGCCATGCTGCAGAAACCTGGCTCCAAACCGACATACATGTCTGGAGTCGGCGTCCGGACCGAGGTTTGTCCCCTCTCTCAAGTCATTCTAGCCCACGAAGAGGGGCCGGTGTCCATTGACGACGAACTGAGGGACTGCGCTTTGATCCCAGGTCGATTTCGAACTGTTCTAAGGCTAGGAGGATCTGTAGCTCAAAGAGCCGGGCCAGGAGCCACAAACTATGCGCAACAGGTAGGCCTTCGAGGACTGTGAAGGGTGCAGCCGTGGTGATCCATCCCAGTCCAGGCGTCGTAACGAAAGGTTGCAGCGTAAGACGTGAAGGGAGCTTCCCGATCCAACAGGCGTAGGCCCTCAAACAGTCCGCGCGCCATAGTCGGGTTCAGCCATAGACGCCACTGAACAACCCGGTCTTGAGTTCGAAACGGCCCCGATCGTTGAACGCATAGCCTTGAACCAGAACTGGCTCAATATCCAGTCATGACAGCTTGGTTCCAGGTCACCTGCTTCTTCCAGCAGATGGGCAATCCCGATTCTCGTACCGCTGCCGCTGCTAGTCCAGATTAGTGAGTTACTGAGGGCGCGACTGTAAAACAGCAAAGAGCGGGGTCATAAAACTCCAGTGTTTCTGGCTGTACGAAGGAGAGTTCATGCAGGTGCTGACCTAGACCGAGGCAAGACTTCGCTGCACCTACCGCGTTCGTGCTGTGGATGTCTTCGTCAGCTCTCCTCCTGAATCATGGGTGGGTAGTGCATCATCGCCCCAATGGCAGATGCGCTCGTACGGCAGCCATAGCCCAGCAAGCTCCCGCAAGAAGGGAACACGTACCGCCCTAGATTAACAGCACCAGGAGAGTAGGACCCCGGGTTAAACTCGAAGGACACTCCTTCCCTGACAAGCCCATCAACTCTCCAAGCTTGATGCCAATGACCTCAATACCCATGGCCACTCACAGTGTTGTATTCGGGATCCAAAACGCCTTCGAAATCGAATCTCAGTGTGCATCCCGGGCCTGTCATGCGACGAGTGCTGATTTCCAAGACGGCGCTAACATCAAGAACAGCAAACGGTGCCACATATCCCTCTACATCTGTCCAGGAGAGAAGTAGTGACTCTTGACTGTCGAGAGGTTTGTGCCACCAGAACACGTGTGCTGCAAGGGCGCTTAGTGTGCGAAGACGTCAAGTCGAAGTAGGTTGACAACCAAGCCTTGAGCGAGACAAGGCACGCATTGGAGACAAAACCAGACGGTCTGTATGCAGACTATCGTCCTTGCTAAGGAGTCGGCCTTGCTCTTGTCGGGAAGCTGCGCAGCAGGAATGTCTAGTATCGCGCCGGGAGCATGGAGAAGAAGCCATAGCATGGCATCCTCACAGTGAATGAGGCCGTCGGGCTTGCTCAACGGAGATTTCCGGGAAGGCCCTAGAAAGATCAGTTGTATCACGGGATTTCTCCATTGCAAAGCCTTCTATTGACATGGAAAAGGCAGGAGTCATCGTCCACTCGTGGTGCTTGTGGATCGTAATGGTCCGGGCTGTGGATTCGGCATTGAATCTTCCTGTTAGATTGAAAATTCGTTGAAGAATCTCCGTAGTAACAAGAGTTCATGCTTTTGCTCAAGGGCAAAAGGATCGGACCACTGAACAACTTCGCTTGTCTGCACTGCTCGAAAGCATTCCAAGCAACCCAAGGCATCTGGTGAGTATGACCCCTGATGCTGGAAAGCGAAGGATCAGCAGATACCGGTTCAGGTGCGGAACGAGCCACCCGAATTTCCTCAAAATGGGCAGATGAGCTTTCTTCTGTTCCGGTGTGTTCGAGTGTATGGTGGTCCGAACAAGCAAGCCAAGAGTGGCAAAACGACTGGAAAGAATGCCGTAGGTACCGCGCAATGTTGGCCCAGGATGCCATGGCGCATGCGCGCTAGTGCTGTTCCCTAAATGTGAAAACACTCGTTGGAGGAAGGAAGACACAGAAAAGAAAACTGCAAGGGAAGAGATCTTACATCGACAACAAGCCAGGACATGGACGGGGCTGTCGCTACCACAACACAGCTATCTCATTGGATGCCTCCTGTTGCAGGTGATATAAGCAGTCACTTGCTTGGGACATGGTCCTGTTCTGTTGTCTCTCCGATCACGGCGCCCGGTACATGTAGCTCATAAGTTCGCAATGTGAACATGGTACAGTTGACTTGAAGTTCAGTTGTGTTGTTTGAAGAAGAAGAAGAAGAGGTCGTCATCACAAGCATACCCTGAAGCTCCGGGCAAGCGCAAACAGCGCAAACATAGCCCCGGATTTGCTGCTGGTCTCAGCCAAGAAACTCCCCAAATCTGCACGCGCTTCGTGAACTTCGTTTGCGCGACGAGCTTCACTTTACCGAACCCACAGCTCTCACAGTCCCCTGCTCCCACAACCCGTGCAACGCCCCGGATACCTCTCCAATCGTGACCAACTCTTTGCCCACACGGACCTATCCCAACCAGCCCCAACATCGTGCCCAAGCCGACGTACAACCTACCTACCTCTCTCGCACATACTTTTGCAATGGACAGACGCGGCGGCGGAGGTGGCAGAGGCAAGGTGCTGCTGCCACCCATCAACTGCATCTTCAAGCTCCTCCAGACGCGCGCCAAGATTTCAATATGGTTGTACGAGCAGCTCGGAATCCGGATCGAGGGAACAATTAGGGTATGAGAGGAACGATGCCATTCCATAGGACGGACATGTCTGACGTGGTTTCGTGCAGGGATTTGACGAGTTCATGAATCTGGTAATCGACGATGCGGTGGAGGTGAAGCAGCCCACGAAGGAGCGGCCGGAGGAGTCTAGGAGGGAGCTGGGTAAGCCTGGTTGAGAGAGAGAGGGCGCTGGCGAAACTTTGAGGCTGACCACAGATACACAGGGCAAATCCTTCTCAAGGGCGACAATGTCGCGCTGATTCAGAGCTTATGATCGCATACACGTGACAAGAACGCGCAAAGGACGAGACGGGCGAGAGCAAGGACACGGTGTAGATGGCACAAAAGTTGAACATGAGATGGTCACAATCGCGTGGCGCTGGAACCATAGATGAGGAGTGGTGCTAGTGCGATACCCGAGCGGTCGAATGGCTTGCTCGGCGTACACGGCGAGGAACCAGACAAGTATGCTCATGGCGATGTCATTGGCAACATGCGTGGCGGCTGTAGCACGGACGCAAGATATGGAAGAGGAAACGAAGAAGACAAAGGCTTCATCAAACTGTGAAACATTGACTATTTGCGATCGCATACCTGCCGGTCGCATTTCGAAGAATCACGGTTCTAGCTATATCACTGGGTTGTCCAAACATCAGGTTAGGAAGACAGGATGTGCGCACAATCGTCTCCTTTCTCCAACCCCAATCCTCTTCCTTGCTCATGCATCCCCGCCCACTTTCAAACTGTCCCTAAACACCTGTTTGTCAAAATCATTTAGATTTCTGTGAGTATTTTCTCCGATCAAGCGCTCCTCATCCGAAGCTTGGTATCGTATTGCTATGGAATTGAGTTTGGTATGGAAGACCGAAAACAGTTACGAACAGGACTAGTGATGGACAAGGACACTACAACAGTAGAGCGGTGGCTGCTGGTTTCAAACGGGGCAAAAGATCAGTTTCACATGGGCGTGACTGAATCTCGGGACCACTCGTCGCGGGAACTGTTGCACGCCATCTGTCATCTCGGTCTCAGCAGACGCGGTTGCGCTGATCGTTACGCAAGCTGGGGCTCACATTGCTCGTACGTACTGGATTCTCGTGGCGGGACTTTTACTTGCACACGTTATGAATGGTAACGCTCGCTCGGGAGTTTTGGCGGCCCCTCACCCTCACGCTCTTATATGGTCAATGTAGATTTTGGAAGGGACTACTGTAAACTACCCACCGGAGAGGAAGAAGATATAGCCACTATGTGTGGCCTCTCTGCTGGTCTTCTTCCTTGTCCTGCGGTATGCTAATGAGATTGGGCACGATGACGGCATCAAGGCGACGCAATGCCTGTACGAACCCCGTTAGCTAGATTGCCTAGTGTATAGACACAGCCAACGGCACGTCTTGACAGTAAAAGGAGAAGCTTACATTAACGAACGAACTCTCCGGGAGCTCTCCGTTCCACTTATCCTCCACCTTAACCACAATTCCCGCATCATCCAGGGATATACGCACAACACTCTCTATCACTTTCGCCATCCCGATGTTCTTGATGGTATACTGCATCTCCAACTCCATCTCGATAGGATTACTCGCGCTCATGACCCGGTACCTTAGACATTCGATTTCGCTGCACGCGCTCAGCAAGCCGTACCATTGCGCTTCGTACTGCTTCCTGCCTTTCGCAATAGTCACGGGATCCTCGAGGACTGCATCGTCGCTCCATAGCTGTAGTTTCTCCGGGCTGGCGCGCCTTGAAGAGGTCCAAGATAGCGCGAACGATGGTCTTCTGGTGCTCGAACAGATGCACATCTGGTGCCGTGTTGATGTCTGAAACATGGCTGTTACCGCTCCACACATATTCCACCCTGTTACTCCTTACCCTCAACATGCCCAGCGGTGGCCACCTTCAAGATCTCCTCTTCCATCCCCGCAACATGCACGACCTCGACGCCGGCCTCTTCCAAGCGTCTCCTGCCCTCATTCTCCCCAACAAATTTCTCAGGCTCCTTGACGCCAATGTAGACCTTCCCAATCCCTCCCTTTCCACGATTCTGTGTCCTCAATACCCGCTCCACGCAGGGCAGATTCCCGCTCAGGCGCAGATTGCACGGCTCCATGGTCGTATACAGCACCGCATCCTCCGGCAGGACTCTACCCAAATCTTCTTCAAGAACATTGTGTTGAGAGGCGAACTTGGAGAAGCAACACTGTTCGGCGTGCGTATTGCCAGGAAGCTCGAGCGTGTAACCTGTGGAGAGGATGGAGGGGTTGGAAGAGGGGAGACCAGGAGGGCACCGACGCAGAAATTGGTGGGTTTGGGCGGGGATTTTTTGCTTCGGCCAACGCCAGGCGCATGTAGTGCGAGTGATCTTGCATCGATGCCATCGTGATTGCTTGATATATGAGTGAAACCGCGGCTGGAGAGGTGGGCTAGGATGATGCCAAAAAGGCCGATCTGATTAGATTCCGGTCAGATCCATCGTCATCGACGCGTCTGCGCGTCTTGTGCATGTTACGCGACCGCGCCTTCATCTGCTCTTCACTGCTCGGATCTCTCCCAACCACCAAATCTTCGCCCTGCGACTTCCAACACGTCCCGCGACCGCAAAACTTGCAATCGTTGAGGATACCAACAGCACCTTCAAGATGCCATCCCGCGTAGAAGACCTCGACATTGACGGACCACCAAGCATCAATCCTTACGAGGTTCTCAGTATCGAAAAGGACGCGACAACCGATCAGATCAAGTCAGCTTACAGAAAGGCCGCGTTGAAGTGGCACCCAGACAAAGCCAAATCAGAGGACAAGAACACCGCCCATATCAAATTCCAGGAGGTCGCGTTCGCATACGCAATTCTGAGCGACGAGCAGCGACGGAAACGCTACGATACCACCGGTCGGACGGAAGAATCCATTGATCCGGACGACGACGACTTTGACTGGGCGTCATTCTACCGCGAACAATTCACCGATGTCATCACTCCGGAAGCGATTGCCAAGTTCGCAGCGGAATACAAGGGCAGCGAGGAGGAGAAGGAGGCGCTGTTGGCGGCATACACGGATGCTGAGGGAGATATGGACGCTGTGTACGAAGAAGTGATGCTCAGCGAGCCCGCTGCGGACGACGAGCGATTCAGGAAGATCATCGACGAGGCGATCAAGAACGGGCAGGTGGAAGCGTACACGAAGTACACCAAAGAGAGCAAAAGAGCCGCAAAGCGCGCATCACCAAAGCGGGCAAGGAGGCCAAGGAAGCGGAGGAGTTGGCTAAGGAGCTCGGAGTGCACGACAAGCTAAACAAGAAGGGGAAAGGGAAGAAGGGAGATGTCGAGGATGAAGGCGCGCTCGCGGCGCTCATTCGGCAGCGTCAGAAGGGCAGGGCGAATGACTTCCTCGCAAACCTGGAAGCAAAGTATGCGCCCAAGGGTGGGAAGAGAGCGCCGCCGTCCGATGAGCCACCGGAGGAAGCATTTCAGAAGACCGAAGCGAGGAGAACGAAGAAGAGTAAGAAGGAGACGCCGGCTAGCGACGAATCGGTTGGTGCCAGGCGGTCAAGGCGGGCGAAAGCTTGAGCGCTGAGTTCGCGAGATTTGGGTTGATAAGATAGCATGGCGTTGGTTGGTAGGATTCTCGAGGTTATATCACGGTTGGTGTCAAAGGTGTGCTGGGTTGTATCATATAGGTGTGCTGAGTTACAGGGAAATGTGTATGAAAAACCCTCACATATTCAGGGCCAACCAAATTGAAGATAGTGTGTGTTACTAGAGTTTGATGAGGTGATTGATAGAATGCTAAGTAATTGATCAATGGAGTGGTTAATGAAGTGGTCAGCGAATCAGTTAATCGATCGATTAGCACTGAATCCGAGGTTTAGCCGGTTCACCTGTGCTTCTTCTTCGCTCAAGTTGCTTGTTCCTATTCACTTCTTGTAAACGGATATAGACATGCTGCGGCGTTGTACTCGGACTCAGACCGCGCCGAAAAACAAGGATTCCATCTACCTCCTGAGAATCAGTATCGCTCCAGGACGTTCGAAGGAAGCGTGCTTTCAGATTCTACCACCGTCCAGGATGGCATCAAATCTTGCGGCCAAGTACGAGCAGAAAACTGATATCCCGGACAAACGCACTCTCCGAAGAGAGATCAAACAGCGCTTATCTTCCTTGAAGGAAGAGGAAATCTACAAGCAATGTCCGTTCGCCTCTGAACACGTGCGCGATGCTCCATCGGCTGCTGACACCGTATGAGCGGCCTCCGCGCGAGATGCACTGTTGTCACTACCAGAGTTCGAGCAAGCGAAGCGGATCAGCATATTCATGTCCATGCCGGGACGTGAAATCAGCACAGCGGAGATCGTAGACCATGCGCTCGAGTCAGGGAAGCAAGTCTTTGTTCCGTACATCTACAGGTCCGCGACGAAGGGTGAGTCGGTCATGGATATGCTGCTGTTGCGGTCGATGGAGGACCGAGAGTCTTTGAAGCCGGATAAGTGGGGCATCCCGAGTTTGGATGAACAGAGTGTGGGAGAACGGGAGAACTGCTTTGGCGGCAAGGGACTGACGGATGGGGCGCCGCCGACTGAAGAAGGGAAGGGTTTGGATGTAGTGGTCATGCCCGGTATGGCTTTTGATCGCGATTTCAACAGGTTGGGGCACGGGAAAGCGTACTATGATACCTTTATTGAGCGGTGCTGCATTGATGGAAGGAGGAAGCCGTTTTTAGGTAAGTTCATTGAGTGAGGGTGTGATTTCAGCCCTTGCTTGAACTCTGGATGCATAGATCCAGGGACGGGTTTGATGACCGATGAAGCTAAAACCGAGACAGTCGGGCTCGCGCTAGCTGAGCAGATCCTACCGAAGGGATACCGCTTGCCGACCGAACAGTGGGACTGGCCTGTTGATGCTGTTGTCGTGGGTGATGGCACAGTCACGAGGGCGCAGAAATAGACGGATGATGGTGATTGCAGAAGGACGTTGGTAGTATACCAGGCAGCCGGACCGATATGACCTCTTGCTACCACATCAAAGACCAGCGACGCAAGAGCTCGTACAGTGGTAGGGGCCGTGTTGGGGTCGCGGCTCTCCTGTCCTACGAGGAATGAGGACAACGCGAGCCTACGAGAAACGAGCACAGCGTCGTTATGATTCAGAACAAGCGAAGTAATTGCGCATGTACATATGTCCACCGAGACTACGCCATCTGGAGCGGTGAGGCCAGTGTGATCACGTCTTTCCATCACGGTCTCATCAATGTAGAGGTGCCCGTGACGCTCTGAACGAGGTACTGCCAAACCAGCAAACCAGCGTTGACTCGCATCGAGCAAGGCTAGAATGGTATGCATCGAGGCGTGACAGCTATCCGTCGAGTGCTTTGCTACCTGACCCACTATAATCCCTTGTAGTACAAACACGGTTGATTGAAAGTTGCTCCGCATCGGCCTGTCGGTTCTCTGCTTCTGCGGTTCTGCAGTCCGGTGCCAAGACTCGGAGATCGACTCCATGTCCACCACCTTCGGCTCTCCAGTTGCAACTCCGAAGGATGCACCGTATCCTGGCTCTGCCATCGTGCCGATGCAGGAATAGGCAAGCCTCCTCCGCACTCCGCTATACGGGCCGATGCCTGAACAAGCAATTCCCATGATGTAGCAAGGATGCCATGGCCCAAATATAACAATTCCGGTCTCATGTCCATATGCAGATCAAGATCAAAGAGGCACGATAAAGAGCCTTCGCCTGACTCTTTGCATTGCTTCGCTTGCTAGTCTTGCTGCTAGTCTGTCTTTCTGCAGCGAAGCGGATATAAGGACGAGCCATCTAGCGTCAATCTTCAAGAGATGAACGCACCGCCCGAGACGACAACTGCTACCACCAGCACAGCACCCAGCGGCGGCACCAGCACTACCCACACGACGAGTTGGTTCTGGTCCTGGGTTTCCAACAGCTTGTGATCACTCCACGTCTCCACGGCCGCCAACGCAACGATGCGTCTCCGTTCGCTCAAGGAACTCGACAATACCGAGGGTACTGTGCAGCTGCACTCTTCCGCAGGCGACGCCCAAATTATTCTGCACCCTAGGCCTAACCCCAACGATCCAAACGATCCTTTGCGCTGGCCGCGCTGGAAGAAGCACGTCGCCTTTACCAGCGTCTGTGCGTTCACCTTCCTCTCCAACTACGGTATCGGTGGTCTGGCTCCGGCTTTCTATGGCTTGAGTATCGAATTCGGAAAGACGCAGGGAGAGACGACCGCTCTTCTGCTCTGGCCAATCCTGGTCTTTGGTCTGTTTGTAAGTTTTCAACCTTTCGATACTTCCCGTGTCCATTTCGGCTCCGTTTCGTCTTCCCCGCGTACGATGAGTCTGACCGCTTGCGCTTGTGTTGCACGAACAGAACTTCATGTGGGTACCGCTCGCAAACTACTTCGGCAAACGGCCTGTGTTCTGCTTCGCGTCGCTGCTTCTCTGGGTCAGCTACGTTTGGGGCGCCGAGGCAAAGACCTTCCGCAGCCTGCTGTGGTCCAACATCGTGGGTGCGTTCGCGGGCTCCTCGACCGAGGCGCTTGGCGCCGCCATCGTCAACGACCTATACTTCCTACACGAGAGAGGAGCCAAGATGGGAATCTACATGAACAGCATTTCTGGTGGTAACACCATCGGCCCGCTCATTTGCGGGTTTGTTGTGCAGTCCCTTGGTTGGTGAGTCTATTCCTTCATCTCAAGAGTTTCTCCAACGGCCTGCATGCGGGATATCAGGACTTTGTTGGGAGTATCGGTCGATTGACATGATCCTACAGGCGCTGGCACAAACGCATGGCGGCCATCTTCTCAGCTGTCAATTGGCTCGTTGTCGTCTTTGCCTGCCCCGAAACCCAATATTCTCGCGATGCAGCAGACGCGCTTGCCTCGTCGCCATCTAGCGCGTCCGATCTGGCCTCTGACGAAGAAAGCAACCCGACCGGTATGCTTGAAAAAACAGTCTCAGCAACCGAGAAGCAAGTCGTTACATCCCCGCCCGGAACGTCACGCGCTGCCACCCAGGTGCCGCTCAAGCCTTGGGCGCAACAACTGCGGCCATGGTCCGGCGTAGCCAAGAACACCAACCTGCTCGAGCTGTTCGTACGCCCCTTCCCTCTCATCGCCTACCCGGCCGTCATCTTCGCGTTCCTCGGCTATGCCGTCGCGCTGGCCTGGGTAGTAGCGATCAACATCCTCAACTCGTTCGTGCTTCAGGCGCCGCCGTACAACTGGAAGCCGTCAATCAACGGCCTAATCAACATTCCCGGTCTGCTCGGAAACTTGTTCGGAGCGTGGGCGGGTGGATGGTTGGTGGATCGGTACTCGGACTGGCGCAGCCGGAAGAACGGCGGCGTTTTCCAGCCCGAGTCGCGGTTGATGTTGCTGATCATCCCGGGACTGTTGGTGCCGGCGGGATGCTTGGTTTTCGGGTACGGTGTGCAGGATACGCTGCACTGGATCTCACTCTTCTTCGGCTATGGCATGATCTCTGTGGGATTGACAGCGGTAAGTGCTCGCGCTCTTTCACTACTCAACCTCCTCTCACCCCCAATTCCATCCGATTCACAACTGACTAGTGACGAACCAGGTACCTTGCATTACCATGACTTACGTTTCGGATTGCTATCTCCCTGTGGCTCCGGATGCGTTGCTGCTCGTCAACGGCTTGAAGAACATCGTCGCTTTCGGATTCCTGCAGGGTGTTGTCCCATGGGTGACGGAGACCGGCTACGTCGACTCTTTTGGAACACAGGCGGGTTTATTCGTGGCTATCATCGCGCTTGGTGCCATTCCCTTGATCTTCTTCGGACAACGATTGCGCCACATTACCGCTCAGTGGCGCATCATACTTTAGGGGCGAGGAAGTGGCCAGCAATGTGCAGACTGAGGGCACCGAACTGGAGGCTTGTATGCAGGCCCTCGCGTTAGCATAATACATAATTATAACCTACACTTCGCCAACGAGTACACGGGAGAGATGAGGCGTCTGAGGTCCCGCTTGCGCTCCGGCCAGCAAAGTGGATGCTAGTGAAAAGCAATACCATGGACCGGAGGTATGTGCTGCAAGCGCGGGAATTGTGACAGTACTAAATCATGTCTTCGTGACTGAGCGACGAAAGTATCTGACATGCTTGGATATGACATCCTCCACACGTAGATCACAGCAAAGAATGCCATTGCGGTGGCCGGTGACATTGATACCATCGGTACGTAGGAAACATTCCGCCTCGCAATAGTCTCTATACCCCTTCTGATCATACGATGAAAGTATCTCGACACGTCAAAGAGATATGATCCGCTACGGACTCCGGTCAGCAAAGTAAGCCCATTTGGAGCCCATGTTCCAGCAATGCTTCCTTCTGTGGCAAGCGCTCACGTAGTAACGGTGACTTGGTATCTCGGGGTATGTACCTGACAGGAGTACTACCATACAAACGGATACCAGGATCCCAACAAGCTATAGCCCGCAAAGCAGCCCTCCAAGGATTCTCATTATGCAACTGCTGCATTGTGTGACGAGTGCTCGCAGTGGTATAGTGTCGTAACCGCACCTCGCTTTGCCTCACGAAAGGACTTGACGGCGGTGAAGGTGAGGATCAGACGTGCTTCCCTCCTACAAATGAAACCTTTTCAGAGCTGTTGGCTTTGTGAAACTGCTTCACTCGGTAGGCGCTAGCACCTCGTCCAACCCTCACCTCGCTTGACGAAGACACCTATGGGCAACTAAATCGAGGCCCGGAAGATCTTACAGTCAGTCAAGTGAGCCCCACTTGAACATTTAATCCCGCAAGTCTTCCTAATCTTTCTTTCCTTCTGTCTTTCAACAACACCACATCTCACCTTTCATCGCCGCAAAAGAGATGTTCACATTCACACTTCCTCTGCGGCCCGCCACAAGCACGGGCAACAATGCCCAAGGTACGTCCGCTCCCCTCCGCCCTCACCTGCTCTTGGCCCCGCCCCTTCGCCTGTCGATGCAGGCACATCGTCCTCCGCCGGTGTCGCCGAGACACCAGAATCCGCTGTCCCGTCCGCGGGCCAGCAGGTCGCTGCCGTCACGAGCCTGCATACATCGGCCATGACCGGCTGCAGAGCCGTCTGCGAACAGCCGGCCATGGTCGTGGAACTGGTGTTTTGGGACCGCAAGGAGGCGGTCAAATTTGTGGGCAAGATCAATCATGATCATGCAATGGAGGGCAGCACCGCGCGTGCCTTCATGGTGGATGCTTGCGCCCGCGTGGCAATGCCGGAGGAAGTGCGCATTGCGGTGCGCGACTATTACGACGCGCTGTTCGTGCTGGGAAGGAGTGGTTGAGGGGAGTGAGAAGGGCGGCAACGGCGAAGGACTGCGAGTGAAGGCGGGCCTGCGATCGTCCCTCGCCTTCTCGAGAGATGCATATGGGTTTGTTGCAAAGCAAAACTCTTTTTACATACCAACGGTGTGAGCTTCTATAGCCGCCGCGAGTGGAAGCTTTACGGGCCATCTACCCTCCTGCTCCGTCGTCCAAGTAGGCCTGCACGGCATCCCGAATCTGCACCCACCTTCGTTCCAACAGATCCAATTTCGAATGCAATGCGCCCTGATGATTGTGCTTCTTCACCCGCAGCCTTCTCACTCCCTCGTTGACTTCCTGGAGGTATTGCTGCATGGATGGTTCAAGCCATCTCTTGACCTCTGCATCCTTGTTGCTCGCTAGATCCTCGCCCGATCCCATGTAGTGTTCCCACTCGTTTGAGGTAAGTAGAACAGACCGTACGGCAACCTGCGTCTTGAAGCAGATGTCGTTGTCCACGGGTATGAGACCGTAGCCACCGAGGTAACCGACGTCACGGAGCATGTCCTGCTGCGCTTGCGATAGGCGTGGCAGTATGACGTGGTCGAGGCGGATTTCGTCGTCGCTGTTCGCCTCGGAGGGAAGGACGAAGCCATCTTTGTACGAGAACATGATGCGTCAACAAAGTAAACATGGAAAAGACACAGTGGCATAATGGAACCTACAGTGGACAAGTAACTTGTCGTTGGGATGCGCACCATATGCGGCAAGGATCTCCTCGCCGGATTCGTAGTTGCGGTTGGCCGTCAGCTCATACCCTTTGTCTGATTGGGTCACTTTGCACTATACTTACACTTAGCAAAAGTCTACATCTACGGTGAGAACTACGCACGCCTTTGCCTTCAGGACAGTGGTTCATGTAATCGAGGTACGGACAGATAACCATGGCACCCTCCTTCCGCCCTGTGGGTTTCCAGTGGAAGCTCCTCGTGTTTGCAATCATCCAGTGATATAAGCCAGAGGCCTTGAACCTGTCCGATTGGTGAGGAACGAACTCGTTGTCGCGTTCATACTTGGATTCGATGGAAATCCTCGCTGAACCCAAGTCGGATTCCAGGTCTTTGAACAAGCGATCTAAGGGTGCTTTGATCGAGGGCGGGATCACATCCTCGAACAGAGGGTTCAGCTGGTGATCCTCGGAACACAACATGCAGACATCGAAGTCTCCCTGCTGCGGCCAGACTGACTGACAAATCTCGTACCAATCCGATTCTGAGCCTTTCAGAGCTTCGAGCATCAAGGTTGCAGTCAGGTGTGCTTGTGGCGATTCCTCTTTGTTGATCGATCTGTGTACAACGTGATTCAATGCATCGGGGTCGGGTTTGATCATGGCCTTTTCGGGCACGAAGATGATTCGCTGGCCTTCCTTGATACTCTTCGTCGCGACCAAGCCAATACCGCGACCAGGTAGTTCAGCTGGCTTCACGTTGTTGACCTCGATGCCCCGCTTAATGGCCCAGTTCGCGAGCATCCTGTGTTTTTCGGATGGGTAGTCCACCTCAATGCTCAAGGTGTCCTTCGTCTTCTGCCTCTTCCTGGCTTTCGGAGACATGGTTGTCTGACAGTCGTGAAGAAAGTGCAGATACGGCCAGCATGCAACACTCGTAATTAGCAAGGCTGCGGTCTAGGAAATATGTAAGCCATCGTCTTCTGAGTATATAGAGTAGATGGAGCGACACCTACTCAGAATCGAGGGTGGATCAGGCTCGGCTCGCCGACGGAAGCGAGCAGTGGCCGAGGCCGAAGTTCTTCCACTGGCCTGGTTCGAGAACACACACTCTTTCTCTCGCTGCTGTCCTGCCTCTTTTTCATTCCTCAGCTTCTCTGTGCCTCTTGGCTTAGATCAAGTATAGTGTCTGTTCTTTTCAGCTTAATCTCTGAAACGTGGCTATGGTCACATTCAACGATTATACTTGTCTTTTGAAGTCAGGGCTGGTGACCTCTGGACTTGCTTATGTCGCCGGCCACAATGTCGCTCGTATTGCACTGCTTAGGGCTGACGCGGATACCTTTCATCAGTTCTTCAGTCTGTTGACTGGACACTGGCAAAGAGCGCTGATCTTTGCTTTTGGCATGATTACTATCTAGACTGCATGCATGTGTCCTATCTCCGCGTTGCAATTGCCTGTTTGTGCCTCATATCCCACATCACGGAGCGCTGTACTCCGGCCTTGGTGCTCATTCGCAAGGCTGATCAGCATTTGGTAGTCCTCACGACTTCGAGAGCCTGCGCGAGCACTCCAGCGGAAGAAGCAGCACCCTTCGGAGTATCCACTCCGTATGATCGATCACTGGATCCTCACCGGACGACTACTCCGGCGAACAGGACACATCATACAGACTCATAACCCCAGAGGACCGATGATTGGACCGGAAGCTGCACTCTGTCAACAGTCCGGAGTAGCACTCCCGTAGAAAGACCGCATCTTCCGGACAAATAATCCTAGCCAATGATCTTTCCTCCTGTCCCGGAGTAGGCCTCCGCTATTCTTCGCTCACCAGCCACACAATGCACCTAGCAATCTCTCAATCTCTTGAAGATAACCCCTCTAGCGGGAAGGGAGGAGCGACAGCGACTTTCCAACCTCACCTAAGCTACCCATACTCGTTTCGGCCATCATAGCATCTTGAGCTCTGCGTTGCACCACAATCGGCAATTTGTTTAAGCGTCGAAACCGGACATCGTGACTCACCATAGCCCTTTCTCCAAAAAGCAAACTCGGGGCAAGTCCGGACGAAACAAGAAAGAAGGCTACACAGCATTGTCGTGCATGGCAAGTTGGAAGAAGTAGGCCGAAAAAGGGACAGTTCACAATACAGAGATGAGAGTCTAACACCGCCGATTCTGGGTGATCAGTTGCAACAGCATGCCCTCGAAGCGGGAAGGTGGTTTGCCTTGGAACGACCCTACTCGTTAAGGAAGACAACGAATACTGGTACAGGCATATGGAGTGTCCATTTCCGCAGACGACAACGCAAACGTTCAGATGTTGTTGCATGTGCGCGACGATCGTCCGCATCTAATGCATGTAATTTAGCTGGATCGCGGACGATTCTCGGCTCGAGGAGTAACATCGTTGGAAGACTTGCTGTCTTCCGTGCCAGAATCAGCGCGCTTGGCTTGTTTCAAGCTGTCGAATCATGGCGCATCAACTATCTACTGCACTCTAGGGACTAGTTGAGGTCCTAAGATGTATGGTCGTAGAGATGGGATGGTGGTACATTGTCACTTCAAATAAAGGGCTGTCTGCTCCTCGAGCAACGTTAGAATTCAAGCGCCGTGTGCGAGCTGACTCGATTGTCATACAGTCAAGGCCGTACCCGTCTCAGGTAGTGCGACGTGTTTACCATCAAGCACTCAATGGCAGCGTCATTACCGTTTTAGTACTAGCTCGCCAAGTTTCGGTACGTACCGTGGAGTTTCTTGGAGCTATCTGCCTTCCTCCGCCTTGCTCGGTCGCAAGTCCAGCTTATCGCTTGCATATACCACTACTTCAACAACATCCTTCACCTTCTGAGAGTTGTTGACGGCTAGATCATCAATGCCGGTGTTGTTGTTATTCGACTCCAATTTCTCCATAGTGCACTGCCCCGTTCGTAGGTCTGCAGGCTCGTGACGATGCGTCACCCTGGCCGGCCACCCTCTCTTGCTAGCTCGTAAGCAGGTAGGTACTTTGCTCGATTCAACTACAACGCGCGTTTTTCTCTCTTTTCCCACCTGCTACACTCACGAAGATTCCAAGCTGCTCTCTAGACCAAAAACACTAATTCCGCACGGCCTGGACCGAATTGAGCTTCGGGTAAGCTAACGTACAAGTAACACCTACAGCAACCCGAAGGCAGCGCGAGTCTCCTGTCCCAGGTCGATGACATCAGCTGTTATCGTCCCACGATGTCTCCAAAACATTGGGGCTGTAACAGGCAAGAGGAGTGGCGGGTTATTTCTGAAGGAACCTTTCTCCGCACGAACTGCGAATCAGAAGGCTGGACCGGGTCGCCGGACGACTCCATTGAAAACGTAGTGTGTGAAGACCATATGGTATGCGGGCGATCTCGTCGTTTACGAAGCATTGTTCATTTCTCACGGGCATCAGGACCATGCGTTCGCTCAGGCCGGAACCGGTTTCGGTGACGATGTCCCAGGCATTGGAGCACCCACTGAGATCGCAGCCGACGACCTTCCTCCATATACCTTCAATCCTACCCCACTTCAAGAGCGACGCGAAAACGCTACGGCCGCTCTCCTTGCTGCCGACGAAGCCGGCTTTGGCGGCGACCAAGTCGATACTCAGTTCGTCGTCCCCCACCAAGGCGAATATGACGCGGAAGAGAGGGGGACAACGCACGGCATACAAGCAGACCACCAAACCGAGGAGGATGATGCAACCCAGGGCTTTAGTCCCATCACGGATTGGCTCTTGGACGACCTCTACCACCCTCATTTCCCAGACATGAATGATCCGACGCCAATGCATATCAATTTCAATACTCGCGGGACCTTCGCTCAGCCGCAATCGGACGCGTTAGCGCCACAAAATCCTGGGCCGGTCCATGCACTCTACACGAATCATGGCTCGGAGATGTTCCCTCTGCCTGACTGGTTTGTCGGCACACCACCGTCTAATGATGAGACAGCCGAGACCAAACAGGAGGTGATCACCCTCGACTACAACACGACAGCAGGAACCAGTATGCTTTCCCAGTCAGAGGGGAGACATGAACGCTTGGATCCGATTGCACGGCAGTCCTCTTCAGCTAACACACCTTCGACCTCTGCTGTCCCGCCTCGTGGGATTGACAATGCTAATCTGTCCGTTCGTGCGAACTCCATGCCTAGAAAAAGAAAGGCAGACTCCGAACGCCCCAGTAGAAATGGCGAGTTTTACTGCGAGACTCCTGGGTGCACGTACACACAGCCATTCAAGCGCAAGGACATGCTCAATCGCCACAAGAAGAGTGTGCACGACGAGGCTGATGGAAAATACTACTGCCTTGGTACCAACTGCTCTTACGAGAATGCTAGGAGTGACAAGATGAGAGATCATGTGCGCCGTTGTCCTCACGGGGCAACGATGTTTGCTTTCAGGTTCCATCTGATGGGCGATTGAGATGGTCTCGAGACTGCCCCCCCCCCCCCCCCCCCCAATGCGGGAAGATCATGTCACGCCGCTTCGATACAGTACGTACACCCCGTTTCGCAAGCTTTCGTTCGAATGCCGCATGAAACTAAACAATCCGTTAGTCGCCACCGGAGACGCGTCCTCGGCCCGTGTCAGAAACGCTGTCGTACATGCGGACCACGCCAGCCGCGCTTCGCGTACCCCTTGGATCTTGGGCGCCATGGAGGCTTCAAGAGGGAAGACAAGATTTCAAGAATTTTATGGATCGTCAGCCCAGGTTTATGCCACGTTCGACCACAGGCGGCTGAAAGCAGAGGATCCCGTCCGCTCTCCTGAACGTTATTCGTCAACCGTGTTGTTAGTATTGCAATGAGTGATCATAAGGAAAATTGATACGCCAAATATCACATCCCAGCATCAGTGGTTTAGTGGTAAAATCCATCGTTGCCATCCTGTCCTTGATCTGGACACCCATAGGTCGATGGGCCCCGCGTTCGATTCGCGGCTGATGCACTTTTGATTGTATCTATGATTCCTTTTGCATTATGTTGCGTTGGACAGGGTGGATGGATGGTTTTGGTCGGGCGTAGGTTCGGCGTTGTGGGTCTTTTTGGTGGAGCGTGGGTTTGGCGTTGTGGGTCTTTTCCGAAGTCACGTCGGCATAACCTATTCTTCGGTTACTGTTGGAATGAGATGTTGTATGTATGTAGATACCCCTCTCGTATATGGCATTTATCGCTCTTGTGAATGCACGTTTATCCGCATCCACCATCCGTCCCTACATCACGCGCGTAGACCTTCGCTCATGTCGACGTCTTGTCAGATGAGGTGCCAAGCTTCGTAGCTGTCAGCCTCAATGAGCTGCCAGCTATGTCTCCCTCGTTGTTTCCGAGAGAGGTTTGGGGAGATGGCGAGGATGGAGGGCGAACTTGACGAGGACGTAAGGACAGTTGCTGCAGAGGCAGAGCTGATGATGAGGGAGATTGAGATTGGGGATGTGGAGTACAGAGGAAGGGATGAATATTCGTTTCTCTATCTGCGACTTCTATATCCTGTCTAATGTCTACCGCCCGTTCACATTTACATTTGAACCGTCTGCGACAGGATGTGTGTCGGAGGTCTGATTGGACGAGCCACACCCGCAGTACGTCGTCCGTGCATATGCACAACCATGAGAGTTGAGAGTTCCATGTCCTCAGGACGTAATGGAAGGGGAATGAACGATACAGTCGCCCGTTAGCGCAATCCGAAGTAGCGACGAGAGTCGATACATGCGGAGTTGAGTAGGCTGACCACTCCGCGCTAGATGCATTGGGTGCGAAAACCGAGGTATGTCTTGAGTGCATCTGAGGAAGTTCATTCCCGAGTTGATCAGTGATGTCGATCTCGATGCCGTCTGCGTTGATTCTGAACGAATTTTCACGACGACGTGGTTCCAGAATTGCAACAGCAGATTGAAGAGCGACACCCCTTTGAATGGTATCAGACTGGTCGTTATCCGGGAAGTGGATTGCGCATGTTTGGGGCGTGTCGCAGGCCACGTATGCTTCCCAGAAACATGGGAATGGTTGGAACGATCCAACACTCTGAAGCCGTTGTTTGTTAATCTAATGTTCAGCAATCACAGCACTCTCTTGACCGTTAATGTCCCTTTGTCCGCATCTCGAGCCAGAGCGACGTATTGTCCGCTCTCAATCCGTTTCAGCCACTTGTTGGATTCGTACCGACCCGTGAAAATTGACATACGCAGAATTGGTTCATCGAATGCACTAGCGGAGTCATTTGTCCAGGTCCAACGTCCGAAAGACCAGTTCAAGATGTAGCGGCTGAGTACGTTGTCGCCTTTGCATCCAGGTGGAGGAGTGGGCGAGCACACGACGGCTTTTATCCTGTAAACCTCATCCTTTGGCGCATGTTTGAGCAGTTGTTCGAGCTTTTCTAGATCCACGGCCGCGTCCTTGGACTCCAAGGGCGCGTTCAAGGTGATGGAGAGGCATTCCATTTCGTCGTTGTGGTCGTGTTTGTGCCCGTTTTCGTGCTCGTGTCCATGCTTCGCTTCATGCGTAAGCCAGTCCCTTGCCATATTCTGATCGAAGCCGAACAGCAAGTCTTTGCTAATCCAACCCTTGTCCGACTTAACCTGCGGCGTCTCGACATCCATATCACCAAGCCGGTCCAGACAACGCTCGTAATCCATCTCGGACACGTTTTCCCATTTGTTCATGATGATCAGATCGGTCTGTTTGGCCTGCAGTTTCGCCGTGTAACTCGTGTTCGAATATCCACCCCAGTTCTCCACGTCGATGACCGAGATGATGCCGTCCAGCTCATACCGCCCCGTCTCCTCTGCCAACCTCTTGATCTCGATGACCAGCTTGATCGGCTCCGCGCTTCCAGAGGTCTCGATGATGATCCTGTCCGGGTGGTATTCCTTGTCCAGGCTCGCCAGCGCATCTCCCATCTGGCCGACGTTCGTGCAGCAGATGCACGCGCCTAGCAACTCGCGCGTGCCGGTCATCTCGGCCGCGGCCGCGAGTTGAGAGTCGACATTGAGGTCTCCAATCTCATTTTTTATGAGCGCGAGCTTGTAGCCCGGGTTGTCTTTTCGCAATTGAGGTAGGAGATTGAGGATCAATGTCGTCTTTCCGCTGCCGACGAAGCCCGTGATAATGGTGATGGGGATGTTGGAGGCGGATGCCTGTTGCGTTGGTACAGCCATTGTGACAGTTGGAGTAAAGTATAGAAGGGCCTCTCAATGGTGAGTTCAGGAAGAAGAACGAGAACGGCATTAACCGGGCCGATGTTTTCTCACATGCATGCATCATCCCGAAGCTCCCCACGTCCCTGGCCCGACCCCGGCCCTTGCATGCTTGGTTTGCAAAGCATTGCCCTGCCCAGTCTTCAAGAGACGGGCCAGAAACTTGGAAGCAACAGCTTGGCACACGGACTGGAAGCAGCGTATGCGCCGTACGGTGCATCAAGGCATTGGCACAGTAACTCGATATGGAAGCCATGGCCACGGCTTCAGCGCGAGCAAGCTACAGCTGCATACGTCACATGTCAATGTACTCTCCGGTGCCTTGTTGACTGTACATATATAACAGCAACACCTGTCTCCCATTGAACTTCACTGTTACACACCTGTCATTCACATTCACACTCATATCCACACTCACATTCACGTCTATCACCTGCAGCAGCAACCTCGTCCTCCAGTCAAGTACGTTCCATCGTTGCACATCCCGCGTCACGCGAGCTCATTCGATTGCAGCCACAAACCCCGTCACACCAACACCAACAAACATGGATTTCGTCAAGAACTTCACTGGGGGCCAGAAGAGCACCGGCGAGACCGCAGGACAGCCCACTGCCACGAACAGTGTCGGCGAGCAACAGGAGTCGAGCGGCGGATTCCTTGGTGGTATCGGCAACAAGCTGAACGCTGCAGCCGGTGGTGGACCAGAGAGCGAGAAGAACGAGGACTACCTTGACAAGGGTATGACACTCGACCAGATCTTTCACTCATCCACTGTACTGCATCCCCAACGCTGACTTTGACAACCAGGCGTCGACTTCGTCCAGGAGAAGTTCCTTGGCCAGGGCCCACAAAACAGTAACGCATCTCCTTCCCTACAACCCGTTCTCGATACTGACACGAACATCCAGACGAGAGCGCCGCCGAGCAGGCCAAAGACGAGCAGATCTCCGATTTCATCCGCGGCCAGTACAAGAGCACTACCGGATCTGACCTCCCCATCAAGGACAAAGAGAGGTTCTAAATGCAGAGCCTGGACGGATGGAACAATGCTGGATGCTGAAGAGGTCCTTGACAATGGCGTGGAGACACTCGAGGGCAGCCATTAGTGACAGTATGGCTTGATGATCATACCTACGAAACGAAATGAACTCCCAAGCAATCTCCCATGTGCACTGGTTCTCCGCACATCCGTGAATACGCATGACTGGCAACCGTCGTAGTAGTTTCTCGCAGTCCAGGAAAGTGATTGTATCTATCCGGATGTGTGCTGGCGAGAACATGTGAAGAACCTCCAGTCTCCATGCATGGCCCTCCATCACAGAACACTTGTTGCTAGGACACCTCGCTATCGCCGCCCTGCAATACTCCGTTTCAGCCATGCGTTTGCGGCGAGTCTGGCCCTTGTAGTTGCAACACCTTGAGCAGATGAGCACCCAGTCATCTAGTTCCAATTCGACGGAGGAGATGTTCTTGGAATCGAATAGCCGGAGATCTCGCCCGCATCGACATGTATGGCTGTCAGGTCGAGGGTCAACGTCGCCTCGTTGGTGTGAGCTTACAAGGTTGAGACAACTGCCGAGATCGTGAAATGATCGTCCTGGCGAGATATTTGCTGGTACGCTCGTGTCCATGCAGGTCTGGAAAAGCACCGAATGAACTTACTCAGTAAAGAGGTCACTTTGCTTCAGTCCCGTTCTCGATCGGAGAAACGAGAGCATGCCACTCTACAGTAAAATATCCTTATAGACAGGTCGCAGGAGCGAACAAGTGCGTGCCCTGGAAATGCTTCGCGCAGAAGGTCACTCCGGACCCGAAACCACCGTCTCGTCCTCGCGGTCTCACTGTATAGCGTGACACGAGAGCCACTTGGATCGCGTCAAGTCGTTTGTTGTTCTTGTACAAGCGGATGGTACAGCGCGCACATGCTGTAATTGCTACAACTTACGCCGTCAGGACTTTTGACCACGAGAGTGCCTCTGTTATGCGAACCGTCCTCCCTTTTGTGCACTCCTCTCCCGACAACATCCCATTTCCGAAAGGGCCGAGATGCACGGTCCCGGCCACAGCACGAAGCGACGTAAGAACAAGGCGTATCGCGTCGTCCAGCCGTGTGCCCACATGAAAGGCTAAGCTCTGGCAAACAACCTGAGAACGGATGTCGGCGCCATCAAGCGGAACAGTTGCGCTACCCCTAGGAGACGCCGCAGGACGCGGGACGCCCGAGTTGACATCGATCACAACGGCCGGAGAAACCCTCTACTGCCTCCGTGAATGGAGACGAAGGTCTGCCGGCACGCACGAGATGAGAGACTCTGATGATCCTTGACGCGGGTCTGGCGATCCCTCATTCGCGTGCAGCTCTGCCACAGGAGCGGCTCCTCGAAAGATCACCTACACTATCACTGTTCGACGACAAACAGAGAAACATGCAAGTCGATCCGGTCAAGGTCCACGCGCCGTTGAGCTGTCAAATAGGCTCGTAAAGTTGAACGCCTCCAAATAACCTCATCCCCAGAAAATGCACCGTTCATAGCGGCTAGGGCACTGGCCCTGCGCAACAGACCGGGTCCAGAACTCTGTCTCTACCCCATCCCATCCCGCCTCTGCCTGCACCATCCAAATTCAGCCCTCCGATTGTGCGGATTTGCCTCCACCAATACGCCATCAGCCTGAATTCGGGAGACAGAGCGCCGCGCCTCAGACTATGAAGGCGTTTCAACTTGCCCTGCTGGTCGCCTGTCACCAAACAAGCTTAACCCTTATACGCTTATTGGGTTCCCGCTGCGCGTGCTCGAGACAGGGTCACCGACACGGTCAACAGAACGGGACGATAAGATTCAGATTTGAAATCATGGTCCCTGAACACTGGAGGGCAATATCAGCACCTCTCCTGGTAGAGAGTAACGACCGGCAGCCAATCAGTGCTTATCTCGACGATGTTGCCCTTGGACCCGCCTGCACTTGTCTGCAGCTCGAGCGTTAAATGTCATGCTAATAGAGCTGCCTTCGACTGACGGCCATGGTTGATGTCAGCAAAGGAACCTTATCGACTGCGACCTCATGAGTTCGGTCCAGGAAAGTATCGCTGTTTCGTTGTCTCGCTACCGAGTCGTCTGGGGTCTTCAATGGGTGCCCGTTCGATCAAGTCTCCAATCGCCACATTACCGATGATTGCTGGTAGTCCAGCAGCCAGTTGTCTGAGATGTAGCCCTCGCGTAACCGCTTGCAACTCTTCCATGTCCGGGCGTTTAAGCTTAGCCCAAAAGCATACCGGTACTGTTTCATCTTCTTTACTCTTACAGTATCCGGTAGCATCCTACTAACAGTCAGATATCTCCTCCTCAGTAAGCGACCGCTCTGACAAGGCACGAGCTGCTGTAGATTCCCAATCTGGTAGTGAAGGGATACGACTGTTGATATCTGATCTCAGCACCGGACAACAGCTGGATCTACTATCCGCATTGGCCACGCTTGCTTTCGACACTGTAATGCTCATGTTGCCACGACAATCCGCCATCCACGAGGGTACCGTTGTCGTCCCTGATGCCGTCCAATAACTTGCAACAGTGGAGGAATCCAGATGACCGATGTTGGATCTCACTCCAGACGACCACGAATGACTGTGAATGACCAAGGGCAACTGTGGGCGGTGACTGTCTGGACAACCTGCCGTCTCCCAATGGGTAGGGATCCATCTCTATTGATTCGGGTGACATGTCGCAGGCGTCGAGAATGGCTATAATAGATCCCTTCGTCCAACAGACGGACTTCTTCTCATCCCACTCTGCTATCTATTGTCTAAAGCTAGCAGATCTGATCCAATTCTCTCCATTCAGTCTACTATTCTTCATCCAACCTACTAATCTCCCTCATCCTTCTATCCAACTATTTTTTAATCCAGAGCTATCAGAATGCATTTTCAAAACGTTGTTGTCGGCCTCGCTCTTTCTTCCTCCATCGCTTCCGCTCTTCCCCAAGCCATCTTTGGCAGGGATGCAGTCGCAGCTGCGGACGGCGAGAAGTTCGCGCGCGAGCTCTCGCTTGGCGCTGGTGCGACCATCGGGGCCGCCACGACTGCCAGCTCCATCAAGCCAACAGGCACGAGCTCCCAAAAGTCTTCGTCCTCGACTCTGAAGAGCAGTTCCCACTCCTCCAGCCACTCGACGCCAAGCAGCAGCCACCTCAGCTCTGCTTCGACCCACTCGAGCAGCCACCAGGCCTCCGCTGCTACAAGCAAGAGTAGCAGCCACTCCGTTTCTCACGCCGCTTCGTCTTCCGTTCATTCTTCTGCTAAAATATCTACTTCTTCCACTTACTCTAATGCTAATATTAACACTTCGACCCGCACTTCGACCCACCCTACAACCCCGAGCCTGGCTAAGAGCTCTAGCAGCCAGACAACCACAAAATCCTCCAGCCATTTGTCCTCGCACACAGCGTCCACCTCTGCTCACTCTTCCGCCAAAGCGTCCGTCTCGGTTGGGCAGAAGTCCGCATCGCTCGCTTCGTCCGCGCACCTCAGCACTACCAGCTCGGTCAATAGCTCCAGTACCCGTTCGAGCACTCACACCAGTGCAGCTGCGACAAGCAGGGCTTCGACATCCTCAGCTCATGTTTCCTCCTCCGCCCACAGCTCCAGCATTCAAAGCAGCTCCAAGGCGGCGCAATCTTCGCCCTACACTGTTCCGGCTTCGTCCAAGTCGTCTTCGAAGGCTCAGTCCAGCCTCACTTTGAGCGAGACGCACAGCTCTGCGAGGTCGAGCACTTCTGCTGCCTCCACTAAACCCAGCACTCTGGCTGCTCAATTTAGCTCCGTGGTGGTTAAGGCTCCTAGTGTCGGTCCTGTGAGGGTGCCAAGCGGAGTCTCTCTTGCCCCTGAGAGTACCTCGAAATCCTCTAGTCAAACGAGCTCCCATACCTCGAGCCACGCTGCTTCGTCCACCACGAGCATCCATACGAGCTCCTCGCACCCTGCGAGCAGCAGTCTGAACTCGGGTTCCGCTATTGCTTCTTCGTTGGCTGTACGCTCTTCTTCAGGGGCCCGCTCTTCGTCTGCAGTCCATCCTTCGTCGGCAGCTGTTCACTCTTCATCCGTTCTAGCGAGCCAGGCTGTGTCTTCTTCGCACACAAGCTCGAAGCCATCATCAATCAGCATCTCACACAGCACGTCTGATGCACACACGATCGCCGTGACCTCAATCGGCCCGAAGTCATCGTCGCAACCCGTGTCCGCCTCTTTCGCTAAGTCTAGCAGTTCAAGCGTCGTGCACCCGGTGTCGTCCAGCTCCGCCAAAGCGTTCACGTCATCTGTGCCCAACTCGTCTGCCAGCAAGCTTGCTTCGCTTGCAGGCTCGAGCAAGGCGGTTGTGAGCCCTTCGCATGTAGCATTCAGCTCGCAGCAGAGCTCTGCTCCAGTGTCCTCGCAACACGCTTCGACCCCTGCGTCTCACGTTTCTTCCGCGCCAGTTTCATCCAGCCACGCCACTTCCTCGTCTGTCGTCGCAATCCCCACTCTCGGCCCTGTGAGATTGCCAAGCGGTCTGTCTCTTGCTCCAGTTTCATCCAGCAGTACTTCTGTGCGCTCGAGCAGCTACCCCAGCGCATCCACTGTTCCTGCTAGCTCGATCGTTAGCCATGCTAGCTCTTCTAGCATTCGTGCTTCCTCAGCTGCGGTCCCTGCTAAGTCCTCTGTTGTTCAGAGCACTTCTGTGAAGGTGTCTGCTGCTTCTACAAGCGCCTCGTCCGCAGCGGCCAAGCCCGTGGTCTCTGCAGCCGCGTCTGTATCTCACGCAACGTCTTCTTCCGCTAAGAGCTCTGCTGCTGTCAGCTCCATGGCGCCATCATCTATGCGCGTCGCTACCCCTGTGCCTATGGCCTCTAGCTCGAAGGCTGCTGCTTCCGCACCAGCTGTTCCCAGCTCCAAGGCCGCTCCGGTAGTCTCCACTTCGACGGCCGCTTCTCCTTCGGTGCCAGCGATCCCTAGCTCGAAGACTGCAGTCCCTTCCGTGCCAGTTTTGTCTAACTCGAAAAGCAATAGTCCTTTCCCATCGGTGGCCACAAGCTCTAAGACTGCTATTCCGATTGTGGTCAGCTCGTCTTCTGCCAAGCCCTCGATCACTTCAGTCCAGTCCAGCATGGTGGCATCACATCCTTCCGACAGCAGCGCCGTCTCATCAAAGACTTTCGTGGTTGTTTCAAGCTCCGTTGCCGCGCCCTACTCCGCTAAGAGCCCATCTACTCTTGCGACTGCAGTCTCTTCCAAGGCCCTAACCTTTTCCTCAGTTGCGCCTGTCAGCTCTCAGGTCCTTGCAAGTTCGAAGGTCGGCAGCCTTACTTCATCGGCTTTTGCGACATATGCCTCTTCCGTCACCGCTCAGTCATCCACCGCTGGCATAACCCTCGCTCCTGGCAGGGTCGTCAGCGGACTTTCCCTTGCACCTGAGGCATCCAGCACTGTCTCGGGTGGCGTCTCTTCCCGCGCTGTGACCTCGATCAGATCTAGCAGCAGTATTGCCTCCGTCAGCGTTAGCATATCTGCCATGTCCAGCTCGAGTACCCAGATCCCAGCAGCTTCGACTTCGTCCACAACACTGAGCCAGACCACCGTGGCTGCGCAGCAGTCTACGACTGTGCCAGCCAAGGTGGTTACCGAAACGCCGGGTCTTGTACAGAGCAGCTCTGCGTCTTCCAGCACTCTTGCCCGCTCGAACTCGCTCGTCGGTGCAAGCTCCTTCGTCCAAAGCTCGTCGGTCAATGCTCTTCCCTCGCCGGTTGCCCCATCTTCTAAGGTTTCTAGCTCGAGTGTCTCGCTGGCAGCTACCGCTCCAGTTGCGCCAAGCAGTTCCTCCTCCAGCGGCAAGATCACTACTGCATCCCAGGTATCTAGCAGCGTAGCTTTGGCCGGTGCACAGACCACCTCCATGGCCAGCTTTTCGGTCGCTCCGCTTGCATCCAGCGTCGTTGTGTCGGTCACCTCTGCTCCAGCGGTTTCCAGCACTTCTGTTCCTATCCGTGAGCCCGTTCCCGTTACATCTGGTGAGTCGTTTTTTCTTCTTCCTCTACTCAACTGCAGGTCAATTCTTCCATCTTTCAAGGATCTGGTCCACGACCCGTCGCCGCTATCATCAGCACCACTTCCGCGGATCTGCCCGTGTCTCTCCCGGCAATGCTCAAGAATAGTTCGAGCAGTGGTTACAGCACTACTGATGGCTTCGCGTCCCAAGCAACCGTACTCGCCTCTTTAGTCGAAGCAGACAGGGAAAACAGTGCATCATCCACATCGGCGAGCATCGTAGAATCTCTTTCTACATCCGAATCAGCATATCAGAAATCGTCGGCTCACCTTACAGCGGCGGTATCGAGTACTTCAGCGACTCCACCAGCGGCACCTTTGTCACTGAGCCAGCCAGGGAACTCTCCGTCTATCTTCGCCACGATTGCTGCTCAAGCTACGCTGTCAACCTCACAGCCGGCCGCCGAATTGGCCACGAACAGTTCGACGGTAGTACAGTCTGCTGTTGTGCCGACGTCAGCACATGCAGTGTCCATTGGCCCTGGCGGCCTCAGTCAGGCGACCTCGAACACGACCACATTTGCCGCACTTCCTACGCCACTTCCGACCTTCCCAACAGTCGACAGTGGGTCGGGTGATTACGTGCCTACGCAGTACACATCACAATACCTGCCCTCTTCAGCCGCGTCAGTGCCGATTTCCAGCACCACTGATAGCCAGAATTCAAGCTTGACCGTATCAACACAAACGTCGACCACCCTGAGCAGTGCGCTACCGCCAAGCAACAGCACCTCTGTGGCCAGCTCGATACCTGCCCCAACGACCGCTATCTCATCTTCAACCTCGGTATCCTCCATTGGCTCGGACTCGGCGACCAACCCTCAAAGCTCCACTGCTTCCGCGAGTTCTTCGGCCGTGGTTACCAACGCGCCCATGACATCGTCCTCGTTGTCTGCAGCGACACATGACTTGATACCATATCCAGTGGTCCCGAACTTGACAGTGAGCGCCAGCTCACTGGTGAATACTTCGGCATCAACCTCTGCCCCAAGCGTAACCGCCAGCTCTAAATTTTCCTCTCAGACCGTCAATTCGATCAACTCGACAGTTTCAAGCCAGGTCAGCGCTTCTGGACCATACGCCGCCTCTGACGCATCCGCATCTCCGCTAGTGGTGTCTTCTGTGATTGCGATTAATCCAAGTTCAATGCAACGTCCAGGGACGTCCACGGACTTCAGCGCGCAAATTGCCTTGTCATCATTTTCATCGGCAGCGGGGATTACTCAAGGAGCACGGCCATGCCATCGAACAGCTCAGCTTCTGACACGAGTCCCGCGAGATCAGGATTTCCTACCGTTAATTCCCTGAGGGTGTCAAGTGGGACATCGATTGCGCCGACGTCTGTTGCTACATCTTTGGGTAGTGCAACCCCGAAAGTCTGCAACCGTCAGACAATTTTATATCAATGCAGCTTACTACTACACCTATACGTGCAACCACTCCGGCAACCTCTGGTGTTCAAACGAGCTTGGGCAACGCGACCGCGACTGCAACACTGCCTGCAGTATCCTCATCCGTCAGCCTGGGCCATGCTGTCCCTGTGGTCTCCTCGAGTGCTTCTGTCGTTCCAACCGCACCATCAGCCTCCGATCCTCCTATTCCCACCCTCGATCTCAAGGCGAGCTGGTCAAATGAGCTCAACATCACTCTACCTACTGGATTCGAAATCCCACTGTCTGCTTCTGCTCCTAAATCAGCTGTTTATCTGGGAACGGTCATCGCTAACGGAGATTCTATAGCTCAAACTTCCACGTCCGTGTTCGGCACAGACGCAGCTGCGGCTACATCAAGCGCCGACCCGACCTCCATCGATGCTGACCTGAACGTCTCCCTCTCAGCTGACCTTCCCTCTTTTCCAACACTGACCACAGACATTCTTGCCGCTAGCGCAACCGTCGACGCAGGGATCGCCGCAAGCATCACTGGTCTTGACGCCTCTGCCAGCGTAGGTGCAACGCTCTCTGCGGACCTTCCAGACGTTGCGACCGTTCTTGCCACAGCATCTTTGGGTCTCGACACCTCTCCATCTGCCACGCAGCTTGTTGGGGCTGACCTTGGAGTCACCGTCGGACCAGTCAGCGTCACTGTTGATGTTAGCTTGCCATCGGTTCCCACTCTAATCGCTCCTCTTGACGGCGACAATGACGATGACCCCAACGCTACGGACGGCTCGTCTATATCTCCGGTCCTCTCCGACATTACTAATCCCATCGCTAGCCTCCTTTCACAGCTTCCTGGATCTTTCCCGACTGATGTGCCCAGCCTTGCCACCTCTCCGCCAACCTCCACCGCCTCTGATGACGGCTCCATTCTTGATGCTGCCTCCACTGCGGTCTCTGGTATCCTTGACGGCCTTTCTACCGCTACCGCTGACCTTCTCGATCTTCTGACCGGTCTGCCCACCGACGCTCCGGTGGCCACGCCTGTTGCATCTCTAGTGAGCGGTGCAGGGTCAGCAGTCACATCCATCGCTGGCGATCTCTTTGATGACACCCATACTACCACCACTATCAATTCCGTTGTCAACGATGCAGGAGCTGCCGCGACTTCCATCCTGAGCGGAGTAGAGTCCGCTGCCACTTCTATCGTTGATGGCATCGTTGACGGTTCCTCCGTTCCCAGCAACATCATTGTCTCCGCAGTCTCCGTCGCCACATCCCTCGTCGGTGATGGTGAAGCCGCTGCTACGTCCGCTGTGGGAGGTATTGAGGCTGCTGCAACAACACTTGTGGGTGAAGCGGGCGCGGCAGTGACTTCTCTCGCCGGAGAGGCTGCATCAGCTGCTACTTCCATCGCAGGTGAAGCGGCTCCTGAGGTCACCTCTCTTGTTGGCGGCGTTGAGTCCGCGGCCACAACCCTTGTCGGTGAGGCTGGCTCCGCCGCTACCTCCGTCGTCGGTGGTTTGGGCTCAGCTGCGACCGCCGCTGCTGGCGGTGTCTTGGACGGCGTTGGTGCCCTTTTGGACGGGGGTTCTGCAGCTACCCCTGCCGTTGATGGCTCAGCAGCTACGGCCTCTAACGCACTCGGCGATCTTGGATCGGCCGTTACTTCCATTGCCGGTGGTATCCTTGACGGCTCTGCAACTACAACGACTGCTATCCTTCAGCCTGTGGTGACTGGTGTTGCTTCCGTCCTTGGCGACACCGGCTCCGCTGTGACCTCTGCTCTTGGTGGCGTCTTGGGTGGTGGCTCTGCTGTGACTTCTGCCGCTGGATCGGCTGCGACAGCCAGTTCTGCCAATGGAGGCCTCCTCGGCGGTGTCAACACCCTCCTTTCGAACATTCTTGTTGCGTCCCCGGCCAGCAGCACCTCCGCTGCTGCTTCCACTACTTCCACTGCAGGCTCTTCGTCTTCAGGTGGTGGTTTCCTCGGTCACGTTCTTGGTGCAGTGGTCGGCGGCGGTTCCGGATCCTCGACCGCCGTGCCCTCCACTCTCATCACCTCGACACGAACCTCCTCCTCTTCTTCCTCCAAGGCATCCGCGTCTCCTTCTACTACCACGAAATCTTCGTCTGGCATTCTCCGTCTCAGGTTCATGAAGCCTTGAAGCGGTCATCATGACACCCTCTGCGTCAGAATTTGTTCCTTTGTTTCATGCCATCATCACAAACATAATATGTGGATCTCATCTCTTATGTATCTAGTTAGACCTTGACGGTCCTAATAGTAATATCACTCGTTCTTTTCTACGCACTTCGTATCCACGAAATCCGTGTCGTGATTATCGCAGTACTCAATCACAGTCACTGAACCATCGGGGTCCTGGTATCTGTGTCTGCTATCGTCGTCATACCGGCTTTGACTAGCATCGAGGCCGCCCATAGGTTACCCAAAATCTTTCAAGACGCCCGTTCATAGCGATATACAAGTCCGCGAACGCCTTACCTAAGCCGCCTGCAGAGCGCGGCGTCGCTGAAGGTGCAGGAGACGGGGGAAAGAGCATCGCTGGCACCACACTTCCAATCAACAGCCTGACGAAGTCTTGGTTTTCAAGTTCTACGACAGTGATGCACTAAGACGGGAAAATGCTCCTATGACGAAGTTCGGCCCGCATAGTGCGTTCCAGCTGAATGGTGCAGAGAACCTGGAAGCCTGCAGCCAAGTCGTCAACTGTAGCAAGCGCTGCGGCATACAGTCTCACACTGGTATATGAAATAGAATAGTAGTAAGCTTCTTCAACCCATATATGGCTGTTTACCCCATCCGTTTTCCGCGCACTGCGTTTCTGCTTAGTCGGGCCCCTGTTGATATCGAGAATCGGATAAAACGGCAACGGAAAACCCTCGTCTCTGGACTCGGTACTTCTCTCGAACTTGTTCGCCAACCAAGGCGTTGCCACGGCCTTGGAGAATGTCGACACGCCCACTTGGAACAGCCATCTCTTCCACGCTGACTCGGGGTGCGCAATTTCCGGAACGAAGGAGGGGATCTCCTGCGCCTTCTCGACAAATGGGCGAAAGGTGGTTTCGTAAGCCTCAAGCGCTCTCCGCGGATTTTCGCCGTCATCAAGCTTGCTTAGTTCGCCTGCGAGGACGTAGGCGCCTGTGATGGCCAGACTTGTACCCATGCCTGTGAGTGGCGTCGGGGCACACGCGGCGTCCCCCAAGCACACGACGCGATTGGCGAACCATCTGGTCATCTTGATCTGTTGGATCGCTTGGAAATAGAAATCGGACGTATGACCCATGGCGTTCAAGAGTCTCTGCGCCTGCCATCCAGCGTCTGCGAACTCACTTCTTAGGAGCTCTTCCTGCATTTGTCTGCCGCTCCTAGAAGCTCTTTGCCACGCCTTCTTCTGAATGTCGTTGCATGGCATGCGCGTAAACATCGCCCTGATGGTCCCATGTGGATCGGGCCTAAGAGTGATAATCTTCGATCCAAGAGCGTGGTAGATATTCCACCAGTCGTTGTCGCTTGCCAGACGTGGAATAGTAAAGTACGCTGCGTACATGTCTTTGTCGATTATAGCAATCGAGTCCGGGGGAAGCATTGCTTTCGTATTTTGGACCACTGTCCATCAGCGGCGACTAAGAGATCGAACTCCTGCACATCTCCATTGCTTAACTCGACCTTGACCGCATCGGTCTCGTTCGAGATGACTTCCTTTACCGTAGTTCCGAACAGGTAGTTGACATTCGGCAAGTCTTTCGTAGCCTCATACAGCACCGCAGCTAGATCACCTCTCAAGATCTCGAACTCCGAAGTCAGACTAACAGTGCTTCCCGGAAAGACTGCAAATGGCCGTCCCCTGGCGTCGATGAATTGGGTACCCTTTTCCGTCGTGTGGAACTCCCTAATCCGATCCAACAGGCCCATCGTCCTGATGGCGGTAACTGCGCTGCCTTTGATATCGATATTCTGGCCCTGGCGGAGTACAGACTGGCACTTCTCGACGAGCGTGATGCGTGCGCCGGCTTTGGAGAGGAACCACGCCAGCGTGGGCCCGGCGATGCCCGCTCCACTGATCAGGACGCGCATGGTGAGCTTTGATGCGTGACGTAGGGTTAGGGTCTGAAAATGACTGCGTGTCTATGAGGGCTTATGATGGACTCAGGAACTGCAAAAGGTGAAAGAGAGTTAAACAAACGAGAAGAAGTCATCCGCAGGATTCATTTAAAACGCAAGGAACCCGCAGATGACACATAAACTTCGATAACGTCAAAGCATTGAACTAATGGGAAGGCCAGACTACTTCGTCGAATCCGCCATAGCCAAGACATCGTTGGTATCTCCATATGGAGTGTCGTTCAGGTGGCTCTCCACTTGGCGGCATCGAGAGATAGGTCCGAGGCGGCTTTTCCCCGCGGCCGCTAGTCCTATCTAGGCAATACCGCCGAGTTCCGACCCATCTTGGGAATCTATGGGACCGCAACAGCATGCCATACAGGAGGCACACCCCAATCAAAACTCAGAAGATCACCAGCACTAAGCCCTAAGCAGCAACAGATGTCCGCTTCACTCGTGCACGTCAGATGCTACGGACCGCGTGACAACTGAGTCTGCTATTTCGTCGTTCGTTAAGCTGGTATGTGGTTTTGGAGTCATCGCCGGCAATCAAACGTCTACCACGCGGGACGGAAAGGGTTGCAGAGGTTCGATACTATCGGTACTGCCATCTGAGCCAGCTACATGAGTAGCTTACAACACTGGAAATCTCACTGAAGTGGGAGCCATGCCACTGCGCCATCCCAGCCCCGGAAGCGAATGAGGAGACAAAGAAATCAGAGAATCTGCCGGGAGCTACAGTCGAGCAAAGAAAGAAAACCAGTCGACCGCTTGTCCATGCCATGCCATGCCATGCATTCGCCTGAACGCCTCGCTGAGTGACACATCCGGTGATCACATGTTGACGCGCAAGAGGTACCGCAAGCGGACCTGAGCGACATCGTAGCAGATATACTCGTTGTATTGGAGATACGCATTTGCGACCCCTGTCGGGCCGGGAGGGGTGGTGGTGTCAGGCTGCGGAAGGGCACACAGATCAGTGACCGCGCATGAGGCGTAGGACGAGAGAGGGAGTTGGGACAGAACTTACCATGGTGACACCTGCCAACGACTCGTGGACACATCTGGCATCTTTCCAGCCCTTCGGACCGGTGACACCCTGACCCCACGTGGAATACACGCCCATCTTTTTCGCCTCATCGCCTGCGTCGTACTTCGCGCCCTGGAGCACCTGCATCGGTTGACCAAGCTCAGCCTCGCACAGCAGAAGCAGCGCGTCGCCGCCTGAGATGTAGGGGTAGCAGTAGTTGGCAGACTTGGAGGACATGTCGGCGAGGTAGATGCCTGAGGAGCGCATGTCAGCTCACATACAAGGATCAACAAGCGGAAGACGCGAGTACGTACCCTTGTCAAACATATAACCGGACACTGGTGCTTCCGGCGGCGCAATACGAAGACCTTGGCCAAGAATACCACCGTAGTTGGTGGCTCGCGATCCGTGCCACAACAGCCTCCGGTCGCTGGCAATCTTGGCGTAGCCGCTCTTCTGGAATCGGTCCAACTCACCTTGACGCTCGATGCGGAATATGTCTTTGACGTTGTAGTTGATGTTATGGGTCTGGCCGCAGGTCTTGAGCAGGTACTGGTGGATCTCCCCGAATTCACTGCTCTCCGGCGCGAGAGGCGTCATCTCTTCCAGTCCAAGGGCCTTGAAGCGGGAGTCCAGAGGATGGATCTCGTCGCCCTTCTTCTCTGCCTTGAGGATATTGTCTGCATCCTTGAGGTCGCTGAGGCTCTCGAGTAATTCTATCTCTCGCTTGAGCATATCAGTTGTGGAGATGACCGGTGGGCGGTTCCGTCCGAAGGAATGCGGAATGAAAGAGTAGTACAGGTTAGACAAATCTTCGATTTGGTCCCGGTCTGGGTTCGCAATGGACGCATCGTCAATGAGTGCAGATAGATCTTTCAGCGTCTGGAACCCGCGAGTGATAGTGGCTTTGCTGAGTTTACCCAGAGGCAGTTTGTTGGCGTCGTAGTTCATACTGTCCATGGCGGCTGCAAAGTACTGCTGGTTGAAGATGAGCTCCATCAAGGACTTGACCGCTGGTTCCAGTGTGCACTTGGGAGGGTTGTGTTCGCTGCGCTCGCGGGGGCGCCACTCCCGGTCAGAGGCTCCTCATCGTTGGAGTCCGGTGCATAGCTCTTTTCCACAAAGACGTACTTGCCAGACTTTGGGTTGGACCCTCTGTTCTCCCAAGCCAAGCCGGACTTGTCTTTGAACTTCTTGTTGAAACAATGCATGGCGTCCTCAAGGCTGCCGAGTCCCAGGATGGCATTCTGTCCATGCTCACCGACGCGGCCCCACCGAGTCCACGTCTTGTAGTCGCCAAGCGGACCCTCAAGAAGCTATTCAAGCGATCGTTAGTGTAGGGAAGCGTTGCGATGCTGACAGTGGTTTCGTACCTGAACGCGGTAGAACTTGTTGTTGTTCTTTCCCGCGTTGGTCTGGTTCAGCGAGGCATCGTATATTATACCATCACTCGGATCGACGTATACACGATAAGACGCAAGCGGGCATCCTTCGTCAACGGGAATGCGTAAGGTTGATGAAGTGGCGATTTGGGCCTCAGCAACTTTCGGTTCGGCTTTGGTCTTCTTCGGGGTTCATCTGCCGGGGATGCGGCCCTCTTCCGCTTCTTGGAGGTGCCGTTGGCTGCAACTGTGTCTGCATCTGCATCTGCATCTGCGTCTGTGTCGTGTGGCGCGTCATGAGCTCCGTTGTCATTTGCTTCCAGCGCATCGGTCATCTGCTGCTTCTTGGAAAGACCGGTGGTAGGAATGTCGCGCTCTTTGAGGAGCGCTCTGAGTTCGGCAACCTTGAGCTTCGTATAGTCGGCCATGACAATGGTCGTCTGTGTTCGCGCACCGGCTCGCTGAAGAAAAGAAAAGTAGAGTGTAGAGACGAAAGAAAGTGAAGTGTCGTCAGTTGCTTGCGGTCCGTGAAATATCAATTACATGCTTGTGCTAAGACCGCTCCAACATGATGTGGCATAGCGAGCAGGCAGAGGCAGTTTAGGCACCAAGGCAGCAATGACGCTAGGCCAGGCACGACGCGTCTGTGATTGGCCGAGGCTGGATTCTTAGCGCGTCGGACCCTTCTTGGCGCGACTCTGCTGCCTTCCATGTTCAGGTCAAGCGGAGTCCATCTCTCACACATAACATGACCTTCATCTCTCCCGCATAACATGACCCTTGGTGCAAGCGCATATGTCTGTCTGCTGCAGCGACGACTTCCAGTCCTGAGTCGCAAAGCAACACATACCCACATACCTTCACACTCCTTCCAAGCCAAGCCAGCTTCGCCGAAACTGCACACATCAAGCCAACCTTCCTCACTGCCTCCTGGTTCCACGTGAAGTAAGTGCCCTTGTGAACCGTTCATCTGAGGGATCCCTCTACAGACGTTCGGTACACCATACCAACCTCAACCAGCGAGAGCAATGCAACAGACTCGCCCTTTTTGAAGCTGCTGTTCCGCACATCCGCTGCCCGCCCTGCTATTCCCGCAGCTGTCATCTCATGCTCCCAACCACTCGCGCCCCTCTCCTTTTTCACTGTGGAATTTTTTTCCTGTCATCTCATTCACAGATTGTTGCTGCTGTCATGTCATTTCTGTCGTCGAACGAGAGGCTCATACGGCCCCTCAGGATGATGGCCTCCGCCACGGGCTTCCTTCAATTACCCCGGAGCTTGTCCTTCGAGTATCTTCCTACCTCACGACTCCGGAATTAGGCCACTTCAGACGGACATGCAAGGACATCGAGGCCACGCTCTTCGACAGCTTCGCGAAAGAGTTCTTTACCAAAGGCAGTTCATGCTTGAATACGTAAGTCTTCAAGCACTTGTCGACATCGCCAATCATCCCAGGCTTTCTCGCTGGATATCCGAAGTCATCATTGGCGTTCAAGCACATGTCAGTCTGAACTCAATTCATGCATCGTCAAAACCAATGGAGATGTACAAATCTGGTTATCCCAGCCGCCACGCTTTACGAGCGAGTGGGCGCGATCGCGACATGCTCGTGGAAGCTTTCTCCAAGCTCCCAAATCTGCAGACTGTGGGCCTGCGGGACTACAACGCAAGGGGCCGCTTTCGTGACGGAGAGAACGCGGTCTGGAGAAGTTATGGATGGTCGTGCAACGGGCTGTTTACCTCGGACAATGCCCGCTGTCTGCTCGACCGGGACGAGATTGAAGCTTCTTTGCCCTTGATTCTCTATGCTCTTGGCCATGCTCACTCGACGCCAGGGAGTCTAGAGGTTTTTCTGCGGCACAGAGACAGACTGACCCCTCGGTCTTTCAACGTCCTCGACGGCTTCATGTCATCAGCTATCATTCCGGTCTTGGAAGGACTCAAGGTGTTGATGCTGACTACTGGTGGTGAGCTCAACCCCGATTATATGGTGCCGCCGGAAGACCCTATTCTCGACGACGATAACGGCATCGAAGCTCCCATGAGGCGTTTTTTCCATTACACGCCGAACCTCGAAACCCTGCGCCTCAATTTCCAGCCCTATCAATGGCTCGCTTACCGATTCCTGAGCTGGTTCGCCAAGCCCGCGTCAGTCTTGTCATCACCCCCAGGCCCCGCTGTTTCGCCAGTTCCGCCGGTCTCTCTGCCCAACTTGACAAAACTTGATCTCGGTACGTACTGACGAGTCATACGCGCGTCGGGTCCTGAAAAGCTGTCGAACTGCATGACGGACTGTCGCTCCAGTCAACTATACGAACTGCCTCTCAGACCGCTGGTCGAGACGCCAGTTGACTTTCCTGCGGACTCTGCTGACAATTGCCAGGCATGCTCACCGTCAAAGATCAGACCCTCTTACAAGTCATAACCAAGTTCGACTTGACTTCCCTCAGCCTTTGGAAAGTCACTCTTCAGTGCGACGACCCCGGCGCTATCTACCTGCCTACCCACTGGGCAGATCTCCTGCGGAAGCTTTCAGACACTTTGCCCGCCTCGACTCGGCTAAAGCACGTGCTCATCGGGTATGCCTCTCAGAAGGGGCATGCGACTGTCGTACCTGTCTTCTTCAAAGATTCGGAAGGCCAGCAGGCCAATAGAATCGAGTATCGTTCCAGATACGGATCTAACGTCAAAGACTGGCTGCGGGTTCGGGCAGCTGAGACCGCTGTGGAGGAGCCGCCGGTGATGGACAGCTCTTCTGAAAGTGGAAATCACTCTGGAGAGGACACGGATGGCGTTGACGAAGAGTACGAGGAAGACGACGAGAGCGAGTCGTCGCCATCTAACTCGGATGATGATGAAGCTTAGGACAGAGAAAGGGGAGAGGGCACGCATGTAATCTTCCGTGTTCACATTCAGATTTGGTATTCGTACATTTACACACACAGAATAGTCACAAGTCCACCCACCGTAAGTGCAGCCAACCCTCCTACAACGTTGACTCTGCCCGCTCCGCTGGAGCTGCTTGCACTGGTGCTCGCGGCGCTTGCTGTAGAAGACCCAGAGCCAGAGCCGGAGCTAGATCCCGAAGACGTCGACGAACCGCCGGAGCCGGATTTCGATGAGGCGGCAGAGGTGGAAGCAGTCGCAGTCGCAGTCGCACTAGCAGCAAGGCTCGACCCTGAGCTCCCCGCATCCGCAGCAGAGGAAGCGCTTCCGGACACGGTCGCCCGCGCCGCGCTACTACCAGTGATGGCACCAGCACCCTGAGGACCCGTCGCGGTGTAGTACAGGCTCACGGCGGAATTGCCAGGGTACCGATCACTCGTGACCGTGGCCGCGCCGGTCGCCGTCTGCGGCGCGGCCTCGCTGACGGCCGAGAAGATGGCCGCGAAGCTCGCGGTCGGCGTTCCGGTGCAGAGCTGGACGCTGGCGCTGGAGATGATGGACTCGAAGGCTTGGACGACGGCTTCGGAGCGCGAGCCGTGCACGTACTGGCAGTTCAGACAGCCGTTCCAGTTGCTGAAGAAGCCGCCGTTGCACATGCATTGCTGGTGCGCGAGGTAATCGAGCGGCGCGGTGCCGTTCGGTTGGCAGGCTTCTTCGATGTCGATGATGGCCTGGCAGGGCGGGACCGGAGACGTGCTGTTGGGCGTGCACATCTGCGCGATGTAGGCCTCTTCGAAGGAGTCTTGACGAGGGAGGAGGACGCCGTAGTGGGTGCCTTCGGTGCGATCCGCAAGGGAGGTTGCTGTAGCTGTTGCCGCGAGGGCGAACGAGAGGATGTTGGTGTATTGCCGCATGGTCGTGTTTGCCTTTGCGCGCACGATAAAAAGGGCTAGGTGATAAGGTCGTATCTAGTCACGAGCGCGAAGTTTGGCGATGGAGCGTCCCTTTATCATCACAGCTCGTTCAACCTGAGCAGTTACCAAGTGAGAGGCTCAGCCGCCGTTCGTATCATGTGCCTGTGTGTTCAATGAGAAGGATTTCGCGTGTCGGTATAGTCGATGGTTTGATTGCTGAAGCGTTTGCCCTAGTCCTATCTGGGATCAATCGTCTTCCCCATCCGGCTCTAGCGCGTCGAGAGCACGGGCTGTAAATCATTCAGGAGTCGAAACCGTTCGACAACACCGCCCGGCAATGCTTCTATGCTAACGGCTCATCGGCAATCTTGCTACGACACCAGGCCCTACAGTCTGATACTGGCGCTGTGTCTGTCTCCTGCGCTTCGAAGAAAATTGCTGTGTGTCGACAATGCGCTGCACCGCATGGATACGCCTCGAGTCGAGATGGAGCTTTCCTCAAGCTTCGTTCACAGCTCGCCGACGATTAGACAGTCTGGCTTAGGGTCGCTGAAATTACCGTCGCCGAATCGCTCGTATTTGTAGGCGCCACACTTTGGTGGAAACTCGAATCCCACATTGCGGATCGCGTCTACTCGCAAGTTGCCATGGCCGCCTTCATTCCGTGACGCGTGGGGTATGATATACCTACTGTCTTCTACACGCGATACCGAACTCGTCTGTACGGTTCTGACCCAAATGTCAGAGGCACATCGCCAGGAAGCGCGTTTGAACAGTCTTTGCCCCCCCCCAGGTCTCGGTGTTGTTTGATTGATTGTACGCCTGTTGATAAGACCTACCAGATTAAGAAAACTGACGGGCTCTGACTCCGGCATAATCTTCGTCTATGCCGGAATCTCTCCGTAAGCGCGAGTTTTGGCAAGGGCACGTGCCGCATGAGGGGGATGACTCTAGTTTATCACAAAGCTCTTCGGCCCGGGGTTTGATCGATCTGATGGCCTTCTGTAGGGGAAAGATCAGGTCTTCTCGAAGAGAAAGAGTGTTCCAATACCATTGCGGAAATAGATGATTGCCTGTCGGGTAGTACTTGCAACGTAACAAGAGAACTGAACAAGACATGGGTTTAAGCAATTGTAGCTGTTTGAGTTGGAACGCGCAATAAAAACTGAAGAGAAACGTGGACGAACGAGTGAGATATAGGTGAAGGATGCACGGTGAATATATCGTTCCCCACAATCCCCGCCATACAGCATGGACGATCGATGGCTATGGAATGACCCTTGTCAGTATTGGTGAAGGCATTGTCAGGAGCCAAGGCCTCGAAGTGCGTGGCTGAAAAGAGCATTCAACCAGTCGACTAAGACTCTGCAAGGCTTCGAGCGTCTGGGCTGTGGAGCTTGGGCGTTCTTGTTAACCGTAGTGGCGTTCCGCGGTAGACGAGGCACGAAGAAGTGCTTCATCATGACTCTCTCTACGTTGCGGAGCCCCCAGGTACCCTACGCTTCTCCGCAATTCACTCTCTGGGGACGAGCGGAGACGGTCTTTCGATCACGAGCCATAACACAAGTACGTGTAATATTTGTTGCAATCGACGGATGTACACTCACAGGTGCGTGCATGCAAGTCAGTGATACCGCTAGAAAGGAACCTTTGGGAAATGGAATCATCCCGTGGCTGCTAGAATCTCGTCGCTGATTTGGTTCCAGTCGAGCTCGCAGCGTACTATCGCGACGAAGGACGACTTGCTGACGTTCAGACTGATGATCTTGATTTTCCCATTCTCTACAGGACGAGTGGATTACTTCCTCCATGTAGGGAAGCTGCTATCGGCACACGTGTTGTGCCAGATGACGTCAACTGAGTCTTCCGCTTCAGATCATGGAGTGGGATCTACCTTCGGCGCGCGCAAGCGACCTGATATGGGGCGGCGTCATCACGTCCGCCTCTCCGTGTAAATTTGAACGAGCGGGCGGTGTCTCCATGTCGAGAAAGTGGTTTGTCTCTCTGCTGGCTGCAGCTAGCCTCGTGAAGAACTGCGACGTGCAATCTGCAGGCGGTGGTGGTGGTGAAGGAAGGGCGGGGAATCTCGGCCGGATAAACAATATCCCCCAAAGAATAAAGCGAGAGAGAGAGAGAGGATCCCGGTTACGATTAAATAAGCGCATGTCCTAGTTCGCATGCAAAATTGTTGAGAACGCGTCCTTCCCTACAGTCCATCCGCTCGTATCTTATACCACGATGGAATCCTGTCCAATGTCCGCGTCAAAGCGATCCAGCAACACACCTGCGAAAGATCGGCTCTCCAAACGTCCGCGAACTGAATTGGCATGCACTTCATGCCGGAATCGCAAGACGAAGGTCCGTCGCTCGACATCAAACAGACGCGGTAGGCCACCGCCACTAGGTTAACTCATCACAGTGCAGTGGAGCGAGGCCTCAATGTGATTCCTGCGGTAAGTCAAACTTAGAATGTGTGTACGAGCAGCCTGCGCCGAGCAAAGCACAGCCGGCGTCCCAGCGTCGTACGACCAGACACGATCAACGATCAAAGGCCGGCGGGGAGTCACTGCAGACAAGGGTGCAAGCGAAGTACGGGCGCAATGATTTGCCTACGCAAGACTTCCATGCCGACCTATATCGTGCCACGTCCGACCACGGTCAACCTTACGCAGATACGGCTGCCTCCAGAGAGATTGAAGAGAGTATCGATGGTATGGCAGCTATTGCAGACCCTGAAGAAACTAGGACGAGATTTTTTGGACCATCGTCGAACATTGCATTCCTCCGAGAGATATCTGGCGCCACCGAGAAGCTGCTCGAGGCAGCAATATCAAATCACGTCAACGGACATTCTGAAAGACCCCGGCCTTTCGTTTCTCGCAGGTCATCCCCAGTTTCGTCTCAGCTTGCGGTGTATCCCACACCAACTGAGCCGGTCAATACTCGTTCACTGCCTACGGATCGAGAAGCACGACACCTGATTGGCCTTTTCTTCTCCGATACAGGCACGCTGTTCCCTTTGTTCACGAACTGCACGTCTTCAACATTTACGCTGCCGCAGTAAGGCACGACTCGTCTGGCATCGCTGGGTCTGAGCTTGCTCTATTGAACGTCATCTTTGCTATTGCAACCTATATCAGTGCCTTGCCTGATTTTCCGATGGATGGAAACGCCAAGAGGGCTGAGGTCTTCTTCGCTCGAGCACGCCTGCTTATCTCAGACACCAAATACATTGCCGCCAGTTTCGAAACAGGTATCAGTTTGCAAAGGGCCGTTCCGCTGTTCGCCCATTGACAATGTGCAGTGCAAGCACTTCTGCTAATGACCCAGTATTGCACGGGCGCACAACGCTCGGACGAGACATGGAACTTCCATGGCCGTGCAGTGCGAATAGCGATACAGTTGGGACTTCATTCGAGTAGTGCTGCTGCAGGACTCACTGCTCTTGAATTTGAGGTGCGGAAGCGTACATGGTGGCAATGCTTCATCCTGGACTGTAGCTTGAGCATGACTTTTGGACGTCCTCCAGCTATTGCGGGTGGACACATCAAATTAGCCTTGCCACTGAACGTGACCTTGCGATCACTACCTGGACCAGGTGGTATTGAAAGTCCGCTGGCTGGGGGATCCGAACACTGCAAGGGTGCGGAAACCTTTCTCGCTACTATGTATGCCATATCGACTATCTCAATGAACAATCTTAGGCTTACCGACGACAGTTCGTTATACAAGCTCTGCGAACACATTCTTGCAGATATGTACGGACAGAACATGAACGACAATTGCGATCTGGCGCCTGACCATCTTATTGAATGCGTTGTCAAGTACGAACAGAAGCTTTCCAACTGGCAATACGAACTTCCGCACGATCTCCAGTCTCGGCCATGGAAACATGATTCAGGTGAAGCGCCTGTACTCTGGGGCAATGATCAGCTCTCAAAACGCTTCAGCACCATATTGCGACTGCGGTTCTTGAACGCTCGATTGCTGCTGCATAGGCCCATCCTGTATGTTTTCCTCAAAGGCTTTATGCGCTCTGTATCATACAAGAGTTCGTTTCTCGCGCGTTGCGCAAATCAAAGCATAGCAGCATGCAACACAATTGCGACGGAAATCATCACTATCGTCCACGAATTGAGCAGGCAACCCTCTCTACTTGGTGCTTGGTGGTTCTCAGCTTATTACAGTGAGTTGTCTATTTACGCCTAGCCGAGCCGTACGAAACTGACTTACGCGCACAGCGTTCACAGCATCTTTGACTATTTTCAGCTGTTTGATCATTGTTGTGAGAGATCTCCCGCGCTCAGAGGATTTCTCCCACAGTGCGACTGACACAACTGATACAAATTCCATTTCCGCAATGAAGGCCACACTCTGCTGTGGTGCGGACACTATTGCTAAGCTGGGGAACGGTGCCCGATCAGCTCAGAAGATGCGCAGAACCCTCGTCAGGTTGCTACAAATTTGTGAGACTTTCTGTGAGTGCTCGGTCGATTAGTTGTGGTGTGTGGTTGCTAACACTGTTCAAGCCCAGGCGAAGCCAGCGAGTGACCACGAGCCATCTGCAACCTTTTCTGGCCCTTCGCAGTTTGTCGATTCGGAAGTCGGTACTCAATCTGTCGCCGATGACCCTCACATTGAACGCTCTGATGCCACTCTCTCACCACGCGGCTTACAGCCTGACATCGATTGGTCATGGCAAGACTTCGATGTGCTTGCTGGCTTTGACGGCGCACAACCCGAACTATGCAGTTTTCTGGCCCTCTGAGCTCGACCTGGCACATAGATACGAGGACACTGACAAGCAGTGCTTGGAGACACCGGAGAATAAGGGGTGTCAAGCGGGGAGGCTCATCTAGCCAATCGGAATCGTTCTTCCCGAAGGTCTGTGTTCCCGTAAGCGGAGAACCTTATCCTCCACACCTACTGCGAATAACGCCATGTTACATACAAACCCCTCACTGCGGTCCGAGGTAAGCGGGCAGAACCATCGTGGTTTTGTCCAACCGGAAAGCTGCTTCCCGACCATCTCAGACCTGGACGTTACATCTCTTACTCGTCTCGCAATGCAGTAGACCATAAAAGACATCCTGATTCCGATGGTTCGTCATGCTCAGCTCATTGAACATCATATCCACTGGACGGCATGGCCATATCTCTTCTTTTCTCCTCCGTTGAAGCGCATCCCGGGGTCTTTTTCGCTGTTCTCTCGGTCCTTATCCTCCTAATTTATTGCGTATACCAATGCTACTTCCATCCACTTGCCAGCTACCCCGGCCCTACTCTTGCATGCTTGACCGATTTGTGGCAGGTACATCAGTTCTGGACGCTCCAACAGCCATACACCCTTACCCAACTCCACGAGAGATACGGTCCGATCGTTCGTTATGGCCCGGACAAGCTTAGCATCACGGATGAGCGAGCCATACCTTTACTGTACCAGAAAGGAGGGCGCTTGTTTCCGAAGACCGAGTTCTATGATGCTTTCGGCGCAGCTCATCCGAACTCTTTTGGCATGAGGGATGAAGCAGTATGTCTAGCAATTTCCTCACGAGTCTTGACGAAGACAAAAACTCCCAAAGCTCACAGTCGACTGTAGCAACATGCTGTACGCCGTCGCCATATGTCCTACAGCTTCTCCATTACCTATGTCAAAGAGCTTGAGCAATTTCTTGACATCAACATCGCTCTCCTGAAACAAAAATCACAGCATACGCATCCTCTGGACAAGCATTCGACCTCAAAAAGCTCCTCCAATACTATGTAGTAGACGTTCTTGGGGAGTTAGCCTTCAGTCAGTCTTTCGGTATTCAAGAAGCTGACGATGAGTCGTTGGTACCTCCTGTCGCGGAGCACACCCTGCTCGCCTCCGTGACGGGCGCTTGGCCAAGCATGACCAAGACGCTGAAAGCATGGCTCCCACTTCTCCCCTATCGCCCGTTGCAGAACCTGTTTGAGGGTCGCCGAGCATGCGCAAGTCTGGCCGCCAAGTGTGTTGAAAAGCGCCTGAGTGACTTGCAAGACGCCCGAGAGAGTGGCAAGGTGCCTTCTGGACAGCGGAAAGACATCCTTACTAACCTGATTTTGGCCAGAAATCCAGAAAGTGGAGCGCTTCTGAGCAAAATTGATCTGCAGACGGAAGCGTTCGGGTTTGTGTGAGTGACACAGACTGGCTTGCGGGAAAGAGACGTGCTCATTTTCCACTCCAGCATTGCAGGGACTCATACCACGTATGCAACGGCCACTCTCCTGTTCTACCATCTCCTCCACGCACCCGAGCACCTCTCACGATGTGTCGCTGAACTTGACGCCGCTCTACCGTTGCTCAAAGACAACGAGCCTGCGTATGCCGTGACGGCCGTAGAATCCTCCACCCAGTTCTTGAAGCAATGCGTCAAGGAAAACTTTCGCATCACGCCAATATTCACAATGCCGCTCGCCCGAAGAGTTATAGATCCCGCCGGCGTCACGATCGGGGATAACCACTTCCCGCAAGGCGTGAGTAAAATCGTTTATCATCACTAACAGCACTTGTAAGTCGCCGTCGCTGACACTCCGCTTCCACAGACCTCGCTAGCAGTCTGCAACCATGCCTTTCATCACGATCCCGCCATCTGGGGCCCCGACCACAACGTCTTCAACCCTTCTCGCTGGGACGAAAAGGCGAACAACGATCGAGCGAGATATCTGATGCACTTCGGTCTCGGACCGCGACAATGCATCGGCAAGACGGTGGCCATGACCAATATCTACAAGCTGAGCAGTACACTGCTCAGGGAGTTCAGTTTTGAATTAGCAGATGCGGAAGAGCGGCAGGCTGTTGATCGTGGAGAATTTGTTGGAAAGCTGCCCAAAATGTATAGCGTAGGGATTAGTGACCTAGATGGTCCTCTGATGGTGACGGCGCGGGTCAGGTAGTGCTCAAAGGTTCTTGTTGGTCAATTCAACTGACTGACTGATCGCTGTTGCAAAGCAGAAACACCATATACCATATCAGCGTATCGATTATCTTCTTGGGTTTTTGCTTGCCTTGTGGTTTCTCACCTGTGCGTATAGGATGTATCATGCTTGACCTTAATGCTGAGCCGCAGCCACAGAAGCAAGCAAGGCCTAGCAATTGGCATGGCAGACCACAAGCCGAAGTTCGCCGCCAGGATTGCGGACATCCGTCCCGAGTTTTGTGCACGCCCTGCATGCAACGGCGGACGCGCAGAGTAGGTCGATGTCTAGTGGATCAGAGGCTGGTAGTTGAGGTGCTCCGGGCTAGCAGTTGTGGAGATTTGATGCTAGCATGACGAGGTGAGACGTGTGTGTAATAGCCATGCTGTATTGGCGCGTCAGTATTCTTATGTGGACCGGGAAGGCAGGCTTGGACACGAACCACTATCGTGACGTGCTGGGGCCTTCTTGTTCAAGCTGGATATGTTATCGTTGAACACTAAATGTTGTTGTAGCAAGCAATGATAAGCCGGACTTCCTAGTGTCTCATCTTTTTGCTCTTGTGTTTGTATTTTGCGTTTTGAACGGCATTCAATGTGTGAGTGAAGCGTAAAAGAACAAAACAACTCACGCGCGAAAACCAGTTATTTAGTACAGTTGTATCCGATGCTATCACATGTCATACTGATTCACTGTCAGTAAACATCCCACGCCAGGACCTTACTCTTCGTCCTCCTCAGCGGACCAGCTTGCGTCTGAACCCTCAAACTCTCCATCATAGCGGTCGCTCTCATCGTCCGGAAAGACTACATCTACCTCATCCGAACTCTCCTGCACATCTAACGGCTCTCCCTCTGCCACACCCTGACCTCCTCCTGCCGCCGACTGCTGACCGCGAAGTGCTGGGACCCGCACAGCCCTCCCATGCACCACCGAGAAGTGAGCTGGGTCCACAAGCTTGCGAACCCTAACATCTCCCGCAGTGCCGGCAGCATCTGCATTGCGTGCATTGCGTGCCTTGCTCCTTGGATTCCGCATGAACTCGACGCTGATGTTCTTCACTCCGCCCTCCACCGTTTCGATCTTGAAGCGCGTACTGATGTTGTAGTACGCCCGGCGGGATTCGAACATGGACTTCGTAGCTCTGTATCCCAGAGCCTGTATGTTCGGGAGACGCTCCTTAAGATGCACTTGCACCTTGATATGATCACGGGCTTCTCTGTTGCGTCCTGACGGAGTGAAAAGCGACTCGTGCTGCTGGGCGTTTTCCCGCTTCGTCGCTAAAATGACCTGCTCGAACCATTCTTGATCCCTCGCAATCTTCCACTCGAGGATGGCAGAATTTCCCTGCAGCGGATTGCTTTCGTGCTGGGGGCAGGAATCGCCGTGCTGGCAGTCAACGTTGAACCATAGCACCCTGTTTATCGCATACTCTCCTTTGAGCAGCCTGGGATGCCCGACAGCGTCGTGGTGCATGGTTTCGTCGAAGAGCTCGTCTTGAGTGACACCGAAGACCCATCTGTTAAGCTCTTCTGTCACCGTTGTCTCCGACTTGGCCTTGAGCACGCTGGAAAATTCGTAGAGGGCACCGATAGCAACAGAGTGCCTTCCTCTTTCCCTGTAGCTCTGTCAATATGTTGCACTGGCTTAGGAGGAAAGTTGTAGAATACGTACTCCCCGTCAGTCCAATCCTTGTACAGGCTGATGCGTTCGTGCTTGAGATGATTTTCGATAGAACGCTGGAGGAATTTGTCACGACCGAAAGGGCCGGGGATCACGATGTGCTAGACGCGTGAGCCTCTGGTGAACCCGATAAGATGGCCCACTTACAATCTTCCCTTTCACCCGTGATGTCATCTCGTCGATGAGGTCAAGGATATCCCCAACTCTACAGTCATCGTGATAGAACCTTTCCACAAGCTTCCTGAGAGGGCATCGGTGTGTGTTGACGATGACAGAGTACTCGAACCAAAGACATACCATTCTACCTTAAAGGTGTGCTCCTCGAGCTCCTGTTTCACACCTGACACGCTCTTGCAATCCACGATAAGTCGTAGGGGCTTACCCAGAACGAAGCCTATCCCAGACGTCTTCGCCTCTTCGAACTTCGCGTCCATGATCGCCATCAACTCCTCTAGGTTGTATCCAAGCTTTGTTGTGATATCCTTCCCGTTGCCCTCAGGTGATCGATAGCTGTCGCGAAGATACTTCTCCAATCTTCTGTTGAGGAACGACGAACCCGCCATGATACCTTTGACCTGTCAGTTTCCCAATGTGACATATGTTTGGTATTGGTACATTACCCCTCGTTGACCCTATTTGACGGTAGCCGATGTTTCCATCTGCCTGCTTGTGGAACCGAAGTAGCGTAGCATCCTAGACAACGTCAAAATTACCGGGAAGCAATGTGACGGATTCTGTGAACAGTCACGTAGCATCGAGTGTCCTGAGAGCACCGACGACAAGGGTCAAGACATACCGTTGTGCCTCCGCCGATGTCCGCGATGAGCATCGAATATCCATGCTGCTGACAGTCAGTAGTTGTAAGATTACTGAACACCGTCAGCCTACCTCTGACTGGATCATGTTCATGATGGAACCGCGTTGGGATGGGTCGTCCAGACTCTTTCGCACGACATACATTCCAGCCGAGGCGGCTTCGTCGATGAGATAAATTCGTTGATGAAGTCTCTCCGCTGCATCTTCGAGGACGTCGTTCTCCTTCTCTCCCCACATCGTTGGTGTGGTGATAGCAATATGCCATTGCTGCTCATCCGGCAGCCAGTTCGCCGGGTCTTGTTGGAGCCGCTCGGTTCTCGCCCAATCTCTGACGGCAGCCTTGACTTCGTTGATGAGACACTGCAAGTTAATTGTCCAAAGGTCTTCGTGAGTCATGCCGCCCTTCGCCAGCAGTAACGCGTCTGTGTGAGCCTCGATGTCGACTGTCTGCGTACATTTGTGAAGGGCCACCTTCGCAAGCTTGAATATGTCTTTCTCTTGTACTGTTCCTCTCTCTAGGTTTCGTTGCAAGTCGTGGCCCCAAGTTGGTGGACTGTCTTTGTTCCGGGCTAGGTGTAGGATCGCGGGCGCCCTCGACTCACTAGTAGCTCTGCGATCAAACTTGACGATGATGACACTGGAGAGCGGTACCTTCTGCATATCGTCATACCATAGAACGAAGGCTGCTTTATGGTACGTGGTTCCGATGTCGATGGCTATGTAGATAGCCTGAGGGTCGGTTGAAGTGGCCATTGTCAAAGCAACGGCGCAAAGGTGCGAGCAGGTGACAGGGATCGGTTGCAAAAGGAAGATATGGAGACGCCAACAGGTGTGGATAGAAAGGTTCGTTATGGAGCAACAAGCGATTGCAGCCAAGCGAAAGCAAAGCGATTGTGTGCCTCCCTTGACTCACAAGCAAAGACTGAGGAACAAGGAAGTGAAGCGTTAATCTGTACGAACTCTCCGCTGCGCGAGCAAATAGAGCAAAGGTCTGAAAGATTGATATGAAGGCAACCCACTCGATGAAGATTTACGGCCATATCTACCAGCCACTTGCTAGGATTCCATCACACAGAGGCATTTTATAACAATCACCGGAAACGTGGACCGTTCGACTACATTCCACACGGCGCTCACCCGCATGTACAATCGTATGAAAGCACTCGGTCCTGTCTAAGCTCTAACATCTGCCATGCAACATGGAGCGTGATGAGCGTAATGCGATAGATTGGAGGTCGAGATGCGTATATTTGTTTGCGAGGTCTGTGCGAGAAAGTTTCGATCTAGACCATTTCGGGCTAAGATCTGCATGTGAGCCAAGAGGTTTACAGACAGGTTGTTATTTGCTACGTACTATTCATTGGGTCTCTGATGCTGTCACCCGTAGTGGAAGGATCACCCACTCTGCATGACAGCCCAAGGTGAACTCTTCGTAGTTCGTCTCCTTCACAGCAATCCTACGTCACCCTCACATCACTCTACGACCCATTCACCTACTTGAGAACGATGCACTGGCTATCACAGCCGATTAACTGCACCCATTCAAATCCGTGAGATCACGCGCTTTGCTTGAAAGTCCAACCAAGCGCGGCTGCCTCGTCTCTCTTTCTACCACACTCACCCGCTTCTCACCACCACTACCTTCTCTCAAGACATATCTCCTAAGAACCACATCCTGTTTGTTATTTGGCAGTCGATCAGCGTTGCATGAACACCCTTCGATCTCTTGCCCTTCATCTCCAGGTCCTCTGTGGCCTGAGCGCTGAGCATCTCAATTCACGTCGAAATGCCCGGAATCGTATCTCAAGACAAACGGTCCTCATTGCTCGGCCTGTGCAACTTCTTCCAGGAAAAGAAAGGCAAGTTGAAAAGAAAGGCGAAGGACTCCAACGCAGTCTTACAGGATGTGGCTGCCGAGGCGGAAGAGCGTAACATGTACACGAGTCCCCACCACGGTGACCCTAAGAAGGTCCACAATGCTATAACGCTTCGAAGATTGCTTCAATCAGTCATCAGAGAAAAAGCCACTACATCGACGACACCTAGCGAGCTCGTCCTGACTCTTTGCACTGATGGCCCTCGAGCAGCGTTTAAGCCCAGTTTCCTCAAAGACGTAGGATTTCAGTCCACGTCCCAATCGAGCTTCAACACACGGAAGCCTGACATCACCCTCTCCTCCAAGTCACCACACTCACAGGCAGAGACAACCAATGTAGACGTCACAAGAAAGCGTCCGCTAGGTTTAACAGCGGATCAAGAGGAGAACGATTCCACATCGCATGCAACCAAGCAGGCAAAGACGGTTGCAAGCTCTCTCATCACCATCCCCGATAGCCCGTCTTCTGAGCGTTCGGTGTCTCCGCCTCAGCGCACCAACGACACTTCAAAGCGTTCGAACAAGCCGAGAAAAGATGCAGCAGCAGCAGTGGTTCTGGAAGAACAATCTACACAAGAGACGTTAAACACCGCACTCAGCATAGTACGTACAACTCCTCTTTCATCTGGAAGTATGGCTTACCTTCTGCTTTTATTGACGCAGTTCGCAGATCGCTACTAGTGGGCCTGGAGTTGAACAAACCCTTGCCATTCAGGTCTTCCAGAAAGAGACAGCTTCCACAAGCGAGACCGAAGAAGCTGCACATCCGAACGGAATCCTTCAAACGCGCGACCCATCATCGAAGCACTACAACAAATCGACATATGAATCTCGTCTCTATAGCATCACTATGGGAGGCGGCCAGATCCGGAATGCTGCAAGCGAGCTCCGCTTTGGGACAGAGCAAGTTCTCCTCGAATTGCTGGAGAATCTTGGCTTGGAAACAACAGAGCCAACGAGGTTTCAGACAGATCCCAGCCCAGGATTGGCGCGGTTGTATTCAGCCGTTTTCGGCAGACCAAATTGGAAGCCGTGTGCAGCACAGTTGTTTAAAGAGGGGATCAGTGTGCGCTTCTTCGGTCAGGCTTTGATTGAGACCTTTCTGCACACGGAAGTGATTGTGGCTCGGCAACCATGGCATCCCGAGAGCAGATTGGAGGCAATGTGCGCTAGCGGTATTCCCTACGACGGTTCGGATCCGCAAAGAAGTAAGGCCACAGACCTGGGCAAAGAAACCCAGCCAAGCGCTAACGTAGTACAGTTCCATCAGACACTCGCGCTTGGGTCAAGCACTTTGTTTACTCAGAGCTCCATGACCCCCGGTTCCGCGAGAGCATTCTCCACAAAGAGGCGGAACGACTAAGGGACACGGCGATGCTTTTAATAAGCGAACATTACATGCATCACCGCTCCACGAACAAGTCGCGCCGCAGCGCTAGCGAAAGCTGGGAAGATTCGCTGTTTGACACGATCCTCAGAGCGCTTGAGTTGAAGACCAAGCTAGATACCGGAACCACAGAGTATGAGTTTGTACGGCCGGCATTCGGAGCTGCACTGGACCGCGATCTTTGCTTCAGCACCAACCGCGGGAACCAACCCAAGGGTACTGTTGATTCCGTGCTGGCTACGGGATTTCCCGCAGTCAAGGTCAAGGTCATGGATGGCTCTTTCATGGTCTTCCACAAAGCTGCTGCCGTGTCACGGCTAGCGGTTCCGGAGAAACTGTGAGACTGTCAACTATGCCTGAACGATATCAACATAACAAGGTTCAGTCATGATTCACGAACGTGACGAAAGGCTATCTCGACCTTTTCGGCATTTGAACCGCCAAAGAACCTTCCGTATAGCCGCCGTCTACTATTCAAATAGATACACCGGACGCATTAGCGAGGAAGGACGGGAGATTTGGCTTGCAGTGGGGAAGTTCCAACATAGAGGGGTGGTCGTGGTCAAGGGATATTGAAGTAGAAGAGGGGATGAACACCAATGAATACCTACTTGACCATGGCTGCCTGCACTGCCTCAGCTTGATGTCGAATCGTGCAGTGCCGCTTAGAGTGATGAGACATGCATGGGTTGTCACCGACACGGCGCGTTGTAGCTGGAAGGCCAAGAAGGTGTTGATCTGTCTTCGGTCGAATAATCTATCGTCATGTTCGTTTTTTGCATGTATGTTTGCCTCCCTTTGACCTCTCTGGTTCGACATGAGCTGAGGTTCCGGAGTGGTGATAAGCCTCGGTCGGATCGGTGGATGTTTGTTCCGTGGCGTGGGGCGAGAGTGAGCGGGTGTTCCCGAGAGCGGTGTGAAAAAGGCGGTATTCTGGATTCAGGCTGTCGCCCGGCGTCCTGCTGAAGCACGCTGCGAACTTTTGCCTCACTACTTGACTGTTAGCACCACAACCCTCTGTGCTGACCTCTACCACATCCTCTCACTCGGTCGCCGGCGACTGCTTCTGTTGCTTTTCTTAGCACATCCCGCTTCGCCGCTCACTTCAGTCGACACCCACTTGTCCCACGCTCGCCGCACAAGGCGCAGATCGCCAATATGAAGACCACCTGGAAGGACATTGCCCCCGTGCCAAACCACACCGAGTTTCTGGACATTGTTCTCAGCCGCACACAGCGCCGCTTGCCTACACAGATAAGAGCCGGGTTCAAGATCAGCAGGATAAGGGCTTTCTATATCCGCAAGGTCAAATACTCCTCGGAGACTTTCGCTGAAAAGCTGGAGGCCATCCTTACTTCGTTCCCCAAACTCGCCGATATCCACCCTTTCCACAGAGATCTGCTCAACACACTCTACGATGCAGACCATTTCCGTATTGCTCTGGGCCAGCTTTCTACAGCAAAGGCCCTTATCGAGCGGGTTGCGCGCGACTACATTCGACTTCTGAAGTACGGTCAGTCGCTTTTCCAGTGCAAACAGCTGAAGAGAGCCGCTCTGGGTCGCATGGCTACGATCACCAAGAGGCTGAAGGATCCACTTCTATATCTTGAGGAAGTGCGGCAACACTTGGGAAGATTGCCATCCATCGACCCCAACACTCGCACACTCCTTGTTTGTGGCTACCCCAATGTTGGAAAATCGAGTTTCTTGAAGAACGTGTCCCGCGCGGACGTGGACGTTCAGCCATACGCTTTCACAACCAAGTCTCTGTTCGTTGGTCATTTCGACTACAAGATGCTGCGCTTCCAGTGCATCGACACTCCCGGAGTCCTTGACCACCCTCTGGAAGAGATGAACACAATTGAAATGCAGAGTATCACCGCGATTGCTCATCTTCGCTCCGCGATCATGTATTTCATGGATCTGTCGGAGCAGTGTGGATACTCAGTACACGCGCAAATGGCTTTGTTCGAGTCCATTAAGCCGCTGTTCGCTAACAAGGTGAGACTTGCGAGGAAAACGGGTCTAAAGATGCGTAGCCGCTAACACAAGGCAGCTTGTCTTTATCGTGATCAACAAAATCGACGTTACTCGTATCGAGGACCTCGACGCAGAAACACAACAGAAGCTGCAAGAGATCGTCAAGGCCGGAAACGTCGAGCTCCTTCAGCTCTCTTGCGCCACGACCGAAAACCTCATGAGCGTCCGCAACGCCGTCTGCGACCGTCTCCTCGCCGAGCGCAACGCTCAAAAGCTGAAGGCCGGCACCAACAGCTCCGGTGAAGTGACCGGCCGTCTCGGCGACGTCCTCCGCCGCATCCACGTTGCGCAACCACTCGGCGGCGTTGTTCGCGAGGCCTACATCCCCGAAGCAGCCAAGAACCGCATGAAGTACGACCCAGAAGACCCGAACCGGCCCAAGCTGATGCGCGACATCGAAGCCGAGAACGGAGGTGCCGGTGTTTTCAACATCAACCTGAAGGAGAAGTGGCTCCTGGAAAACCCGGATTGGCGCGAGGACAAGATGCCGGAGATGCTGGACGGGAAGAACGTATACGACTACGTGGACCCGGACATCGAGGCCAAGCTCGCGGCATTGGAGGAAGAGGAGGCGCGTCTCGAGGCCGAGGGCTTCTACGACGATCTGGAGGAAGAGCTAGAGGATGCGGAAGACGCGGAGATCAGATACAAGGCGGACCTCATCAGGGAGAAGAGGCAACTGATCCGCAACGAGGCCAAGATGCGCAAGAGCCTCAAGAACCGCGCCGTCATCCCGCGCAGCAAGAAGGCCGTCCAGCTCGAGAAGATGGAGCAGAGCTTGCAGGAGATGGGCCACGACACGACCTCCATCTCGGAGCGCGCACGCTCGCGGTCCCGCGCCCCCGCGGCCGTGCTGGTCCCGCAGGCGACGGCGACGCCGAGATGATGGATGTCGACGGCGCCGCGCCTGCAAGGCCAAGGAGCATCTCTAGGGCCATGAGCCGAACGAGAAGCCAGAGCAGGATGAATAGACGCGAGGACGGTGTTACGGATGAGGTGGCGAGGGACAAAGCCGAGAGGATGGCTAAGCTAGGCCAGAAGAAGATGAACCGGATGGCCAGACAGGGCGAGGCGGACAGGCATACCACTGCTAGCAAGCAGAAGTGGCTCATGTCCGGTAAGAGGGGCATGGGCAGCACCCGCAGTAGGTAGAGTGGCTCTGCTTGCAATGCTTGCAATGCTTGCAATGGGGGAAACCGTGGTCATGCGGCGTTCGCTATGGGGAAATTTCCCTTTCTACATTGGCGTTTCAGGCGTGGGCGATTGGGGGGAAAGAAAAAAGGGAGTTGGGCAGATTCCTTCTTCCTTGTTCAAGATCACATCACAATCTTTATAACGATAACTCCGCATTGTATAGTCCAAATCCTCCCCGATTTTGCGTCAGAGCCTCGGGTGGCTGTACTCTACGCCCGAGTTTTCGTCGCTCTCCGCTCCTCCTCCTTCACCCCTCCTCTTTCCTCTCCTTTCATGGAAGCCGGACTTCTTGGCCCCGAAAGCGGCACCGCTCGCGCTTGCATCTGCTGGTCCTGGGCCTTGAGCTCGTGTTCAGCTGCTGAGGGTGCGTCCCCGGCCCCCAACAGCAGGCGCTCCCGCACCGGTAGGGACACCATGGCGTCACGAGCGCAGTTTGCGGGTCCGGATAGATGCAGTACCCGTCGTTCCAGTGCGGGAGTGGGCAGTTGCACGAACGTTGCGGTTATGGGAGCGAGCGTGATCTGGGTCAGGGGTGAGGTAGTGAAGTCGAAATGTAACAAAGGAAATCAAACAGGATGGAGAGCTTTTTAGGTGGTAAATCTGGTGGTGACATGGATAGTATAGGGAAATGAAGCGATTGTACCCCGTCATCTGGTTTCGGGACGCTCAACCGGGAAGGATCTGGTGTCGTGGAAGAAAGAGACGCGAGGTAGGATCTTCGTGCTTTCTTGAAGACCAGCCCAAAGCTGACTTGATCGGTGGGCTGCTGTAGGTAGGGAATGAGTGGGTAACAATTTCTGTTTACGCGTGAAGTTGGCGCTCTAGACTCTCCATGTTCTGTGGAAGAGCGCTAGTGAGCGTGGTGAGGACTATATAACATGATCAGAGATCCTTGCCGTGACTGCCGACTATTGAGATGACCGTATAACTTAGAGATTGAGCGTACTCTTCGCATTTCGTTCGTCTATTTCATCTTCCATGACAAGCAAGATGCCTCCCAGCATACAGCAATGTGCATATCATGCATTTCTACAACAGCGTCTCAAGGTTGAGCTCGAGCGTCGAGACCGGGCACGGCAGCTCGAAGTTCTTAAGCACACTAGGGTGCATGACACCAATGACGCCAATCTTCTCTGCCTTCTCGCCCAACTTCAGGTAAATGGAAGCACCGCGACCCGGGAAGAATGCCTTATCTGCAATACGCCGTTAGCAATGAGAATGCTGATTCTGAAGGGGACGTTACTGACCATCCGTCTCCTCGAGCCAGTAACCCTTGACCTCTGGCTTCTCCAGACCATCTTCCCTCGTGATAAAAGCGCTTTTCAACATTGCCATAACGCGATCCAACAACCCGTGCACCTCCTCAAAACCGGAGCTCTTTCCATACCAGCATGCGGCAAAGTGCCTCTCGTTCCTGGCTTTGCGCTCCGTGCTGTCATCCCTGAGACCCACGTCGCTGACCTCGAACACCTTCATCGGCACCGCATGATGCTTGTTCTCGCGTATCGTCTTCAGCAGACCGGGCAGCAGACTCGTGCGCACGATCTGGTACTCTGCAGTCTTTGGGTTCTGAAGTCGGATCGCAAGGCCGTCGTCGTTCCTGTTCAACCACGCGTAGTTCTCGTCGTGTGAGCACAGGATCAGCGGCAAGACCTCCGACCAGCCGGACATGGCGGCTTCTAAGCGGACGATGTCGGCGAGCTTGTTGATGGGTAAAGCTGCACCGACAGAGGTGGTGGGTGCGTTGAAGTGGCGAGGCAAGTCGTTGAAGCCATACGCGATGGCGGCATCTTCCATGATGTCCGCCTGGTGAAGGACATCAGCTCTCGTGATCGGTACGTCCACGTCAAGCTTGTCTTCTGTTGCAGATGGTTTGGCGTGGTAGCCCATCTTCTTGAGCAGATCGCAGATCTCTTGTGGCTGCAAACTCAACCCGCACACGGAGTTGATGTAGCTGATTTCAGCTTGCGCACTCCGTGGTGTCAGATCTGGCGCTTCCCGGGATTCATTGTTGTGTGGCGATACGATTTTGACGGGCTCGACTGTGAAGGGTTCGGCACAGTATTGGGAGAACATGGCCACGATCATGTGATTCACGATCTCGACCTTGGTCTTGTCGGTGGCTGTGATGTCGATGAAGACGTTCTTGGTCTTGAGAGTGATTTTGGAGTGATTGCTGTTGATGATTGGAGGCATGGACAGCACTTGTCTGTTCTTGTCGTAAATGATCGGGTAGACAGGGGAATCGCGGATAATTGGAAGGTAGCGGCTGAGGTGCTTGTCCTTCTCGTAGAACTCCATCATCTCCTTGCCCGTCATCTCCTTCTCCCGATTGAGCGGGGCGAACTTTATCTTCTCCGGTGGCAGAGCCTCGTAGGAGAATGGTCCCTCAATAGTGTCCAGATCGTGCGTTCCAATGGCGACCAATGTCCGTTGTCTTGCCAAGTTCTGGTGCAGCTTGTCTTGGAGCGCGATGAAAGAGTCGTAGCGTTCTTGCGTGAAGGTGATGTTCCGCAGAATAGCGCATGAGAAGTAGGGCCTGATTCTCGCAGTATCTGGGTGAACTGTGACAGTGTGAAGGTCCCCATTCGCGGGCGCGACCAGGCGGAAGTTGGGAAGAGACTGCCTGCCCAGGAAGACGTTCAGGTTCATGGCGATTCCCTCGAAGCACAGCATATCATATCGGTTTGCGGGTATTTCGATCTTCAGATCCTTCTCTTCCCAGTCGTCCAGCTCAATACCGAACTGGAAGCACAGATCTTGGAACTCATCCTCCGTGTACTCTTTTCCCAGACTCTTGAAAAGCGCCGCCCGGTCTACCGCGATGGTAGGCATTATGACAAGACAGGATGGCTTGAATCAGTATCTTTGGTGCGGAGGGTATTGCGCCTTACAGTGCGGCAAGCGTAGGAGTTGGGACGGCAGAGGAGGCAGCGAATGGGTCAACAGAAGGAAGTGACCATGAGCGCAATTGCTGCTTTGCACTTTCCTATCCCGCCGACAATTGTTACTTGCGTGAGTCATGTTTTGAGACTGTGGCTTGTGACTGACTATGACTGACTGACCGCCAAGCCTCGCCGCCTTCACCGCAACGGTGACTGACTCTGCTCTCAACAGCGCTAAACGATTCTATCGCAAGTCGACGGCGTTTGTGCTGTTCTTGCATACGTACAACGCACCTAGGTAGAGATGAAACTACTCTCTCCGTCTTGGATCACGGCCATGAGAGTACCATGGACATCTAGCACTCAAAGCACCTTAATTACCATCTAGAAATTGCGTTCGGATTGCACCAGTATATCTTATCAGACAAGTAAATAACCCTTGAAAACGCACATGGCCATCATTATAGACGAGCCATGGCTTGTGGCTGGTGAACGCCCCACGCAAAGCTGCAAGACGTAACAACCTAACGTCGGTCAGGGAAGTCGACCCAAAAACATCACCAGGAAGTACAACAACCACCACCAACAACCATATCTCTCTACGCTGCCCGCTATCACAATCCCCAGCGTCCGAAAATATCCGACCGAGTAAGGACCTTCGATCTGCTTCGAGTGGTTACCGGCTACGGCCGCACTCGGCCTGCACAACCGACTCTCTGCCCCACGGTTACATACTCGACTGTACCGTGCTGCAATAGCAGGCCCGCCCCGGACGCTGGTTGACGTGGATATGCAAAGAGCATTGGCTGACAGACGTCGCACGCAGATACTCAGCTTCATCCGTCGCACATACACCGGAGGCAGTCTACAGTACATCTATAACCCCCATCGTCCCTGCCGCAACTCCTCACCAGCCAAGGCACCTGAGGCGGCCATCACATTCCTTACCTTTTCATTGAGTAAACGACCTGTACAAGATGGATGCGCAAGGCCAGAACGACGAGCTGTACCCAATTGCAGTGCTCATAGATGAGCTCAAGGTTAGCGCGTTGGCACACGAGAACCAGAAAACGGGGCAGGGCTGATGCCGACAAATAGCACGATGATGTTCTTCTCAGGTTGAACGCCATTCGCCGCCTCTCCACAATCGCGCTTGCGCTTGGGCCGGATCGCACAAGAGAGGAGCTGATACCCTTCCTCGACGGTACGCTTGGCGAATTGCTATGGAATGGGAGAGGGCACATTGGCTGATGTTCGCACAGAATCTGTCGAAGACGAGGATGAGGTGCTCACAGCACTGAGTGATGAGCTTGGCGGTTTCGTTGAGTACGTGGGCGGTCCGGAATACGCGCACGTTCTCCTTTCACCCCTGGAGAACCTGGCAGCGATCGAGGAGCCGCTTGTTAGGGAGAAGGTGAGGCATGCTTTTGTTTGCACCTCTTTAACCGGTCTGACTGTGGACAGGCGGTCGAATCCTTAAACAGGATCTGCGAGCAGCTCTCCCAGGAACAGGTCGAGCAGTACTTCATCCCTCTTACCCTCCGCCTGTCAAAAGCCGACTGGTTCACCTCAAAAATCTCGGCTACGGGTCTCTACACTGTACCCTATGGCAAGGCCAACCCATCCTCCCAGGAAAGCCTCAGACAGCACTTTGCGCAATTGGTTCACGATGATACCCCTATGGTGCGGAGACAGGCTGCTACCAATCTGGCAAAATTTGTCAGGTCCATGCCAGCTACCATTATTATTGAGGAAATGATTCCTCTTTTCCAGCATCTCGCAAGCGATGACCAGGACAGCGTTCGGTTATTGACGGTCGAGATCCTGATTGCTATCGCGGAGGTGGTACCAAGGGAACAACAATCAAGCCATGGTGTGCTTCTTACCGCGCTCCGGAGTTTGTTCGAGGACAAGAGCTGGAGAGTACGCTATATGGTCGCCGACAAGTTCGAAAAGGTACGCGACAGGACAGGCCTTTGTGGTGGATTCTACTAAGTCAGCATGCAGATTGCTAAAGCGGTCGACGAGGAAGTTGTTGCTCGCGACCTTGTCCCTTCTTTCATCAAGCTGCTCAAGGATACCGAGGCTGAAGTACGGAGCGCTGTTGCCGGCCAAATACCAGGTAAACATTTTGCAGGCGCCCAGCCTATCTATATCGACCTTGCTCACTAATTGACCCAGGCTTCTGCGCTCTCGTAACCAGAGAAACGCTGCTTCACGAGATTATGCCCGCAATTGAAGACCTTGTTTCGGATTCTTCTCAACACGTCCGTGCCGCGTTCGGCAAGGAGATCAGCGGACTCGCCCCGATTTTGGGCAGCCAAGAGTAAGGACCTGTGACGTCTCTGGAAAGGCAGAGCTGACATTTGCAAAGAACCCAAGAACACCTTCTCCCGATGTTCCTGCAAATGTTGAAGGACGATTTCCCCGATGTCCGCCTCAACATCATCTCTAAGCTGGAGCAGGTCAACAACGGTCAGTCTTGATGCTTTCGCATTTCTGAAGGGCTTTATTGACATGGTTGCAGTCATTGGCATCGAGCTCCTCTCGCAATCCCTCCTCCCCGCCATCACCAACCTGGCTGAGGACAAGCAATGGCGAGTGCGTCTGGCGATCATCCAATACGTGCCCCTACTCGCCCAACAACTCGGCCAAAAGTTCTTCGATGAGAAGCTTGCCAGCTTGTGCATGTCCTGGCTCGGCGATACTGTCTTCAGCATTCGTGAAGCCAGCGTGCAGAACCTGAAGAAGCTGACCGAAGTGTTTGGTGTGGAGTGGGCAACCGAAGCCATTGTACCCAAGGTCGTTGCTATGGGCGGCCACCCGAACTACCTTTACCGGATGACGACCTGTTTTGCTATCTCTGTGAGTTCATCTGCTCTTGTACCCGTCATCACGTTTACTGATAACCGACAGACCCTCGCTCCAGCGCTCTCTCTTCCCGTCATCGCCGAGCAAATTCTGCCCATCCTCAACAACCTCACTGCCGATCAGATCCCCAACATCCGCTTCAACGTCGCCAAGTCGTACGCCGCGCTCATCGACGCACTGAAGCGGCTACCAAACTCGACGGAAACTGTCTCGCAGCTTGAGAAGAAGGGCGAGACCGGCTCCGGCAGCGAACGCGGCGAGGCCCTCATCCGGGAACAGATCATGCCGAACCTGGACAAGCTGATGAACGACGACGATGTGGACGTGAGGTTCTTCGCCGGCACGGCCGCCAAGTCTTGGAATGATTCGATGCAGACTTAGGATCTCGTATCGGAGACGAGCACCGATGCCGAAGAGACCTAGGCGGTCGACGAGGCCTTGGGAACTGAGTCTCTGGTGGTAACATCGAAGAAGAGGAACTGCCCCTTTTAGAGTTTCCTAATGCTCTGATGTTGAGGGGCTGGGAGCGCTTTTCTGCCCAAAACGAGACCCGAAAGATAGAAAGCATTGAGATACCTGCACGAAAAAGATAAACACATGTTCAACCCTTGTCGCATTGCTGCTTTCCGTTGTGCTGTAATTGCCGTGGTACCGGAGGCCTTCTGACACGCCGTATCATTCAGCGAACGAAAGGACATCTTGCACAGCAGCACAATATGGACAAGCAGATATACTTGACATTTAATTATATTGCCATGTTAGCAGACTGTCTCCGGAGACGGAGAAAGTGTTTTTGACCAGAACTGTCCACTTCAACAATGCTCAGGGCCTAGCACAAGCCTGAGGCACTTTGGCTCTCATGCAGCATAAGCAGACAGGATGTAAGACCGATGGCATAATCACGATTGGTCGAAAAACGAATCTGTCGGGTTAATAATGCAAATACGATACCGATACTGATATTGCCAACCATATGGCCATTTGTATTCGCGACCGATGGCTTCCTGTCGCAGTCTTTTCTAGGAATTGCTCTAGGCGCAGCATTCCCAGAAAGCTCGTTCGCTTATTCTTTAGTTCACGATCACCCAAAGTGGCAAAGGGTGTAAGCACCATCTTGCAGATCGTCGGGGCAACACTCGCGATTGTCGCGACCTTCTGTTTAGCACCGCCATTGCATCGCTTCTGCACGATGGGGGTCTTTGGGCGCCTGAGGCAGCGCCGGGGGACGCATAGTGTCACTGCAGGTGAAGCAAATAACTCCTCGGGACCGTTCGAGGAAAGGATAGCCGTGGGGAATGACGTCTCTCACCGCTTCCAGATACCCCGCTTCTGCCGCTGGCCGCGATCACAGCGTTTTCAGTTCAGCAAACCCCCGAATGGCTGGTCTGTTCATCTTCACAACGAGTCTCGCAACGGGAACGGGATTTCTACCTAGTGGTCGTGGTTGGGAATCGTGGCATCGAAACGACGGCGTGACAGTAGACGGGAATCTGCAAGAACGCGTGGGATAAGCGTCCAGCGTACGGGGAGCGATGCGTTTCTGTAAGATGCACTCGATCACGGCCATGGCACATCGTGCGGTATGAAGCCAACGTATTCTCGTCCTGCAAACCAACAAAGGCATGTTATCTGGGTTCGGTTGTCTGCTATCCAGCCCTTCCCCTCCTTGATCCCGAAACCCCAATATGCCGTTTTGTTTTTGCCACGACTGCAGCACTTTCCAAGAACGGGCTCCGACAAGCCTTCCCTCCAACCCACTTCTCCATTCACGCCTCCAAACGTCTTCTGATGGCAGTCGAGCGACTGCTCATTGTATCAGACGCCCCCTCAATACGATGCCAAACTCCTCCACCTGCCTGCAGTCATTGCTCCAACAGGGTACCATGGACCACTCACTATTCGCACAACCAACACGATTTAACCACGGCACCATCACGCAAATCAGCCTGTTGCCTGCCTCATCCGCGGTATCCCCACCACAGCAGAAACGCCTCGTTCACGCTGCTGCCTTGACAGGCTCCAGTAGCCGTGGCCACCGTGTGTGACATCAATCCTGCTCTTTGATCCCACCGACCTCGCCTCTCGCACAAACAAACAAGGGATCCCTAACCGAGGCCGAAACGGAGGGGCCACAGGCCGCAGCACCAGGAGACGGAAGGTTCGAAACCGGTCCGTTGGTCGCATCAGTGCCATAACGCTGGTCTCCAAAGGGGCTGTACCTTATGAAAACACGACGTGGATTATCCATCACGCATGCCGGTTCTGGCTCGAAGTATGGGCCGGGCCTGGCTTTGAGCCGGGCTTGAACCTAGGACTGTGTGTTTTTTCACGTGGTAGGTAAGCGTTGCCCCCCTCCCCCTTACACTCCTGAGGCGGAAAGCTTAGCACGACGTCGCGGATCCGACTTCAGAACATGCGCGGCGGTGCCAGTGGCTCTGATGGGTGACACAGCTGAGCCGATAGAGAGGAAAGATGGACGACGGGGAGGATGAAGTTGAGGGGATGCTATCTTGGTTCGAAGCCTTGAACGTTCAATGCCATTAAAGCTCGGGGATTGGGGATCCCTCATCACACCGAAGGCCAACCTTTCACAAGGCACGAGGGGTGCCGAGACACTTTCAAGAGTCAATCGGATCGATTCGGCAGCTATCAACGCGCTGTGCTAGCTATACACGTATCTTCCAACTGATCCTCCGTTCCCCCCCTCCTAGATCACAAAAACCCGCCATCCCATTATCGAATTACCACGACCGCTCATCGCACAGCGCTATCGTTCTGAAAGAAGAAGTAGAAGGAAGGAAGAACGCCGAGTCCCGAAGGTATCATCAGAGCGCTTGACTCGCCTTGTCAAGTCAACCCGCTTACAGGAAGAAAGCGGCGAAGGCGCCGGCACCGACAAGGGCAAGGCCGGCGTTGAGGTGGCTGGCGGCGCCGGTGAAGGCAGGGCCAGTGTAGGCGGCGGTGGTGGTTGGCTGGCTTGGCACGCTGTAGGTGGCGGAGGCGGACGCCTTGCTTGGGGAGCCAGTGCCGGCGGAGACTGGGACCGGGTATGGCGCTGGGGCGCCGGTGCTGGCTGGGGAGACTGGGCTGGAGCTGGCGCTGCTCGAGACGGGAGCGGCTGGGGTGCTGTCGGAGCCGGTTGGGCCGGCTGGGGTGGAAGCGCTCGATGTGGCGGAGACGGGGGCGGCTGAGGAGGCAGAGCTGCTGCTGCCGTAGCCGACTGGGCCGGCTGGTGCGGAGCTGGAAGAGACTGGGGCAGCTGGGGAGGAGCTGGAAGAGCCCTCGGAGACTGGGGCGGCAGGCGAGGATGGAGCAGCCGAGGTCACGGGGACCATGGTGGTCGAGACCGCATAGCTGGAGAGAGAGGTGCGAGCTGGGCAGTTGGTGACCTCGGGAGCGCAGCTGGTGATGGTGATCTCGACAGTGCTGTAGATGGTGCTGACGGTCAGGGTGCTCGTGGTGGTAGGAGCAGAGGTGGTGACCGGGGCAGCTGGGGAGGAAGAGGCGCTGGAAACGCTGACCACTGGGACGGAGGAGGAAGAGTAGGCGGAGAGGGTGGTTGGGTAAGCTGGGACAGCAGGGGTGGTCGAGGCAGTCACTGGAGCGATTGGGCTGCCGCTGCTGCTGCTGCTGGCGAGCGTGATGGTGGTGGTTGGCACGGAGGAGGTGCTCAGCGAGCCTGGGCAGTTGGTGACCTCAGAGCCGCACGAGGTGACAGTCTCGACATCGGTGCTGTAGAGAGTCTCGGTGATTGGACCGTAGCCCTCTGGCTCGTAGGCCTGGAGGGCTGGGGCAGCAACGGCAGCGCCGGCGAAGAGGGCAGTGGCGATGAAAGAGCGCATCTTGACTGATGTGATTGACTTTTTGGGGAGGAAAAAAAGGTATGAAGGTGAGGAAGGGTATCGGAAGGAGATTAGCGAATGACTGTAAGTAGTTGGAGTACTAAAAGAGAGGACGACCGAAGTCAGGCGACTGGGTATCTTATGTGTGCGAGGTTGTTGGCGAGGGTGAGATGGAAAGGACCCAATACTGAGACACGAGACCAGGTTTTTGTGTTAAGGTCGGTCTTGGCGTGGGAAATGAGATGGTGCTTAGCGCCGGCTGGGATAGTCGTTAGGACGTGCGCGGCGCAGACGGTTGGAAGACCGGCAGACCGCAACGAGATTAACGCCGCCGCAGCGACCAGGGCCATATGCAGGTACGAGAACACAACGTTTGCTTTGCCTCGACCACCCTCTACCGCCTGTCATGCAACGTTTGCGCATAAGGACAACGAGAATCGCGACGCGACACGGTGCTGCCTCGAGCGCTTACTGTTCTATCATGACTTCTTCGCCCTCAACCATGTCGCAAAAGCGCTTCACGGCACAGTTTCCACATAAAAGTGTCTCGGCCCTTGACTAGTGATCGGAGCATTTCTCCCCGGGTGATCGATAGTTCCACTGTTGTTTCGCTAGCGCCATCAATCTCGGGTTTTTGAACCAATCAAGGAACTCCAGCGGCAGGCCCCGCAAGACACTGGTTGGGGGAACGAAATTGATTGTCTTGCGAGCCCAAGGAAAATGAGAGTGAATCGGTGTTTGCACCTCTGCTCTAGGACTGTTGATCAGGGGGGGGGGCTTTTGATTGTTCATGTGCTCACAGCACTCGAGTGGCATCTGTGCGAAATTGGGCTGATGTTGCACGTCCTCGAATGAGAGTTCTGCTCGACCAAATGACTATAGCAAGCGACTGTATGATGGTGCCCGCAATCACCCTCTGTCTCCCAGGAACCCTCGCTTCAAATCCAATGCTCAAAAATAGAAACAAACATCTTCTCCACATCTAAAGGGTGTGCGCTCAGTGCGCTGTCTGAGTGAACGACGTCAGTCTGTTTGTCAGGCTCTTCACTCTTGCGCGGTAACGAGCAACTAGCCGCCTCTGCCATTCTCGATTCGGTGTTGGCCGCCGAAGCTGGAAGGTGAGAGGCCGGTCCAACGTCCGAGTTTGCCGAGGATACGACGAGGCTTGACTTCACGACATCCTTCGTGTCTTGGCGTCGAGGACTCAGCACTCTTCTAGAGACCCGAAGAGGTCATCGGTGGCCGTGCTCGCGTGTTGGATAGTTAATATCGTGCTCGGATATCAACGAATCTGCAGCAGTCGACCACTTCGCGCTCAGCTTCCTGAACTCACCTAGGGATGGTCCTCTTTTATTGATGGCCGCATTAACCGCTTGCTCCATACCCCGGTCCTGGGCTATAGTAGAGCCATTCCACCGGGGACGTACATCTCCTTGCTCGCAGCTCTGTGTGGCATGAGAGGAGCGGACGGAACGTTGCATTCGGTGCACCGAACGTCCAGCACAGCCGCCCGAAACGCCCATCTTTTGGAAAGGCGCGAACAGCGACAAAGTATCGCTCAACACGTAACGACTCGGCAACGCTTCGGCAACGCTTCGTTATACGTCTGGACGTTGTAGCGCAACACGAATGCCGGAATACTCGAGCCGGGCTCGCCTGAACAGCACAATGACTCAAGACTTCGGGCCTCTCACGATCAAGACAGCCTGTCTGCAAACAAACACAGGTCCCCGCCTACGATAACAGTCGACACAGATCCCACTGCGCACGCCCGATCATGAATGTCGCTCAACGCTCAAAGCCCCACCCCATATCGTCCCGTTAAAATCTCTAAAAGTCGCCCCTCAAACGCTCAATACCCTCCCTCTTCACTTCCTCAACCAGCTCCTTGACCTTCGGCGCAATAGTCTCCGCGTTGAACTCAGAGTGATGGTACGCCACTGCACCCGGCAGACTCTTCCCGAATGACTCTATGCTGAACCCGGCATCCGCGTATCTCTCCCAGCCAATCGCCGCATAAGCTTCGATGGCCACTCTCGGCGCATTGCTCCTGTGCCGCAGCAGTCGGCGACTGCAATGACAGATCAGCTACTCGAACAGAAGCCGGACATTGAGGAGCAGTGGATGGCTGGCGCTTTGCTGGGCAAACTTGGAGTGCCTGAAGACTTCAAGGTACCAACGGTATTCCTTCTTGCCGAAGGTTCCTCTTTCATGACGGGTGCAGATTTGAGAGTTGACGGGGGTCATTGTGCTACAACATGATGTATTTAGAAGCACGACTTAATATGGACACACTAAGATCAAGGATAACAGACAATGTTGCACACGGTCGGGAGTCGCCTTCGCTGCCAGGGAATGCCAGTGCGGTCTTCAACATTGTACTTGAGCTGGGACAATCTACAACTGGCGGCTTCAGTACACCAAATATTGCGCGTCTTCCACAGACACAAGCTCAAGGTTGGTCAATGAGACTATTGGACATCATTCAGACCCGTCACTGCAAGTCTCTTCATGACTAGTTGACCCGGCCTGTACGTCCAGGACGCTCCCACTACGCCTGCTAGCCGCCATTGGACACCCTCAACGCCCTTAACTATCTTCTGAGACACCTTTAACCACTACATGTTAGACAAGGATACAGCCGCGAGTCCGGACTCCATTGCGCAGGAGCCGGACATTGCACAATCAGCCGGTGCAATCTAAGAACATGGCACAAGATCTAGACGACAGCGAGGTCGCAGCGGTGGCTGTCTCAACTCTCGCAAGCGTCGAAAAGAGAGCGATGAGAAGAAACCCACCCGCGCAAAGTGCACGCGTCAGGGCGAAAAGCGCGAAGGGGATCCTGGAGTCGCGTTTCGTCTGAGCGGAGTCGATCCGGCTCAGCCCTTTGCTGGAACAGGAAGACATGCTCGAGACTCTCACGTGTTTAACGTTACCTTCGGTTCTACCACCCAATGTCGCATCGGACCGCGTGATCGCCAAGCCCGTCCTGATCCATCCGCTTCGCAGGACGAGGAGCACATCAATCTCGACGATAGCGAAGACACAAGAACTACAACCGGGAACGATGAGGGTCACAGGCATGTCATGGACGCGCCACGAACCAGGAGAGAGTCAGTGTAAGAGCTTGGATTCTTCAATCCAGACTTGTCTCGTTGCCAAGCGCCAGGGAATACTTCTCTTGACGATGTACAGCGTGTCGACATGGAGCAGCAAGCGGTATCGGAACGTGGCACAGGGCAACGCAGTGAAGACACGGAAATGCGTCTAGGCCAAAATGATGTTCCTGGCACCTCGACCTCCATACAGACTCACAGCACGCTTTCGCGAAACAGGCGAGTGCCTGCCGCGCACGAAGCTGACCTGCTTAAGAGGGCCCGAATTGAATTGTCCTCCCTTCCGGGCCAGGGACGAAGGGATCACAATGCGCGTGTTGCAGTTGATCTGTCTTAGTAGCGTATCCGTTGATTACACTCTGGCCGCTTTGCGGAATCCATCGTCTGGACTGAACGTAACCAGGTATATTATGTTATTTGATGCGCGAAGGAAGATAATCGCACGAGGTTTTGCTCCGGCCCAAGGGGCACTGTTGTCGAAATCTACGAAATCGGTTGTTTCTTCGGAGGAAATTCTTGCTTTCGTCTTCGGCGAGCGCTGCGAAAGGCCTTCCGGGCGTGCAATGTGACGATTTGCAACATTATCAGCAGCCAGAGATTGGTGTGCCAGGTTAGCAACCCGGCCGGGAGAAGCGTGTCATGTCCGGTTCATCACTCCACCCGGTATGCAAGACCTTTTCCCAAACCGTTTCAAAGAAAAAAAGCAGTTTCCGATTGTCGTTCTGATCTAGACTGAGTGGTGGTTGACGTCTGAAAATACACAAAAATCATCAAGTCAGATAAGGAGGACTGCAGTCAACACCTGGCCTGAACTTCCCCAAGTTGGTTCCGCCACGGACCCGATCTTCCGCGTCTTTAGAGTTCTGTTGGACTGTGGCGTTGGCAGCTCGGGCCCAGATCCTTTCCTCCGTTCCTGCCATCGAGACATGAAGCATTGCAATCTAGAATATCCATCACGAATCTAGATCGCCGAAGGAAAGAAGTCGCTTTCCGATAGCTAGTAGACATCGTCATCTGTTCCGCTTAGCACGTTGTCCAAGCCATCATCATCATCATCATCGCTGTATGTGTGCATTAAGCCTGCCCGTTCTAGACAGCACCAAGAAGCTCCTTGATCTCTCTGCAATATGGTCAGCTTACTCCAGATGTGTCTAGGAAGATTCTACGTACGAGAGTTCAAGCCCGCGTCTCGCCACGTTGTTTTTGTGGTTCTCCATACAGCCGTCAATCTCCGTATCCTTCCTCTTCTTGATGTCGGTCATCTTGTCTTCGATTGTGTTACGGATAGTTAGGTTGGCCAGGTAGGTCTCCTTTTCTTGTCCGATGCGGTACACACGACAAAATCCTTGCTGCTCAATAGCCGAGTTCCACCTAGTAAGATGGTTAGCTATGACGACCTGGTCAAGCCATCAATTGCATGTACTCACCATGGATCCAAGTTGATCACTGATTTGGCCATGGTGAGATTGAGCCCAACGCCTCCGCTCTTGAGAGTCGAGATGAAGATCTTCTTTACTGGGTTCGTTTTGAAGAGACGCACTGCGTTGTCCTTTTGTTTGCTGTCCATATCCCCATTCAACGCGCAGCAACCCCACCCAGCTTTCTCGAAGGTCTGTTTCAGAATCTTGATCATAGGCAACCACGCGGTATAGACAATGATTTTGGAAGCAGCATCCTCTCCAAGGATCTTGGTGATGATCGATGCTGCCTGGTTTGCTTTGGTGGACAAGTAGTAATTGCCGTATACGTCAGTCCAGTCTTCTAGTTGGTCTTGTTGGAGTTTGTTGTACTCTTTCGCCTTTTCTCTCGCCTTGTCTTTCTTGGAGCGGCTCGGCGCGTAAGGCCTGCTTGATATATAATACGCACCACAACCTTTAGCTTTGCAAGAAGCCTGAGGTTCCCCACAACGAGCTGCTTCCTCGCCAGCATCCTCCAAACATTGTCGACAGTATAAGTGACCGCAGCTAGTCCTCCAAGGCTCAACAGCGGTCGACTCGCAGTCAACGCATTCTAGCTCCCCTCTTCGGACTGCAACGTCTTCAAGTCAGAGGGCGTTATCTTTGCAAGGAGGTTGCCCAGCATCGAGAGAAAAACAGCGTCTTGATGACAGTGGTAGCGCTGGTCCGCTGCGAGCTCTTTGAGTTCTTCCACGTTCTCTTCGGAAAAATACTGAATGATGATTGTCCGAAGGATGTAGGGATGAGAGCAGAGTTGCCTTTCACGCAGCAAAGCAACCATTGCTTTCCGTCTGGTCAAGTGAGCCTCTTCCTTGACCCATTCACGTAGTCGCTTGACTACGATGCGATTCACTTCAGCCATTGCGGGACTGAACGACAGCTTCATGTCCTCCCGCCGCAACTCGGGAAGCTTGAACAGTGCCGCGCCGAACAGCATGCTCTCATGAGTTCTCCGCAACATGCATGAAGATAGTTGCTCTTCCAGCTGCAGTTCTTGGCTGAAGAATTCTTCTTGTGTATTGGTGATGGGGTGTCTGATGAAGTCGAAGAGTGCGTAGAACTCTGAGATGGTGTTCAGGACCGGCGTGCCTGTGATGGCCCACCGATGTTGAGCGCGCAGACTCCGGCACGCTTGAGAATACACACCTCTCGGATTTCTGATGTTGTGTGCCTCATCGAGGCAGATCCGGAAGAAGTCACATTGGTGCAACAGGCCGCGTTCTCCTGCAGTATCTGTATCCGTCTCATCTCCATCTTCTGCGAACTCTTCCCCTTCTTCGGCTTTGTTGTGGTTCTGCTGCCCTTTATAGCTCTTCATGACCTCGTAATATGTGGTTATGACGATGTCACAATCCTCCAAATCGACCTTAGAGTGATCGTTGGCCCCTCTGTACTTGCGGACTCTGGAGATACCGTGTCCTACTGGCGTCCTCTCCCCAGTTTGATGCAGTGAGCCTGAATCTCATCGTACCACTGCTGAAAGATCGCCGACGGCACAACGACGAGTGTGCTGCGTTGGCTCTGGTGTGGCGGGGGACGGCCATTCACGATGCATGCCAGAGTTTCAACAGTCTTCCCAAGTCCCATCTCGTCAGAAAGGATACCGCCCTTTGGTTGCTGATCACCGGTCTCTCTTCCTCTCATCCAACCGGCGGCCCAGATTTGGTGAGGCAAAGGGAGCTTGTCATTCCTTTAAGATTCCACCTGGCGTCTCCTTTTTGCCCGGGCTGCGCGGCACGGTGCCCGAGATTACGAAGCATCTCCTCGAAGACTTTCTTGTCGGCCCTGGCTGCTTTCTTCCACTCTCGACTTACGCCCGCGACGATCTGCCTGAGAGCTTCCGCTCTTCTGTTCGTGGGATCGAAGACCGGTTGCGCAGCACGTTTCGAGCTTTCTTCTACGGCATCGTAGAAACTCTTCTCTTTCCGCTTTGTCCTTTTTGCTTTCGCTTCTTTTTCATCCTTCTTGTCTCTGGTCCGCCGTGGTTTTTGGGCGACGCTCTTGCTCCTCGGGAAGTATCTGCGGCAAACCATCATCTCCGAAACCGTCGATCACTGTTTCCTGGCGACGCTTCCCCAGTTGTACAGCTGAAGCGTGGTGTGTGGTGTTTTGCTCCGAAGTCCACTGCGTCTGTTGGTTGGTCATCGAAAAGGGCAGGTTGGTGAAAGCCATGTAAGAACCCAATGCAGGGTCGATGTGGTTTGCTTCGTTGAAATTCCAAGTACCTGTAGCATTGAGCTCATCGTATTCCACTTCGTTCTGTAGTTGCGGGTAGGCAGTAGCCATGTCTGCACCTGATGGAGCGGACACCACGGACGCAAGGCCCTGTACAAGTCCTTCGTTTGAGAAAAGCTCCGACAGATCAAAATCAGGCATCATCGTTGCTCCCTCCATCTGAAATTGTTGCATGAAGGCCATGTTGTCCGTGGAAGCAACGGACTCTAGATTGGTGTCGGCCGCGTCCATCGTGTTGTATGTATACTCGGCTGTAAGCTCCATTTTCATTGGATGTTCGGATCTAATGTTGCTGGCACCGGAGCCTTCAAATTCCGTGCCGCCTGGGATGACTGGCAAGGCGTAGGTCTCATGGGTCAAGATGACATCGAAGGTATCAGCCACTTGGAACCCTGTGTGGCACGAGCCAAACAGCCAGAGATAGCCGTGCTTGCACATTGCGGTTATGGTGTATTCGGGTAGGGATGAAAGAGGACTGCTCCGCGGTAGTGAAGTGGGGACACCAGATCCTTAAGCCAGCAAAGGCAAGTGACTAGATATATGCTCAGGGACTTCGGATATTTGTAAATGACCCTGTAATGTCCTCTGTTCAACTGTGGATTTGGAGGTAAGGCCTCTTAATACGTTTGTGGCGTAACCGGTGATGCTCAGAATGGAACCGAGAGAGTGGAACTATCTGTAGTAAACGAGTGTGTGGTGAGTCCTTTGTAGGCCCAGGTAAGACTGAAGTCAGCAAGGTGGAGGGTCGAGAACATCCAAGCTATGGAGGTTGAGCCTGAAGCCGCCCGTGGTAGGTGTCGATGATAGTATAGTGAAGTCCTACACTCAGGAAAATGCAGGAGTGTGGTCTTATTGAAGCCGCACCGAAGATGCTCAGGTCATAGTCTGGGTTGGCTGACTCGGAGCGTGTTGGTTCTTTGAAACCAGTCGGGCGAATTGATAGTGAAGAATCCCCGAGTGATGACAGTGTATAGCTCTGCTGTACGGGCTGAGGTGAGCTGCAATGGTAGATCTGTGCTGGAAAACGTGAGGAGTAAGCGTTGCAACTCTTCAATTAATGCAGAAGTGACCGAGTGGCTCGGTACTCACAGGCAACAAGGAGTGCCGGATTAATGGCCAACACTGCGCAGTTGATTGCAACGTGCAAGGCTTGAGTTGTTGGCGATACAAGCGAACACTCGTTTTATGAAGCTCCAGTGTGTCGGGTGAAGAGGAGAGAACGAAGGGTGAGAGGATTCAAGAAGGTAGATATGTCCCACCAAGTAGATGGAAGGACCAAGAGTTGCTGGCTGGAGGGAAGGTTGAAGATCGCAAAAGACAAGAAATGCAAGTCATCCAGAGCCACAGTAGATGATGAAAGAATAGGTCGGATGAGAGAAAAATGAGTGTAGGGATTGTCGCCGGAATGGGTAAGTTGGACTTTGGAGCAAGTACAGAATGAATGTACCTGAAGCTGAGAGACACTGCAGCCTGGTAACTAGATTTTGATCAAAGCACTTAAACATGCTCTAGAAAGTGAATCTGAAGCAGCCTCTCTCACAGGATGAATTGTGGGATCATGGTAGAGAAACATATAGGATGGAGAAAGATTATTGAAGCCTACCATGGGACTTGCAGTCAAGTCTGGGACACGGCTGCAGCGATCAAACCCCGACCACAAGGATTCGTCGACGGAGAGCCTTGCATTGCTTCAGTACCGTGCGTTGGCAGTACGCACCATCGATGATGTTGTCTGACGAAGCCCATGTAGCCCTGCGCATCTCAGCCGATTGCGTCGCAGGTTGCGCGCATCTCACATGTTTTAGCAGACCTAGCATCGGCAGACATAGTAAGGCTGCAGTATGATCAAGACACCTTTGAACATACAAGCTTGAGTATGAGCTTTCGAAACAATCACTGAGGGTGATGTCGTTTGTCGTCGGGATCAGTTGCGAAACTGGGATGAGATCGCGAACCACTCCCCATTGCAGCCAGACAAGAGACCCACACACGACCGTGTCCTTGTGACATCCTGAAGATAGAGTGCATGAGGTAGAACAGCGGATGGAGACAGGGAAGAAGAGAGGGAAAGAAAGGGAGCCTAGGGAGTCGCGGGTTATCATCGGCAGCCTTGGCAGCATGCTTGGCATCCACATCGCTGATCGTTTCTATACAATCTCGACTATACGAACATCTTTCTATGCGTGCGTCAATGAAATCGTGAGAGACAGATTGCTCGAAAGAGGGATGTCCACAATGCTGGTTAGTGGCTGAAAGGCCAGCCTCTTCACACCGGTCTACAATTGCACAATACGAATTCGCAGATCAGCACATGGGAAACGAACATCGCAGATGTGAAGTATACGGACGATGGGTTACTAGAGAACAGGATCTGCATGTGGTCCACGGGAAGGGCTACCGACAGCACATGCATTGGTTGAATCAACGACCAAGCTCTCCTCACAACTACTCAACTCTATCCTCTAGGCTGGATTGTCCGTACCAACGCACGAGCACAGCTCCGCGTTGGGAAACTTTCGTATAATGGAGAAAGCACAGCGTAGGCTGACTCCTCGTTTGTGGACTGTACTAGGCCTCGCGAAGCAATGTCCCAGCAACCCAATCACCAGCCCGGCGGACAAGCGGAGCGAAGCAACGCAGCCTCGTCCTGCTCGTCTTGGACCTCGAGAATCAGCTTCTTGCCCACGTCGGCGGGTGAAACAAACCAGTGAACCTTCTTGGCCCATTCTTGCTCCAGAGCAGACGAAGGAGAACGCAAGGCTGTTCGTGGTGTTTTGACTGGTTTGGTGCTGGTGTCAAGCGTGAGCTTCCAGCCCAATTCTGCGATTGTCAGTCCAAGCTTCTGAGAACAAAGGGAGATGACTTACTGCGTTCGGCAACAGTGGTGCCTTGTACGGTAGAGTGCTTCAGTGAGTACATCTCCATGCTGTGTGCACGGAGCCGGAAGTCTATTGATGAGAGTGGATGATATGCTAGTGATACCGAGCTGCAAAAGAGATCAGTATTACTGTAGCAGATCAAACGTTCTGTACACAACGTACCCAACCGGCGCTGGATATACTGAAGTGCTTCGGCACAATCAAGGATTGGCAATGTGGATGAAGTGCAACCGAAAGATTGCACTATATCCAGAGCAGAGCGAACAACCTGATCTATACAGAGTTTCTGCTGGCAGGATGTAGATCGAAGGTTTGCTGGAATAATGTGAAGTGAAGCTGCCATACATAAAGCGTAATGTAAAATGAAAAGCGCGAGTCTTCTCAATTCTCAACAGTGAGATCTTCCCTATTCATCATTGAGATTTATCGTGTCGTACTAGAGCAGATGATCATAACCCAGGTGCTATAGTTCCAGATACCTCTTTATTGTCTTCGCAACCAGAGATAGGTCGTTCAATAAGAACAAAGACCCTGATGTTCCCGCTCTATCCATCTCTTTCTGTCATGCCTTCCCGCGTCTTGGTAGACCATGATGCTCTTGTTGTTGCAACTCCTGATCCAGGGATCTCATACGCTTCGAGTCGTACAATGTCTCATTACTTACTTGACGAAGGTGGGTTATTGGGGCGGTCTCGTGAGACCCGCATAGTGTTTCTTCGTTTGGCAGACGTGTTTTTGCACGGAATCGAGTGCTCCTATAGTGTGGTAAGCATTGCAATAGATAGCATTCATCTGGCAAGTGCTGCTCCATGACATGATTGTTTGGGAGAAGGGAGTGAGTGAGTGTGTGAACGTACGCGACTTCAGACGGAGACGCGCCAGGAATGGCGTCATGCGGCTCAAATTCGTGCTTCCTTGGCGACATCGCGTTCTTTCATTGTGCATAATCTCCTTTGTGAAAATGTTACCGTCACGCAAGGCCGAATAAGGCTGGAGCAGGGTATCTCCTTGGGTCAAGATCGTTTGACTCAAGACAAAGACAGACAAAACCAAGAGACATCAGCCAAATCGATGTTTGCCCGTATCTCCAACGCCTGGCGCAGCGCGCTTAACCCATTAGTGAAGGTCCACGTTTACCTACCCTAACGATGATATAGTGCTACTCCCTCAGTTTCCGACCTCCTCGTCCACATCAGGCCAAAACTTCTCTTCAGCCCACACGACCTGATTCCAAGCTACCATACACTGATGCAATTCCCTACTCCTCTCATTCCTGGTGAACCCATAGCTCTCTGCGAACTCATCTGTGAGCGCACCAATGCGGTCTACAAAAGCCTCAAACTCCGGATCCGTCCAGTTGGGAATCAGCACATCTCTTAACACCTTCGGCGTCTTCTGCTCCTGCTCCTTTACAGGCGATTGCGCCTTCGCATGCCGCCACGCTTCCAAATAGCACTTCTCCGTCGCCCACAGCACCGTCATCCCCACCAAGAGATCTTTGTCCGGCGCCGCGGCTGCCTTGAAGAGATTCTGGTAGACGGTTGTCTCCGGTCTTGCTTCATCCACCTTGTCTCCCTCCCCTCCTTTGCCCCAGTCGAAGTGCTCCCGCAGAATATCCTCAAACATGCCCACCTCGCGGCGGATATTGACTAGGGCATCGATGAGGAGATCGACGATCTTCCATTCAATGGTCGAGGTGCGATCGCTTTGGGCTGAGAGCTGGGCTTTGGCAAGGAGAGATCCGATGAAGGCGACGTAGGAGAGGGCGTAGAGGCGGTCTTGGATAAGCCAGGAGGTAAGAGTCGAGGCGGGTAAGGTGCCCGAGCCGGCGCGTTTGAGGAAGGAGTGCTGGGTTGCGAGAGAGAAGGAGTGAGGGGAAGAAGAGAGGAGGTGAGACGTTAGTGGCATCATGGGAGGGGCTTGACAGGAAGCAATAGGAGGGAAAGAGGTTGGTAGGGTGAGTGATGACCTATGCTTGGGGTTACAGACTCTCTGACGAACGAGTGGGATGTTTACCACTGGTGTTTTGGAGGGGCGGAGGCTCTGCGGGTCTCCACAGTGGGGTTGTTTCCGGGCCCACTCCGGTATCAAAGCTGTATCTGTACACTCCCAGCCTTATTTTGTATTGTTGTATCTTCTCTCGATAACAAGCTGCTGCTCTCTCTAGGTTTATTTTTGTGGATGGACCGATCACTCTACCCCACGTATAACATCAGAGGTTGGCGAAAATGCTCGACGATCCTGTCTGTCAATCGTGTTCCGGTTGGAAATCAATGGTACACGATACTGATACATGTCCTGCATGCGGGGCATCAGCTCATCTCAGCCTCGTCCACAGCAGAAGGCTTATCATGTCGCATGGGAGAGGCTTTGCAAGCCGCAGCTGCTCCGCCTCTTTCCCCACCCTTGACCTTTGTAGCTTAAGAGCAGGTAGCCCGGTTACTATTCCACAGGCACTTGAGCGCCGACGAAGCTTCACCGCTGTGTGCTGCCCACTGTTTGATATTTTGGACGCTGTTCGTCGCCGTCGCCGTGGCAGATCAGGTCACACAGCTTGCCGACGCCTTCAAAGTTCAGCATACCTCAGCCGGCCCTGTGTCGACCAGTCTGACTTCTGGTCACGCCGTGGGCTCTGTGCAATCGCAGCGAATCTGTATTTCTCCTTCCGCCATACCGTGAATCGTCATGGTGTATAGATCCGATACAACCAGCTTGCTTTATGCGTACCGGTCCCTCGAACACCAGGATGAGATACGCCTTTTCAAGTTTGTCGCCACCTCTCCCGACATCATTATGATTGAGATCTTCCATGCTTTCCTCAATCAATGGCCGGAGTACCGCGCTCTGTCATATTGCTGGGGCGAGAAAGAGATGGTCCCAGTGGCCTGCGCTGATGGCAATCAGGTTCTGGTGACGCGAAACTGCCAGGCCGCACTGCATCGGCTTGCAGCTGAGGAAGACCCAACGCCTCTCTGCATTGACAGCATATGTATTAACCAGTCAAACAACCGCGAGCGCAATCAGCAAGTGGCCATGATGCGCGAGGTCTATAGCCGTGCCGTCAAAGTGCAAGTCTATCTTGGCGAAGAAAGCGATGACAGCTCGGCTGTTATGGACCTTTGGGAAGAACCCTTCTTCTCTTCATCCGCATGGCTGTGCTGTTGTGCTATGGATACGACCCAATATCAGAAGCATTTCTGTGTAGAGGCATTGGTTGGAAAGCGAAAAGCTTGCCTCGAACATTGAAGACAGCAATCGGCGCATTCCTCGACCGAGACTGGTTTCGGCGGATATGGGTACTCCAAGAAGTGTGTTCTGCAGGATACGTAGAAGTTATGTGTGCTGACCAAAAATACCTTGGAAAGCTGTGCAATTGCTCGCAAACCCGACGTTCGGAATACTGTTGGAAAACACCACACAAGTACCGGCGATATTGCAACATAACTTGAGTGACACTCTCTTGCAAAACCTGTCTTGCACTCGTGGTTATCTGTCGTCTGAGCCGGCCGACAAGATCTACGCCCTGCTTGGGATTTCCTCCGATGTAAAGCAACCTCGATGGCTTGACAACGATGTCAATCTTCAGGGCAAACTTGACTTGCGCCACCAGCTCATTGAGCGGCAAGCAGTGCAAGACCTTTGGCGATCAAAAAGCAAGTTGCCATCTGCTGAGAATGGCTCTGCGCAGATTCAAGATTTTTTGAGTCGTATCTTTCGCTCGCCTCAGGTCGAGAATGTCTGGAGACGCCCGTGGCAACTAAATGAGCTGTGGAGGTCTGGCAGACAGATGGACAACCTGCTCGCCTCGCCCGATGAACAAGCACTTCCTAAACTAGCATGTTCTGAACTAGCATACTCTGGGGATGCAATCCGGAACCTTGGCAACATAACACCCAACTATACAAAGCAGTCAGATGAGGTCTACGTCGAGGTCGCGCGTACCATCCTTTTGCGTACACAGTGCCTTGATATCTTGGGCGAAGCGGAAGGTTACCATCAGCGGCAAGGGCTTCTGGGCATGAATTTACCTAGCTGGGTGCCCAACTGGACGGTCGAACGACGGGTGCTCAACGAGACGGACGTCTGGCCTTTCAAGCGTCTCTCTGACCCTGCGTGGTGGTACCGTGCAGATTTACACTATGCAGCAGAGTTATCTTTTCCTGGAAACGGTCGACTGCTATGCGCTAAAGGGGTCTGGGTTGGGACTGTAGACCTGTTGTGTTGCCCTTTCGACTCTGAAGGTATGTTGGCACCCACGACGACCTCCGAAACAACGATAAACGAGCAGACGATCGCTGTGGCTGCTCGGGAAGATGACCCACGGGATAGTGGAGCTCGGATCCGCCGTCTACAAGAGCGCATCAGCATCTATCGGAGTTATCCATCCTGGCTTCGTGGGAACCGTCGTCTGATAACAACTAAGGACTACAGTGGTTTTGCGCCGCCAGAAACTCAACTTGGAGATTGTATATGTGTACTCCTGGGCGCGCGGGTGCCGTTCATACTCCGGCCCCAAACAGGGAATCGATATAACTTTGTGGGCGAATTCCTGCACGCAGATAACGAGATCGCCTTATTGGGAAGGTCCGAGACCAACACAGATAATCTCATGTTCGGAGGAGCATTCCGGACGAAGACTGGAGAGTTCCGCTCTGTCAACCTCCGTGATTTCCATATCGTATGAAAGAGACAAGCGAAGCAAGCTACCATGTGAGCTCACTTCCCAAAAGCACCCCGCATATTCGCCGGACATTCATGTCTTATATGTACAGATAAAAGAGCTTCTCAAGCTGAGACAAGCAGCAGATCTTCTGAACCACAACAGCTCAGTCAACCCACATGAATCCGGGGAGCTCAAAGTTATGGAACCGCCAGCTGCAACCCACAGCACCGTTTAGAACACGACTAGATCCCGAGCCAGCTCAATGCACCCCGAGGAGAGCGCAATAATCCAGTCAAGGAAGCCGGAAGACACCTCTAATTTATTTCCCTCAGGCAGAACCGCGTTCGAGGACCAGTGGCCCTTTCCGGACGTGACGGAATCGTTTCGGGGAAGGATGTTATTGGTAGTTTGAACGGATGTTGAAGACCGGGCCTGTCAGAGCACCGACCGAAAAAGCGGACTGCAGGTGCTGAAAGAGGAAGCTGCAGCCCGATCGTCTCTTGCGGACGAATGGCTCGCTGTACGGCTTCGGAAAATGGCGGTGACAGCTCGAAACTCTGCATGCGATGTTGCTGCGCAGTGCGACAGTCGTTCATCCATCGTAATGACGGTCTCTTGAAGCGGACTGCGCCTCTTCGCAATCACAAATCCATTACCTGTTCACCTATCGGCCTTATCGCTCGTTGGAAAGTGTCGTCACGCAAGAACACTGTCGCCGCTTCCGTTTCCTCCTCTCCGTTGTAATCCGCAGCCGGATTTGAGGCTCGAGGTATGGATCTGAACATGTTGTCCGGCTGGTTGATGATGTTCAACGGTTTTTCAATGAACGAGGATTGGATACTTGCAGTCGCGGTGATGGTAATTGATAAAGTACGTGATTGGAGCCCTTGCTTCGGGGTGTCGGAGTTGTGGATTGTCGGGCGCGCGAGTGCGGTGATCGACAAGAAAACGGTGCCTAGCGTGATGATGGGCAGAGGCGAGCCATTGCTGTTACGGATGGTTGGTATTGTATAAACTGCGCGAGTTTTGGGTTGATCGATCTTGGTATGAAGAAATGAGAGATGACTGTCTTTTGCTGCAATTTGTACTTATTCTGATGACGTGAAGCCGGGTGACTAATGGCCTGAAAAGGGAAGTGCTGTGTTTGAGGATATGACCAAGAGGATTTGACAGGATTAGGGAGTACTCATCCGTCTCTCAGCTTCCCCGATGGCCTGCTGCCGTGGTCAATACGAAGCCACTGCTCAGAAAGAGCATTCATGATACGATGAAGTCCCGACACTGACAAGACCACCACATCTCAGTCATTGGTTTATCGAATGGTTGCTCGCTTCTTAAGCAGGAAAACGAAGCCAAATACAGCCCAGGAAACACGAGAAAAACGGCGTGCGGCGTTACAATTCGGACTCGTTTGGCTGACAGCACGACGCCAACCTTCAGCGAGCAATCGAATCAGGGAAGCGCTTGATGACTGGAGGCTGTGTGAGCTGGCTAGAGTTTGCCCATGGCGTTGGCGATTTCATGAGGGCAAGCTGTGTAAGCTGCGGAGCCGAAGAATGTACTGAATGCCTTGGACCTCTGGCGGTAGAGATTCGTAGAAGGAGAGGTGGTGGCCAGCATGCGGTGAAGCTGATGTAAGCTTGGGCTCGCATGTTCGTTCCTTCGATTACCGTCGTACATGCGACAAGTGCAAGAACAAAACAGGAAGTGGAGGTTATGTTTCCTCGACAGAAAGAAGATAAACTTTGAGTGACTGTACTGCCGCGTTGAGCGCAGGCACGAAAAAGTTGGGTCTTGCCGGAGATCGAATCCGGGACTGTGTTGTTTGTTAGCGAGCTGATTAGAGGTGATTTCTTGTGGGAGACGCTTACCCTCTCGCATTCAATGGAGTTGTGAACTCAGGGTGGGCCCTAAGCGAGAATCATACCACTAGACCTAATTGGGGTATTAGCATTGTTGATGATCGCGGCTGTGGAGTGGATTGATGCTTACCACAAGACCGGCTATTGTTGTCACGTGGCAAAACATTAAAATAATATATGTTATGGCATCAATGCGGAAAGCCATCAAGCGATTGCAGCCACTTCCTTATTTCCGGCTCGCCTGACCTGCCGTCCGTGTTCCCACTTCCACATCTCGCATTACCTGCCGTTCGTGTTGACTGAGCCTCGTTTAGGCTGTCTCCCCGACTGAGGCACTCGTTTCATGACGGCTATGGCTGCAGCAATCCATCCCCCGAAAAGGCAACCCGGCCACTGGCAGGCGGGGACCCCAGGACACTCCAGGACCCCACGCCGGGGTATGCGGGTGATCTCGCGCAGAGGTGGCTGTTGATAGGTCCATCCGCACGTCCTGTCATACCTTTCTCCAAGTTTGCTGCATGCAGTTCGGGATATGCTTATGCGAAATCCATGCGGTTGGACGAAGCAAGGAGGAGAGATCTGGGGTCATGAGGTTGGGGTATATATGGTATGACTCCCACATGTGGAGCAGTGGTTCATCTGTTCGCTGAACGTTGTTGTCCCACTGAGTGAGTTGAACGAAGTTAGAAACCGTTTGTGGTCATGGCACGCAAATATCTTGGAGGGTCCGGCGAGAGCCTTACCGTATGGATCTCGATGTAAGTCTGGCTTTCACTGTATAATTCTCAATCTGTAAAGGGCGCCAGCGAGATGTACTCAATCCTCGTTCACACTCGTTCGACACAATCACCTGCGGAGCGGTGACCTTGTCTATGGACCAGGTGCCCTCAACAGCCAACCCTGCTGACGGCATTGTAGAGCAGCGTCAATTGTGCTCATCTTCTACGGCTACGATCAGGCGAGTACACCCCTGCAGGCCGTCGACCTCTTCTATTGACCTAAACAATCAGGGCGTCTTCGGAAATGTCATCATCAGCGAGAACTTCCTCGAGACCTTCGGGCACCCATCTGCAAATATGCAGGGCACCATGACCTCCATCTACAACATTGGATGTTTTATCGGCGCCATGTCAACCATCTGGACCGGTGATATCCTAGGCCGACCTCGCCAGATCATCGTCGGCAGCACCATCATTGCCATTGGCGCCATCATCCAGACCGCCAGCTACAGCGTCGCACAGATGATGGTGGGACGTATTGTGGCCGGTCTGGGCACTGGCATGAACACCGCTACTGCGGGCGTATGGCAGGCGGAAACGAGCAAGATGAGGAGTAGAGGCAAACTCGTCATTATCCAGATGGTCGGTCGCATCCCATCCCCCGTCTGTCTGTTTCGCAAAATGCTCAGTTGCTGTTAGGCCAATTGCATCACCGGCTTCTCAATCTCCAACTGGCTGACCTTGGGCTTCTCATTTGCTCCAAGGGACGTGGTGTGGCGCTTCCCGCTCGCCTTCCAAATCTGTATGTTTCCCCTTCTATAGAGACGGCTTCGTCCTGACTCCCACAGTTTTCACCCTCTGCATCTACGCCACCTGCCCCTTCCTTCCGGACTCTCCCCGTCTTCTCATCCGTAAGGGCAAACACCAAGAAGCACTCGAGGTGATTGCGGCACTCCAGGGCCACGGCGCAACCCCCGACTCTCCCTCCGTCCGCGCACAGTTCTCCGTCATCAAGGACGTGTTGGACCGCGAGCACATGAACACGTACTCATGGTGGCAGCTGATCACCGGCAGAGGGCCTGCCGGCGTGCTTCGCCGCATGATTCTGGGCGCATGGATGCAGGCCATGAACCAGATATCCGGCATCAACGTGCGTCCTCTTTCTCTACACCCCGGCTGAGTCGCAAGCCACCCCCAACAGTCAAGCCCAAAGAGCTAACATTACTCCAACAGGTAACAAGCTACTACATGTCCTATATCTTCATAAACTCTCTCGGCATCTCGGACCTTCTCTCCCGCATCCTCGCCGCCGCGGGCTCCGTCGACTACCTCCTCTTCGCCTGCATCGCCTACTTCGTCATCGAGCGGTACGGCCGCCGCAAAGTCATGATGTGCAGCGCGGCCGCCTGCTCCACCTGCTGGATCGTCATTGCCATCACGCAAGGCCTGGTCGAGAAAGGCGGAGATTCATACGTGCTGGGAAGCGCGTCTGTGGCCTTCTTTTTCGTCTTCTTTGCCAGCTTTGGAATGGGTGTTTTGGGGGTTCCTTGGTTGGTGAGTCTGAATGAGGAGGACGGGAGGGGAAGAGAAGTGGACAGAATGGGTGGGCTGACGTCCGAGCAGTATCCGACCGAGATCAACGCGCTCGAGATGCGCACGAAAGGAGCCAGTCTGGCCATGGCTACTAACTGGATCATGGTAAGCCCACCTCCATTTCTTTCCCTGTCCGTCAACTCAACACGCTCACAATTGCAGAACTACGCCGTCGTCCAAGTAACCCTCCCTGGAATCTCCAACCTCGGCTACCGCTTCTGGATCATCTGGGCCGTCATATGCTTCGCTTTCATCCCCATCACGTACCTTTTCTACCCGGAAACTGCGAACAGAACTCTCGAGGACATCGACAGGTTCTTCGAAACCCGCCCAGGCATATTCGTCAACGGGAACAAGCTGGCGGTGCAGCTGCACCGGCCGCAGGAGTTTGTGGAGATGGATGACAGGATCGCGCGGGAAGAAGAGGAGGCGAGGAGGAAGGAGGACGGCTTTGCAGAAGAGAAGGGAACCGTAGAGTTGGGTGTCGTGGAGGACGTGGAGAAACAAGAGAGGTGAGAAGGAAGATTCCGGGAGAATGGGTGATGTGTGGTGAGCAAGGGAGACGGAAGGTAGACTGAGACGTTGGGATTAGAAGATCTTGTCAGACACCGTATACAACCTGAAAGCGATTCTTCTGAATGTAATTCATGCTACCCAGAAAGCTATCTGACACCGCAAACGCCGCCTTCGTAGCTTATCGGAAACCCGCTTAAGGCTTTCACTAACATGCGGATGGTATGACGCGTTATGGGAGAGAAATCCATCTTTCATTCGATCCCATCCTCCAGAGATGGCTGCTTGTGACGATCTCATGGGTAGCTCTCATAACCACTGCAAGGACTTACCTCTTCAGACGAGCAGTCAGTCCTTCGAGCAGCCAAAGATGCTGCAATTAGTGGTTCTCAATGACGCTTCAGATCAGCCATATTACTGTCAATATGCATGCAACATGTTTTCTTTGTGTTTCGTGTGTGCACTTGCTCATCAAGGCCCTAACTACTGTTTGCCCGCTGCGCATCGCCACCGTCTTTTTCCAAGGCAGCTGTATCCCCAGCGGCAACAGCGTCCAGTGTCCACAAAACTCTCGCATTGCGACATGCATCTAATACCTGCTCGCCTGTTATTCCGCGAACTCAGACGTCTTGAAGGCGTAGCGCCGTCCAGCATCCTCAATCGTACGCTGAGTAGAGAATCGCATATTGTTGAAGCCCTCAGTGGTTAGCTGACCACCAGGACTTAGCTGTCCCACGGACACAGAAACGTCCTCCTTTCCCTTCTGGAAGTCCCGGAACGGCTGACAGCCCTCGTCCTTTTCATCGTACGTGACAAAGAGTGATGGCACGTTTCGGAATTCGCGAAGTATCATGTGAACCGCGGAAGAGATCTGAATATGCTCCGAGCCGCGACGGTCTACGGTCAGGTCTCGAGATTTGCCATGGAAGTAAAAGACCACGTGTAGGCTCTCAGTCGTTCGAAAGCGCCGTGGAGAAATGCGCGGCGGAGAGTCTGGTACCACAAACGGAGTAGCGGCTTGTCGGGATAGAGGAGAGAGACCAAGCGCAAGTGGCGCGTGAAGCGATGGTTGTCAGTGTTACACCGTTGATAAATGCTCATTGTGGCAAGGCACAGTCGCATTGTGAACGGACTGTGTGACAGTAGTCGACACGAGTAAAGCGGTGGTTCAACAAGAACAAAAGACAGCAACGGGATTGTGACACTGCCCTTTCTCAGTCCAGGACATTAGGCAAAGACGCGATAGAGATCCAACTGTGCCTTGGGAATCCTAGTGGCAAAGCCATCATAGGGTACGCAATGCTTGCGGGCTAGCGAAGTGCTGGGACTTATCTCTCCAATGCAGGTATACTACCATACTTTCGGGAACCGGCGCATTTCGGTCATACGAATTAGGGTCGTTCTATCGAGTTGGTGAGATCAATGAATATCTGAGAACCATGTCAGCAACCGTCGAACCATGGCAAGGCAGACTACAGTGCAAGTTCAGATGTGCAAGATCAGACAGGCCTTTGAAAACTTCCTTCAAGAAAGAATTAGGATTTCAACAACGTTCATGGTGCTCATCATAAAGTACAGTAGGAAACATAACAATCGAGTTGCGTACCTTCGTATGTATATGTTTTGCAAGATGGCTGACTATAGAGCTAAACCACTCATTCGGTAACGGCAACGATGCGATGGGGACATTCAGTCTGACTTTTTGAGAAGCGCTGTCCTTTGTTCCTCAAGATGTAGAATCCTCTATCTTAAGCACTCCTGCATGCACCACGAAGCCTGAGCCCTCCTGCAGGTCCGCTGAGAGGAGTGAGTCTGGCAGTCTCCATACTTGGAAGTGTTTGTTGAAGATTTTGAGCCACTCTTCAAAGACGTCAGGTTGTCTCAGCTGCTGGGCAATTATACAAACAGTCGGTGACTCTGGCTCCGCTTCGGACCGCATTTTGCAAACATCAATGCAGGTTTGTGTGAAGGGTCGAATCAGTGCATAGTTGTAGATGCAGTCGCATGCTACAATTGCATCGACGCCTCTCGAAGCATCTTGAGATTTCAGTAGCGAGTGTACATCATCTGTTTCCCAGTCTAGGGACAGAATCTCGATGTTTCCTTGCGGTGGATCGATCTGCTTCGTCTTTCGGGATCGCTTGCCGGTTGTCGTGATGCGGTTCGTTTGAATGTTCTCGTTGAGCAGCTTGAGCGCATATCGTTGGTCGGTGGCGATGAATCTACCAACCAAGCGAGCCACAAGAGCAGGTAAAATGCCTGCAATGCCTGATCCGAGTTCCAGAATCGTGGCGTCTGCACTAAGAATACCATGCTGAAAGAAGACGTTATTTGCCGAGGCAATCCATTCAGCAAACCGTGGTGTGACCTTCCACACGACCGCGCCGGTAGTGCCTCCCTGTCGAGCGGAGTTCAAAACGGTAGGCGACTGGACGACTGTGAAATCTTGGTTGCCTACAGTTATCTCAAGTACAGCAGCTCTGGGGTCAATCATGCCGAGGTTCTGAGAGGGAATATCCTGAGCGAAAAGGAGAAAGGTTTCTGTACCCACCAGTCATTACCTGATGGAATAGTGATCTGACAGATTCCCGTCACCTTCTTCTGCATCCTGTATCACGTCACCCAACGAGTTCAGGAAGGGTTGAAGAGGCATTGCACGAGACAAACAGGCACCACGTGCAGGAAGAGTAAGTTTGCGTTGATCCTGCAGGCCCTTGGTGTCACACGCATCCGCGGCGGGCCGGCTCTCTGGACAGAGAGCCGCTGCTGGTAATGTACGTGGCGCGCGCGTACTTGGTAGGCGGTGTTCGTGTGTGACAGACAAAGCGGGCGCGTACGTCTGGCGGTGAAGGAGATGCTGTGGTTGCTGCCAGTTGTTTGGAGAGATCAGTGATATCCTGTATTGCTGGGTTTTGCTATGTCGAGTGCAGAACATGGTGCGGAGGGAGCTACCGGGCGGCACTTACCATGGGAGCTCTTTGATTGGCTGCTGGCTCACGGACGTGCATGGTGCGTCATGCTTGGCGCTGTGATGCGGGACGGGCTGACGCTAATAGCAGGGTGTGAGCACAGCAGGCCACAGCAGGCCACAGCAGGCACAAGTCGCCCAGCCTCCAAGCTCTCTCACCATCATCTGCTCCTCCCTTCGCGCCCTTTCCCGGCAGTCACTCCAACGCATGTCTTTTGATAGTCTGCCTAGACCCGTTGCCAAACTTGCACAAGGAACACAAAACCCCTCATCTTCCTCCGACAGTTCCTCCACCATGGGCGACATCATGGCGCGCTCAGACCTCAAGTCGATGGTCCCCCAACCGCGGGCCTACAAGAAAGGTCCCCAGACAGTTGAAGCATCCGGATTCGAGAAGGTCAAGGGTGAGACCATCCCCCGACGGAATCCAGCATGCAAGGATGGTCTCAAGATGCGGCCCACCGAGGAGGTTGCGACTGTCTACGACATCGTGAAGTACAGCTCCAAGAAGTTCGGCAACGCAAAGGCCATGGGCAGCAGGAAGCTGATCCGCACTCACGACGAGGTCAAGAAGATCACCAAGGTGGTGGACGGCAAGGAGACGACACAGGACAAGAAGTGGACCTACTACGAGCTCAGCGAATACTCCTACATTAGCTTCGTCGAGTATGAGAAGCAGGTCAACAGAATCGGTGCTGCTCTGAGGCACGTGGGCATGACCAAGGGTGACAGAGTACACCTCTTCGCCGCGACGAGGTTTGTTCAACCCTTGCATTGCTTTGCTAAGTGACTACTAATCCGTGTACAGCGCGCACTGGCTGGCAACCGCACACGGTAAGCATGCCTATAAGCGCGACGATGCTACGCAAAGCTGACCATGTACTAGGCGCTTGCTCGCAATCGATGCCTATTGTCACTGCATATGACACTCTAGGGGAAGAAGGCCTCAAGCACTCGCTCATGCAAACCAACGCCAAAGCCATTTTCCTCGACCCACACCTTCTTACGAAGCTCATTAACCCTTTAAAGGAGGCCAAGGACATCCAGCATGTCATATACAACAGCGACGGGGAAGCGAAACAGGGCGACATCCAGAAGCTGAAGGATGCGCACCCACACCTCACCATTCAGAGCTTTGACGAGTTCGTTAAGTTGGGCGAGGAGAATCCCGCTGACCCAGTTCCACCACAGCCAGAGGACCTGTGCTGCATCATGTACACTTCCGGAAGTACCGGTACTCCCAAGGGTGTCCTGCTGAAGCACAGGAACGTCGTCGCAGCTGGTAAGAGCACAACCGTTCATTTCGCGCAATTCCTGGCTAACAACTCTAGTTGCTGGTGTGGATGTCATTGTCGGTCCATACCTCGGTCCTGGCGATGGTCTTCTGACTTATCTTCCCCTCGCGCACATTCTCGAGTTCGTCTTCGAAAACGCAACCCTCTACTGGGGTGGTACCATGGGCTACGGTAACCCTAAGACCATCTCTGACAACAGCGTGCGCAACTGCAAGGGTGACATTCGCGAGTTCAAGCCTACCATTCTGGTCGGTGTTCCTGCTGTATGGGAAACCGTCAAGAAGGGTATCCAAACCAAGGTCGCCAAGGCGAATCCGATCGTGCGCAACATGTTCTGGGGCGCCATGACTGCCAAGAGCATGATGATGACAAACTCCTGGGCGCCAGGTACCGCCATGGGCACCAGTCTTGTTGATACTGTTGTTTTCAACAAGATCAAGGATGCCACTGGTGGTAGGCTGAGGATTTGCATGAACGGTGGTGGACCAATCGCCAAGGACACGCAGAGGTTCATATCTATGGCTATTGCGCCAATGATCGGTGGATATGGTCTGACCGAGACTTCTGCGTAAGTGCTCTGCGCGACTTCGATATTCATTTGCGGGCGGCTGACTCTTCTACAGCATGGGTGCTCTGATGGACCCACTTGCGTGGACTGATGACGCTCTCGGTACTATTCCCGGCTCGATCGAAGTTAAGCTTGTCGACTTCGAAGACGCCGGCTACTTCAGCACCAACAACCCACCGCAGGGAGAGATCTGGATTCGTGGTGGCAGTGTCGCAGACGGCTACCTTGATCTCGAGAAGGAGACGAAGGAATCCTTTACCGAGGACGGCTGGTTCAGGACCGGTGATATTGGCGAGTTTGACAAGAACGGGCATCTGAAGATCATTGACCGCAAGAAGAACCTGGTCAAGACGCTCAACGGGGAGTATATTGCGCTCGAGAAGGTACGTTGCCCTATCATTCTACGTATCACAGAAAGATGTTGACCCAATGTTTCAGCTTGAGTCTGTCTACCGTTCCGCCACCGTCGTCGCAAACATTTGCGTGCACGCCGACCCCAACAAAGCCAAGCCCGTCGCCATCATTGTTCCCGCCGAGCCCGCTCTCAAGTCCTTGGCCAAGGACAACGGCATCGAGGGGGACAGCCTCGAGACTCTCGCTTCCAACGAGAAACTCAACGGTATCGTGCTGAAGGAGCTGCAGAACGCAGGCCGCAAGGGCGGTCTCAACGGCATCGAGATTATCGAAGGTGTCGTCCTTACCGACGAGGAGTGGACGCCACAGAATGGTCTTGTCACGTCCGCGCAGAAGCTCAACAGGAAGGGAATCCTAGAGAAGTATAAGAAGGACGTTCAGAAGGCATACGGTTCCTAGTTGCGACCGGCATGCGTGGAAGATGTTAATGGAATCCATTGTTGCTGAAGGCTGAGGTCTTTTCTTTAAATAGTCGACGCTCGATGGGACATGTTCGACGTCACGATGGTATGACAGCGTCGTCTTTTGGTTCTATCGCTTCTTTGACTCGGCGGGTGGCGTTGGGTTTGTGGGTTGGGTATGTACCTACGTAATCAGACTGATCTTTTCTCTTCTTCGTACAGCGGCTCTGGTCTTTACTTCCGCCTTACAATATCGAGAATACGGTTTGGACCCTTGAGTCATACCCCTGAAAATTGGCTTCGCATCATGGTCGTTCCTGCGTGTCGCTGAGACTGAGAGTACGAGGTCGTTATACAGCCAGTGACCTTTGTGCCTTGGAAACCTCAAGCACATCTCGCACTTTAGTTGATCGTGTATCCCCGTCCACAACCAAAGCTGCACCTTGCACGAACGTTGCTTTGCTGCTGCATAAGAACAGAACGCAGTCAGCCACTTCTTCAACAGTCCCGACGCGGTCCATAGGCGCAATGCTGATGGCTGGCTTGAAATATTCCAGGCGGTCATTGACCATCTGTGTTCCTATCAGGCCAGGGCAGACACAATTGACTGCTGCGGTTTAGTCACAGGATGGGAACTGCAAGCCGGAGGAACATTACCTCGAATACTGTCCTTGGAATACTGGTCTAGTCAGCATATGTCCTTGCGGCGTAGTCAAGCCAGTGAACCCACATCGATAGCATCAGCCTTTGTCATGTTGATCACCGCCGCTTTTGCAGCACAGTATGCAGCTTAAGAACATGTTTAGCAGATCCTTACACAACTGCGATAGCACTTTAGTACATACGCGCCGTCGGTCTTGCGACAATACCGAGTTGACTTGCAATATTCACAATAGACCTTTGACCGTCAATCGCTGGATCGTTAAATCAGTGTATGCCACTCACCCCCGGTTTCCAGCCCGTCCATCATGAGTAGGGAGCGGTTCCTGCTTGAGCATATGGCCAATCTCCTCCCTGGAGCAGAGCCAGCATCCGCGGTAATCGACCTGGTTAATCTGATCAAAATCCTCGACGCTCATCTCGTGCGAACGCTGATTTCCTCCTAATATGCCAGCAGCGTTGACGGCATAATCGACCCGATCGAATCTCTTGACGACCCCGTTCAGCATTTGCTTGACATCCTCGGGTTTCGACACGTCTGTAAGGCAGGACAAGACTTCTACCGATTTAAAGGCGTTGCTGATGAGATCTTTGGTTTCCTGCAGAGCCGATTCGCTCCGGTCCGCAATCGCTATCTTTTGACAGCCTTCCCTTGCGAATGCGTACGCGATCCCTCTACCGATGCCTTCGCACCCCTGGTGAGCCTACGACTGAGGGTTTGATAGCATGTCGAGCTTACCAGATGCCGCCCCGGTGACCAGAGCTACTCCAGGAAAGAGTGTCTTGTCCGTCATTCTGGTGATGGTTTAACGAGCACGTATAGTATTGGGGTGCACGTATTCAGCTCTGTGGATACCTTTTACACTACAAGCACAATCCTCAAAACGCAACAGAATGGAATGCAAATCTTTGAGCCAACACTGAGCAAGTGAAACGATGGACTGCGCGATCCGACAGATGCCGTTGTATGTGGATAAAAATACGCCATTCGACCTGCTCCTCCGTAATGACGGGGTGGAGAGGGGAAGAGTCGCTACCAATCGGGCTTCTATCCCGGTATGTCACGCTCGATACTAATCACAACAAGATTGAGTCATTGGCTGCCTACCTTTTCTATCTGCGGGGATGGCAATCAATATCTGTCGCACATCTCCTCGCGGCCAACAACTTCGGCCATTCTCGTCATGCTTTTCTTCGCAACACCCATGCCTGATAATCCTTTTCCGCCTGTAAAGAAAAGCTTGTGATATCACCGGCATAAGGCGGCTAAACGCCTTCCTGTTGCGGTAGTTCAGATAAGTGATCCTCCCGGCAATGACATCGCCTGCATGTATCAGTTTCCCTGTCGCATGAAGCCAGGTGATAGCGGCGAGCAGGGGACTGCGCACCATGCTGAGCCTTTCCTTTCAGATAAGTACTCTTTGCGTTGTATATCATCCTTGTTCCTACGTCTGTCGCTTTGCAAGCCCCGTCATTTAACGTCCCCTTCCTTTCCCCTGTCTAAGATGTCTCTGGAGCACGCCAACGAGAAGCCCTCCCAGGGTGATACTATCAACGTTGCAGCTGATACGGATCCGGAGCAAACCAAAGAAGGGTTAGTCGAAGACTACGAAGTCTTCCAAAAGACCGAGGATGGAGTCGATTTTCGCACGGTCGGCTGGTTCAAGGCGTCCGTCATCTTCTGCAAGGTCATGTTCGCAGTCGGAGTGCTGTCGCTTCCGACGACCATGTCGGCTCTGGGCGCTGTTGGCGGCTCACTCAGCATCGTAGCGTGGGGCGCATTCAACACATACTGTTTCGTTATCTTGGGAGACTTCCGCCAAAGACATCCGGGTTGTCATTCAATCGCCGACATGGCCTACGTCGTGGGAGGAGTCGTCACCAAAGAGCTGACCGGCTTCCTCTTCATAGTCGCATATGTCTTGTGCGCCGGCGCAGGCATCATCGGGGTAGCCACGGGACTCAATGCCCTTTCTCATCATGCGACGTGTACGGTGTGGTATGCTCTCGTCGCAACCATCGTTTGCGCACTCACTGCTTCGGTTCGCAAGTTGCATCAATTTGGATGGCTCACCTATGCCGGATTCGCTTCCGTGTACATTGCGGTACTCATTGTGGTTATCGGAGTGACCCAGCGGGATCGGCCGGCAGCTGCACCGCAGACGGGACCTTACGAGTTGGGATACTACGCCATCGCCTACCCAAGCTTCGCGTCTGGTATGGTGGCTTCAAGCACCATATTCTACTCTTCTGCCGGGACAAGTGCTTTCCTGCCGGTGATTAGCGAAATGCGCAACCCGAAGGATTACAAAAGGCTCTGTACGTTTGTATGACAATCGTTACGGCTTCCTACCTCTGCTTCAGTTTGGTTGTATACCGTTGGTGCGGGCAATGGGTTGCGAGCCCTTCGCTCGGGGTAAGTCACACTCACGCAACGAAAGCAATCAGAAGTCGCTGACGTCCTGCCCCGTACAGAGCGCTGGCCAAACGGTCAAGATGGTGGCCTACGGTGTTGCCCTTGTCGGCCTCATTGTGAGCGGTTCGGTGTATATTCACGTACGTTTCGCACCGTTCAATCGACCGATTCCCCCTACTGACCATCACATTCCAGGTATCCGCAAAGTACATATTCGTACGCGTACTTCGAAACTCGCGCCACCTGCAGGCCAATACGCTCGTGCACTGGGGAACATGGCTTGGCTGCACATTCAGCCTTTCGTTTGTCGCCTTCATCTTCGCAGAGGCCATCCCGATCTTCAACTACCTCAACGCCCTCACCGGCTCTATTTGTTTCGCGCCTTTGGCCATGATGCTTCCGGGCTGGTTCTGGCTCTACGATCATGGCCACTACCGCACCGGAACCGCTGTCCAGAGGCTGGTCTACTGGATCCACTGGGCAATCATCGCATTGGGCGTCTTTTTCCTGGGTGGAGGGACCTATGGCATCGTCCTCGAGATCGTGGATGCTTATGCAAATGGAACAATTGGTGAGTTTTCTTTCGCAATGTGAAGGGAGTGATCATGGACTGACGGTGGTCAACAGGCTCCGCCTTTTCTTGTGCCGACAACTCAAACTCGACTTGATTGTGTACAAGTCCAGCCGCTTCCCTTCAGAGATCGGCTCTTGTTCGTGATAAAGATGTATCTCACGCTCGACAACGTTGTGGTGAACAGCCCGTAGAACAAGCTCAAGGGCACTCCCCGGCTACGGCCTGTATGTTCTTGCCAACTCTCAAACACTTTAGGGCGGATGCGCCGTCATCAGATTTTCTCTTCTCTTGTGATACGAGCGACGACGTCCGCGGCATGCATGTCGAGAACGCCCTCGGTAAGAGGGGTGTCTTGACCGATAGCGCTCCAAACGCCCATCTGTCGCAGGCTTGTGAACCGCGTGTCGGACTCCTACCTCCAGCGGCTGGCGCTTACATCTGAACGGACCCATTTGGGGTACTCTGGGTGTGATTTTAGAACAGTGTGGAAGGCAAGATTGGCGGTCCTCTTCGGCGCGGGGCATCAAGTTGTCATGGATGTCAAGGCGGTCAGGGAGCGATTAAGGCATTTGCTAAACCCCACTGCAATCTTGTAGTAGTACAGGAGCAGCTTGTTGTATGAGTGGAAAACATACTAGGTAGGGGCTTCCATCGGCCGTAATGGTTGCGGACCTCTAAATGGAGAAGAGTTCTGGAACCGGTTGCAGGACATGAACGCGATGAAGGAGAATCTACAACAGTACATTCTCCTGCTTACTCGGTTTAACAATCTCACAGATGACCTACAGTTCGCTTGGTAGAGAATCACCTACGGACGTTTGTGTTCCTCTTGGAGACATACCAAGGGGAATTTTTGTAGTTGTCATATTCGCTTACTTGAGTTTCAAAATGACGCAAGCCTCCGAAAACACACCATGAACTCGAGGCGCAGAGTCGGCCGACGAGTCTTGAATGCAGCCAGTCGAAAATACGCCCATCCCGCACGGTCAAAGACAACTTAAGAAAGACCGTGGGTTCGGTTCTGCGTCTTACAACCTCTTTCAACCTACCTGGTCCCTCTGATGGCATCACTCAGAGTTACCTGTTGCCTCCAGCACAGCCGAGACGAAGTCGTAGACTTGACCTTAGTTGCCGCCCTGGCTGTTACTCTGGACCAGATGGTAGCCCATCAGGTGCGTGTGAATGAAGTCACGGACAGACTTCCAGTCGACTTCTTCGATCATCGCGTTTAGCGTGACCTCCGGCAGCTCTTCAAAGACCTCGAACTTGTCTCCGAGTCTGATGCCTTGAACCGCTCGGTATGTTGTGTTGTCTATGTTGGCATCGAGGTCATAGTTCTCAAAGAACCAGTCCGAACCGCGTTGGGCGAGAGCCCACTTGTGCAGGACGTACCTCGCCTGTCGACGCTCGAGGTCACGCTCCCCTTCAGCACCGTCGGATCCCTGCGCATACCGGATGAGGACTTCAGAGAGGATGTATCTGATTCGTCTTTCGTCCTTGGCAGCGTCCATCTCGAACCAGCGAAGGACCATGCCCCAGTCGAGGGAGTTAGGCGTGCTCGTGGATCCGGTTTTCATCCAGGTCCTCAACAAGAGATCGTTGAAACCTGAGATGAGCGGGCTCAAGTCAAGCTTGGTAGGGATATCGTGCTGGTTGCATGTGAAAGGCTTGGTCAAGGTCAACAGCGTACTGATCAGAGGCCAGTTGAGATCGCGTCTGGTTCTGGGATCAGATTCTGCTGCGATGTTGTCGACATCGTTGACCTGATCCACATCTTCTGGAGCGCCTGGCTTGTGTGCTTGTGCTTCGAGGCCCAAGCCTAGTCTGCGTGCTTGCTGAGCTTGTTGGCAGAGGTAACTGCTAGATACTTGGCCCATCTTGAGTGTTTGCTTGAGGGTTGAAAGGTAGGAGTCTGTTGCACAACGCGAGAGGTTTTCAAAGGTGTTCGAGATGGACGAACGTGTTGTAGCTTCTTTGTCCTTGCAGAGACCTGTCTTAGTGTTCACTTCACCTCACCTCGAGAACACTTCCTCCTGCGAGCATAGAAACTAAAACAATGCTATTGCAGGCGCATTGTCCTATTGTAACATTTCGGCTTCGTTGTGCCCCGACAGTCCCAAGTCTGGTCAGTGCATCATCGCACATGGGACGACGCGTTGCATTTGGACAGCCGACCTTTGATAACAGCGGACTGTGCCCAAAGACAAGGCAAGTGTCTTGAGAATAGCAAAAGCAGCAGGGGCCTGGCGGATGAGCTTCGGCGTCCCGGCAAACCATCGCCCGTGCCGAGCGACAATCCCGGCTTGGCAGGACAGAACATGGGGCGTACGAAGTTATACGGCTGTTGCTCCTCTCTGCCAGCACATATTTCCTCATCGCCGTTTCAAATGTAGGCATTGTCTGTCGGGTGCCTTCAGGTATTACGATGGAGAATCTTTCTCCTACACATCAGTCTGTATTTTACAACGGCCTCGCAGCCCCCATATATATATGTGTGTGTGTGTGTTTTGTTGTCATCTACAAATTGCCTAAACGCATATGCTTCCTTTTCTCTGCGTCTTATATTCCGGTCTGATTTAAAAGAACTGTGTTTTGTGTGGGCCACTGTGCTGTCTAGCACCACTTTGTGCTTCAATATAGCAACTCTCATACTTGATCCCACGCTTCATATGATACAAGACCTGCTGCATTCTGCACCGCCACAACGCTGCGCCACGAGAGAAGGGGAGCCATCCAGAATCGTACTGCTATTGGTTCAGAATCCTCCTTGGCTGCTACCGGCCCGCGGGGTGGGCTGTATTTAGGCGTCGGCGAGCCCTGATGACATCTCTCGGTTTTGTGCGCTAGAGACACACGCACCGGCCGGGGCATCTCCGTCCAACGATCTTCATCTTCCAATCTTGGTCTAACTCTTCTACCATGCTATGTTTGGTGTCGCAAATGCACAATACCGTGCCGTTGGCGCCCCATCATGGCTTCTCGGAGTAGAGTTCCCCGCCCGCCAGTGCCCCACCAACTGATCAGGACGACAAGGATGAATCGAACAACAGCGCGGTATCCTCCCGACGCCTGAAGAAAAGAGAACTCGATCGGCGATGCCAGCGCATGGCGAGAGAGAGAACAAAAGCCCGTATAGCTCATCTGGAAGAACTCGTGGACAACTTCCGGCGACAAGATGACAATGAACGCGTTGCGACCCTCATGGAGCAGTTGGAAGAAGTTTCCAAGGAGCGGGATACACTTGCCAAGACGCTCGACAACATTCGGAGTTTGATCGGTGATAACAGGAGGTCGGATGTGCAGGATGCGAAGCACGAGGAACACAAGGACACTGCGGAAGCCAGAGGCGAGGAGCAGCCTCCTCAGCCTCTCCACCAGAGAACTAGCGTGGGCAATGCAAGCGTCATGAGTATGCCAGCAAGCCACCAACCTCAGTCTGGGTGGTCTGCATTCCCGACTACACAGCATCGTCACGACAGCGATGTGTCCACCATCGACTACAGCCAGAGAGCTCCAGCAAGCTCGGTCTGGTCGTTGGATATGTCAGGAGACTCGGACTATATCTCTTCCTTCGGAGATCTACCACAGACAAGTGCCCCAAGGCTTGTTCATAGCGATTCATTACTCGCACCCGACCAGTTATCAGGCCCAATTGTGCCCCAACCAAGCCAGTGCTGCGAGTGTTCCACCCCAAAACAGCCGTTTCAGCCTGGAACGACGCCCAATAAATGGCGCATCGCGAACGAAGTTCTCATTCAGAGGTCACGGTTGCAGCCAGCTGTGCAGCGTCTGGAGGACAACATGTCTGATGATACACCCGTCCGGGCTCTGGTAGAAGGCTGGGACGCGGTGGACAAGCGTGGACCCCTCTCCGCATCATGGCAACTCATGCGAGGGATCGACCAATCTCTCTGCTTCAGTATGGGGTTTATCGAGCGTTTGGCCATCATGAAGATCATGCATACTCTGCTGCTATATCACTGTGACCCGAGTCCGGAGCGGCTAGCCAAGGTACCGCCCTGGTATCTGAAGAGACCCTGTCAGGAAACCATTCCCCACTCGTACGCCATTGACTTCTTCGCGTGGCCGGGCCTGCGAGAGCGCTTCATCTTCCACCAACACCGTTACTGCACCAATACCTTCTGGCGCTTCTTCTGCACCAGCCTGCACGTGCTTTGGTCCGGTGGACTCCACGACACCTTCACGCACAGCACGCAGACCGGCCTTTACACCATATCACAACCCTTCATTGACCGCATCAGCGACCTCAGCTCCTGGACCATGAGCAATGAGATTTTCCAGCACTTCCCGGAGCTCTACAGCGACATCCCCGTTTTCAACAGCATTCCCGGCTCACTTGCTCCTAACGTGCCTCATCAGCTGATCACAGCAGCGACGGCCCCGGCTGCGGGCAGGCACATCACAAAGGGGTTGCGACTACTTCCAGGAATGACCAAGCCCGTCAACAGCCTTATGTTTCCGGACACAATTTCGATCACTGGGGCGAAGGGACAATGCAACATGGTTTCTGGCAGCCGACTGTACAACCGCCTAATTCTTCCATGGCGGCGGCCAATCTTGCAAAGATGCATGGGTTGGGACTTCCCTTCGGGCTTTCGACCGGGACCCCGAGGGAGAAATTTGAGATACATTCTCAGTTCGCTACGACTAGCAAGTTGAAAGATTAAAAAAAGACGATTTGGACAATCAGCCACTCGAGCACTGAAGTCAAGGCACACAACGCGTGAGTACGTCCCTTCGGCCACATCCGCCGCTACAGATCGCCCTTGCTAACCTCAATAAGCCCACACAGGAGGCGAAGGCCCTGTGTAATTGTGCGTAGCCAACCCATCCAACGCCGCACACCCCGTCTGGTTGAACGCTGGCGTGCGGGCGAACAGCTGGGTGGCGTTGGCGTTGTACTCGGCGGGACACGCATACAGCCCGCCCACGTCCTCGTCCGGGCTCTTGAAGGTCCAGTAACCCTCGGGAGCACCGCAGTCGTAGCGCGGGTCGTCGCGGGGACACTCCCGCGAGCAAGGAGAGGCGCAGGAGGAGAACGGGGTCCAGGTCCAGCCGAGGTAGTACGGATACGCGCCCGGCGGGATGGAGTGCGAGTGCTGCACCGTGATGCGCACGGCGCCGTTGACGTCGACGTAGAGTTCCTGGCCGCCGGGGACGAGCGATAACTTTTGCCGAAAATGCCCCTCGTCAGTCCCCCCTTTTTTCCGGCGGAAACTCGTGCCCCGGCTACGGGATGCAAAACTTACCGGATACAGCGATCCCGCCAACGCCGTCTGGGTGCCGTTGGGACAGCCGCCGCTCTCCTGCACCACGGATGGGCAGTAGGAGCTCACGTTCGCTTGACCGATGATGAAGGCGCCCCCGCCTTGGACCTTGAGGCCGTTGATGGTCGCGTCGTCCTTCTTGTATGCGGTTATGGTGTACTGCGAAGGCAGCGTGTTGTTGGAACAGTGCCGGCTCGGTCGATTCGCTACATGTGTCACGGCGGCAGCACAGGACGGTATGCCATGGGCGAGAACGAGGAAGACGGGGACCAAGGAAGTGACGAGCATGGTTTTCCGAAATCGCGCACTGCTATCAGCGAGGTGGTTACTGTGTAATGGTGGAAATGCGATGCGGGAGAGAAAGAAGCGGAGGTGGGCACGCTCGAGGCCAAATGAACTATTATAATCGCTTACGGACCTCGATCGAGCCAAGCGGTTGGAACCCCGTTTTGGCAGGGTTTTTCTTTCATGAAAGTTGTTGCGTTGGCAGCAGGTCATGAGACGCTCTTGCCCTTGCATCCTGTTCTTCCGTCGAGGGAGCTTGTTGCTATTTTTGACTCAAGGGTCGTGGTAGTGCTTCGTGTTACCCCGCATGTTCACCGATCCCATGGCAAATGAGGACCGTCCAAGCTGAGTTGTCCTTTCCTGAGGCTACGAGAGAATACTCGCCTAGGCTTGAACAAGGTATCAGGTCACGCAGTGCTACGATGTGTGGTACGAGCTAGCTCCACAAAGGGGCGGCGGGTGCACAGGATCCAGGTCTTGCAGGTAAAGAGTGAGAGCGCGGGGCGGAACTGCAACGGAAGCACAGACAGAACGTACAAGAAGAGGACATGTATACTCCCGTTCACGTGTACTCATACTTCTTTTCTCTATGGCCATGTTCAGCTAGCACAAAGTATAAACATCGGTCCCATCAGTCCATTCCATCAGTCAGTGCGCCCCCGCTTTTGCGACGTTGAGCATCAACTCAAAACCCCGTAGCTTCCGGCCACTTCGCCCTCACCTTCTCCTTATAACTGCTCACCACGTCCTCGCCGCTTCCCCAACGCCTCAACAGCTCCAACCCTTCCCTCGCATCCTTGAGCTCGGCGGAAGGCAGCTCCAGGGCCTGCTTCAACTCCTCCTCGTTCTTGGACTTGGAGCTGGAGTCCAGAAACTGGCGCGCGGAGAGTGCGGCCTGCACATGTGGAGCACTGGCGCTGTGATCTTGTAGGAAAGAGGCGTTGAAGTCTGCGAGAGAGGTCGAGGCGGGGATCAGGTCGAAAGTGTCCTTGAGGACGGAGGCCGCGGCTGGGGGAAGAGGGGTTTCGAGGTTGTCGACTGCGAAATGTGGTCAGTCATCTGTTTTTTCCCAGAAAACAGGGTGGCGTAAGGGTCCCCCTGCGGGAAGTCACGTACCTGTTTGGCGGAACCGGATGATCTGTTCGTGCAGCGTCGGGTTTTGTGCGTCGAGGCTGGACGCTGCGAGGAGGCATTTGAGCGCCGGGAGGTACTTCTCTGCAAGCATAGCGTCAGTCAACGATATCGTACAGAACTCCACAGCACGTACTTCTTCTGATGTAGACCTCAAACCCGGCCAACTGCGCGTGGATGTTCTTTGGACTCTGTTCCAGCAGCGGCGTGAGGAACTTCATCGCCTCTCCCAGTGGATCTTTGGTATTCACGAGCTCCAAGCCCATCGGATCCGGATCCTCCTTCTTTGTCTCACCGTCTGCGCCCGTCGCTGGCTTGCTAGCCGCCGCCGCCTTCTTCTCCGCCTCAGCCTTCTCCTGCTCCTTCTTAGCCTTCTTCTGAGCCTTCTTGCGCTCGGCTGCGCTCTCCGCGCTTCCGTTCGCAAGTGGACCCTTGGCCAGCTCTGGGTTATCGTATAGCATAGTGTAGACCTTGACGGCGGCGATCGCGGCGCGGGAGTAGAAGGGGTGCTCGCGGAGATGGTCTTCCCACCTGATCATGTCGACATAAGCACGAACCTGACCCTTGCGTAGCGAGAAGCTGTGGAAGTCGAATTGGTCCTCTTGCCAGACGTCGAAGATGTCGTAGACGGCCTTGAAGCGCTTAAGCGCAAGGCTGAGCTTGCCTTGTCGCATGTACGACGCTCCATCCTCGTAGATGTACCACATGCACTGCATGTCGAGAAGGTCTCCTAATGGCCCGCCGACCGCCTCTTTCCGTGTGAAGAGTCCCATGGTACTGATGGCCGTCTCGTTCTCGTCGTTCCTCAATTGATACTTTGCGCATTTGGTGTTGATGTAGCGGTCTTTGAGATCCATCTCGCGTGCTTCGTTCATGGTCTTGGATGCCTTCTCGGTGTTCCCCAGATGTTTCCATATCCGTGCCTTTGTCATGTGGAATGTGTAGTCGGATGATTTCGGGTTCAGCTCGATCGTCTTCTCGATGTAACTCATCGCCTTTGACAGGTCCTGGCAGAGATAGTAGTTGTAGTGCTGTGCAAGGAAATACGAGACGGCCATTTTCCAATGTATCGAAGAGTCGCCGTTTGCCTGCTTTTCATCGGTTCCGTTGGTTTCCGGCTCTGTTGGAAGGCCCTCGACGATCTCCTGGATGGTGTTGCGCTTGACCGAGTCAGTGTACAGCGCCTTCACATTGGCAAAAGTAGACGGCACGCCCTTCTGGAACATCCTCCGCAGGTACTTCTCCGCAGCTTCCCGGAAAGCATCGCCTTCGAGGAAATCTAGCGGCACCCGTCTCGCAGCATCTATCCTGTCGCTCTTATCGGCGTACGACTGGTACATTTCCAACAACTTTTGCTGATCTTCCTTGTTTTCCCTGCTCAAACCCAATGCCTTTTCCAGCCCGTTGTAGTGATCCCTGCGCTCCGGGTTGCGGTCCAGAAGCGCCCTGTATGCCTTCTCCGCTTCCTCATTCCGGCCCAACTGCAGCAGGTACTGCGCCCTCAACTCCATAACCGCGGTCCGATCCAGCGCCTTCTTGTAGAATGTGTCCAAGTGCTCCAATGCTCTTTGAGTGTCGCCGGACTCGGCTATTATCGAGTTCTTGTACATGACGGCCTCCGCGTGCTCCATGTCCGACCTAGGCGGTGGCGTCTTCAACGTGTCCTCGTACAGCTTCAAGACATTCTCCGCCGCTGCAGGGTCTCCTGCCAAGTGGTGCGCGATGGCCATGGCGGTCCAGTTCTGTCTGAAGCCCGGCCGTGCCTGCAGCATGTTCTTCCTGCTCTCGACAAAGCCCTTGTAGTCCCTCATGTGCACCTGTAGAAGGGCCAGATCGCGCTGGATCTGCACAGACTCCGGGTCCAAGCGCAGCGCGAACTTGTATGCCTTGATGGCCTCCTCGTAGTTTTTCACGTGGCGGTACAGCAGGCCGTAGACGTGCCAGCACACGTGCGACTTCATGGCGTTCTTGAGAGCGATCTTGGCGAGCTCGAAGGCTTCGTCGGACTTGCCCTGAGAGTTGAGGATGAGGGCCTTCATGGCCTGAGTATCGCCATGGTTGGGCACTTTGCGCAGGATCTGTTCCGCTGCTTTGAGGCCTAGAGCCTGGTGAGCGCAATCCAGAGCATTGTCGTTTCTTTTTGCATACCTTTCTTGTACTGCTTAGACTCGTAGTTTTGGACCACATGTCTGAAGAGCGTTTGCTCCTTCGACGGGAGTGGCTGCGACATGTTCCACAATAGCGACGTGGACAAGTGACCTCTCTGAGACTGAGGGTGGAGCTGAGGGGAGAAGGAGAAAGGCCAATCCGCGGATATGCGAGAAGGGTGACCAGCGAAGGACCCCAGGCGAGCACCGAGACGCGAACAACGGTGTGGAGCTGGATAGGAAAAGATGTTACGGGGCAGCGATATGCGGTCACCCAGCTCCACGAATGTTCACTCGATCGAGCTCCGAAATCCACCTCCGGAACCGAAGATTCGCCGTCATCTGCCAAGAGGACATCTTTTCGTATTCACTTGAAATCGACGTTGAAAGTGGAAGTATCAGTTGAATCAGACGGCACGGCAATCCTCGACAAGAATCACGGGACCGACCAAATAGAGGTTTGTTGATGTATCGATTCGAGGAAGACCAGCTTGCCTTCATACAGAATAATACATGCATCCATCCGCCACGAAGGGTATCTCTAAATATCACTAGCTAATCCATCTGCCGTCAAAAAGCCTTCAGACCCAATCTGCACCTTCAGCTCCTCCCGTATGCAAATCACCTCAATCATGCATCCAATCTCAGAATCAAACGACGCGCTGAACACGAACTCTCGCCGCAAAAATGCAATTGACCAACCAACCGCCTCCTTTCTCACAATCCAGCTATCTTCTTAATCCCTCCAATCCAACTACTTCTCTTCCCGCCCGGCGCCGCAGCCGGTCTCCCATCAAAAGTCTTGACGCCCATGTCCGCATACCCCATACTGTTATGAACCCCCTGCTTCCTGTTGCCCGCGCTACCGTCACTGCTCCTCACACCCTCGCCCTCTCTGAGTCTACGGTCCTCTCGCCTGCGCCTTCGTCTCTCATCAGCGTCGTGATCATGGCCATGAGACTCCCTCGGCTGTCTGGAATCCCGGCGACGGTTGCCACGCAGCTCACGTGCTGTCTTGTTGTCCATGTCCACTTCCTCTGTGTGGTCGGGCGCGAAATGGACGGGAGCGTCGACGATGGTGCCCTCGACTGGTGGCGGCGGCGGCGGTTCTTCGTTCACGGAGTGCACCCACGAGGAGGTTTTGTCGCCGCCCTTTTGCAGGTACGGGCGGCCTTCCGGCATCGGCGCAGTCGCAGCGTGGGCGTCGTAGGCCGGATGTGCGCCGTTGCGGGCATCAAAGTAATCGTCCACGGGCTGTTCGGTCCGTCGGCGTGAGGGACGAGGTCGCTCTTTCTCGCGCGGTGTCTGAGCCTCCGATCGCCGGCGTCGTTCTTCGCGTCTGGCACGACGTGCAGCGTCTTCATCTTCGGCGCGATCCATATGTGACTGTCTCCGTGCAGACGCAGTGGGCCTGCGGTGAGAGGATTCATCGTACTCCCGAGCCCTGTCCTTCTCACGCCTTCGTCGCTCTTCGGCATCTCGGCGTTCCTGTTCTTCAGCGGCGAGCTTGGCCTCGCGGGCTGCGCGTCGGGCACGGCGTTCCTCACGTCGGCGTTCGTCCGCTTCCTCTTCATCTCTGATGCGGCGGTCATGCTCGTCCCGGGCTCTGCTCTTGCTCTTGTGGTCTTGGTGAGCTCCGCGATCCCTGTCCCGTCTCCGAGCTTCTGCCTCCGCTTCCATGGCTTCCAGCTCCCGGCGTTTGGATCTCTTCGCAGCGCGACGAGCTTCGGCGTCTTCGTCTTCTGTCGGGCTCATAATAGGTGCGGCATCGGTAAGACCATCAGTCTCGGAATGCTTTCTGGAACGATTGACCTTTCTGGCTTCGCGACGGAGACGCTTGGAGCCGTCGTCGTCGTGCGCAGTCGACGTGCGTTTGCGCCTGGATGCACCATCTTCGCTTTCGTAGCCCCTGCTTCTGTGGCGGTCATCCTGGTCCTTTGGCATGAACGAGCCGAAGAAGTTCTTTAACCCGGCCGTTTTCTTTGCGCTAGAAGCCGAACGTTTGACGGATGGCCGCGGCGGAGATACCACAAATGCAAGGTCATCCGGACCAGTGACTACTTCATGGCCATCTGACGGTCCTGGGGCATCCACAAGCACAGCATCATCCGTGGGAAGACCACCGGACATGTATGCAGACTCGCGCTTGGACCTGCGGGAAGACTTTTCTCTGCGGCGGCTGCTGGAGTGTTCAGCGTCATCGGGACGATCTACCATAACGATGTCATCGTCGACTGCGTACGGGTCCGGCGGACCGCGCGACTTGCGCTTTTCCTTAGTGGAAGCGCGACGCGATACCGACGGTCTAGAGGTCAAGCCCATCAGCTTTGCAGCTTTGGCCCCAATGTCGTCCGGAGGTGGCGATATCAGGCCGTGGTCCACATCCATCGATGCACGCTTGCTGCTCGACCTAGGTGCCGCCGACGAAGACTGGCGCATCGACCTGGACCGGCTGGGGGTGGCACCCAGGCCGAACATGCCGGAAAGGCTCATGCCTCTCGACGTGCTTGGCCTGGATTCTCTACGCTCGGTCTTCGCTGCCCTGTCCGAATCCGAAGACTTGGAGTGTTTGTCCGTGACATCGCGATCGGTGGCTTTGCGCGCAGATTTTGACCGACTCAAGCCAGGCGCAGCGGAGCGCTCTTTGACGGGCGAGGTAGCAGTGTCGTCCTTGGACTTGCGCTCCTTCTTGGGCTCCGGTTTGGGGGCAGACCAGAAACCCCAGGAAGATGCACCTTGATCACGAACGACCTTTGGTCGCTCTTTCTTCGCGGACTTTGGCTCCGATTTGGCTTCCTTTTCCGGTGGTGGAGTAGGCAGCTTTGCAGGGCCGTCATCCATATCCATAAGATCGTCGAAAGCAGCGGGCGCGGCCGGCGGTGGAGATGGTGGCGTTGGCGTCTTCTCGACCTTTGCCGGTTTCGATTCCTTCGTGCTGGACTTGGTGGATTTCTTGTCCTTGCTGCTAGACTTCTTCTCTCCTGGAGGTGGCATGGTTGAAGGTAGAGCAAAGTCAACAACAGGCGGACGCGGCGGAACGTCCACGATGAAGTCGTCGTCCGGGAACCCACCGGGAACTGGGGTCGTCACAGATGGGACGGCGTGATCAATAGACGGCGGTGACGCTTCCTTGTCCTTCTTCTTGGATGGTTTCGAGGCGCTTTTCTTGTCTTTGGAGGAAGACTTCTTCGCGGGCGGCTCCTCGACAGGAACGAGGAAAACGGGCTCCGGTTCCAGCTGTGGCTCTTCAACAACTAGCGGCGCAATAGTATCCGGGACGACTATGACAGGCTCGTCTTTCTTCTTCTTGCCGTCACCACCTTGCAGCGCTTTGATTTTGTCGGCGACAGAGCCCTTTGCGCCAGCCTTGGACTTTGAAGACTTGGGCGGCGGCATGGCTGCTGACTGGGAGAGTTCGTCAGCAAAGGAAGTGACTTCTGGCATCTTCTCCTCCTCGTCAACAAACGTAAACATGTGATTGGCCGACGAGGGAGGCGCAATCTCCGCAGCAGCGGGTGTGGCTTTCTTGGTCGACTTTAGCGACGCACCCCAGAATCCCCAGCCTGCAGCCTTCTCGGCTGGAGCCGCGACCACCGGTTCCGATTCTGGGACGATTTCTGGCACGGGCACGGGCCAAGGCTCGGTCGCGGCGATCGGTTCTGGCTCTGGCGGTGGTGCGGCTTCCTTGGACTTCTTGCTCTTCTTCTTGTCCTTGCTGCTGGTCTTCTTGGTGGGCGCTTCATCGACAATTTCCAGGATCTCGTTCGGATCGTCTGCAAGTGCGGCAGCAAACGCAGCCTCATCGGCCTTGCGCTGTGCTTCCTCGGCTTCCTCCCTCTCTATGCGCTGTCTCTCCTCCTCCTTTCTCTCCTTCTCTTCCTTTTCCTTCTTCTCCTTGTCCTTCTTCGACTTGGATTTCGAGGAGCTGCCGAAGAAACCCCAGCCGGAGCTCTTCTCTTCCTTCGGAGATTCCTTTGCTTCCTCGACAATCACGGCAGGCTCTTCTACGACGACAATAGGTTCCGGCTCAGGCTCGAAAGGTGGCGGCGGGGGCGGAGGCGGCTCAAGCTCGGCCTTGCCTTTCTTGCCCTTCTTGCCTTTCTTTGTAGTAGTCGTGGCAAAACCCCAAGTATCGTCCATCGGTGGCGGGTCAGGAGCAATGTCAACAAGCGCGGGAGGCGGCGGTGGCACGTCAATGACGGGTTCTTCAGCTGCAACTTCTCCCGGAGGAGTGGGGGCTGGCGGTGGGGCAGGGTCATCAAGCAGACCACCCTTCTTGCCCTTCTTCTTCTCCTTCTTGCCAATGTTTCCCCACATGCCCCAGGTGTCGTCCTCGGCAGACTTGGACGCCTCCATCGAGTCCGGTTGCTGAACAGGGATATCTGGGCTGGGCTCGATGACTTCGACGAGAGTGTCCTTCTTGCCCTTCTTCTTCTTTTTGGTGCCAACGCCCCATCCGCCCCCCACTCATCTTCCTCAGCCTTGGGTTCGTCGACGGATTCAGGGACCATGATGGTCTCATCAACAAATGCGGGCTCAGGCTCCGGTTCGGGCTCTAGCGGAGGTGGCGGAGGGGTTCGGGCTCAGCATTTTTGCCCTTTTTCTTCTTGTCTTTCTTCGAAGTCGCACCCCAACCAAAAGACCAATCGTTGGTCTCTTCAGCAGCAGCTTCAGGAACAGCAGGTGGAGGCGGTGGTGCTGGGGGTGGAACTTCCTCAACCACTGCGGCGGTACCCTTCTTGCCTTTCTTCTTTTTGCCAGTGTCTCCCCAGCCAGTACTAGCCCAAGGATCATCTGCTGGTGGCTCTTCCGGCACAGCAGGGGCAGCTTCGACAATAACAACGGGTTCTTCTGCAGGCGTTTCCTCAAACGTGAAAGCGCTGCCCTTCTTCTTTTCTTGTCTTTCTTAGAGGCTGACGTACCCCAGCTGAAGTCATCCACAGGCGCTGGAGCCTCTGGGACCGGCTCTGGGTCCGGTACAACCACAATGGGCTCTGGCTCTGGCTCTGGCTCGGGTTCCACGGCACCTTTCTTGCCCTTCTTCTTCTTGCCAGTCGTGGTAGCAAACCCACCCCATGTGTCATCTTCTGCCGATTTTTCGGCGGGGGCTCCGAGATTGACAGTAGTGACGTCTCCGGTGCCTGCGTTATCATCAAAATTGAAATCAAACCCGTTCGACTTCTTTTTCTTGTCCTTTGTGCTTGTGCCGAAGCCGCCCCATGTGTCGTCTTGCTTGGGCTCAGCATTTACGACTGCGTTGTTTTCCGCTCCAGAGAAGTTCCAATTTGAACCCCAGCCTGTGCCGCCGCCACCTCCGCCTGAACCCCACCCACCGAACCCGAATCCGGATGACTTGTTCTCTGTCGAGCCTCCCAAATCAAGGTCCAGCTTGGGCGCAGCGCCTCCCAGATCAACTTCGTCGAAGTTGCTTTCCGCAGGAAGCTCCTCGACAGGTGGAGGCGGAGGCGGAGGCGGTTCAGGCTCTGCTTTACCCTTCTTCCCCTTCTTCTTCTTGCCGCCTGCGGGCGCGAAGCTGGCCCAAGGATCATCTTCCGCAGGGGAGGATCTGCAGCGAGAGGTGGCGGAGGCGGAACATCAATGACCTCTGGCTCAGGCTCAGGTGGTGGTGAGGCGACGCCACCCTTCTTCTTCTTTTTCTTGTCCTTTGCCGTTGTTCCCCAGCTGCCCCACGTGTCTTCCGCTGCCGGCTCGGGTTCCGGTACGACGACCACTTCCGGCTCGGGTTCAAGCGCAGTCTCTTCCTTGCCTGCTGCTTTCGCTGCTTTCTTGGCCTTCTTCTTGTCTTTTGCAGACATTCCCCAGCCGCTGCCCCAATCGTCAGCTGCAGCCTCAGGCTCGGGCTCCAGCACAACTACCACCGGCTCGGACTCCGGCTCCAGTTCAGGCTCGGGAGGTGGAGGTGGTGGCAGCGGTTCTGGCTCAGCGTTCTTCCCTTTCTTTTTCTTCTTCTTGCCACCCGCAGGAGCAAAGCCGCCCCATTCATCGTCTGGGTTCGCGTCGCCGCCAGCACCTGCATCAGCGCCTATGTCGCCGCTCGCAGCAAGGGGATCCTCGCCTTCTTCCGCCTTCTTCTCCTCTTCGTCTCCCGCATCGTCCCAGCTGAACGCATTCTTCTTCTTTTCTTGTTCTTCTTGCTGTTTCCGGCGGCCCAATCGTCGTCATCGCCGCCTCCTCCACCGCCGCCTCCTCCATTTGGATCGCCGCCGTTTCCACCAGCTCCTGCACCGTCGCCCGCGCCGTCTCCCCACCATCACCATCGCCATTCTGATCACCGCCAGTCTCGTCGGGCTTCTTCTCTTCTGGTTCATCCCATGCGTTCGCCGCTGCGCCCTTCTTCTTCTTTTGGCGTGCTCGCGAAGATTGTGTGACGCCGAGAAATCGACTTTCGGCGATAACGGGTCCGCCTCATGGTGCGATGATGTCGCGTCTTTGCGGTTTAGAGAATAGTGGGGTAGGACAGTGAAGCTGCTGTCCAGAGAGACAGTAGCGAGGCCCTCCGTGGAGGTGTAGTCTGGAGGCGCATCCTGTATGCTGTCTTCGTAAGACGGTGGAGGTTGTAGCTCGGGTAGCGGTAGGAGGCCGGGTAATCGTAGGATTATGTCCACAGCAGTGACACATGTAGAATACACCAGCATTGACTGCTGAAAAGCATGCAAGACGTTAGCAATGTCGTTGTGGTCCCATAACTGCTGCTGGCGCAAGTCCCAGCTCTTGGATTTGCACGCAACGCCGGCGGCTAGAATGACCGGGTAGAAGCACTCATCCAACCCAGTCTTCGTCGGCAAGATGCTTTGTTCTCGAGGTCCGCTGGCGAGGAGATCGGCAGAGTATGATGCGACAGAAACTGCCATTGAGTGCTTGCGATCTGTTATTTGCGTAGAGTGAAAGCCTTGGCAGCATTGACGGCGGTTCGGGCGAGCTAGCAAGCCAACGGTAGGACTAGACACCTATAAGGCGATTAGAGCGTAGGTAGAGGGTAGCGGTCGCTGTCGAGTGCCAACGAGACAGAGACAGAGTGTGCAACGAAGCGGAGAAAATGGTGTTGAGAGGCGATGCGGTCGTGGATGCATGCAATGCAGAAGGCTGGATCACAAGGCAAACGGCAGGGGAGTAGCCGAGAAGCGTGCGATGCGATTCGACCCCTCCTCTCCAAACAGGGGCTTGCGCGGTTTGTGTATCGAATCAAGGACGCCAATCAAGAAGCGAGCACGGCTGTGTCACCCTTCCTCAGCCCGTCACATCCAAAAGCAAGCGTGCAGTGCAGCACAGCGCAGCGCCTGGAACAAGCGGCTGATATACGAGCAAGGTGTTGTTTTGTTGTCGGAGAAAGATTTTCATGCATCGCCCACCTCCCTCCCCTCCCTTCCCTCCCTTCCCTCCCGCCGCCGCATGGCCCTCACGCAGATGCACGCCAGGCCGTCATGTTATTTGCCCGCTGCAAGCACTATTGCGCTATGGGCATGATGCAGGGCCGCGCTGTTTCGAGTCGGGCGTGAAGCTGAGCTGTCCTGCTTCCTTCACCGCAACTTTGATGCGCGCGTTGCGAACGGCGGTCGAACTACGCAGTCAAAGTACTGGGTTAGGTCTTCCAAAGGCGCCCGTGCACACGAATGGGGTTGCCCGCTTTTTGGGTCTGTCTCATTCCGAGTCCGGCCGGCCCACTCGCTGGTGCGTGATTGGCGCACAACAACGACGAGAGGGTGTGCTCCGCTTTGGTACAAATACCTCGTGCAACACTCTTGTTGTCAACGGAAGTGGATCTCAGTGATGCTGTGCGATATGCACGAAAACCCAAGGCACGCACGTATGAGAAGGCAAGTCGTCAAACGTGACCGCCGACTGCCCAGCTGTTGAGGACAGGACGCGTATGCCACTGCCGCATCACCGAACGATATGTGTCACGGATTGCGAACAGGTGAAAAGAGGCTGCTTCGTCCACCTCATGGCCGGAGAAGGGGCACCTGGATCTTTCGAAACCGGCAGATTCATCCGACGCACAATCGTCCATCCTCTACTGCTGCATAGAGTGCAGACGCTCCTCTTCCAACGCCAATGCCTGCCGTACCTGCTTGGCCGAACCGAAGGTGTGCCTGAGCCTGCTCGTACTCTTCAGTCTGGCCCGAGTTCCGCATTCCCACGGGAGTCTTCAGAAGGAAGGAAGGAAGGTGCTGTGGGTGTAGATGGAGAGAACTGTGATGCTTCGGGGCGCCGCGCTAGTAGGAACGGTCAGAGCTAGGGTGATCAGATGTTCCCGCCGTGACTGCGGCTATCACGCAGAGCTTCATGTGGCCTGGCGGAAACAAGCAAGACCGGAATCTGAATAAGGCCGGGCATGCTACTCGCTCTCCGGCATCCACAGGTCTTGAATTCATTGCCTTTTTCTGGTGGCCCTCTTACATTCTTTTCATTCACTCTCCTCCTGCCTTTCCTTAGTCTCGAAAAATCACGGATCGTGCGCCTCCAATCCCCTGCTCTGTCCTCCATCACCTTTCTGCACCTCCATGTTTCCTCCTTCCAACCCAATCACCTTCTCTACAGCCACTGCGATGGCCCTGGCAACCTCAGTTCCTTCCTCCCAGACGCCATGGTGGGTTCCCTCGAGCGTCAACATGACCAATTCCCTACCCTTCTCCTTCCCACCCTCGCCCTCCTGCCATCCTCCTTCCTGCAGCGCCTTCTGCATCAGCGCCACCTGCTCCCACTCCACCAGTTCATCCTCATGCGAGTGCGCAAGAACGGCCACCCTCCCGTTATCCCAGCCTTGCACAACATCTGCGGTCCAGTCTGCAGATGTAGGACTCACAGCCTTCCAAACATGCACGTCGGACCCGAAAGCGCCGTTGGTGAAAGCGGTGTAGATGTCTCCGTGTGGGCGCGAGGCGTGATACTCGACAAGCGCCGGAAGATCGTACAGGCCCTCCAGACCGAGAACGGCTAGCGGTGGCATGACTTGTTTCTTGACGCCTACCTTGATGGGGGCGGGACCGTCGGCGCTCCAGGACCGGCTCATTGCGACCTGCAGCGCCAGCATAGCGCCGCAACTGTGTCCCGCCAGTACATAGCGGTCACCAAATCTGTACTTGCGCTGCAGGAAGGCGAGAGCGTCGAGGATGTCGTTGATGTGGTCGGGGTGTTTGGCGTTCCGGGCAGTGCGGTCTGTGTCGCTCTTCCAGGGGTGGTTTGGGTGAGGGGAGAGGCGGTAGTTCAGAGTGGCCAGCCCGGCGATGGAGTCAGAGATGGAGGAAGAAAGAAGGATAGATTGTGTCTTGGTAAAGGAAGAGGCGGTGATCAAGGGGTCCCGCCATGCGCCGCCGTGGATGTAGCTGCGTTCAGGTTAGGTTGGAGGACGACGAAAAGACAGGTCTGAGTTTTCGGTGTATGAAGTGTGAGATGGAGGTGAGGAGAACGTTGCAACCAAGCAGCAGGGCGACATGTAAGGCTCAAGGGGACAGCAAGAAAACGGAAGGGAATATGACGCGATTAAGGTGTATGAGAAAGTAGGATGGCTTCTCCGTCTCCTGCACGTCCAGCCATAGCAGACTGTAGGCAAAGACCTATGTGTTCGCAAGACGGCGACTTACACGACCCAGACTCTACTCTTTCCATGAGCACTTGGCTGAGCAGGAACACAAACGTTCAACGTGTTGAGCGAGGAGTAGTCGGAGTAAGGAACGTCGTTATGGTACTCCACAGTGCGCTGTGACTCCATGGTCGGCTATGTGTTGCAAGGAAGATTGCCAGAGGACAGTTTGAGTGCTGCTGCTGCTTCCCTCAACGGTCGATGAGGGAAAATGATTGGTTTGCTCGAAGTTGTGCGTTGTCAATCCATCTGCAAGTGTTCTAAGGCAAGCAGTATTGCGTCATGATCCACGCTCTGGAACGACTTTTTGTGAGGTCCAAGGACAGTTGCTCAGAGTGTCCAACGTTTCAGAGTGAAGATATGGTCCATGGAGCCTGTAGGCATTATGCTGCGCCTTGTTACCCTTGCGGGTACATGTGAAGAAACGGCCGAAGCCGTTTCAGCGGGGGTTCGGAAGGCAGTTTGAGTTAGTTGCCGGACCCTCTTCGACAGCGGTCCAGGGCAAGCTTTCTGGTTGACACGAAGACGGAACGGCTATGTCCTATATCCTATATCCTATATCCTATATCCCTTATCCCTGTCTCTTGGCCTGCTATGCTGCCCGGTGAAGGCGACAGAGAGTGCTTAAGACCCTCTATATTACTTCAAGCACAGTAGTCACATGTTCTGTGCAGCGCGAGTGAAGAGAGGAAGAGAGCAAGAGAGACAACGGCGCAAGACGGTTGGGCTGCAACAGCACAGCCCTTATGCAAGATGACGTTCCGTGAGAAGCCTTGAAACCTGCCACTTCAGAGGACCCTTAGCCGTGCCCACACCACCTGCGCTGCTGGCAGAGAAGAGCCCTCCACAGCCTTCCTCGCCATCTTCAAAACCGTTCCTACCTGCTCCCTGAACTCAGCGCATATCAAGCACACTATACGCAACACGCAACACACGAGACACATCGCCTGAGTCGCCCTTCGCTCTTTCTTGCGCCAGAAAGGCAGTCGCGACACGGAGTCGGGCGCAATCAGCAGCCGACGAGTCAGCCCCGCGCATCACCTGCCAAGTCATCCATCAATCAATCAATCAATCAGTCTCCACTAAACATCGCCCATCATCTCGACACCTACAATCCTACATCACTTTCACACTCGAATCCTCTACCTAAGTCTCACCACTCACCGAGGCCCCGCCTGAGCACACCTTCGGAAGACCGCATACCCAGGCTCGCCCATCATGTCCCAATACGGTGGCTACGACGACGGTCCCCGCCGCTACCGCGAGACGCGCACTCGCCCGCGTGAGAGAGGAGAGCCAGAGTTTGTGCAAGAGACGACATACATTGAGAGAGGTAAGGGCCCGCCACCACGCGACCTGGTCTATCGCCCGCGCCGCGAAGATAGCATCGAGGACATCCCCGCGACTTCCCTCCTCCGGGCGACGACCGCTACCGACGCGGATACGACGACTACGCCCCAAGAAGAGCCCGCAGCCAGGCAGGAAGGAGAGGAGACTACGACGACGATTACGACAGATACTCGGATTACGCCGTGCCTGCCGCTGCTGGCGCCGCTGGTTACGCTGCTGCAAGGAACAGAGATCGCCGTAGCCGGCGTGACAGGGACAGATACGACCGCGACTACGACTCGGATGAGACCCATTCTCCGCGCCGTCACCGTGAGCGCCGCAAGTCTGGCGTCGGCGAAGTTCTCGAGGGCCTTGGACTTGGCGGTGTAGCTGCTGCTATTGCTGGCAAAGATCGCTCCAGGAGCCGCAGCAGAACCCGTCGCAGAGACAAGTCGCGCAGACGCTACTCTTCGGACGAGTCCGATTATTCGAGGAGCAGAAGCAGGAACCGTGGCGGTGGTAAGACCGAGCGCAAGTGGGCTCAGGCGGCCCAGGCCGCCCTCGTCGCCGGTGCCGTTGAAGCATTCCGTTCCCGCAAGGAGCCTGGACCGTGGACTGGAGAAAAGGGACGTCGCATCGCTACTGCCGCTCTCGGTGCCGGAGGTATCGATGGCTTGGTCGATCGCAATCCGGATGAGAAGACCAAGCGCCATCTTGCCGAAGCCGTCATTGGCGGTCTTGCCGCCAACCGTCTGGCGAACGGACCCCGCAGCCAGTCCCGTGGTCGAGACGTGTCTCCTGGTGGAAGATCTCGTAGCCGTTCCCGGTCCATCTTCGGACGCGGACGTTCCATGTCACGGGGTCGTGATGGAGGAGACGGGGGTGGAGGCCTTGGAAAGCTGGCAGCAGGAGGCGCCCTCGCAGCAGCAGGAAAGGCAATCTACGATCGTGTCAGATCGAAATCTCGCCGTCGACGCTCCCCTTCGTCGTCCTCGGCGGACTCGTATGTCCCCTCGCGCAACCGGCGCCGTGACAACAGGAACGATCAACGCTCACTCCCCTCATCAGATACTACGAGCCGCGCCGGCGGTGGTAATCGCCGGCGCGACGCAGGCGCAGTAGCCGGCCCTGCAGCTGGCGCTGGCGCCGCCGCTCTCGCCAACCGAGGGCCTTCTACCCGCAGTCAAAGCTCGTCGAGCTCCAGCACTACAGACATGGAGCAGCGCCGGAAGCGCATGCGTGGAAAGGAGCTCTTGACTGCCGGTCTGGCAACAATTGCAACCATCCATGCCGCCCACGGCGTTTACTCTAGTATGGAGGCGCATGAGAAGCGGCACAGACTGGTGGCGGAGGGTGAGATGAGTCCGGAAGAGGCAAGGAAGAAGCAGACGAAGGCTTGGGTCCAAGATGCGGCGGCCGTCGGTATCGCTGCGCTCGGTATCAAGGGTGCGTTCAGCGAGTGGAAGGAAATGAACGAGCAAAGGTATGTTTTCTCCATCCCGTCATATCCGAATCGATCGTTTCCCAACCTTGACTTGTAACCACCCACGGTCCATAACTCAACCCTTGTCGGAGATCCACACTAACCATCCGTTCAGGCGCGAAATTCATGAAATCGAGAAGCGCAAGCGCGAACGCCAGAAGAAACGTCAACGGCGCGAAAAGCAGAACCAAGAAGATATGCGCAATGCTCAACTGCGCATGATGACTCAAATGGGCAATTCCGGCGGGAATGGCTACCCAGGCATGATGGCTCCAGGCATGGCCATGCCCGGCGCACAAATGTACCAACAGCAGATGCCTATGCAGGCCGGCTACGCCGATGCCAATGGCGGTGTTCAGAATTACCCGCCTCCGCCGCCACCTCAGCAGAGGTACTAGGAGCGTGACCGGCGACTGATGGTGGGTGGTATGAAGCGAACAGTGACTCTGACAAGGGAACAAGAGAATCAGGAGCAGGCGTTGATGGATAGGTTCGTTAGGCCAGCAGCTAGGGTGCATTGGGCAAGCGCGTGACGAGGAAACAGACGGGTTTCAGCATGAGCATATACGGACTTTTCGAGGTTTCTCTTGTCTTTCCTCTCTTTCACGAACTGAATGACGAAACGGGAATGACAGCATCGGGACGGCGGTTGGGGGTACAGAATGGATCACGAAGATCACGATTATCGCATACAAGGGGCGCTTTGGGCCTTTTCTTTCCAACTCTTCCCTTGCTGTATCACCTTTACAAATGTCATAATTCGACAATTTTTCCTCAGCGGGACATCTCGGTAAAAACCTATAGCTAGCTCAGCCACCCTACTGCTGCCTATCAGACATGCAGAGCTTGTTTATACGCCACTTTTTTGTTCACGCCTCTCGGCGCTCGAACCATTCTCCGGATTAGGTACGTGGTAGCACCGGTGGGCAGCGGATAAATGGTGACAATAAGGTTCTCACGCTAGCATCGCTCGCCCATGCCGATTCGGGCAATTGGTGATAGGGTACTAGAGCCAAGTCCATTTAGGCATCTTCAAGGCGGTACCTGGTAAGCAGCAGCATCCAGCATTATCCCGTCCGCACAAGTACAGGTCATCGGTATTCCAAAAATCGACAAGGGTGTGTCAGACATGTCAGCGAGAGCTTGCAGAAGCGACCATTTGCGGCCCCCTACGAGCAAAAAAACAGCCTATGAGTATTTCAACCGCAACCGCAGGGGGCTCAGGAGATACGTGCCAGACTTTTGAACACGCAAACGCGAGAAGAACCCCACTACGAGGTGCTTCTGTGTAGCGGTCGCAATAGAACGCAGAGGTATTGGGGCGTCTTATCAAACCGTCCCAGGGAAAATGACGATTTCCAAACCGACTGTGTCGACGGTCTCCAAGAGACCTCAAGGCAAGGGAGTCATGTCGAAGCTCCGCGTGCAGCGTTAGCCGTAAAGAAGTCAGATGGTCCACATCGCTCCAATCCAGCCCATCAGCCACCCACTACTTTGACAGTCTGAGAGTGTCGATTTCGGCTCAGGGTTTATTCACAATGGATTCGGAGTCCTCTGGGTGCTATTAAAAGGTTATGTTAGGGCAAGGGTGGATACGCCATCCCTTAGACGAGATGGTTGATCAAAAGGCCCGCCGACCCCCTTCGAAAACAGAGCTCTTGCGACATTCACAGCTTCCCTCCCTGACTGGCATCTTACCTCTGCTACAGGAAAGAACTCGGCCCGGCAACATGTCTTTCCCACTGCCACTATCGCCCACCGTCTTAGCAGTGGGCGGCTTTGTCTGTCTCGCTTGCTTCCTTTATCGCCTCGCCCTACCTAAGCCCATCCCCGGAGTCCCCTACAACAAGGCATCCGCACTCCGCGTCTTGGGCGATGTCCCCGATTTGCTGGCACACGTCAAAGCCACGGACGGTGAAGTCCAGTCTTGGTTCGCAGCTCAATGCGTCGAGCACGACTCTCCAATCATCCAGCTTTTCGTTCGACCATTTCGCAAGCCAACTGTTATTGTTACCGATTTCCGGGAAATGCAGGATATCTTGATGAGACGGTCCAGAGAGTTCGGTCGGAGTACCTTTCTTGGGGATCTGTTCAAGGGTGTTGGCCCGAATCACCATATCTGGATGCCGACGCAAGAGAGGTTCAGACAGCAGAGGAGGTTGTTGGCGGACACTCAGGGGCCTGCTTTCCTGAACGAGGTGAGCCCAGTATCTTAGGTGGAACACCAGATTGTCTAGCTGACTGGTCCCATGTAGACAGGCGGGCCGCGTATATATGAGTCGATGCAGGATCTTCTGGAGCTGTGGCGGCTGAAAGAAAAACTGGCGCAAGGCCATCCCTTCGAGGCGCCACAAGACCTTCAGTACGCAGCCTTCGATGCTCTCTGGGTGTCGACGTTTGGTTCCGTCGTCGGTATCATGACGTCGCAGATCCAACCACTGCGTGAAACAACACAAATCCCCCTTTCGGCGAACAAGGACACGCCCGCCGTGTTCCCATATGTTGCCCCTCCTGAGGCGTTCACCAGTCTGAGCAGAGTAATGTCCACTGTTGAGACTATGCAATCTTCTCCCCTTCCAAGACTGCATCACTGGTTCATCCGACAGACGAGGTGGTACAAGACGGCGAAAGCCTACAAGGACCAGCTCATCGACGAGAGCCTCAAGCTGGCCGTCAAGAGGGTGTCCCGAGGCGAGACCGAGGTATCGGCGATCGACAACATGATACGAGGCGAGACCGCGCGGGCTGCAAAGAAGGCCGAAACCCGATCTGGGACTCACCAGCGGCCCGGGACGAGCTCTTCGGTTTCCTCATCGGCGGGCACGAGACGAGCTCGACCACGATAACGTGGGGTCTGAAATTTCTCTCCGACCACCCACAAGTGCAGCACAAGCTCCGGAGCGTACTGCGTGCGTCCTTCTCCTCTGCCGCTTCTGCCAAGACCAATCCTTCTTGCAAGGAGATACTGACAACAAGTATCCCCTACCTCGACGCCTGTATTGAAGAGGTCTTGCGGTGCGGCCTTACCGTACCTGGCGCCGTTCGCGTTACTAAGGTGGACACCGATATCTTGGGTCACCGCATTCCCAAAGGCGTAGATGTCATGTGCTTGGTCAATGGCCCAGACTTCGTTCAGCAGAGTCTACCTGTCGAGGAGGTGAAAAGGAGTGCCAGTAGCCAGGCGAACAAGGACAAAGTCGGACTATGGGACACCACAGACATTGGTCTGTTCCAACCTGAGCGCTGGCTTCGTGAGGAGGAAAAGGGCGACGTCGTGTTCGATCCAAGGGCCGGACAGAATATGCCATTTGGACTTGGAGTGCGTGGATGTTTTGGTGAGCGAGCGATCCAACTCAAAATGTTGTGGTGAGGCGCTAACTTCTTCTTAACAGGCAGGAAGTTGGCGATGGTAGAGTTGCGGATCATCTTCGTCCTGATCCTGTGGAATTTTGAGCTGCAACCAACGCCGAAGGAGCTGAGCGGTTACAGAGCCTGTGACAGAGTCACCCATCAGCCGCAACAATGCTACATCCGGATCAAGTCGGCAGATGGGTAAAAAGATGGTCAAGTTGTCACAGGGTTACAAGGAAAAGAATTGACTCTTTAGACGTTTAGTCAAACAAGTACTCCCTCCCCTTGACGGTAGAACACGAGTATCTGTCCGCGTATATGGCCATACGAGCCGACGTATATGCTGGGGCTCCAATGCTGTTACCCGATCATGTAGCTCTTGCATAAGCTCGTACCAACACGTCGGCTCCGGAAAGCCCATTCAGCCGGGAGCAAGCGTGGCAAAATCCAAGAGGACGCGGTGAGCAGAGCCATCCAAGGGGGCAAGTGTAGGTTGTCCGGCACCTTAAAGGCTCCAGTCATGTCGATAGCAATCCTGGCCAACTGGAAATGGCTGGGTTGTTACCGACGTCGCTACCGTTTGCGCCGATACCCGGACCATTGTGAGCCGAAAACTCAGTAGAACTGACCTTCATTTGGAAGAATACCGGTTGTTGATCTGCAGACCGTTGAGAGGGCATTCGAGAAGTGGAGCCGATGGCTAAGAAATACTTGGCATGCTTCCGGTTGCTTGATCAACGGTTGGCGCCGGGCGACAGTCCGTCCCCTCAAGAACGAAAAGGCTATCCAGGATATGCGAGGGATTGCGATCCAAGGACCTGATAGTAAACCGAGCTCTACACTCATTGCTCTTTGCCACCGTCTTCGAGAGTAGGGGTTGACGAATGACGGATGAAATTTCCGCAGTATTTCGAGCAAGCACAAGGCGGTGGGCAAACACCACGCACACACCTGCCATCGTTCGACGTTGATGCGATAAAGCACAAAATCCTGGTCGTTAGTTGTTACTGGGGTCCCCGCCTACTGCAAGAATGGGTTGACGATGCGCCGCAGCCCTCGGCACGCGACGCCATTCCGCAAAAACTTCGGGATCAACCTCCTCCTTTCCTCTCCACTTCGACCACGCGAGTGACGCGAACTACTCACTGATATTGGAGATCCCCGCTCAAGGACGACCACACCACGACCGGATCGAGTTTGGGTTCGTCGGTGTTCGGGCCTTGATGTGATCTTTGCGGCAGATATGACGAATTAGGACTCGCAGTTGCAATATGCTCGCTCGTGGGTGGGTACGCTTTTGCTATGCGCGATGTCGTCGCGGACTGGGAGGAGCGCGGCAATTGAACGCGTAAGTCTTCAGGCTCTCATGGCGTGTATAAAGGGTCGGAGTCGCACGTCGTTTCGGTGTAGACAGACACGGTAGGCGTTCCATTCTGCGTGTTGCCCTTTCCCTAGCCTTTCTATCAAGATGCGTACCCCAGCGCTCCCTGCCGTCGGCCAGACGCTTCTCCTCTCTCTTGCTGCGTCCAACCTGGTATCGGCGCAGAACAGCTCTTCTTCTGTGACGGCGAGCAACTCCAGTACACCAGATCTTTCTGGCCGCGAATTGTCTTTCTATGGCGAGAGCCCGCCAGTTTACCCTTCTCGTTAGTTTCTTCATCCCGAACGTGCCTTCGTGGCCGTACGTACTAACGCCTCTTCAAAGCACAGGGAGCAGGCATTGGCAACTGGACCAACGCCTATGAGCGTGCCCGTGCGCTCGTTGCACAGATGACCAACGAAGAGAAGGAGAACATCACCATCGGCACCACATCTTTGACCAATGGCTGTTCCGGTATGACCGGAGCCGCTCGTAGAGTCGGATTTCCAGGAATTTGCCTGAACGACGCAGGAAATGGCGTTCGTGCCTCTGACGGAGTCTCTGGCTTCGCTTCCGGAGTTCACGTGGGCGCTGCGTGGAACAGGAACCTTGCGTACAATCGCGCAGAGGCAATGGGTGCCGAATTCAAGGCGAAGGGAGTCAATGTGGCTTTGGGTCCTGTTGCTGGCCCGCTGGGACGTCACCCTCTTGGAGGAAGGAACTGGGAAGGATTCAGCAATGACCCATATCTCAGCGGCAGCCTTATCTTCGAGACCATCCGCGGTCTACAAGAGAGTGTCATTGCCTGTGTGAAGCACTTTGTTGGCAACGAGCAGGAGACCAACCGTAACCCCATTGGTATCAACGCATCGGTTTCCAGCAACATCGATGACAAGACCATGCACGAGCTGTACCTCTGGCCGTTCGCCGACGCTGTCCACGCTGGTGTCGGGTCCGTCATGTGCTCGTACAACAGGCTGAACAACAGCTACGGTACGCTATAGTCAGTCGATAAACAAGGGAAGAAGCGGCTAACAATGCATAGCATGCCAAAACTCCAAGTCCCTCAACGGTCTCCTGAAGACTGAGCTCGGCTTCGAGGGCTTCGTCGTCTCTGACTGGGGCGCTCAACACACTGGTATCGCCTCTGCCGAGGCTGGCCTTGACGCTGCCATGCCCGACTCTGACTTCTGGACCGGAAACCTCACCAAGGCCGTCGCCAACGGTACTCTGCCTCAATCCCGGCTCGACGACATGGCTACTCGTATCGTAGCCGCCTGGTACATGTACGCCGAGTGGCAGGACCCAGGTTTCGGCGTTCCGGTCAACTTGACTCTTCCTCATACGTTCACCAACGCCCGTGATCCCGCATCCAAGACAACCATCTTCCAGGGCGCAGTCGAGGGCCACGTCCTTGTTAAGAATGTCAATAATGCGTTGCCCCTCAAGAAGCCAGGAGCGCTTGCGCTGTTCGGTTATGACGGTCCTGCTACCCGCTACAGCGACCCTTACATATCCATCGGAGAATGGGCTTTCGGGTACGACGTTCTCAACGTTACGGAAAGTGAGGTCATTCCCCTCTTCCTGAAGACATACAACAACAGCGGCTCGCCTTTGATCGCGCCCGAGGGTACCCTTATCTCTGGTGGTGGTTCCGGATCGGTGACTCCTCCATATATCTCCGCTCCATATGACGCATTCGCGGCTCAGGCATACGAAGATAACACTTACTTGACCTGGGACTTCACTCACCAGAATCCGGTTGTTGATCAGGGCTCGGACGCCTGCATTGTCTTCGTCAACGCCTTTGCGACCGAGGCTATCGACCGGAAAGCCTTGACGGACGATTACTCGGATACTTTGATCACGAACGTCGCCTCCAAGTGCAACAACACCATCGTCTCGATCCACAATGCTGGAATCAGGATTGTGGATGCGTGGATCAACAATCCCAACATCACGGCAGTGATCTACTCTCATCTGCCCGGCCAGGACAGCGGCAGAGCACTTACCGAGGTCATGTACGGCAGACAGTCACCATCTGGAAGACTCCCATACACCGTCGCGAAGCAGGCTTCGGATTACGGCGCATTGTACGAGCCCATCGTCCCAGATGCGACTTCGGATTACTACACTCAATGTAAGCATGCAGTAACATCTCGAGTACAGTAAGATGCTGACCTTCTCGAAAAGCCAATTTCACAGAGGGCTTGTACATTGACTACAAGGACTTCATCGCTCGCAACATCACCCCTCGATTCGCATTCGGTTACGGACTTACCTACACTGTGAGTAAATCAACGGCCCGCCCTGCAGCATGATCAATGTTAACACCGAATACTAGACCTTCAACTACTCCTCCCTGAGCACCAACGTTCTGACCAACGTCAGCCACTCGCGCCTGCCACCTAACGCGTCGACCGAGCAGGGAGGCAACCCTACGCTCTGGGATATCATCGCCAACGTCGATGTCAAGATCACCAACACGGGCTCCGTTAGCGCGTCCGAGGTCGCGCAGCTGTACGTTGGCATTCCAGGCGCTCCTCCGAAGCAGCTCCGCGGCTTCAACAAGCAGGGTGTCGATCCTGGTCAGACTGTGAACTTCCACTTCGACCTGACCAGGAGAGACCTTTCGGTGTGGGATGTGGCGGCTCAGAACTGGGTCTTGCAGAACGCCAGCTACCCGATCTATGTCGGAAAGAGTGTTCTGGATGTTCAGCTCACAGGCAGTTTGACCATCTGAGCGATTGCTCGACCTGTAGAGTAGCCACATCTGTATGAATACCTGAGAGAACTGCGGTTCTGAAGAACGACTCTTTTCGAATTGTGGACTATTGAAGCAAGTACAGTCTTCCGGTGGTGTTGTTGTCTGTAAAAGCGCTTTCGAACAGGCAGGAGCCGATGCGTTTCGCAATGATGCTGCGACAAAAATCCCGGTTCGTGGGATTCCATGAGCGCGTTGGATGGATTGCAAACGGGTTGCCCTTTTGCTCACCAGCATTCTTCGAGAAGAAGATTTCGCCCAGACAGAAGAGGATAGCTCACACGAGCTCCATCTGTTGAGTGCACGTGTACTGTAGGTGCGATTTGTCGTGTTCGCCGTCCCCTTGGCCGGTGCGCAGAGGCCGGTGGAGCCGCATCCTCGCGACGTCGCACGACATGTTGGACGTTTGGCCACCCGACTCAAAGTGAAAGAAACACAATGGGTTGTTTCCCTTGCTTTGCCACATCTCCTTGCCGCCGTGTCACGGCCTTCGGCATGGCTCGTTGGTGCTTGTGTACTCTGCCCTTGGGCGTGGATACGCATGCTCCTCCTATGCTCCTCCTGTGCTCCCGGGTCGCGTTGCGTATGGCGGTCGTCGATCGCTGCGGTGCGCAAGCCAGATAGTCGAAGTTGGTTAGCTACATAAGCGTCTTTCTTCCCGCGGAGAGAAGCACGAGGGACAGGATTCATACGAGGCGCATTGCCGTTGTTTTCCACGAAAGGACGTCTACCGCTTAGTGTCTGGCGTCCTCAAGCCTCCCGCGGTGTAGCGGCACGCATCTCCCCATGGTAGATCAGCCATCCCCAACAATCCAGATGTGGAGCGTCTGTTTCCGTGGACGGCTATCTGCATAGCGCGAACCAGAGGCAAGTCAGCTAAGGTAAGGACCTCACGTACACTATGCTGTGCACCTGTTGGAGCTGCAGCTCGTGGCGTTCTTCATGCTGCCACGCTGTACCCATGACGTCGTAAGAACCGACTGATCGTTTCATCTGTTTTCTGCGTACCGACTCAATTGCTGCCCGCTACCCGCTGCTGCTGCTGCTACTCCATGGTCTCCCTCCTCTGTTGCATTTTGTTGTAGGTGATAGAAGAGAAACAACAGTCGTGGTGTTTCAATACGCGTCCACAGTTGGAAAGCGGAGAGCGCTATTGCGTGCCTGCCAAAAGCAGCAATCGCATTTCTTCCACGTGTTGCCTCGTCGTTCGACACCTGCGATATTCAGACCACGCAGACCATCGACGCAATCGTTCGCTCCCACACCTGACATTCTTCTACCTTGACACCTACACCCATGACACCGGCAAACAATCTTCCGGTATATTCTCTTTACATCAACCACTCATGCTGCCGCCTGTCCGCCACTTACACATGGGATAGCCGCATCGCATCTTCAGATTAGTCTCCAGACCTTACTGGACTGGACAGGTCTCGCGCATGCGCTTTCCTACGACTCTGCCTCCTGCATCCCGTCGGATTTCTAGTCTCTGAGAGAGGAGTCGGCAACACATTCATGATGGGGAAGACGTTCTTCGTAGATTGGGCGCTCTGGGAGAAGATGACCTTCGTAAGTCTCTTTCGTCTGTTGGGAGAGAGAGAGCCGGTGTTGACCTGTGCAGGTGCTCGCTTGCGCCATCGTGAGTGAGAACATTAAGCACAACACAACGACTGGCTAATCGCTCATGCCAGGTCTTGACAATCTGCGCAGGAGGCCTCAAACTATGGTACACGACACGAAGAAACAAGAAGTACTCCGCGATTCAATCCATACAAGCAAAGCGTGCGAGCATTCGGAGCAAGCTTAGCCGGCGTGGAACACTCAAGTCTAGGTTCGGATCTATGAGAGAAAAGAGAGTCGGTAGCGAGGTCCCGTTCGGCATCAGAGCTATCGAGAGTGGCATTGAGGTGGAAGGCGTCTGGATTTCAAGAAGCAACACCCCGGCCAGCACACGTGAGAACTCGGTTGTGACGTTTACCCAGTTCAAGAACGCACTCCCTCGACACAATTCCATGATTGACTTGTCGAAGCTCGAGGCACAGATTGAGAGCTGCTCGGAAGATATTACAGACTCGAGACCAGCAAGCATGGAGCGATACAGCAAGGAAACGTCCGCCGCGAGCGACCTCACAGCACCAAGCGGGTCGCCGACTCCAGAGACTACTGCAAACCTGATAAACCCAATGCGTAGTCGCTACCCCCTCACTCCTACGCGAGATACAACAGCACATACTATTCTCGTGGCTCGCGCACTCCATCAAGCCCGCTCAGCACTAGGAATCACTCTCGGCGATCTTCCTCGCATAGCCGGTCAGGTAGAAAAAGCCATCACAGGGGGTGGTCTGATGCAGCTGACATCGTGATAGAACACGAGCGAGCCACGTCGAGCGGCCATGGCTCAGAGTTCTCGAGAAACGGCAGTAGCGGAAGTAACGAGTTCTCTAGTGCTCCGGCTGCAGTCGTCAGCCCGCAGCCTTGTACGCCCAATCACGCTAGTCTTGATCTTCTCGAAGAGCATCGCATGTCCCACATCGCCGAAACAGGGCAGCTCCTCCCACGCACGCGCAGACCGGGACACAGTGGCGAATGGGCCAGCATCGCCAGTCAACCCGTGACACCACCTCCAGCTCCCTACGGCCAACAGCACACGGACTATTTCAGCCATGGTTCAACGTCTCCAACGACGCCTTCTACCGCCGACCCGAACTATGCCAACTCTTTCGCAACCTCTCAAGCATCACAAATACCTCCCACACTACGTCCAGATCCCGCCATTGTCCCCGCTACGCAGCCGATCAACTGGTCCCTGCAAGAATCCAATCAGATCCCCGACCGCGAGACACCACCCGAAGAAGGACTGCGCCGACCCAGCTTCTCGCACGACACTCACGTGTTGAGGCACGTTAATTCCGGCTTCGTGATCCTCAAACCAGGAACGCTGGGTGTGCCGGCACCCGTCGACGAGCAACAGCAGACGCAGCACCCGTCGAGGACGAGGTCCAGTAGCACAGGCAGCAATGTGGCGGAGGGCAAGCCTCGAAAGCTGCAGAAGAGGAGAAAACCGAGTGAGGAGTCGACACGCTCGAGTTTCGAGGTAAAAATGTCGGCAGGCCTACGAGTTCTGGGAAGTAAAGAAGGTCAGTCCTTCGATCCCGGACCGTTTCAGTCCGTTGTGGACAACAAACACCTTTCGATGCAGAAGGATAGCGGCTTGATAGAGGGTGGCGTTGATGCCCATGGTACAGGTGCTGAGCGGAAATGGGTCGAAGTTGGCACAATTGCCCCGTCAACCACGTCAAGGAAGTCTCGGCACGAGGTCTCACACGAAGAAGCCGGATATATATACTGTAAAAACGAGCATAGCGGCATCGAGGGAGGGCTCTCACATGCATTGCCTTTGCTTTTGGGGGAAAGGGAGTGCGAAAAGGAAAAAAGGGGTTCAAACACCCGTGGCACTCACTGACTTCGAACATTTGGAGTTTCGGGCGGCTGTGTACGATGATATCACTTTCCCTTTGTATCAGTAACCGTTTCTCTCCATGTGGACAATGCACTAGTTGCCATTGCGTTTTTGGTAACGGGAAAACCGAGAATGAATCAATTCCTCCCTTCTAATTTATGTGTGCAGTTCTAAAAACACAAAAAGGTAAGTAGTTTTTCTTATCTACCCGATTGATTGATTTTTCTTTTTCGTAAGAGCAATACTAGACTTGATGCCCGTCCGTGGATGCCTTGCTCCTTCAGCAACCACATGGGCGCATATTACCCCTTGATACAGGAAAAGACGTAAGAGCAATGGTTGGTTTTTCCTGCCATGTGTCTTGTGGTTGCCTTGCTCCTTCAACAACCCGGCAGTGTGTGTGTGTGTGTGTGCGTGTGTGTGTGTGTGTGCGCGCTGGAAGGGACGGGAGAGGGAGCTTTTTCTTTCTCTCTACATCTTCAGGCCCTTCTCCTCCATGGCGCGGCCGTACTTCTTGAGGCGGATGGCCTGCACGGAGATGAAGCCGGTGGTGTCTTCGGGCCTGAAGTCGCCGATCTCGTCCATGCTGCTCTCGCTCATGTCGTACAGCTTCTCGGTGTCAGAATAGCGGCCCAACACGCTGAAGGAGCCCTTGAAGCAGCGGCAGCGCACCACGCCGTTGACGCTCTCCTGGCTGGCCGCCACGCACTGCAGCAGGAAGCGCGCCTCGGGCGAAAAGTACAGCCCGTTGTACAGGATCTTTGCGTAGTTGAAGGTCAGGAACTGGTCGCGCAGGGCGCGCACTTCGCGGTCCATGGTCAGGCCCTCGAGGTCGACGTGCGCGGCGCGCAGGCAGGTGAGGCCGGGGGTTTCGTAGCAGCCGCGCGACTTGAGCCCGATGAAGCGGTTCTCGACAATGTCGATGCGGCCGACGCCGTGCCGGCGCGCGATCGCGTTCACCGCCAGGAACAGCTCCGTGGCGTCCGTGACCGACTTCTTCGAACCCCCTTCTCGCCGCCGTACTCCAACCTGCTCGGCAGGCCCTTGGAGAAGTGCAGCGTGAAGTCCTCCGGGGCGTCGGGCGCCTCCTTCGGGTCCACCGTCAGCTTCCACATGTCGGCCGGCGGCGTCTGGTCCGGGTCTTCCAGGATACCGGCCTCGTACGAGCAGTGGGCCAGGTTCTCGTCCATGCTCCACGGCTTGCTCTTTGTGCTCGTGACGGGGATGCCGGACGCGGCAGCGTAGTCGAGCAGGTCCTGACGACCCTTGAACTTTTCGTAGAAGACCGGGTCGCGCCACGGGGCGATGACGGTGATGGTGGGCTGAAGGGCGTAGAAGGCAAGCTCGAAACGGACCTGGTCGTTACCCTTGCCGGTGCAACCGTGGGAAACGGCGAAGCATCCTTCCTTCTGGGCGACGGCGACTTGGGCGCGGGCGATGACGGGGCGCGCGAGCGAGGTTCCTGTTGTCCACGCGAAAAAGTTCACAATCAGTCACTGCTTCTTCCTCTTCCCCCTCCGCACTCGCTCACGTCCGGAGACACGCGTAGGGCTTACCGAGCAGGTAGACGTTCTCGTAGATGGCATTGCACTGGACGGCGGGCCAGCACAGCTCGTCGATGAACTCCTTGCGCAGGTCCTCGACGTAGCACTTCTCAGCACCGATGGCCAGAGCCTTCTTCTTGGCGGCCTCGAAGTCCTCCTCCTGGCCGACGTCGGCCATGAAGCAGATGACGCCGTAGCCCTGCTCCAGCAGCCATTTGAGGATGCAGGAGGTGTCGAGACCTCCGCTGTACGCGAGACAGACCTGGTGCGCACGTGTTAGCGGTGAGCGCGGCATCTGGCGCGGTGGAAGAGGCCGAGGAGGATGGAAGGGTGGAACTGAGGGGCCATTGTACCTTTTGCTGAGGCATTGTGCTTGGTGAAGAGTTGAGGAAGGGTGCAGGAGGTGTTTGGGAAAGAGTAGAAGGAAGGGCAGGAGTCAATGGCTAAGAAGAAGAGGGAAAAAAAGTGTCTGGTCCAAAATTTCCGGTGGAAGGCTTATGACTCCGTTCTTCGGCGGCTGCAACAGTCATTCTCATTCTCATTTGCTGTTCCGCGCTTATCAGCTTCTGCGGGGCGCGTCACATCCCTGCCGCTGCTTGCCGCCCCTGCTTGGCGCGCCCCGACGCTCCCGTTAGTGCCAACTCAATCGTATCGCACCTCACTTCACTTCACCTTGTTTTACCTCACCTCATCAAGCACTCTAAGATCGTCCAGCATTGCATGCCTGTTCCCTATGTCACACATAACGCCCGAGCTTCCCACAACCTTCGTCGGATTGCCTCGTCCCTCTTCCGTTCCTCTATCAGCGACATTTTCCTCACATCAACACCCGCTCTTCCATGTTAGAATGATGCCCGCCCGGTAAGAGTGCCCATCGGTTATCACACCGCTTGTTTCGCTCCCTCAAATCCAGCTATATGGACGTTATGGAAGGCATTGTGGTATGGACACACCAGCATCGTGAAGATACCGTGGAGCCAAGCACAAATCGATAGTTGGGACGACGCGATCTTGAAGTTCATCGCAGAGAACAACTTTTTCGGTCTTGTCTGGATCATCACGACAATTGACACTAGACAAACGACAACTCTAGGTGTGCTTTTTCTGGAAAAGAAGGATCCCAACTTGTTGGAGACACTGCTCGGTATTCGAGAATGGCCGAGAAACGCACTCAATCACTGGTTGATTTGGGTTGCTCGCGAAGGGTTCGTCGATGCGATACAGCCGTTGCTCAAAGCCGGAGCGGATGTAAATGCAAGCATTCGAATAAGCTCGTTCCAGAGGCTCAAACGTTTATCCCTCACGAAACATCACGTCCTGACTGCACTTCAGGCGGCAGCGTATGAAGATCATCTCGAGACCGTGACAGCTCTTCTGGCAGCCGGAGCGCATCCCAATGCGCCTGTTTCTTTCTCTGTCGGAGACCACCAAAAGGCACTCTATATCGCAGTACAAAGAAACGATCTGGCGATGGCGCAAACTTTTCTTAAAGCTGGTGCTGATATGCAAGCAAGAGAGATCCCGAGCGGTCGTACTGCACTTCATGAGGCGATCTTAACCCTAGATCCGAGATGGTGTATGCATTACTCGCCACGGGCGCGAATCCCCACGCCCGAAGCAACAACAACAACAACAGGCCTTTGCTCCACATTGCAGCGAAAACGGCCAACCTGGATGTAATGAGCATGCTAATTGCCGAAGGTGCGAAGATTGACGCAACAGATGACAGCGGTACTACCGCGCTTGTTTATGGATCTCGCGATGCTCAGGACCTTCCCCAGCCCTACGTAGTACAGCGGCTGCTTGCAGTTGGAGCAGATGCTAGTCAAAGAGATGAGAACGATGGCCGAACCTTACTTCACAAATGGGACGGCGTCCTAGTAGACATACTGCTTGCAGCGGGGGCGCGGATTAACGCAAGAGGTTCTTCCGGCAACACCTCACTCCATGTTGTAGTCACTTCACTCTTAGACCGGTGACTTCTAGTTCGGGAGAAATCCTATTAAAAGTGTAAAAGGCTAATTAGTATTATTAAAACTAACAAGTTATAGTAAGCTATAGTAAAGGAGTAATAAAGCTTTTAACTTTTTTATAATATAGTTAATTATTAAAACTAAGCTTACTTTATTTTCTTTACTAATAGCTTTAATATACTATAAATTTTACTTATAGCTTCTTAACTTTATAGCTTATATAAGAAAAAACTATAGAGATTAGTAAGCTATAGTAAAGGAGTTAAATTACTTTTAATATTTACTATAAGGGTAGTTTATAGTAACGTATAAAACGCTAGGACTCGGTAGATTATAGTAGAGACTAATTATTATCTTTCTCTAGGGAGCCTCGAGCTCCCTTATAAGCGAGACGAGTTCGCTTCGTAGGCGAGTCCTAGGCGTTACGCAACTACCCGTAATATTTACTTAAAAAGATACGTATAAAAACTAAGCTTTATATAGTTTATTTAATAATATCTAGAATTCTTTTTAAACTTTACTTAAACTTTACTATATAAAGTACTTTTATAAGTAAAATTAGTAAAGCTTAGTAAGCTATAGTAAGGAAATAATATTAACTTTTACTAAATAAAGTTACTTACTATAACTTAACTTACTATTATAAGATAATAGCCGCCTAGTTCGAATAGATAGTTATATAACTTATTAAGTTAAGTAAAGAATTTCTTTATTTCCTAGTTACTATTATAAATAACTTAATTAATTAATAAGTTATAGTTAGTTCTACTATATATTTAGTTATAGTTAAGTACTTAGTTTAACTAGTTATAAGCCCGGGTTTATAATAGCTTACTACTTAATTAAGTATAGTATATTTTATACTTAAAAGAGTTATAATAAGTAATAAGACTAGTATAATTAATACCTATATTAAAAGGGCTACTATAGGTAGTAAGACTAATATAATTCCTATATATAAAAGGGCTACTAGAAGTAGTAAGACTACCTATAGAAGTATACTAGTACTTAGAAGAGCTATAAGGTAGTAAGACTAAGTATTATAAGGTATAGTAACTAGAAGGGCTATAATAAGTAGTAAGACTAGTTATATTAAGTAAAGTTCTTTACTATTATAAGCTTACTAGGCATTATAGAGCCTACCTTACTTTTATAAATACCGAAGTCTACTAACTTATTACCTTTTCTTTCGCGCTAATTCGATTTTACTATATTATTTTAATTTATATAAATAACTATAATAAGCTTAATAGACGAATTTTTTAGTAAGAAGAAGCTTATTCTTATTCTTATAAGAGGAAATTCGGAGAGATAGTTTATACTTATAAGAGAGTAGTTAATAGGAGAAAATATCTAGTTTATTATTAGGAATAAATTAAAAGAAAAGGAAAGTATATAAATAATAACCTTATCTTTAACTTTAGGGAAAAGTCTATAATAGTTATATAGCCTCCTACCTTCCCGTTTTATATTTAAGCTAATATAAAAGCTAAATACTAAATTACTATCTATATTAGTAAGGATAACTAAGACCGAATTAAGGACTTAAATATAGCTATAACTAAATAAAAGGAACTAAGGAATAAATACTTAGATAAGCTTTAAATAATAATAAGGTAATACCTATAGGATTTTATTAACTATAAAATAAGCCTAGAGATAACTATAAATAAAGTATAAACTTAACTAGTTAAGTTAAGTAAGAAGGTAGCTACTACTTAACTAAATATAATAGCTATTAAGAAGCTAAGTAAGAGACTTTAGTAGCTACTCTAAGCTTTACTAAATAAATATACTATCGTAAGGGATACTATTAATACTTAAATAAATCTACTAATTAAGAAGTTAATCCTTAAGCTTTAAGAAAAAGAAGCTTCTCTTAAGGCTAAGGCTAGCTAATCTACTCTTCTTATTAAAAGGTATTAACGATAAAAGACGTCTAATAAAGGAAATCTTAGTTACTAAATTAAGCTAAGTATTATCTTTATAATAGTAACTACTAACTAAAAACTACCCCTTTCTTAAAGATATAAGAACTATAGTAAAGAATAAAAGGAAATAGAAGAAGTCTTAAGCTAAGTTAAAGAGGAGTAATAACGACATAATAGACTTAATTAATAAGCTTTATAAAGAAGTTATAAACTTAAAGTAAGAAAGAATAAACTTAAAGTAAGAAAAGAAAAAGTATAAAGCCTTTAAAGCTAAGGAAACTTTAACTTTAAGTAAATCTTAGACTATAAAGTTAAACTTATTAAGCTAAGATTAAGAGTCTATAGACCTTATTAAGGAAGTTACTTATCTCTTTAAGGAAGTAAAAAGTAAAGTTCCTTACTAAAGCTAAGCCTCTAATACTAATATAAGTTTATATATAACTAACTAGCTCTAGTTATTTAAAGGACTACTCCGAGATATCCTAAGATAAAAGATTATAATAAGAAGAGGAATTCTATTCTTAAACTACTAGGGTATAGTAGAAATAATAAATAAGGATAAGAACTCGATCCTTTTATTAAAGATACTTTATATTCTTAATCTTAAAACTAACTTATTATCTAGAAAGAAGATATGCGAGAATAGACTTTATAAGACCTTCGACGAAGACAGTATATACCTAAAAGATAAATAAGGAAATGTCGTAGTAAAGGTAAGGTATAAAGGTAGTATTTATATTATAAATAAGATTACCTCGCCGAATAATTAATATACGTTTCGAGCTATATTAGGTACTTATTAAGGTTTTATTCTATTAAATTTACGAGATAAAATTACTTACTAATAGGTAGAATTTATATAGCTTTAAGAGCCGAGTAATTAGCTAGCTAATATACTCGAGGATTTACCGATAAAAGCTAAGGTAAATATTATATAACTCTCGGAGTTATATAAAGATTTAATAAATAGTTCCGAAAAGGTACTAGTAAAAGACATAGCCTAAAAGTAGAGATACTAACTATAGTATAAAAGGCTTACTTATCTTAAAGCTAAAAAGATTAGTAACTTATATAAAGTTATAATACTTACTAAACTAATCTAGATTAATAAAAGCTATTAATATAAAATCTATGCGCTTACTAAGATTAGGAATAAGAAGGAACTTCTCTTAATAAGAAAGCTAGAGGTACTTAACCTAGTTTATATAAATGTTTATAAACTATTCGAACTATTATAATAAGGGTATATTATATTCCTTTTTATTATAAATAACTACTTAAGGAAAGCTTAAATCTATAAACTAAGGACTAGGGATAAAGCTCCTACTTACCTTTAGTAATAAAAAAGAAGGTAAAACTCTAAGGTAAAGCTAAGCTTAAGGCTATTAAAAGTAATAATACTTCTAAGCTAAAGGAAGTCTTTTAAGAGTAAGAGAAATAAGAGGGAGTTTAACTATAGTTTACTATTACTTAGATATCTTTATAAAATAAAGTTATTAAAAGAAGTAACTAGACTATAGAGTTTAATATAAGGGTAATACTTAAGGACATAGGGCTATTAAACGAGTTTTAGTTCGAAGTAATATAAACTAATATTTACCTTAGAAACCTTATATCTAACGGACTAGTTATTAATAGTAAATAGCTTAGTCTTAAGGAAGTTTTTACTAAAATTACCCTATTAATCGACTATATTAGAGTCTAAGGTTATAAAGTTATTACTTATATAAATCTAAAATTCCTACCTTTATTCTTAAGATAAAATAAGCTAATAAATAGAAGTAAAGTTAGAGTCTTTATAAGCTATATTAAAGGTACTACTAAGTAATAAAAGCTCTAAGTACTAGATATAAGAAAGATAATTATAAGTAGAGTAGTTAAGTTCTTTAAGGATAAAAAGGGAGGGAATATTAAGCTTAATATACCCGTTAGATTTACTCTAAATATAGTACCCTAGAGGAAGTTAATTAGTAGACTAAGGAGGTAGCTAATAGAGCCTATACTAAGTATTTATAAGAATATACTATAGTAAGAGGAGCTTCCTAAGACTATAGATTAAGAGGAGTCTTATATAACCTAGTAGGAGGAGTCTCTACTAAAAGAACTATAATAAGAGGAGCGAGAAATAGTTATTTTAACTTAGCTAAAAACCGTATTTTCCTACGTTAAGATTCCTACCCTAGTTTTACTAAAGAAGGTCTTCTCTTACGTCGAAATCCTAATACTTAAGAAAATAAGAGGGAATCTTAATAAAGACGAGTTAAAAATTAACTATAAGTTAACTAAGATCTTTAAGGCTCTTATAGCTTTACTTATAGAAAAAGGATAAAGTTAAGTTATCGCTCTTTTTAGAGTTAATTAAGTAGAGAAAAAGTTTACTTTTATAGTAAAAGGTAAGATAAATATCCTAATTCCGTAAACTTATCTAAAAGCTATTTATAACTCTATTTAAGGAGAACTCTAAAAGGAAGCTATTAAGAAGGAGCTAGATACTTTATAGGTAAACGTAACGTTTAAAATAGCTACCTTACTAAAGGGGTATAATATTATATTAAGTAAATAAGTTTTCGATACTAAGTTTAACTTAAATAGATTTCTAAATAAGTTAAAGGCTAAGCTAATAGTAAGAGGATTCTCTTAAAAGTATAGTATTAATTTTAAATATACTTTTACTCTTATCTTAAGGTATAATACCTTAAGAGTCTTCCTAGCTATTATTATAATTAAGGATCTAAAGTACTATTGTGGTGGGGTAGCCGCTGGATAGTCATGGGTTGTTAGTCACGTAGAAGCTACCTTTGATTCCTACTTATTTAGTCCGCACACAAGATAGTCACTCATTCAATCAACAACTGTTCTTTCTACGTCTTGTTCTTGTCTTATGTCTTACTAACTGCTGTCTCCATTACTACTTGCGTAGCTGCCTTCTGCAGTCTTGACCTAACCCAACATAGGGTTCTCCCTACCATATTTTTGGTGACCGTGCCAGGGGAGAAACAAAGCCCTTGAGGAAACAGTCAACAGAAGGAGTGCGTAGAGTAGTAGGAGAACAGCAGAGGTTCTAGTCGATACTGGGAGGACGATTGACCCCTTTAGCTACTCGCGTATCTACGACGATACGGAGGACCTCGGAGGCTGGAGATGGCTCCTATATCGGCGACACAGTGTGCAAGGAACCCTTGCAAGGCATCGCATAGCCGGCGTCTTAAGGCTTCCTATTCTGGAATCGGAGCGTGTCTAGACCAGAGGGGTCGAAGGCGTGCTTACAAGGGCAAGCAGTATCGAAGGCCTAGCTGGATCTGGAAACACGAGGACTACATGGATGCTAGGGCATACCCATATCAGGGACGAACCTTACCGGAGATTAAAAATAAAGTGTAGGGTACCGAGCTACTACAAAAGATGGAGACGATAGTACTACTCTGGATGGAGATCTACATTCATCTGCTAAAGATAGTATTGGAAATCTTACTGCAACGGAAACCACACCATTGTTACTACGCTACAACATCTGCGGAACTCACCATGTCCGAGAACGTTACTTAGAGCATTGCTTTCGGAGAAGGAGAAGCGTTCAGTGCCTTCCGTGCTACTGATAGAGGACACCAGTCCGACGAGGATTCCATGCCATCCAACACCTATAACGATGTTCCTGGACTCACTCCAGACGGTAATCCTGAGCCTCCACTAGTTATAGAGACGTCCTCGTCCAATGGTCAGGCTATCCGCACTCCTAGTGACAGCCAAGGCAGAACTACGACCACTTCTACCACGGTTCAACCTGCTACTCCTGTTCAGGCATCCATTGGTATAAGTGGAGGGCAAGGCTTGTCCATTAGAGATCTCCGTCGCCTTGTCGCTGGTAGCAACTTGCCAAGGCCGGATGCTGCTAGATCTCCAAGGTTCACTGGTAGCAATGTCACTCGGTTCGTTGAAGACTAGGAAGAGTGGTGTGTTGACAACTTCACCACTCCAGAGAAGTCTATCAGATCTCTTCCTCGGTATGCAGATGAAGGACCTGCTAAATTCATCCGGTCTCTAGATTCCTATGCGGATAGGGAATGGACTAGTTTGAAGAGAGAGATCCTCCGAGAGTACCGAAAGGATGATATCGACCATCCGAGGAATGCCAAGTCTGCACTGGCTGCTCTCTATGAGAAGGCCAAGGATCAGAAAGGCAAAACTCTGGAGGACTAGAAAGGATACTGTCAGCGCTTCCAGGTTCTGCAGAAGAGAGTACCAGATAAGTACATGAATGCAGTCGAACGAGCGTCTTTGCTGTTGCGCGGACTGGTACCCTCTGTGTCGGAGAAGGTGTATCAGAAGGCACAGTTAGATGGCAAGGATCCGGCCACTTTCAGAGACTTTGCAAAGATCATGAAGGTGGCTAAGAAGTTCTTAGATAAGAAGATCGGTTATCAAGGAATTGCAGGCCCTATAACTAATGATAGTCGTTTCGAGGAGATAGTAGAATCATACCGTGCTCCGAAAAAGAGCATGGCTATGAGCTTCAAGACTGATCAGGTGCGTGGAGGGCACACTGATAAGGCTATGGAGAAACTGGCCGAGCAAGTAAGCAAGATATCCATTTGCGTAGGCCAGCTGGTCAATCACTCTGTACCGGTACATGTACAGAAAGGTTCGGAGAACGTTGCGAGAGCAACACCTATGACTGCTGGAGGACAGTATCAGAGGGCCTCCGGATCCCCAGCCACAGAGGCGAATGCTATCCCTGTGCGCCCTCAAGGACCCATGAATTGCTAGTTCTACTACAAACCAGGTCATGGTACGAACAGCTGCACATATCTTGAAGAGTGTGAGCGTAAAGGCTAGGCGCACCGTGATGGCAACGGTATCTTCTTAGGTAGCAGAGACAAGCCCCTAAAACGTCTCCACGGCCAAGAGGAGAGAGGAGAACCTTCTCGGTACGAGCAGGTACTGGAATACTTCGGACCGAAGAAGGTAGTTATCCGGACAGCGAGAATGGAAGAAGAAGAGGAGGATGTACATCCGGGCCGCCTTATACGAGCAAGGTTCCTTACGGTAGACCCTCTAGAGGAATCAGAAGTGTTGCCTGAAGGACTGGCTAGTGATGGGGAGGAAGACTCTAAAGACGAGGTCGCTGTTCGGTATCATGCAGTCGAAACCTCTCGGAGAACCGTTGGTGTTGCTGCAGCACGCACTGATAAGGTGCCAGGAAGTAGGCAGAGCAATGCCAATTCTACGGACCACCGGATTAGTAAGCTAAAAGAGAAGGAGAGGGCCACTAGCAGGCTTCCAGTCTCAAAATCTGCAAGAACTGGACAGTACGTTGGATATTCTGCAGAACCAGAACCTTCGAATGCAACTTTGCCAGGTAATACAAGGCGGAGCCAGACAGTGGAAGGCCCAGAACTGAGCATGGAAGATCCCCTACCATGCGGAAAGTTCATGGCAGGACACAGCCGAAGACGCTAAGATAGGACAAGATGGCCCAGAGGGAAGTCGATCCCAAAGAAGTCTTCGAAATGACCAAGAGTGCAAGGGTATCCCTATCATTACATGAACTCATTGGTGTTGCACCAGCAGTGGCCAAGCACTTCTTCGCCAGATATCAGAATCCGGAATACGCCGGGGAGGATCCAGCTACTAGAGACACCGGCGCAGAACCGACAGTACATCACGTGTCTGTTGAGGACGATAGCTAGCAGCAGATAGGAGTGTTCTCCATCAAAGGACAACAGTACCAATTCGCCATCTCCCTATACAACAAGAGGGATCGGGAAGGAATCAATGTCCGGCTGTTGCAAGCAGAACCGCTGGTTATGGACGAGGAGGAGGAACCCCTTGAAGACGATGGATTTGCTACCATAAATAAGGATCTCATCTGTGCCGGAAGTCCATTCATAGGGGTGTCGCTAAATGACCACCCAAGCAGATATCAGGCCCTGATCGATTCCGGGTCTAAATGCAACTTGATGAGTGCCTCCACAGCAAGGCAAGCCGGCATTCCCGTCAGCAATGGGCCGAGTCTGGTATTGCGCGGCGCAACTGGGGAAAGCACCTTCAAGGGTGTAGCTCAAGGAGTTGTTGTCCGTCTCGGTAGTGTCAGGATTCCCACCTCTTTCCTTGTTGTGGACCAACCCCTCAACAACATCATCCTAGGACGGCCATAGGAACGCATGTCTAGGCTGAAAGCGATCAACTATGACGATGGTACCTGGGAGGGTACTATATATGACAGGTCCGGCAATGTCTCCACCTCTTTCGTTGGTGTTCGTCCTCACACGGATCGGAATCGTACTGCGGAGGAAATACTGTACCGCTCTGCAGTACCAGTCACAGTGAGGCAGGGAAAAGAGTAGGTGGCCCCATGACCGGCAGGGCTTCCACCTTATCGAATAGACCGGTAAGAGACGAGAGATCTGAGTATAAAGCTGCGTGCATGAGTGTGCGCGTGGTGTCGAGCGCTGGCGATAGCGAGGCCGCTAGTGAGATTATCAGTGGATCTTTACATGGCTCCGGGAGCCATGTAAACATGATTGGCTGGCAGCCGCCGCCGAGAACGCGGGGTCATCCAGGGTCCAGAGGCTTGGCGCCAAATCCAGGGTCCAGAAATCTCACACTAGATGCAGTGTCTAGCAGGACTGGCAGAAGAACAACACGGCTGCAACAATCGGACAGCGATGACTTAGATACACGGATCCAGTCTGCGCGGTTGCACAATGATGCGCAAGACCAAAAGCACCAAAAAGGCGCGCTCACAGCCTTCCTCCCACACACATCCAGAGATCTGCAGACAGCTGAGATCCGAATGGCTAGAAGATTCGATCCATCCTACACAATTAGTCCGATTCAAGAGCGAGGACGCTCCTATATAAAGAGCCAGGGAGGAGACAATGTGGTACATGCGAGGACACTGTACAAGCGGAAGGCAAACAAGGTCAATCCGGTCAATTCGTCCTTATCTAATGGCTCAACTCCAGGAGGACTTATTGACTGGAGGGAAAGAGCATTAGCAAGAGAGAAACTGCTTCCACAGTCAGCAGGGCAGTACGGACAATGGCTCATTCCGAAATTCTCTAAGATCCAGCGTAGTACTCGTCTCAATAAGGAACGCATTACAAAACTGCAGACTGGAGAGCAGCTATAGCCAAAGGAGAAGGATTTGCTACTAGAGATGCTATACAACAGGGAAGCAGCACTAGCATGGGACTTCTCAGAAATCGGAAAGGTTAAACCAGATGTAGCACCGCCTCAGGAGATTAGGACAATACCCCATAAGGCATGGCAAGCTCCAGGGTTCCCTGTACCCAAGGCAATGATCCCCAAGATCGTGGAGATGCTGCAGGAACGACTGAAGGCAGGATTGCTAGAATACTATCACGGCCCATACCGGAATCCATAGTTTCTCGTCGCCAAGAAGGAGCAGAACAAGTTCCGCATCGTCAATGCAGCCATGAACATCAACCGTGTCACTATCCGTGATGGAAATCTGCCCCTAAATCCAGATGAATTTAGCGAGCAATTTGCAGGACTCGCAATAACGTCCCTCATCGACCTCTTCTCTAGATACGATCAGATGGAACTTGCTACGGAATGCAGAGACATGACAGGATTCATGACTCCTCTGGGACTGCTAAGACAAACGACGCTACCCTAAGGAGCCACCAACTTAGTGGCGCAGTTCGTGAGAATCATCACCAAAATCCTGGAAGCGCACATTCCGCACGTAGCATTGCCATTTCTGGATGACATTAGTGTCAAAGGCCCGGTTGACAAAGAAGGAGACGCAGAAGCAGTACCTAGTATCCGGAAATACGTTCTGAAGCACATCTGTTGGCTAGATGGTATTCTTGCGGATCTGGAACGTGCTAGCTATACCATTGCCGGAGGAAAATCCCAATTCTGCATGTCCGGAATCAAGATCGTTAGCTATGTCTACGACTCAGAAGGCAGACATCCAGATACTACCAAGGTCATTAAGATCTTGGAATGGGATAGGTTTGAGAATGTTACAGATGTTCGGGCATTCCTTAGCTTAAGCTCATACTATCGTCTCTAAGTGGAAAACTTTGCACATGTGGCAGCACCACTGTACGAACTCATGCGGAAAGACGTGGTGTTTTCCTTCGGAGAACTAGCCAGACAGGCAGTTAAGCTACTAAAGGCGAAGCTTACTGATGCTCTAGCACTGAAGTCCATTGATTATACTAAAGGAGCAGGATCCATCATTCTGGCCGTGGATTCTAGCCTTCGCGGATAGGGAGCCATCCTGATGCAGTTAGCCAGAGACAACAAGAAGAGACGGCATCCGGTACGATACGAAAGCGGCCTCTGGACGACTACGGAATCCGGCTACGATGCTGGAAAACGCGAATGCAGAGGAGTACTCAAGGCCCTGAAGAAAGTACGCTCGTATCTGTATGGCGTATTCTTCATCTTGGAAATTGATGCCAAAACGCTAGTGGCGCAGCTCAACAAATCGTCCTCGGATCTTCCTGGTTCCGTTATGGCCCGATGGGTAGCCTGGATACGACTATTCACATTCGAGGTTCGACATGTGCCTGGTACCAAACACACTGCTGCAGATGCGCTGTCTCGGAGACCTCGCCATCCTTCGGATGACGATGATATGCTAAACGAGCAAGACATTGACGTGGTCATCGACGCAGATCTGTTTACTACTTCTGTGTGCACTGTTACAGTTGACGGGGGTGTTGAAATGTACCCCACAACCACAGCGGCCGCTGTTGGAATGTCGTTGGTAGAAGGTTACTCGGAGAAATCTCAGAGAATAGCGGAATACCTCACGACTTTGAAAAAGCCTGCGGCCATGGATCTCAAGGAATTTCACGCATTCAAGAAAGAGGCGCTTAACTATCTGGTCCGCGGTTAGCATCTATTCCGGAGAAATGCCAGGAACATGCCACTACGGCGGGTAATTGACAGCGAGGATCAGAGGCGAAAGATTATTCAAAGCCTGCATGATGAAAGTGGCCACCGAGGACGAGAGGCTACTTACAGAAAGGTCGCTAACCGTTACTGGTGGAACAATGCCTTCAAAGATGTTTCCAGATACTGCGCGGGCTGCCCAGAGTGCCAGATACGTGCTAACCGCAAGGATGTAGAGGAATTGCATCCGGTTTACCAGCAAGTCCTTGGAGAAGCATAGTCAGTGGATATTGTCTCTATGCCCGCGTCTGGTGGCAAGGAATACCTCGTTGTCGCCAGAGAATTAGTGTTAGGGTGGCCAGAGGCCAGAGCATTACGCAAGCCTGATAGCCAGGCCGTTGCAAGATTCCTTTACGAGGACGTCATCTGCAGACATGGGTGCTTCGCCAAACTAATCAGCGACGGAGGACCTGAGAACTTCGGCTATGTATCTGCGTTGGCTGCACAGTATGGAATTCGGAAGATTGTCACCTCCGCTTATCATCCTGAAGGCAATGGATTAGTGGAACGCGGACATCCGAACCTTGTTGACTGCTTGTCAAAGCTTACTTCCGGGTTCAGCAAGCCCTGGGACGTACGGTTACCGGAAACCTTATGGGCAGACCGGATTACGCTAAGGCGATCCATTAACATGTCTCCAGCATGGATCCTGTATGGAAGAGATGTCGTTCTTCCGATCGAACTGGAATTCCCATCATGGCAGGTACTGGACTAGAGCACTGTCAAAACTACCACGGATTTGGTGGCTATGCGCGCACAACAGTTAGCACGCCGGGATGAAGTCCTGGAGGATGTACTACTATACCAACAGCGAATGCGGGAGCAGAACGCAGAGGAATTCAACAATCGGAAGAATGCTACGTTCGAACAGCTGAACGTCGGACAGGAAGTCCTCATCCATGACACGAAACGCAAGAAAATCCGGAGAGACAAGCTGCTGTTTCGATGGTACGGTCCTTCCAGGATCAAAAGCGTTACCCCTACAAGTACCTACGTACTGGAAACCTTGGATAGTATTGAAATGAAAGGGACTTATACCCGAAATCGGCTGAAACCATGGATCCGGCCTATCCTCCCAACCACGCCTGAACGGCTGCAAGATCGGTTGGTAGCTGCTAAAGGCGGCATGCCTTCACCTAAGGATAAAGGATCAGAAATCAATTTGCAGGACGAGGAACTGGAGGACGAATTGCCTGCAGACATCAGAGATACAGGCCCAAAGGTGATCGTCAGCGTGCCGCGAGGATTCGATCCATCGCAGTACGAGGATTACATAGAGTAGCCAGCCAGCTAGCAGGCTAGGTTTTACATGGCTCCGGGAGCCATGTAAAAACTTGAGTCTGGGGACAGACTCATGAAGGAAGGGAGGTGTGTTTCCATATTGTTTTGACAATCTTTCCATTCATTTCTTTAGATAATTTCCTTTGTCAACTCTCTTAATAATCTCTTTTGTCATCTGTTTCTCTGCCATTCTCACATTCCCCTTTCGTAATAAGGCCTTTGTCTATTTGCCCAAGACAGTAGTCTCATCCTGTTACCAAACAGAAGCGCAAAGCTCGCAGGATGAGAAGTTTGTGTTTGTGTGAAAAGATGTTCCTTTCATACTGCAGGTTGAAAGGATTAAGTGATGGTAGTGACAAGGGGTAACAAGAAAGAAGTGAAAGGAAGGACACTTCCAGAACCGAAATCTCCGGATATTAGCCGTGTTTCCCTTTGAGGAAGCAAAACACGTGACAAACATCCAAATTCACATGCTGGACTATAAATCCTTTAGAAACCACGCCCCAAAGCTACTACCAACAACGCTGCCACGATTCGCAAGTACGGCAGTTGCGGACACCTCAGAAACCTACTAGAAGACAGCATTTCCTTACTACATATTTACTGAAGTCTGACTACACCTGCGACTCACCATGTCGCAACCCAACCCACCTGGCAGTCAGGTTATTAGCACTACTGAAGCCAACAACCCTGTCGTTCCAATTTCCGAGTCATTCCACCGAGCATTTGAAGAAGTGAAGAGGATCAGCGATAACGACGAATACTACTACGCAGCCCTCGACTTAAGCAACAAAATCTCCCAGGAAGAAGAAAGACTAAGTGAATACCAGTCCCTACTACTGTAGGACTGCCGTAGGAGAAGAATAACCTTCAGACCAAACTTCCAGGAAGACTTCGGGGACGCTATCCGATCGGAAAGACTTCTTCTCAATAGAAGAGACGAGCAAGCAGAAGCTAGGAGAACTCTCTACAGCCTATAGCAGATTACGGGAGATGCGAACATCTTTCAGTTCAACCTTAGTAGCACAATCCTCTTTAGGATGAGACGGCTAGCCAGAAAGGGGTTTACTATGGAGCAGGTAGTTTACGCGTTCCTTCGTGGGTACATGCATCGCAACCGCACTAGAGGCAGAGGTTCCAAGAAGGGTCAGCTATTCCAGCCTAGGGACTTAGAAAACATTGAAGAGCACCCTAAGAGATGTCTGCCGCTTGATCAAGGAGAACACGAGTACCTAACTACACTGGGATATACCGTCAACGAGCAAGGAGAAGTTCATGAAGTCGCCAATACTGAACTGTCATATAGCGGCCGCGCCCAAACCCTACCTATGGATGTCGACGATACGAATATGCCTGCACCAGAGAGCTCTCCCTTTCATCACTTCCAAAAGGAGTGAGACGTGAGATTGAAGAGGAGGAAGTGGAGGAACGTAGGCGCAGGACGATGGCTAGTGTGCCTCTTGACCAGGATCTGGATGCTCTTGCCGATCTGCACAACGATCCCGGCAGATGGAACACTCGCGACCTCGGTAATAATCTCCGCAAGAATGCAAACGACGATGAGATGCCTGAGGATCCTGTCCTGTCTGATCCGGAGGAGGAGGAAGAGCGACATGAGGAGGACACAGAGGAAACGGCTCCAAAGAAGAGAAGCGGCTATGGTTGCCAGATTAGTAGGGGATACAAAGCTCTTTGGAGGGAGATCGATCAACTCCCGAGCAAGATGTTGGATCCTGATATTGCCAACTTGATGAAGAAGGTGCTACGTGCCATTGATAAGGACGACGAAGTGTTCTGCAGGGTACACCTTTTCCGACTCTGCCAGAAAGCTGGATACCATATTAGAGCCCTTAGTAGGGAGCAGCTAATCATGCGCATGAGAGATTTCTCATCTGGCAAAGCTTCCAAGCTCAGAACTGACCCTAAGACCATGAATCAATTCTACAAGTCTCGCAGGCCGGCCCGCACTTCTGATGCTCGCGGTCTCTACAGATATTAGCACCATGTTCCTCCAGCTGAAAAATACGATTACAAAGCCGTCATGGAGTCTGTTTTTCCAGGTGCCTATGACCAGTTTCAGAAGGATGGTACCGTCAACATCAATGTGTTCGACTGGCTGTTCAAAGAGGACCTTATGAAGGACATGCTAGAAGAGCTTGCTATGTACAAGCACCATCTTCGTCTTCCTACTGGTCAATCCGATCAAGGCTGGTTACGCAACGCCTATTATAGCTGTGCCCAGCAAGTTATCCGTCAAGATGTGCTGTACTATCTGGCCTACGTGTGCCTGCGGCCCGATCACAATCAACAGTTGGTTTCCTACCCATACTACTGCAAGTACGCGACTGGAGCTAGCAAGACCGAATTCCGTCACCTAGACAACCATCCGGACTGTCTTCTAGCTGGTGACGGTGCCAACATGATCCAAGGAACCATGTCCCTAGTGGATAAGACGAAGGACAACTGTACGGTCTTGATCAAAGGCATTCACTAGCATTTTGAAGAATGGTAGCATGACGTACAGGAGCGTGGTGGTGACAAGACCTCTAGCGGAGCCGTCATTCGCATCGACAACAAGATCTGGAGCAAGGAGGATGAAGAGAAGTATAGCCTGCAGTAGGAGGAAGTCCCTTGCAAAGCCGGAGAGGCACGTATTACCCTGCCACACCTCCTTCACGGTTCCAACGGAGGACTAGTTGAGAAGAGGGTGACAGTATTCCCATGGTACATGGCTGTCAAAGAGGACCTCAGCACTCTGGAAATCAATGCTGGAGCTAATGACTGGACTGCTCTTGCCCTTAGTCACCTGAAGCTTACCTCACCTCCATCTACGCCTTCTAGACATCCTCAGATGTACGGCACGATTGCGTACGCTTTTCCAACAGCCGTCCCCTGTATCATGGACAGCGCAGTGTCCCAAGCAATCGTAGGGCGCACTACGTGGGCGGACCCTCGTACCTTGACCGAGCGCGCCATCCTTTTCGGTACCGATGATGAAAAGCGAAAGAAGTTCATCGATAAGTGTCACGCTGACGCCGCACGCAAGTTCCGTGTTTGCTTCCGTGCAACTATGGACGCCGAGGCTCGGTACTATCCAATGAAGTCCTACGATCGCTACAAGCAAGGATACGGTGAGGTCTCTTCGGATGATGAGCTAGTAGAGTCTGTCAGTTCGGAAGAGAGTTCCGGAAAGGATACTGGCGGTAAAGGTGAAGGAGAAGGATCGGCGATGAACATTTCTGACGAGAATGATTCTAGTGAAAGCCCTCGCGGTGGAGCTTCTGACATGGACACCGACTAGGAGTCTCATCTCAGCCGCTCATCTTGACTAGAGTGGTTGTCCATGCTACCCTCGCCAGTTTCTGCCCTCGTCTTTCCCTAATGGACAGGTGGATTACATGACTCCTAGAGACATGTAATGAGTACGGTCTGTATAGTGCTCAGGGGACGAGCACTCAAGGGGAAGGGAGGTATGTGGTAGGGTAGCCGCTGGATAGTCATGGGTTGTTAGTCACGTGGAAGCTACCTTTGATTCCTACTTATTTAGTCCGCACACAAGATAGTCACTCATTCAATCAACAACTGTTCTTTCTACGTCTTGTTCTTGTCTTATGTCTTACTAACTGCTGTCTCCATTACTACTTGCGTAGCTGCCTTCTGCAGTCTTGACCTAACCCAACATAGGGTTCTCCCCACCACACTATTAAGTAGACGTTAATAATACCTTTACTAAGTCGTTCTTAAAGGAGGAGATTTATATAGTACTTCTACTTAGTATTAATCTTACCTCTAGCTAAGTACTTAAGGTTCTTAGGAGTCTATATAGTCTTAAGTAAGTAGTAAGAGACTAGAACTAGAACTATATACTATAGCTTTAAAAGCTAGGCTTCGTTTAAAGTAAGGTAAACTCGTATCTTTTAATTTACTTAAAAGGAAGATACTTCTCCTTATTTACGTAAATAATATCTAAGTAGCGTGCAAGGACATTAATAATATCTTATAGTTTAAAAAGGCTTTTACTTTTATCTTTAAGATTAAGAACTTAGGAGAAATTAACTTTATCTTTAAAGTAAGAATTATAAGGGATAAAGAGGCTAAAATAATTAGAATAAACTAGTCTTATTATATTAAAGATATTCTTACCAAATATAATATAAAGAAAGATAAAGCTTACTTAGTAAAGGTACTATTAAATAGCTATAATATATTAAGACTAACTAGACTCTAAGATATAAAGGTAAACTAAAGAAAGTACTAGTATTTAATTAGAAAGATAGTTTACCTTAGTATTCTAATAAGGTCTAATATTACCTTCGCCTTAAGTAGACTAAGCTAGTACCTTATAAATCTAGTAGAGTTTTATACTAAGGTAGCTAAGGAAATCTTAAAGTACTTAAGATTAAATACTAACTTAGTAATTATTTTAAGAGTATATTAAGACTAATATTTAACTAGCTTTTCTAACTCTAATTATATAATAAATAAACGAGATAAGATTTCTATTCTTAGTAATATATTTATACTTAGAAAAGGGCTAATTAGTTAAATAAGTAAGAAGTAAAAGTTAGTAGTAACTTCTACTATAAATACTAAATATATAGTAATATATACTTACTTAAAGTAATTATAATAGCTTATATTACTCTTAAGAAATATAGGCTATTAGTACCTTATTAGTAGCGACTCTTTTAAGTTAATAGTTTAAGAGAAGCTAAAGTTTACTATTAAATTACTTATTATACTTAAAGGAAATAACTAAGTTACTTTCTCTCTTATTTAAGATACGTATACTTATAATAAATTAAAGTATATCGATATAATTTATTATTATATTAAAGATTTATATAAGAGGAAGAAGATTAATATTAACTTTATTAATATATAAGAGATAATTACTAATAGTTTTATAAAGCCTCTTTAAGGTTAGTATTTCTAAAGGTTTATTAGTTAACTTAAACTATTTAAAGAGGACTAATTTAGCTAAGAAAAAGTATTATAAGATAATAGCTACTTAGTCTAAATAAATAGTTATATAACTTATTAAACTAAGCGAAGAATCTCTTTATCTCTTAGCTACCGTTATAAATAGCTTAATTAATTAATAAGTTATAGTTAGTTCTACTATATATTCGGTTATAATTAAGTACTTAGTTTAACTCTTACTTTATTTTTTAATTCTTTATTATTATTATATATAACTTATACTTTTAGTTCTTTATTTATAAAGCTTATATTAGATAAACTACTATAAATTAGTAAGCTATAGTAAAAAAGTAATAAATTATTTTACTTTTACTTAATAAAGTTACTTATTAAAACTTAATTCCTTATATTTTCTTTATAATTATATATAAGGACTTATAAGCTTAAACTAATGTTCTTTATATATCAAATACTTAAAAGTAAAACTAGTAACTTTCAGTAAGCTATAGTAAAGGAGTAATAAAGCCTTTAACTTTGTGCTACCTACGTTGTTTTAAGAAAACCTCAATCGGAATATTGCTGTGGCTACCTCGGATTTCTATCTGATATACCAAAAATTGCCGAGCTTCTGTTTCCCCAGCGGGATGGGGATTGGAAGATCCTCGCAGTTGGTCCTCCTGTTTGTCAACAGTTCTGTCCCCGTCATGCCTCAGCCCCACGTTGGCAATTACAATTTGTTCCAGCGGTCTTGCCACAACCGCAAGTGCTGCGTCTTGCAGTAGCCTGCAGCAGGGGCAACTTACCAGTCCTGTTCTGGAAAGGTTGCCAGGTCCCTTGCTTTTCGCGCCGCATACATTACAGGAGTAGCAATCCCTTTCCGGCCACCGAAATCCTCAGAGTGCAGCGCCTCGCACCCAAATCCTTGGGTCATACGAGTACATCGTAGGTCGAGCCAGGAGCAGATTTCTAGAATGTTTCGTAGAGTGAAACGCCCTCGTGAGCTTTTCTTCTTGCTTGGCCAGTGAAGGATGGTCCATGAGGGATCATAGAATGATTCCTCTAAATCTCCGACGCGATAGGGAGGTTCACGAACCTCCGAACGGACCAGTACGGGTGGAATGACCACTGTTCTCTGCAACTGAAACCAGGAGGGATCAAGCATTGTCTCGAAGCATAACATGCGAGATTTCTGGTATCGCAGCAACGAGCATGGGCGTAGAGACCATGATGGTCTGGGCACGAATGTATATAGGATAACGAGAGAGTCGCGGGGCGGGGACGGCATTGACATTGGACGCATCTGGCGGAGTGGCTAACGACGTCATTTGGCTTGCTCAAAACGTGGAAGAAAAGGCGTATGTTCCTATAATTGCAGATTGAAGGTTGATTTAATGGATAGGACTGGTGCTTTTGACATAGCACCCGCTAGCGCACCGGAGGACCCCCTATCCTTACTTGTTTTAGACGATACTTATACGAGTAGTAGGAACCCCATGTCTCAAGCATGATACTCATTCATGACAAGCTGAACAAAAACCCGTATAAGGCACGCGGTCATAGAACTCGTTACAATTGTCGGACTGTATCTGTCATCTCATATCTAGAGCTTGCTCCTGAGCTGCCGGTTTCCCTCGATATACACCTGAGCACAACATCAGCACTTTCCTCCATGATACCGTCAGAAAGCACTCAGCCCGCTAGATTACATTCTTGAGCTCCTGCCCGGCCAAAAACCTGCGCAGATTGTACGCAATCAATGCCTCAGACTCCTGTGGCCTTCCTCCCGCAGCGTGCGGGCTGACGACACAGTTGGGCGCCTTCCACAACTTCGAGTCCTTGGGCAGAGGCTCCGTGACGAAGACATCGAGAGCCGCACCCCGATCTCTCCCTTCTCCAAGGCACTAACAAGGGCGTCCTCGTCGATGCTCGTGCCTCGTCCGACATTCACGACCCAGGCGTGGTTAGGAAGCTGCTTCAGGCGCTCGGCGTTGAGTGCATTCTTCGTGCTCTCCGACCCCGGAAGAATCATAACGAGGGCGTCGGTCTCCGGCAGCGCCTTGGCCAGCTGGTCCTCGCCGAGGACCTCGACTCCGTCGCGAACGCCCGCCGAACGCGCCACGCCGCGGACGTGGGCACCGAGGCTGATGAGGTGCGGCGTGAGCGTCTTGCCGATGTTGCCGTAGCCCCAGATGAGCACGTTCGCGCCCCGCAGACTCGTGAACTTGCCCTTTGGACGGTCGGGTTGAGGGCCCCCAGATGCTGTGGCCACTCGGACCGGAGCTGGTAGTCTCTCATTTCGTAGAAGCGGCGGGCGGCATTGAGGAGCAAGCCGAGGGCGTGCTCGGCAACTGTGTGGTCGTGCAAGCCGGAGCCGGTGCAGACGGTGATGCCGGAGTCGAAACCAGCGCTGAGGACGTCGTTGGGTCCCGCTGCGAGTGACTGGATCCATTTCAGGTTCTTCATACGCTTGGCGGCATCCTTGAGGTTGTCGGGACTGTTGCACCAGGTGATGAGGATGTCGGCATCGATGAGGTCATCCGGAATTGGCTTCTTGACGTCGTAGGAGTGCAGACTCGGCGCAAAGCCTTTCAAGGACTCAATGTCCAGAGCAAGGGAGGTTGGGTATAACAGCTTCATGTTTGTTGTTGTTGTCGTGGGGAATTGGTGGAAGAGTATTGTCGAAAAGAGGACTGCCTCTGCTCAAGTACTGATACAGCGGGCTTTGGATTGAGGGGGTCGGCGACTGAACTCTCGGCAGATATATCTGCCGAGTAGAGGTTACGATAGACCTGAGAAGACGTCGGTACGGAACAAGAGGTGTAGGCGTGGTCTTCCAAAAGCGAGGTGGCATGGTCGCTGCTGTGCGGCAGTGACTCTCCGCGGGATAATCGAATGAACTGTCGAAGGTCACTTAGCGGTGCTTGTCCGGTCGCTGGGGCATATGCCGACACATGCGACCACAGATACACTCGAAGACATATGAGGATTTCAAGGGCAGGTTGATAGAGTGGGAGTAAGGGCAGAAGAGTCACTTGTTATCTTGGCAGTGAGACAAGGACCGTTGTACAAGAAGACCGACTTCCATTTTTTCATTAAGTATTAACCATCTCAAGAATCAAGAAAAAGGTGTCGAGGGAGCCAGCAGATCCCTCTCCGCTCTTGCAAGCAATATACAAGCAAGCCCTGAAGAACACAAGAAGACCATTCCAAGTCCAAAGACACACACATACCCTCCCAGCCTTGTGACTCCACCATATTGCAGAGGTCCCTTCCCAATTTTATGTCAAACCACGCAATGCGAAAAAGAACAAGAAAAGGGGGATATGCACAGATCAAACATAATCCTTCACCTTCACCCAAACTCTTCCTCTCTTTTCCGAACATCAACCCTTCACCTTTCCTTCGATTCTCGAAACTCACACTCCCGCCGCACCCTACTCATACGCCTGGTACAACTCCCCCAAGCTGTCTTCTGTGCTCTGCACATTCTCCTTCCCGCCCGCGCGTCTCTTCCTCATCTCCTCCCTCTTCTTCTTCATCTCCATCCATCCTTCTTCATCGTCGTCCTCCTCCGCACCCGCACTCGCCTGCCTGCTGCTCATTCTCGGAGTGCCTTTCGGCTTGTCAACCACTCTGATTGTGTTCTTCGCCTTGTTTGCCGTATTCGGCGATGGTGGCGCCAAGAGGGAGCCCTGCTGCCTCGCGAACGCCTGTGCTGCGCTCTGGCTGGTCATGGTCTGGGTGCGTGCGGTGGGGTTAGCGCCCATGACCACGGAACGCGCGTCGTCGTTGAGCGTGCTGACGGGCCGGTAGCGCGACGGCATGCCGATATTGCTGCGCTCGCTGGGTGCAATTGAGGGTGTGTAGCCGGCGGGAGTGATAGGTGCGCCGAGATGCATGTCGTAGATGCTGCCGGCGTATCCAGGTGGATTGAGGTTGCTGCCCATGGTGTTGGCGCGCTGGTGCGGAGTCTGCTGGTCCCATTGCTGGGGCGGGTTCATCATGGACATCGTGCGGCCGGCGTTGGCTTGCGAGGGCGCTTGACTGATGGTGGACAGAGGACGCATGCCGGCGTTGGGGGTGTTCAGGAAGCCATTGTTCATAGCCATGCCCATACCCATCTGTTGCTGCTGCTGTTGGAACTGCTGCTGCATCGGGAGCTGCATCTGGGGCATCTGACCCTGTTGCATGGCCATCATTTGCTGCATCATCTGAGTTTGCATCTGCATGAGCTGTGCCATTTGCGCGTTCTGCTGCATCTGCGCCTGCTCGGATGGGGACATCATGGGCTGCATACCCATTCCCATTCCCATTCCCATGCCCATCTGACCCATGCCAAGCATTCCCATTCCCATTTGCGGCTGCATGAGGGTGCCCATTGAGCTGGCGCGAGGCAGTTGCGGCATTTGCATGTTGGTGGGCAGCGGCATACCGTAAGTGCCTGTGATCGGGTTGGGACTACCTCTCCTCGCAGCACGGGCACGCTCCTCGCCTGCAATGACACCAACAAGACCGCCAGGATGCATCGGCGGAGGTGGCGCGGATGCCGGAGCACCGTAGACAGAGCCACCGCTGTTGGCGAAGGCTAGTGACTCTCTGTTCGCAGGATTGACAAGGCTTGCGCCGAAGTAGGGGTCCATTGGCAATTTACGTGCGAAAGGTGGAAGACTGCCACCCATGTCGCCGACCACGGACCCGGTATAGCCGGCAGACATCTGCCTTGCACCGGGGCTGCCCGGCACTTCACCGACTTTGTTCGGCGGACGGGTCTTGTTAGGGAAGCCGTGTGCCTGAAGGATGCCAAGCGGAACGTCCTCATCCTCTTCAGCTTCAGCAGCCGCATCGGTCACTGTCGCACCTCCCAGATGCATAGAAGACGTGCTCGAAGCGAGGCCTGGCGCGCTGTAAGACGCCCTGTCCAGGCCAGGGCGACCGCCGGGATTCGGCAAATCCGAAGGTTGACCACCAGTGACTTTCTTCATCTGCTGCCGGTATACAGCCATCGTAGCCTCCTGCTTTCTCCTCTGCTTTGCAATGTTTCTCTGCCTCTCCGCCTCATCCTCGTCGTCAAATTCCCCTCCTGAGCCTTCCGAGTCTTCACTCTTTTCATCATCCGCAGCGGCTGTTTGCTCACGTAGCCTTTGAGCCTGTTCGAACTGGGCTCGAGTCATCTTTTAGGCGTTTCCTGTATGCTTGAGCGTTGCTTGCCAGGGTTGATGGCACGGCTAGGTGGTCCAACAGGCGATTGATCGAACAATGAATCGTTCTCGAACTGCTGTGGCTCCAATTTATGCGCTCTAGGCGTGGTGTTGTGCGAGTCCCTTCCATAGAGCGTTCCCTCTCCTGATGTTGAGCTAACATCATCCCGGCTCCTGTTGGCCAAGCCTGGCAACCTCCCCTCCTGCTGCGAGGAGACAGATGTGGCGGATGATGGTGCATTCGACTGGTTGATACTAGCCGAAGATTCCGACGAGCGTGGCTCCATCGGCTCAGGCGTCCTTCTAGTTCTCCATGCTGGCACTGTGAGTCCCTCCTGCGAGCTTGGTTTGACCGCTGAAGCACTTGATTGACCTCTGCTCACTAGCCCTCTGCGCTCATCTGGAGAGTTCCGGCCGTCCATCGGCTCCGGAGAGGCATACCGATCCGGCACAGCCTGATAACCCGACCGCATATGCACCATCCCCGGGATTGCGGGCGAAGCAAGTGATCCATCCTCCGGGAAGCCTTCCGACCTTGGTGAGCCCAGGTCCGAAGCAGGATGTGATATCAGTCCCTCATTAGAGGCCCTGCTAGCCCATGAGTAGCGAGCCGCGGGCGCAGGTCTGATGGGTCTTTCTTCCGGAGTTGGAGAAGGAGTAGCTGTTTGTCGGGAGGCAACTCTGGGAGGCAATCTCGACTCTGTGGGCTCCGGCGCCTGCTGTCCGTCAGCAGTGGACAGCTCATCGTCTCGGGAACCGCGTACGACTCTCGAGAGTGCGCTAAGAGATGGTACCGGGGGCAACACGTCTTCGCGCGGCTTGTTTCTGCTAGTATTTATTCCATCGAACATGTTAGCGCCAAAATCATCGCCAAAGTCTGTGCTTCCCAAGTTTGCATCCAATCTTGGAGGCACTGCTGTGCTCGCGTAGCTGCTTGTTGTCATTGCACGATCTCGAATAGTGTCTTCCTTCCCAACGGGACTCGAAGGCTGCGAGGCGTGCTGGGGGTAATTCGATGCGGATGAGCGGTTGTTTCTTGGGCCAAACGAAAGTGCTCTTCCAGCTCTTGACATGAACGATTGTGAGGGTTGTTCGGGCACGGTATCGTTGGTTACGGTGTGATATGTGTGAGATCCCTTGGAAGGGAAAAGATCATCCTGTTCGGCGTCTGCCTCTGCGTCGAAGGAGGAAGGCAGAGTGGAAGTCGAGCTGAAGCGTGCAGAAGAGGAAGACGTGTCGTAATATCTGCTCGAGTCGGAGTGAGTCGTGCCGCCACTGCCCCTGTTAGATCTTAGTTTTCCACGAGAGCGTCCCACAGCCGGCTGCTCCACGCACCTGTTTGTGCTTGCCCCTAGATTATCTGTAGATCTGCTCTTTGCTTTCTGACTCGGCGAGGTCAATGGCCGCCCGTTGCTTAAGCGCTTCTGGAGATGGCTCCCTCCATCGAAAGATGTAGTCTTTTCGGGTCTTTCTAGCACGCGAAAGCTTGATTGTGGTGGCGTTTCCGGTAGGAGGTCGAGAGCGTTTCCTGAAGACTTGCGACGGGCGGTCAGACCTTTGAGGGGATTTCTAGGCATATAGGTGGTATTGTTGGAGAGTAAGAAGAGATTGATGGCTGTGGTAAGCTGCAGTAATCGGGAAGCCGAAGTCTACAACGGTCGGCGGCGGAGCTGTGGGCGAAGGAGCGGCGAGGGTTACAATTGGCCGTGTGCGGTATTACGATGTGTTGTTAGGTTGTGCAGGGGGTAGACGTGCTGTGCTGTTGAAATTAAGGATTGGTATAGTCGAAAGGATAAACAAAACTATCTGCTGAAACGGTGGGAACGGTCAGCGTTACGCGGCCAAGAGAAGGTTATGTGCAAAGACAGCGTGGCAGCGGAGCGGCCGCAACGAACGGTATGGACAGGACAGGAGAATCGTCGAGTTTGAGCGATGGTGGTGAGGTGGCTGAGAAGCGCAGCGATTCTCGTAGTCGCAGTGTTGGGAGAAGGGAGAAGGCTGGACAAATCCCGACTTGAGGACTCGAGGCCGCTCCGCAGCGAACTGGCCAGGAACCGGGACGGGTAAACTTGTAACTCACCTTGCAACGTGCTCGGCAGCAAGTGTAACGAGAGGCCACCCGCGCTGTGTGTGCTGCAGGCAAGATTAGGTGAGCAGCAGCGCACGAGATATGACAACGAGCAGCAGGAAACACAGCAGCAGCAGCAGCAACAGCAACGAGGAGAGATTCGCAGCGGTCAGGCTGGTGCGCTATGATGGAGGTTGGCTGGCGCTCCCTGATGCTAGCTTAGGTCGCGCGTGTGCGGGTGCACAGTGCATGGTCTTAGCGGTACGAAGGCTTTATGGACTAGAGGCGCATAACTAAAACTAATCCTGGCATTGAGACTGCGTGGGGAGAAGGGATCACGTTGATTCGGTGGAAGCATCGATCTACGCCCATTCAAACCATGAATATGCATACGACGCGCAAACAGCTTGCCCGACCACTTCGATAACGATGGAGGGAGAACACAGCGAGGTGGTTGATGCATGCACTTGCGGCTCGTAGCCTGCATGCATGCACCTCATCAGCAGGACGCGATGAGATGGGTGTGTCTGCTTTCGAAAGGCCGGCGACGACTTTGGCTCAGCGGAGACCCTTTGCTGCCGTTCGGGGCAAAGGCCTCCTGCAAGTGCGCGCCACCCCGTTGCTGCCAACGCCTCGTTACTGGCTGATGACCGCTATACACATGCAGCGCAGATTGCAGACTGCCATTGGTTGCCATGGGACGCCACTTTGCCATCTCACATTTGGGTAGCCACCGCCGCTCGCTGCTCAGCCCACGCCGCAAGCTTGCAACAATCCCTGCTGTCCAGAGTGAGCAGCGGACTCTTGCATCATCTGCTCGCCTTGTGAAGCACGATCAGCCTCAGCAAATTGCTCTTCAACAATTGAAGCATCTGCGATCGCCTCAATCGAGCAAGTCGATCTTTCCACCTTTTCCTTGATGTGATATAATTAGTTCCTCAACCACTGCAAACGTCACGGTCCCTCAGAGAACCGTTCGTTACAGAACGACATTAAACCCCATCGGCTTGCCATTCTCCCGGTCCCGACTACCGCCCCGCCGGCTACCTTCCTTGCTAGCATAGCACGAGGCGAGCGGGACTCGGTTGTCTCTTGTTCGGCTTCCGGTCACACGAAACACCACGTACACATAGCCGATCGGCCGTCCTCATAATGTGTGCTGGATGTCCGGCACAAAATTGGATGCTGAACGAATGAGGGGTCGGTGTGGCTTTTTCTTCGCTTCACACATGTCTTGCTTCTGGCTGCACGGCATGCTCCTTCTGCAATTCCCCGTTCCGCAAGCGTCGCGCATCCGAAACCCGCTCACTCCACTCTCTTGTTATTTCTCCTGTTAAGCTTGGCGCTCATCTCACCTCCACCTACAGGATACCACTTGGGTGTACCGCTCACGAACCCTTGCGTGATGGCGTCTTCAGGCGGTCTCAATCCCTTCGCCCAGAGCGGCTTTGCCAAAAGCGCCGCATACGACCAGCACCGTCCCTCTTTCCCATCCGAGAGCGTAAATCTCCTTTTGGAAAATATCAGGCTCGAAGGTAACAAGAACGCCACAGTGGTAGATCTTGCTGCAGGGACAGGCAAATTCACCGAGTTGCTGGCGAAGCGGGATGAAGCATTTGACATTACTGCTGTGGAACCGCATGCCGATATGCGCAGAGTGCTGGAAGAGAAGAAATTGCCTGGTGTGCAAGTCAAGGACGGATTGTCTACGAGCATGCCATTTGAGGATGAGAGTGTAGATGCTGTCATCGCCGCTCAGGTAGGCTATCGATCTTTCTGTGTTCTCTTGAAGCGGATCTATACTGTTCGCCAGAGGTGTAAAGGTGATAGCAGGCTAAGTAGTCTTTCGCATAGGCGTTTCATTGGTTCGCGAACATGGATTCACTCAGAGAGATTCATCGCGTGCTGCAAATGCATGGCGCCTTGGGTTTGATTTGGAACGTAGAGGACTACAACTCTCCACGCGACACACCCAAGACTACGTCCTGGGAGCAGAAGCTGAATGACTTCGTCTGGACTTTGGACGACAGTGCACCCCGCTTTCGCCACGAGCAATGGCGCAAAGTCTTCGACGAACAGATCAGGTCCACGCCACTGACTGTTACTCTGTTTGCAAACCCTCTTTTCGCCCTGCCGCTTGGCGAGCATGTGGAAAAATGGACGGCCTGGCTGACCAAAGAGGCGCTTTGGGAACGCTACAGCACGCTTGGCCAGATCGCGGTGCTAGAGGGAGACGAGAAAGAGGTAAGGACTTGCTCCGAACGTGGAGAAAGACAACAGACGATGCTGATTGAATGCAGAAGGCATACAGCGTCTTCCAAGACGCAATGAGAGCGGACGATGTCGAGACGAACGAGAAAGGGCAGGTTGCATTGCATGGTATGACCCTTTCGGTTTGGACTACGAAGGTACCGGTGTGATCATGCATCGTCTCAGTGACCTTAGTCGAGTCGGCAGCCGAAACAAGGCCAACAGTCAAGGCCTTCGACTGTCTCCACTTTCGTGCACGCATAGAAGCCCTTTTATAGAGCTGTTCCCCGTTTCTGGTCTTCCTCGAATCGTATCCGACCACTGTCCATCTCGCTCTGGTATCGTTGTGCGCGCCGTGAAACTCCACGCTCTACTGAATGGATCAGTTTTCGTGTCGTGCTGTCACTCACTCGGATTGGAGCAAGCTCAACCCTGCGTAGTGTTGTCCCGACTTCATGAGTCCGCGGAGATGTACATGACTGTCCCTCCATCAGTGCTTCCTTCATGAGAACATGCTCCCGATATCCTGACCGTTATTTCCACGGATGAACGCGTCTCCGTAATTCCTCCTCATCTTGCCGTCGACAAACTCCTTGCACTGCTCCAGGGCAATATTCATGTAACCATCGACCGATTGAAGCTCGCCTGCACGCGGAGTTAGTGAATGGTGACCCGTGAGATTGCTTCTCCAATTCACCTTTGTAGACGACCCCACTGTTCAACTTGACAGTGACAGGAGAGTTGATGATTTCGCCTAAGAAGCCGGACGGATCGCGCGCATCTCCACCGCCGTTTGATTGTGCCGCACTCATGTTGACGGTCTGTTGTGAATGACGGACAGTATGTTGAAGATGGGTATTGGTGATTCCTGGTGGTTCACTGACTTCGAGCGCTCGCAGCTGTATAGGGCGCACAGACCACTGCTTGAATCTCCGCAAGATTCAGCCTGGATGCCGGTAGCTGCGGTGATCCGCGCCTTCCTTCCCTCTTCATTGCTAGGTAACTGGGAAGAGTACAACCTTTGAGAACTGTTCAGCCTTCCAGAGGCTTCAAAGGCGCTCTGGCTGACATTTGAAGTGTCGCACATGGATCCGGAACCGCCCAAACCGAAGCGAACCCTCTTTAAGCGCCCCGCATGGGCAGCGCGCGAAGAACCAAGCCTTGAACCCGCGACAGTCTCGAGCGGCACCACCACCATTACCAGCGCCGACGGACCGGTACAGGACATATTCACCCAGCAGAGCAAGAGCTATCGGGGTATTATTGCTGAGCAGGAACGCCAACGTAAAGCCAGGCTCGAGGAGAAGAAGAGGGCTAAGCAGATCAAGAAGGAGAAGAAGGCTGAAGCAAAGAAGGAGCGGTGCGATGAAAACAGCGGGGCTAGAGAGGGCAAGAGGAGAAGAATTAGCGACGAGGATGATGCGCTCATCGACGCGGTGGGAAGCGATGGCGAAGGTGCAGACGGCATATGCTTTTCGAGCCCACGAAAGCCTGCGGCCAAGAGAACAGCCAGCAAAGACACCATCCTGACGTCCCCATCTGGAGAACTGCCTTTCTCACCCAAGCCGGCGAAACAAGATGCGACGGTCATAGAGCTAGGCGATTCGGACGACGACGCAACAGCCCCCGTGTCGACTAAACCAACCCCAACAGCGGAGAACCTCGATCCCACGGACGGAGAAGAAGACGAAGAGCTGGCTGAGCTTGCTCGTCAAGCACGCGCACGCCGTCGGCAACGCGAACTCGATCTCAAGCGCTCCGCAACCCCTCAGGGTACTTCACCCTCACTTCCTACGCCTCCACCCGCACCTGATCCCGTGCTCAAGCTCCTCGTTTCTTCCACTATCCCCGACACCGAACCTTTGATTGCAAAGCGGAAACTCTCCCAGCGTCTCAGGGAAGTCCGAGAGGCCTGGTGCAAGAGACAGAACCTTCCTGACGAGATGGCAAACCGCGTGTTCTTGGTTTACTGCGGGCGCAAATTGTACGATGTGACGACGTGCAGAAGTCTTGGCATCGCTGTTGATGCCGATGGAAATGTCATTAGGAGAGGCGAGAGCGCGGTGTTCAGGACGGCCGATGACGCCGCTAAAATTCACCTGTGGGCGCATACGGATGAATCCTTTGAAAAATGGAGAGCGGAGAAGGCTAGAAAGGAGAGCGGCGTGGACGGTGTGAACGGTGCGACCGATGGCGAGGAAGTTGGAGGTGCTACGGGTGCTGAGCGGGAGAAGCAGGAGGAGCTCATCAGGGTGATTCTGAAAGCAAAGGGTTTCAAGGACTACAAGCTGAGGATTAAGCCGGTAAGTTTTGGCTCCGCACTCAACGCAGAACGTTATCTATGCAAAATTGGTGGTGGTTGTGGTTTGATTAGAAGCTGACCATCACGCATAGACTACAATAATCTCACGTATAGTCACCGCATTTCGTACCGAACACAAAATCGCAGACGAGCGGGACATGTTCCTCATGTTCGAAGGCGAGCGCCTAAACAACGACGATCAGGCCAAGGATACCGAGATTGAAGACATGAATGCTATCGACGTCCATATCAGATGAGCATGGTTCAGCACCGGGAGCATGCCTTTTGTTTATCGAGAAGCGCAGGCGTTGGGGAAAAGGCTCTTCGTGGCTTGGGTGGCAGTTCTTGCTTTGACTTGCAAAGTGCGAGAATGGGATCGCACGACACTGCTGGCCGGTACACGTATGAACACCATATCGATACCGGGAGTACAAGATGTACTTGTTCATGACAAATGCTATCCTCATCGGTAGTGATGATGCCCTTTCAGTGCCAGGGCAACTCGGTCAACAAGTGACTCGTTGCCACACTCAATGGCCACATATCCCAAGCAGCCGGCCATCATTCTTGTCGGATGAAGTCAGCACTAAGCGCAATCACAAGCGGTAAAAGAGAGAACGCAGTCCGGATTCGGCCGAACATTATCCCGTCCGTTACAGAGCCTAGTCCATCGTAAACACTGCATGGAAGCTTGGGAAGTAGACATCTCGTCTCGTCTCGCTGTGCCAGGTTTGTGGTTTCAACCAGTGAGAGCGACGTGAGACTCCCGACTGACAATCTCAACCAGGCTTGATCAAGCTTAAGTGGGCTGACATCTCTTCAACTAACAGCTTGTAGTTTAAGGACAAAAGAGCGCGCTGCTCCCAGACGGAGACAGACAACAACCAATTACCTGCATGTTCTTGTCCTTTACCAGACAAAAAAACCACTTCGCGCGGACGTGTACACCCGTTTTTGTAATGGCATCGATGGCCTCTTCCGAACGTTCATCTCTCGTAACTGGCGCGAACGGGTACATAGGCTCCAACATCCGCAGCGAGTCTTTGGCATGCGGCTACAAAGTCCTTGGATCTGTCCGCTCCATCTCTCGCTTCAGCTGGCTCCAACACTTCTTTGATGAGAAATTTGGACCGGAAAGGTTCACGCTGGTTGAGATTCCCGATCTTGGAAAGAGCACTACTACGATGCCGTCCTGTCTAACCCGGACCACAAGGTCTGCGGGGTCCTCCTCACCAACTCCGTAATGGATTCCATGCAAGTCAGCCCGAATCCATACATCGACAAAGCTGTCGCCACGGTCCTGGTCCCAATGCGCGTTGCGGCTCGTTACCCAGGGGTCGAGTCAGTGGTGTGCACAGGCAGCACACGGGCAGTGACGACTCCATGCCTGGACACACCGATCAAAGGTACAGAAACCACATGGAACCATGCCGCTGTCGAGGCCGCATACGCTCCAACATACACGGATGCAGCCCTCCACGCCCACGCCGTCTACAGCGCACAATTCGTAAAGAAGGAACAGGCCGCGTACTGGTTCTGGACGCGGACGAATCCACACTACCGCTTCAATATAGTCGCGGTGAGCGTCACATGGGGCCAAATCGTATCGACAGCGAACCAGGGCTATCTCTCCACTTCCGGGTTTTTGAACGGACCCGAGAACTTCCTGGTCATGGCCTCGCGTTTGGTTCCGCACTGGTGCTGTGACGTGCAGGATATGGCCCAACTACATGTCGCTGCTGCGACCGGGAGCGATGTCACCAATGAGAGGATATTTGCCTTCGTACTCTGATACGCCACAAGGCAGATAGCGGATGCTTTGCGGAAAGTCAAACTTGAGTATGACTGGGGAAGGGATTATCCGGAGGAGGGCCGGTGCTTGCTCGAAGTGCCAAACCAGCAGTTGCTGTGGCAAAACTTGGATGGCGGTTCATCGGCTCCAGGCAACCGTTGGTGGTAATGACCGGCAGAGATCTGGAAAGGGATCGTGTGTTCGATATCCTGCACCATTCGACGAAAGAACATGGACTAAACCTTCGAAGCTTTCGCTAAGAACGTCGAGTTGAGCTTGTTGTTCCCATGTATTTTAGACTTCAAGTCAGTGATCACAGAATTTTAGCCATCGAAGCAACAAGCGGGTAAAACGACAGAGTGCCTAGAAAGCTTCCACAACCTACAGACACTCAGTAACAGACGGTCTCCGCCTACCCGAGACACCTGGATGGCTCACTTCCGAAAAGACCATTGACCATACGTACCAAATCCTCACATCATCGATTCTCGAAATTTTGCATTTCCTAGGATTACGCAACTTGATACGCGTATAGCATTCTATAACCATCGAAAACCATCTTTCCGAACTCTTGGAGCATCTGCGCCGACGTGGCACCGACACCGCTGAACGCCAAGTACCCCTGAGCATCACGAGCCCCTGAATATCGCGGTAGTTGTGTGTTTGGCACATGAAGAGAAATGCCTGTTTTTTTGCGTCGGAACATGCAACAACGCAGACAAGCACGGATGAGATCAACTCACGGAGAAACAGGACGCGGATGACGGCACGGATCGATAGTCAGCCACGAAGGTTATCTCAGTCCGTCTGGCAGCGGGCTGATCCTGCATTGATATGCGTAGATTAAAATTTGTCTAACATTGTGTATGGGGCCATAGACGTCCTATGCTACGCTGCAGTAGGTCTGCCTGGCAAGTCTTTCAAAGGAACCTGCGACTCATCCGAGAACCTTGGTTCTTGTTGACGGCCCGAGAAATTTAATTGTTCTTGAATCGGCCTGTCCTGTGCAGAAATCCTTCCGCTCGTTGGCCCCGCGACTACTGTGCGGTCTGAAGGAGAAGAGTCGCTGTCTGAATCCGCAACGTAAACCTGCACCTCCGTCTGTCGAGAGATGCCTTTGATGTCTTCTCGCTCGTTGTTGTCCAATTGTGAGTGGCCCATGACCCGAGCTGTAGATTTGGCAGCGTTGCCGACGTAGTCGCGATCACGCCCAGCGTTGAAGGTACGTTGGTGGAAAGATACACCTTCCGGATAGCCCTGGGGGAAGGGGTTTGCAGATGACGGCCCGACAACGTCAATCTCAGAGCTGCGGGCAACCTTCACAATGAGGTCTGCCATGGACATCTCGATATACAGTTTGACCATGTATGCGATTGGGTGAAATTGAACGTAGACGACCTGGTTTGGTAGGGACATGAGGCCGATAAGCATAATCTGCAGCTCAGACGTCAGAGACTACGATCAGAAATGGAACATCCAGACGAAAGAAGCTTACGTCCATGCAGACCGATAATATTCCCAAGCGAGTGTAGTAGCCAATGAGCGGCTTGTATTTGCGGAGACCATGGTGCTTGATAAGGCGAGCATCGACGACATGGATGAAGTACCAGTTCAGTCCAGCATCAACGAGGCAAATAAGAACTTTAGACGTGCGGTCCCAGTATTTATTGATGTGGACATATCTATGGTAACATCAGTGCTTGCGTCAAAATAGAGAACGCAGCGGGCGACTTACGTAGAATTGACCGGAGGATCCATATGAGTGGGTATCCAGATGCAGAAGACGGCGATATTGACGCATGTGATGAAAGCGGCAGTTCCCCATTTCAGTTTTGCCGCCGTAGCTCTCCGTTCTGCGATGATGGCAATCCGGTTTATGATGATTTGTAGTAGTAATTGAACCTCAAAAACATAACAGAAAAGGACAAAGAAGAGGACCAACGGCCTGCAATCGCTGTCAGATTAAACGATTGTGAAAACTTAGAAGTTAGAACATACGTAGCTTGAAGTGTTCCGTGGAGGAATAGATAACCCAGTATTCCGATGATAAGATTTGCAAGAATCTCCCCCAGATCATATACACATACGCAGAGCGTAACGGGGATTTGTTCCTCTTGGTTTGTCGATAAGCCTTCCATACTGTCAAAACGCCGAATCCCAGAGTAAAACCTGCTGCGGCAGCAGCGAGCTGAAAGTCGCCCGACGATGACATGGAAAAGGCAAAGATATTAAGAGACGCAGACCCGGGAGAAGGACGGTTAAAGGAAACGATGAAAGCCTATGACAAAAGAATGTCACGACTCGCCAACAGCCACTATGAAACGGGCGCTGTGGTCAGAGGTATCTTAGCCTTCACGAACGACACAGTGCGCAGAGGCGTGGCTATGTGCCGGCTGCCGAAGTTTTGTGCATGGCCAGAGCACGCCATGGTCCCGCGGACAGCATCCGTACACCGATCCCGAAGAAAGAAACAAGCAGCGTGGTCCCTTGATTTCGAGTGGAGGACATCAGTTTGAAAGCACACTTAAGCTAGTGGCATTGCTTGTCTTTGAGTGGTCAGGTGTACGGGATTAAACGTTGGGTACAGCAGTCCCTGCTGCATGTGTTGCAGCTCCCTCAGGGACCTGGCAGGCTGGCTTAAGTTCTCCAGGTGGGTCTTGTTTTGGAGCAAAGGCTGTACTTCGATCGTGCATTGCATGATCGATTCCGAAGTTCGGAAGCCAGCACACACGTAACAGGAGATATTTCTTGGAGTCTGGGGTATACCAAGTGGGTTTTCGATGCGATCCATGCGCAGACTATGCAAAGAAGTCTGACCCGGGCCCTTTTCTGGACCTTGAGTGAGGTGGCAATCGGAGCTGTCGTGACATCTCGTCCCTTACGCAAACTGAGCGACGCTACATCGAAATTATTTGGAAATTTCTAGCCTGCAGATCGAAGTAGTCTATCCGTGTCAGCTACACATCAGGTAGTACTAACCGTAGGCTTTATCCAAAAGTAACCCGAATCACACCAGTCGAGGTTCTCGCTGCAACTGACATTATTCTTGCAACGTTGATGTCGCGGTAAACGGTTGCAGAAGAGCGTTCAACTTGCCACGCTTGGCTTCAGCACCGTCCTCGATGGGTACGCGGAAGTAGTGAGAGCGCAGTGGTATTAGGGCCGCCGTATTGACCGTTGACGGCAAACGGTGGTTGAGAGCTAGCGTGTCTGGCTTCCGCGCCGACGTGGCCAGAGGACAGGGGTCAGGACTGTCGGCCCATGGTGCCTGGCTCTGGTCAGAAAGCCAAAACAAATGGAGGCCAGATAGCTTGGTTGGCTGTTGTTATATGTATCAAGTAGATGGCACGGTAACAGAGGATATAGCAGAGGATATCGGGGCGTGATGCAGACCACAGTTGATAGAGAAAAACATCAAGACCTCGTAACGAAGACGGCCTTAGCCCTCTAAAACGCTCCGATCAAGGAACCACTGGGGAGACAACTGTTAATCGACAGGTTCTTCGGGAAGTTGATCGCTTCGACGAATCAGGATGCGAGCAAGCGTGCAGCAGGCTGCCGATGTTGTTCCGCAGACGGTGGAGCGGTCAAAAGGAGACGTGAACTCGACGAAGTCAAAGCTGCTGACGTCTTCGAGCAATTCTTTGCACGCTGGCGGCCCTACTTGTGGAACCGGAATATCTGTTCCCGGACACAGTTTCTCCGCCAAGGACGCGCCATGGTTTAATGGCCTCTACTTGAGGCAAGGAACATCGGCAGGGCAAGATCGAACCGTCCGTCCACACTAGAAACGCTCGTCTCGAACAGCGGGGTGGATTGGGAACAAACGTGGATTGAGCCAACTAATCGGTAAACATGGACTTCTAAGTCCATCCGATTCCTCCATCCTAGACCCAAGAATGCTCCCGTCTTCCACCAGCACCAAGTCGCGCTCACTCCGCCCTGAAATACCCCTCAAAACGATCATTCCCATCAATTCCACATTCCCTAACCGTATAGTAGCACGCCATGAGCAGATTGGGAAACCTCATCGTCCAATAACCCAGATAACCCCCACCCCGAAGGGCACCGACCCTCTTCTGTACCTCGACCGGCATGTCCTCGTAATGGTTGACCTTGTTCCTCAGAGCGCGCAGCAGATCCAGCATGCGTGCACCGCTGTACTTGCGCTGCTTGCCGAGTGTCTGGATGAATGCAAAATCGAGCTTGTCTAAGAAGTCCAGTTCGCCCTGCTTGTTCTTGGGTATCACACCAGCCGCAAAGTCCTCCAGGATCGCCAAGTGCTCCGACGGCGGATCGCGAGGCTCGTGTTCGAAGTGGTCGCTCACATCCACCAGGAATCTCAGCCGCTTCTCGGGATTCCAGAAGAAGGGGTGGCACAATACTTGAGCGGCCGTGGGCCGGTGTTCGGGCTGCTGCGCCAGCATCGATTTGATCAGCTGGCGGGGTTCTTCCGTGTCGACGCCAAGATCGAAGAGTTTGTTCATGTTCTCCGCTCTACCCAGCTTGATGTTGCGTTCGCGCATCTGGATCCAACCCTCTTTGTCGTCGAAGGGATGACAGCCGCCCGTCAAGACCCAGAAGAACAGGCAGCCGAGCGAGAAAATGTCAGCTGCGCGCTTGACGCCTGATGCACCGCCGCCACTAGCGCTCTCGCTGGTCGTGGGGTGGCCTGGCGAGCTGCCTTGTTGTGAAAGGGTGTCTTTCGGTTGGAGGATCAATTCCGGCGCCTTCCAGCCGCAGGTACCAGCGCTGGCGGTGGGGTCGATCAACGTGCTGACGTTCTCTGGCAGTGTTTTGCACAAGCCGAAATCGCTGATCACAAGGCGAAGGTCGTCGTCTTTACGTCGGGGGTAGGCGACGAGGATGTTCTGAGGCTTGATGTCGCGATGGATGATGCGATCATAATGCAGATGGTGCAGGCCAGCGACAATCTGACGGAGCGCCTTTGGTACATCCTTCTGAATCTCGTGAAGCAATCTAGTGAGCTGCTCCCTCCGAGCCTCGTCACGTGCACTGTCCGGACTGAAGAGGTCCCACAGACTTGCTTGACAAAGCTCGACGGCAATGTAAAGAAAGTGTTGGTCGCGCTCTTCGCAGTAGTATCTAACGACATTCGGGTGATCGTCACTCTTGGAGAGGAATGTTATTTCTTGATCAGCCAGTTCGTAGTATTGCGAAAGCATGCGTTTCACGGCAACGTTAATCTTCTTCTTCTGCAAGTCCTTAGTAATTGTGATGCACAAGCAGGACGAGAAGAACTCACTCCGAATGTTCCTTCAAATACGCAAGTTCCGGCGGATCCATGTCCGATAACCCTATCTGTGTCGATGACGAGGTTGTTTATCTGGATCTTCCCTTTGACGTTGGGGCTCTCCGATTCCGCGACAGTGATGGCCTCAACAGCATTTCTGGCTTCCGCCCCGCTAGCTTGGCTGTTGTTGCGTTTTCGTTGCTGAGCTTCAAGCTGCTGCTCCCGCTTCTCTTTCTGCTTGCGGCCTCCACGCACACCTCGTCGAGCCTTTGGCTTCGCCGGAGTGTCGTCCACTGGTGGTCCGGGAGGATATGCCGCTTTGTCGACATTCTCCGCAGCCTCGGCAGATGGGTCCGGTGTGAAGGACGGTTGAGACTCGACTTCAGAACCATTTGTAAAAGTTTTCTCAATGGCTGGCTCAGCCTCTCGAATTTTGGTGGGTCAGCAGATGTGTCGTCGACCAGCGCGGCACTAGAAATAGGCATTGTATTGTCGGGCTGTGACACTGATACAGTGGGGACAGTCGCCCCAAGGTCAATAGGTGTGTTCCGATTCGTAAGGGCCTTAAAGCCAGGTACCTTGTCGAACAGTTGCTTCTGTGCAAGGTACAAAACGAAAATGAGTAAAGGTATGATCACTGTCCAGGGCGAAGGCATTTCGGTCCACTTGTTGTGGGGTGAGTCAAGATCGTATGGTAAAGATGCACTTTCCGCAGGCATATCGATGGCCGAGGGCGCTTCTGGTCCGGAAATGGTAGGAATGTTTTGCTGGGCGCTCATAGCTGATAGAGGGTGGATTCCGACCAGCTTCGCTCGCTGCTTTGCCAAAGGAGAGGCGTAAGACAAGCCGTCGGAGTCTTGATGCCATGAATGAATGGAGTAGCAGGATGCTCGTGTTGCGCCTTGAGTGATGGTTGGATAACTTTGTTCAGACAAGGCGTACCAGCTGCCGCTTTCGGTGCAATTGACAAATATGTCCGAGGTTTCAGGCAGGCCATCGGTGGGACCGACCGGTTGAGGAAGGATTACGAGCGAGGCGACCGTCGAGACATCATCGAATGGCCGAACAATGTCGTACACACGGGCCACAGGCGATGAGAATTTGTGACTGAACATTGGACGCTGCCAGTCTGCCACAAAGCCATTTGTTTTGGTGTGATCCCAAGCAGAAACGCTCCCGTCAAATCTGCTGTATATGTACTTGTTGTCCATTGTTGAGGCATACTGGCTGTGAAGGTCTTTGTCACGGTTGTTTGGGCCCCACTCGAAGTAGCGTATGGTGCAGATGGTCTCGCCAGTATCCCGATTCTGAATTGCAACAGTGTACTCCGTCCTCCCAAGCATCAATGTGCCGACCGTTTCACACTCGTCATCTTTTCCCTCCAAGGCGTTCACCTTCCTGCAGTTCCTGTCATCGTTGACAACTGGTCCGGCTGAACTAAAGACCTTCAAGATGTTGCCGTTGCGCGCATCGACAGTATAGAGTGTGTTCTTCTTCTCTGCGGTGTAAACCACAGGCGGATCTTCTCCAGCATGCGGTGACAGCTCTTCAGCGAGCTGCTTTACTGTCAATCCCGTCTTCTGCATGCGCCCGGGGGCGTACAGGTAGAGACTCCCGTCCTGTGATGGTTCCACAATCCAGAGGAAATCATCGTCTCCCGTCAGATCTTCAGAAGCCGATTTGTTACTCTTGTGGTATATTGTCTCCACCATGGGCCTATCGGTCTCCAGCTCCCATCTGGAGGCCCCCGTCTCCCTGTCCATTGCGTGAATCTTCCCATCGACGGTCGCCAGGAGTATAATGTCCTCGACTTGCCAATCCTGCAGAGACCGCGCCGGGTGTCGCGAAGAAAGGCCAGCGGATGCTGACCTGGCAGGAGGTGCTCGAACAGCCGCATCGGCCGGAGCATAAGTCGCAAGGGCGCGCTCATTTGTGGAAATCACCGCGGTGTCCTTTCCGTTTCTGTGTGCGGTTCCTAAGTGTGTCGATCGACCGGATCGTTGCTTGTTGTTGAGGGCCGGATGCTCCGGAGGTGACCGGTGGAGGGCATTGCTTCTAGGCTGCTGCTGCTGAGCTGCCGTAAAGAGTGGTAGGACGATCAATAAGAGTAAGGCATTACTCAATGTGAGAACTGAGCCAGGGGTCGTCTTCGCGTCATGTCTTCATGGGTCCAGCGATGTAGCAATTCTAAGACCCTTGTTGTTGCTCACCAGACTCGAAAGGAGCAGGTGTGAGTTGTGGGCATCAATGAATATGTGTGTGTGGAGTGATATGGAAGGAGGTCGAAGGACAGGAAAGTTGGGCGTGGGACGTCTTGTGTGTGGGTGCACGGTGGGCTGAGAGAAATCTGGGCGCCTGTTGTGGGGATGATCTTCAAGGGAGCTCGTTTCGGCGTAAGCGCATGCCGTAAGCGCGGTCCGTGTGATCCTGCGATAGAGGCGGTTGATTGCTGATACCGATTCTCTTTCCGAGACGATTCATCGAGGTGCGCAATGTGAATAGCCTCAGTGTAAGTATGTTCACACACTCCTCCCTGTTGGTATGATTGTTGATACCCCAGGATGCGTCTAGTCGAGACGACTGGGACGGTGCCTCGCTTGGTCAATAGACCCTGTCGAGTTTGCAGGGATCCGCAGGTCACGTGTGCGCCATCTTTCCTTTTCTCAGAATCACCGATGTGGAAAGGCTGGGAACCGTTGCTGTCACGAACGTAAACCGCTGCACCACCCACACGCATTGTGTGATGCACACACGCCACCGGGTCGCGCGTGTGCATCACAACATACGCGCTCGATGTCGCACAACTCGAAAAGCTCGAGTCGAGGTTGCTGTAGCGGTACGGCACGCTCCGAGACCAGCCATCCAATTTTTCCATCTTTAGCTGACTAATTGCCTTATCCTATACATTTTCCGCAACTCATGTAACTACCCCATCTTTCCGACTAGCCATCCTGTTCTTTGGCCCGTAAGTATTTGTTGCAACAAGAACGACAAGCGCACGAATACAGCCGCCCAACATTGGGCGAAGTGTAAAGTACAGATTTATATCAGCTTGCGAGGCCTGCAAGATCTCTCGATTGCTGGGACAGGTGAAGGTACAACTCGAATGATTGATCACTGCCCAGTTGTCTCCCTGGCGGCTCTGTTGCGGCTTTTCATGCGTTGGAAAATGAATCAGCCATCATGTCCGCGTGGTTGGCGCTGTTTTTCCTGTTTATTGGTATTGCCAGTAAGAAAATATGGTTGCCGGTTTGATGCGCGCCTGCCACGATGCGTAGAGGCTGGCGTGCAAGAGCTAATGCCTCACTATCAAAGACCAGGCCAAGATACAACAAGGAACTGTCGCCATTCCACGGCATAACTGGGTAGGCGCGATGGGAAGTTAACATACGGGATTGCGAGACATCTATTCTCGCTTCTCTAAACCAATGGCCATAACGACGCACTAACTCTCTGTCGAATCGTCAAGTATGTCAAGATGGTGATGTCCTCGCTGACATGGAATGTTTCACACTGAGGTAGGACACGACCGGTGTCGCCTGTGATGCAGGTGCTGAGCTGAGGTGCTTTCCTATCCGGATGAAGCCCCGCATGCTCTTTCCATCTCCACTCCAACCCCGTTTTCCCTCCCTTTAAAATCGTTGTCACAGCGCCATCCACAACACATCAACAAACACATACTCTCTTTTCTTCTCTCATTCTCTATATCTCTCTTCAACACGGCGAAATCGCACACAGATTGTCAATATGCTTGTCCGCCAAAGATCCAATAAGCCCGCGACGAGCACCGCATCCAAAACCAATGCGATGAACCACCCCATTCGCGACGCCGCACTCGTCGCGTTCAAAGCCAATCCGAAGAAGACACAACAGAAAAAGTGCATTCACCCAGCCTGCGGCAAAATTGGGCACGTGGAGAGCGAATGCTGGGTGAAGCATCCGGAAGCCAAGGTCAAGAAGGGCGCCCAACCAAAGAATGGTACTACAGCCATGCCGCACAACCCCGCCGCTAGACTCAGCAACTGCGAAGGCAACCGAACTCTCTCATCACCGAAGAAGCCCCACCCCTGCAAACCAACCTCCAAGCCAGCTTCCAACCGGTGCTCCTTCCTGGAGCTCCCCGCTGAGTTGCGAAACCAGATCTACGAACATGTATTTCCGCCCGAGACCGTCGCTCTGCGACCCAACAGCCCGATCGACAAACAGCATCCCTTCAAAACGCACCATGGAAAGCCACCGATCACGCTGCAGTGCACCAGAGTCATGGGCAAACAGCACGTTGTCGTCTCCGAGTTCGTACGGTGGAGAAAATCGATAAGCGCACTTGTTTTAACATGCCGGAAAGTCTTCGTGGAAGCCGCGCCGTACCTCTACGCCAACACGACCTTTTTCTTTGAAGACCCCAAGCGAATTCAGGCGTTTATGGACATCGTTCGACCAGAACACCTGGCCTTCATCACAAACATACGACTCTACTGTAACACCTATGGTTCTCCGAACGCCTTCAACATGGGATCCTGGGAAACGGCACATCTGACACGCTGGACTCAAGTCTGTCAATCACTCGCGTCCAAGCTACCCAGCATCACATCGTTACACATCACCATATCGCTTAACAAGGTGCAATACCTCCGCTTCCCTTCACGTGGAAACACTTGGGACACAGCCATCCATCATCCTTTTGCGGCACTGAAGCCGCTCTCAAGCCTCTCCACCGTCACCATTAGGGTCCTTGACCGCGACTGGTCGGCTGCGCTCAAAAGAAAACAGATCAACTTGCAGAATTTCTGCGATCCAGAATCTCCTCATCCTATTTGGGCGGTGGCGGCCGCCGACATTAGACGGTTCATTGGAGCTCCGCCAACGCATCTACACAAACGGCGGGTGCACGCTAGATACCAACAGCACCTGGTGGGCATGCAGAAGGAGCTAGCGAAGGGTCTGGCGATGGTTGTGAAAGGACACGAAGTGGAGGATGCGATGACGGGTCTCAAGACTGCTCAGAAGGCGTGGGTAGAGTTCCAGGAGCAGCCGGCGCTGACTGGCGGACTGTGGCTGTAACACTTCAATGACTGATTGGGCGGCGCATGCATGGTGGAAATGCGTGGATGACAGCAAGTGGGAAGAGAAGAGATTTGCCTCCAGCCCATCGGTCGAGAGAGCCGATCATTCAACTGTTGCATGGTGACTGCAATGCTGATCCAGTTGGGACATGGCCTATGTGAGTGGCCATCACAACGCTTCCCTTTCAGTTTGCAGTCATGTAGCAGTACACATCTTGTATATCGACGCTTCCGTATCTATTTTTTTGATCGAATCTGACGTGCAATCCTAGACGCTCGGTTCGTCTGAGCAAGTGTTAAGAATTGTTTGAAAGTCGTGAAAAGATGTACTAATGTCAGAAGGGGTTGTGTGTGCAATGATAGGTAGAGGTGGGCTTATAACAGTACCGCTATAGGCACCACCAGCTCTAGCATTTACAGTCGCCGACCCGACCTCGACAGTCACACGAGAACTCATATATTGGACAGGACAAACAAACACATCACTGGAGCCGATATAGACCTTGGCGTCACCGGTGGTTTTGTCGTGGACGTCAACGACCCTTGCGGTGTCGTCACCCTTCTCCAAGGCTGTGTGAGTTGTGGAAGGGTAGCAGGAGGTCACGCGGCATACCATTGACATGCTGCAGGCCGAGTACATGTATCCAGAAAGGTCTGGGCAGGTAGCTTGGGACACTGCTGGTCTTGTATTACCAAAGGCCTAGAGAATTTGCGGAGATACACTGTATCCCAATGTATCCATTCTCCACATGTACTTCCTTGATCTTCAGATCTTTTTGGCCGCGATTACTCCGCGTGAGTTCTCTGCTGGCAAAGCGTGGGGACTGAATGGGAGCCTGCCGCGCCCAACCCAGTTCTATTGCTCTTCGAAGAGATCTCTCGTTGTCTGCAAAACAAGATGTCTCAGAAGCCAGTTGTTTGCGGCAAGAGTTGTGGTTGTTGCACACGTCTAGACCCCGATGTTCGACTTAGCGGTTCGGCGAGTCAGCTGCTTGGCTCGGCCCGCGTTAAAATCGGCTCGTTGGCATTCGTCATGCCATTGACTCACGGTTCTGCCGGGCGGTGGTCGTCGATGGAAGGGAAAAGAGTCATCAGAGTCACCCATTCTGAGTAATCGCGGGCCTCAGGCACAGCACAGTAAACAGACGGGCTGTGCCTTTGGCTTGTGATTGCCACTGTTACATACAATAACACACCTTTGCCTTCCACACCAACCAATTCACACTCATCTACTCCACCTACTCGTACTGAGTTTCTGCGTCTTTTTCTTTGTTTGTTCAAGCAGGCCAACACATTATTTCAAGCCTGCACTTTCCTTCTTCGTTTGCTCCACCTTTCGTTGTCGCGCCTTCGCCTCATTCAACACTACCACAATACACTTACCCAAGCAGAATCAGCAGCGTTCAGGTACCTCAGCGATGACGACCGTAGGACCAGCGTCAGCTTCCAACACGTCAGAGCCTGCTCGCTCAAGTCCACGACCTCCAAGACACCGCAGGCCGCGTGCAGAGAGACCGGCAAACGATACACAGTCAGATGGCACACCACAGCAGGAAGGCGGTGCATCGCGAAGAGGTGGAAGGGGTTTTCGTGGTGGCCGCGGTGGCGGCAGAGGCGGGCACGCGCGCGATGCATTGCTGGCTCTCCGCCCTTCCTCATTAGCTCCGGTCTCGTCAACAGAACCATCCAGTGCAGAAGCGTCGGCGACAGAACAGGCAGCACCTCGCCGCCATCAACCGACAAGAGGAAGAGGTGGCCATAGACCGCAAGAGCAAAGGACAGTCAATGGCAGAGCATTCGGCGGCCAACTTACCCAGGAAGAGCCAGAATCTGCGCAAGGATTACAAGCTGCTGTACTCGACTTTGTACCAGGACAACAGCACGCCCATCATTCCCACTCCACTAACCAGACAAGGCCGCGTGGTCGCCGACCTTCCAAATCTTCTGCGCCGGATCTAGCGACCCGAATCCACGAGGACATTGACAACGGACATTACGAGTGTCTGATATGCTTCAGCGACGTGCAGCGGAACTCCAAAGTATGGTCATGTAAGACATGCTGGACTGTGTTTCACCTTGGTTGCATCAAGAAATGGTCTACGAACGAAGGATCTGCAGCAGCCCAGCAGCACAGTGCACAGAACGGCGAAATACCCCTCCCCGACAGTGGAGATGTCCCGGCTGTAATCTGCCCAAGGACGTGCTGCCAAAGACCTACACTTGTTGGTGCGGAAAAGAGCAGGACCCAAGGCCGTTGACAGGCATACCACCGCATTCTTGTGGAAACACCTGCGGTAAGGAGAGGGTCCGGAAATGCCCACACCCCTGCCAGCTCACGTGCCACGCCGGCCCCTGCCCTCCGTGTACGTACATGGGTCCAACTCAAAGCTGCTTCTGCGGCAAGCACGAAGCTACACGGAAGTGTGTCGATACCGACTACGACGCTGGTTGGAGCTGCGGAGAGCTTTGCGGAGACATCATGCCCTGCGGAGAGCACACATGCCAGCGGCCGTGTCACGAAGGCCTCTGTGGAGCGTGTGAAGTTCGAGTAGATGCTCGTTGTTACTGCGGTAAAGAGAGCAAGGCTATCATCTGCGCCGAGCGGGGTGAAGAGAAGTCCAGCGCCTTGAATCATAAATCTGAGGACGGTCAAGAGGTGGAAGAAGTGTGGACAGGAAGCTTTGAATGTGGAAATACCTGCGATAGACCTTTCGACTGCGGAATTCACCATTGCGAGAAGGGTTGTCACCCACAACAAGCTGAGTCCGAGCACTGTCCCCGTTCGCCAGACATTGTCTCACACTGCCCTTGCGGCAAGACGAAGCTTTCCGACATTACTACCGCACCACGGTCGAAGTGCACTGACCCAATCCCCAACTGCAACAAGCCATGCGGCAAGACTTTGGACTGCGGTCATCCATGCGAGCAGTTGTGCCACTCCGGAGACTGCTTGCCATGTTTGAAGAAGGTCAAAATCTCATGCCGATGCGGGAGGAACATTTTTGATAGTATTTGCCATCAAGGAACGATTGAGCCTCCACAGTGTATGCGCGTTTGCAGAGTTACACTCAACTGCGGTCGTCATGCTTGCGATGAGCACTGTTGCCCAGGCGAGCGCAAGGCCGCTGAGCGGCAAGCGGCAAAGAAGAAGCACCGACCAATCGACTCCGCTCCCCGGCCAGTTGACGATGGATTCGAGGCCGAACACATCTGCACCAGATCCTGTGGCCGCCCATTGAAGTGTGGCAACCATGTTTGCATGGAGCTCTGTCACAAGGGCCCTTGCGGTTCGTGTCGCGAAGCAATCTTCGACGAGATCTCGTGTCAATGTGGCCGTACTGTCCTTCAGCCACCTTTGCCTTGTGGAACCCAACCACCTCCTTGCCGCTATCAGTGCGAGCGTCTAAAGGAGTGTGGCCATCCGCAGGTTCCACACAACTGCCATGGCGACAGCGAAGCTTGCCCGAAATGCCCCTTCCTGGTCGAAAAGCGCTGCATGTGCGGCAAGAAAACGCTGAAGAACCAGCCATGTTGGCTTCTAGACGCTAGCTGCGGTCAGCCTTGTGGCCATAAGTTGAAATGCGGTTCTCACACCTGCCGCAAGCCGTGCCACCGACCAGGAGAGTGCGAGGATGCCGGCGGACGCGCGTGTCAGCAGCCCTGCGGAAAGCCAAAGAAGGTCTGTGGCCACCCAGACGAGAACACATGTCACGCGCCATTTCCATGTAAAGAAGACAAGCCTTGTCCGTACAAGGTCTTCATTACCTGCGAGTGTCAGGTTCAAAAGCAGGAGATGAAATGTAACGCATCCAAAACCAGCGAAGGCAACCTGAACAAGAGTCTTCCCTGCAACGAAGAGTGTGCTCGGCTGGAGCGCAATCGCAAGCTCGCTCTTGCCCTCAATATCGATCAAACAACCCACGTCGAAGGCGGTGACCACATTCCCTACTCCAAGGAAACCCTTTCTCTGTTCTCCGCTAACCCCCAGTGGGCGCAAACCCAAGAGCGTGAGTTCCGCGTGTTTGCAGCTGCAGACGACAAGAAGCGCTTCCGCTTCAAGCCCATGCCAGCTCAGCAGCGGGCTTTCTTGCACTCTCTGGCTGAGGACTTTGGTCTGGATTCTGAGAGCATGGATCCGGAGCCTCACCGCCACGTTGCGGTCTTCAAGACGCCAAGATTTGTGACAGCGCCTAGCAAGTCGCTAGCAGAATGTGTCCGCATCAGAATTTCGCAGCGCGCCACGGCTGGCAAGGGTGTGGCAAGTGGAAATACATCGGATGGCGAATCATCGAAGAAGCCCGTGAAGGCAAATGATGTCGGTGAACCATACAACAGCTTCGTCATAGGCAATCCCAGATTTGGTCTCACTGTCGAGGAGGTGCGCGCCGAGGTTCAGACGGCAGTGCCCAGCGCTGCTAGCCTTCAGCTCGACATTGAGTTCCTTCCGAGCGAGGAAGTGGTGCTCAAGGCGCTGAATCATTCTCTGAACCAACACGACTTAGAGCAAATGCTAAAGAACCTGGCTCCGGCAATGAAAAACGCCATTGCAGGCAAGGCTATCGGAAAGCTACAGCTCTGCCATACCGACAGCAGCCTTAACATTCTCAGACGGGAAACTGAAACCGGCACGGCTGACGGATGGAGCAAGGTCGCAGCCAAGGGTGCAGCGCCCAGAAGGCCTGTCCCACAGGCTACCGCAGCTAGCGGCGGAAACCGATGGGCCGCCCTGAGTGGAAGCAAAGTCACCTTCTCGACTAAGAAGAAGGAGAAGGTTCCCAAGAAGCCCGTCATGGATGTGGTAGACGATTGGGAAGCGGAGATGGCTGCCGAGGAAGCCAGGGAGTCTGGTGCTAGAGATAGTCAAGCGGAGGCGGAGGCAGATGCAAGCAGCGCCGCTCATACGGAGGATGAGACGTCTAGGAGGGGATCTCTGGAGGAGAATCAAGAGGTCGCCGGTGAGGCGAGTGCACAAGGTGCTGTAGCTGCCGCTACTGGCGCTGTCGAGCCTCCTAAGGCTGGCGCAGAGGCGGAGGTTGGAAGTCAGGAGGCCATTGCTGCCCAGGCTGAGCAGGAGGATGGTCATCAGGTTGAGACCGAGCAGATTGCTTAGGCGGCATGGATTATCTTGTATGGGGCAGGCATCGGACTGCTACTCTAAACGCTGGCGTTGCTCTTGAAGCTGAGCCTCCGCTGACCCTGTGCATGACAGTGAGTGTTCATCAGTAGCATGTAATAGCTAGCTAGAGAGTACAATGAGCAACTCAGGTTCCTAGAACTCACCTTCTCTTCCTGTTGTGCTGTTTTCCATTACCTCCCGAGTCTGCTTCTCAATCAAACGATCAACGTTTCACGTATCTCTAACAACAATACAGGATGGTTAAACATAATCGATCCGTTCAGGGGCTACGGAGAAACTAAAAGTCTGAGCCGAACTGCGGGGGTACTCTCGCAGCCTTGCAACCGTCTAAGCAGTCTGTTACGCGGGAGTCAACTCCGTCTAAGCAGTCTGTTACGCGGGAGTGGACTCCGAAAATTGCAAAGGGAGAGCGTCATCCTCCCGCATGACTGCACGCTCGAAAACCAGTTCGCCACGCATGTCGTTGTCTTTGTCGCCCTCGAACAGTCGGAGTACTGTTCGTTGCTGTGCATACCACTGCCATGTCTTTTCGTCCAATCATGTCAAAAGGCGACCTGGAAGACGGAGCCTCGCCCGACACCTCCCCGTCGGAGACAACCCCGGCACCGCGAACAAAACGTCAGCAGACGAGTATTGCATGCGACCCATGCCGAAGACGGAAGTCCAAGGTTTGTCGATCTTGTTCTACACAATTCTGACGTACAACAACATCCCCTGATAGCCAGAGTTTCGCCCTGGCAAAACCGCCATTGACCACATATGCATGCTATGATAGCTGATATATACGATGGCAGTGTGATTCGGCGCGGCCGGCATGTGCGCAATGCACCGGACGGGGAGAGGTTAAATCATGTGTGTACGACCCGGAGCGGTCAACACAACGAGTATCGAAGCGCAAATACGACGACTTGGAGAGGGAGAAGAATGACCTACAGGACTCCAAAAATCTCTTGGAATTGATCGTACAGAGAGATGAGAAGGACGCACTCGCCATCTTCCGACAGATACGCTCTGGAATTAGTCCCTCGGCAATCCTGTCCCTGCTCAGAATGGGAGATCCTACCATGGAGTCCCAGCTCACTTCAAAGAAACCGGCTCTGCCACCTCTCTGGTCTTTGGGGATCAACATATCCATCCTGCACTCCAGTGTCTATCCTTCACTAGAGCCCCTGCCTTTACGGACAGACTCTTTAGACGCAGTCGGATTGTCTTCGTCCATGTCTGATCTTAACCTTGGAGCTTCTCCGAGAACAGACTCAATGTCCGGTTCGAGTCCGCTTGTTGATGAACACGATTTGTATGACTGCCGCTTGTGCGACGTCGATGCCAGCTACTGGACTAGGGTCAAAGTGAGCAACAGAGCCGTGGCCAACTTGATCTCCGTCTACCTTTCTTGGTGCCATCCTACCACAAGACTTTTCGACCAGAACCTCTTCCTCGAGGATCTTGTTGCCTACAGACACGATTTTTGCTCGTCGGTGCTCGTTAATGCATTGCTAGCTCATGCCTGCGTAGGTCTCACTCCGACAGCCATCTCAGAGATGCTTAACTGACTATGCCTGAGCGCTTGTACATCGGTCTTGACCCCGAAGCCTCAGAGCTTGGTTTCGAGTTTTACAGAGAAGCTGTTCGTCTCTGGGATGCCCGGTCTAGGAGGCACGATATCACATCCGTGCCCGCAGCTACGATACTCAGCTTCGTCGCCAGCTCCTTTTTGACACTACGCTTGCGTTCAGCTACCTGGCCCAAGCTGTGCACGTTGCTAAGGGCCTGTCTTTGTTCCGAGGACAGGACCTGGAGATGGTGTCTGGGGTGCCTATGCCCGTGGATGGTAAAGGGATCGACGGGAGGTTATTGAGAGCACGCGCGGCTATTGCCTGGGGGATATTCAACTGGCAGACGTAAGATATCTCTCCTGCTTAGTGCGTGCAAAGCTTCCTGTTAATTTCTTCAGCACCCATGGATTCTTCATGCACCATGGGCCGATGATAATCACACCACCCATGCACGAGATTGAGAGCAATCGAGCGGAAGACGGCAAACACTGGACATCGTGGCCGCTGAAACGAAAATCTTTGTGCGGTTACCAGAGCTTGACAGACCGGGTCTCTAACGCATTTTACTCGATCCAAAACAGGTATTTGACCCTTCGACACAGTATCGAATGTGCAAACGGGCACGAGAGGTCTTTCGAGAAAGCCAAGTCGATTTACGAACAGCTTCTTGAATGGGCAGACAATCTCCCTGCAAGGCTGAACTCGGTCCGAGAAGACTTGCCTCATGTCTTGGTATTACAGTAAGAACTTTTCGCAGAATACTCGTTCCTCTATACTAAACTCTGACCAGCCTTCTATTTCATTCGTTCGTCATCGAACTATTCCGCCCTCTAGTGAAGGCAGGTCCGCATCGGCCTCCAGAGATGGAAGACCCAGTAGTCCTCGAAGAGGAGGATTTGCCCCAGAAGGTCACCGACGCATCCATACAGCAGTTGAAACGTTTGGTACTTGCATATCAAACGAACTTTCCTCTGCCTCCGGTCGCACCCGTCGTCGGACCCGTCCACGTCCTTGCCTGCCATCTCCTTCGGGAGCTCAACAACGACGAAGCACGCTTTTACTTTGCAGTATGCGTCACGTTTCTGAGAGCATGTAGCAAGGTCTCTCCATTCGGCGGATACATCACAGACGGCCTCATTGCCAGTGCAAAAGACGCATTTCGCACGACAATCTGCCGTGCAATCGGCGCTGGCCGAGCTCGAACACCGTTTGGACGGAGCAATCCAAAGAGGACCGGCTCATGCGGATGCTGATATTCCGAACGATCTGAACCCTGCGTTCGCGGACCTTCAAAACGCGAGTATCTGTGGACTCGCGATATGAAGTCGTTCAGCATCAGATGATGTAGGGAATTATGCGTAAACTCCCGTTGCGGGAGTGGTTCTGCGCATGTTTTGCTAGCCACGATGCTGTCTCGACAGTACGGAGCGCCCCAAGAAGCAGCACTCTGCGGGGCGCGACACGGATCGTAAACCGGGCGAAGCAAGGCAACAGTAAAGGGCAAGCAAGGCGGAACTGCAGCCTGTTGAATGGTTCCTCACGGGGTGCCTCTGCTTTCGAGCGGGCACGGATCGAAGCAGTGGCAGAAGCTGAGGATACGCAGGCGCACCGGCGCAACTCGTGTAGCAGGTAGCTTGAAAAGGTCACATAAGCTCAAACGCTCTGGAAGGGATTCAAGACATAACCTACCCCGTCGAACAGAGTACACAAGCAGTGTTAAATTGTTGGCAATCACATGTCGGTTGACTAGACCCTGTAAATACTAAAATCTTGGCATTGCCAATGACGTAGGGTTCTGGCCGTCTGAAGTTGGGCGACGTTGCTGTCTGAACAGACGTACCAACAACAATCCATAGTTTGCTCGCCTACTACTCATCATCTGTCATTAAACCCCTAAACTCGGCGCCTGTATTCCTAGAGCTTTCAAGTCTCATCCCCCTAGGCACCACTTCCAACATGTCGGGTGAGCTATACAACCCCGCTCGAAGGGCGATCAAAGCTAACACAAGGCAACAGCACCACCGGTCGATTACTGTAAGAACCACTGTCACACGAACAGGTTGAGGATACAGAAAGAACCTCTAACCAATCACAGACGCTACACTCGAGGTCGACTCCAAGGCAACACAGCAGCAGATTCGAGATGCGTACAAAAAGTCCGTTCTCTCACCTCTGTTTCCCCTTCCACTGGACAGCGACGCGGATTCCGTTCAACACTGGGGCAATAGACTGACAAACACGCGTGCAGGCAGGCGTTGAAGCATCACCCCGATCGCGTACCAGCCGACTCTCCAGAACGCAGCACTCGGACGAAGAAGTTCCAGCAGATCAACGACGCCTATTACACGCTCTCGGACCCCGCGAGGCGTCGCGACTACGACGCTGTACGGAGGTTCCACTTTGGTTCGGGAACAGGAGCCGGGACGGGAAGAGCCAGTGGCAGGACGTCTGGCTACGCGAGCGATGCGGACGAAGAGGTGCCACGGCCAGAGCCGGCAGCAGGATCAGGAGGGTTCGACTGGTCGAGCTTCCCCGGAGGCTTCCCGTGGTCAGCATTCGGGTTCGGGGGACAAGCGAAGAACGAGGCGGACGCAAACAAGTTCAGTGACGAGCAGTTTGGAAGCGTGTTTGAAGAGATGCTCAGGTAAGTGCATGCTTTTCCATTCAAGACCACTATCCGCACACTGTAACGTCTGGGGCAGTGTACCCATCGAGGAGCGCGATCCCCGGACCTATCTTCATGAGATCGAAGCACTATGCATTGAGAAACGCCATGGTTCTTCCACTAACAACATGCAGGGAAGAGGGAATGGCTGAAGGTGACAATGCGCATCCGACTGGCAAATTCTGGTCCATGATTGGCGCCATCAGCGGCGGCGCAATGGGCTTCATCATTGCCAACGCACCGGGTGCTATCGCGGGTGCGGTCGCTGGCAACAGACTCGGCGCAGTAAGAGACAACAGAGGCAAGAGTGTATACGCCGTTTATCAGGAACTGGAACAACCGCAGAAGATGAAGTTGCTCAGCGAACTGGCCCAGAAGGTGTTCGCGCACGCCATCAGCTGAGTTCGCGCGGGACAAGCTTTTTCGAGATTTGGATAGAAAATGTTCCGGCGTTGGAGGGGCACGGTTTATGAAATACCCTAGGTAGCATGTTGAATATGGCTGTGGTGCCCCGTGTCTTGATTCGCACCTCTTGTCGCCACCGACAGTTGAACGGCTTGGTGAGATCTTTGAACTGGCCAAGGGAGGCCGAAACAGATCCCTCGGAGGAGGCCCAGAGTGTTCATCGTGACACGGTCTGCGTGTCCCGATCGAGGAGTTCGCGGGTTGCAATGATCTCGGCTTGGTCGTAGCCATCCCAGCCCTTTTCGCCTGCTGAGCTCCGTCGAATGATCTCTGCTAACTTGGAGGTTGAGAGCTCATTTAGGCGCTGGACTGATGAGAGGGTTGGTGGTGCCAAGTCGCCGCCTTGTGCATTCGACGATGCTGAGGCGGGTTTGGAGGTCTTGTTGAGGGTCTCAAGGAGCCGGCTAGTTGTCTGAGGCAAGGGGTTAGCAGTTTTCAAGCGCAAGTGAAACAAGCCCTCTCACCAACTTGAGCCCATAATAGCCCCTCAGGTAGTCGTCGCAGAGCTCGATACTGCGGCAGAACCTCCTCATGGCCTCGCTCAGTGTCTTGAGCTTGTCTCCATCACTCTCGGCTGCGTTGGCCGAGATGTATGTCGCTTCACCCAGTCTTGCATGGATCTGTGTAAAGGGTCAGTTGCTGTGTCGTCTGAGCCATGTTAAAATAGCAAACGACCATTGCTCGCTCCAACTTCTCTGGGCTAGACTAGACTAGCTTATGATGAAGTCATGTGGAAGGTGTCGTGGCCACGCCTGTCCCATTCCAAAATGTCCTTCTATAAGCGGAAGGAGCACCGGGCCCATCCTGACCCAGCTGCTGAACAATGTGCCGCGATTTCCGCAGCTACCATGCAAATGTGAGATGCGGATAAGAAGACTGAGACTCACATTCCACGCATTTGGCGTGATCAGCAGCACCTCCTCCAGGCAGAAGATCGCCTGGGAATACGCCCCTTGGCTGATGTACATATCCGCCAGCTCGCTCCAGGCCTCCGCATCGATGGGGCTCGCATCCAGCAGTTCCCTCAGCGCTCCGATCGCATCGCCAACCCTTCCCATGCTCCTCAGCAGCGCGACCCGCCGTTTGCGGATCGGCATGTTCGTAGGCGTTTCCTTCAGCACATCCTCGTAGCTCCGCAATACCTCCTCCAGCGCTTTGTCATCCCGGGCCGTGGCTTCACGATACAGTCCATTCAGCGCTTGGACCCGCTCGTTGTTGGCACCGAAGCGGTCGGTAAGCTCTTCCAGACAGAGGTATGCCGATTCGTTGTCGCCAGTGCGCAGGCAGGCGAGCAGCAAGTTCTCGAGCGTGGTCCATTTCTCCGCACTTTCGGAGGAGAAAAGGAGCGAGAGTGGATATGGGAGCTTGGTCGGCGTCAGGGACCTGAAGATGCCGGGAGCTTGCTGTGAGATTCGTAGGACGGAGGCTGGAGATGTGTGGGTTGGCGGCGTGAGAAGGGTTGTCGACATGGTTGTCGGTTGGATGCAGTTGTGGAACAAACAGCAGCAGTATCAGATTGAGGGTGAATAAACAGAGCACTTGGAGTTGGAGCAACTGGATGGTTAGTTCACTCTCCGCGTACGCACAAGCCGCCGGGGTTCTGCCGAGTCCGGGAAGTATGGTGGGGTGTCGGCCATTACATACACTCGCGGTCCAAGGTACATCGTCTACCAGCGCTGCAGACAACCATACCTCTGGTGTGCTCTTGGAGTTTCTAAAAGCCAAGCAGGAGCTTCCAACCCACTCTCACAACATCCCACTTCGGATAGATACAAGGCGACACGACACGACGTCAGAGACACCCGGTAGTTGAGCTGTCATGCCTGAGTTGTGTACTCCGAGCTGTGGAACAAGCACGATTACAGCAGCCTACCGCTAAACAGTACTTGGGGTCCTTGTTCCCTACGATCAGACCTGATTACGCCATGTTCGAGAAGGACTTGTACGCCCTCATCCGAGGCCTGAGGAACCACAAGGGAAATGAGAGGGAATACATACAGGATAGTCTGAAAGAATGCCGGAGGGAGATCAGGAGCAATGACATGGATCAGAAAGCTACGGCCTTGATGAAGCTGGTATACCTGGAAATGTTCGGACACGACATGTCGTGGGCGTCTTTCAATGTGCTTGAGGTCATGTCCTCGCAAAAGTACTTGCAAAAAGGGTCGGTTACCTTGCTGCCATACAGAGCTTCAGACCGGATACAGAGGTTCTGATGCTCGCGGAGAACCTGTTGAAGAAGGCAGGTGCGAAGCCAATCTTCCACAATGTTACGGCGAGTCTGACCGATCTAGGATCTGACCTCACCGCATTCCACAACTATCTCGCTTCCACTGGTAGCCATACCCCATGTTATCAACCCCTCTATGGCCAATTCTCTGCTGGCTGATCTCCTGCCGCGACTGAGTCATTCGCATGCCGCCATCAGGAAGAAGACCATCGTTACGCTGTATCGCTTGGCACTGGTGTATCCGGAGACGCTTCGCCCCGCGTGGCCAAAGATCAAAGAACGATTGCTTGACGAAAACGAAGACAGTAGCGTCACAGCGGCCATTATCAATGTTGTGTGCGAGCTAGGGTGGCGACGACCCCAGGACTTTCTTCCGCTGGCACCCAGGCTTTTTGATCTACTTGTCCAGGGTGGCAACAATTGGATGGCGATCAAGATAATCAAACTTGTGCGTCCACTAGTCGTCGTGCATTACTTGATGACCAGCTGATGGGATCTAGTTTGCAACACTTACGCCTATAGAACCAAGGCTTATCAAGAAGCTTCTACCACCGTTGACCACCCTTATCAAGACCACGCCCGCAATGAGCCTGCTTTACGAGTGCATTAATGGAATCATCCAGGGCGGTATCTTGGAAGGTGCAGAAGGCACTGTAGAAGGTGATGAAATTGCCCGGCTCTGCGTCAGCAAGCTTCGTGGCATGCTTGTTGTGGAAGGGGACCCAAATCGTGAGTATTGCACCTATCGCCTTACGAACGATGTACACTGCTAAGACTTCTGCAGTCAAGTATGTTGCATTGCTTGCTTTTACAAAGATCGTCACGTCTCATCCTCAACTCGTCTCTCTACATCAAGATGTGATAATGGAGTGTATCGATGACCCTGACATTTCCATACGGACTCGAGCCTTGGAGCTCGTTGTCGGAATGGTGGACGCCAACAATCTCATTCCAATCGTAGAACGCCTTTTACGGCAATTGCGAGAAGCAACTCCAGAGTCTTTCGCAGACAATCCGAACAATGGCAGGGGTATGCACGCAGGCATCACGCCGACGGGAGAATTGGACGAAGAAGAAGCCGCCGAATCTCTGAGGCGTAATGAGAAGCGATCAGGACAGCCACCACCTTTACCTGAAGATTACCGCATCAGCGTCATCGAGAAGATATTGGATATGTGCTCACGCGAGACTTATGCCAACATCAACGACTTTGAATGGTACATTGGCGTCCTTGTGGAGCTTGTTCGACATTGTCCGACGAGAAGTCAAGACAGCAACGAGTTCACCACTCCGGATTCCTCACGCACCAAGACTGGCGTTGCCGATACCATTGGGCGAGAACTTGTCAATGTCGCCGTTCGGGTCAAGAGCGTCAGGCCCGAAGCAACAGCAGCAGCGCAGTCCTTAGTGCTCGTCGAACGTCGGCAGGACATGTTCCCTGCCTCTGGAAGCGTCACGCAAAGTGTCTTGGCTTCCGCAGCCTGGATAGCCGGCGAGTATGCGGACCTGCTGCCGGACCCAAGCACCGTGCTCACATCCCTCTTGCATTCGTCAAACACGCACTTACCCTCTAGCGTATTGTCGGTTTACTTGCAAGCTATTCCAAAGGTGTTTGTACGCCTGACCTCAAACGAGCGGCAATCGTGGACACCGGCTCGAAAATCTACCGTCACTCTGCTGATGGCGAGGATAATACATTTCCTGGAGCCACTGGTCATGCACCCTAATCTGGAAGTTCAGGAACGAGCAGTAGAATATGTCGAGCTGATGCGGCTCGCATCTGAAGCGGCGTCGGCACAAGACTCCGAGACCGATGAATCCGGCTTCGCGGAAGCGCCGCTTCTCTTGACACAAGCAATTCCTTCATTGTTCACCGGAATGGAGCTCAACCCTGTCGCACAGGGTGCCTTGCGCAAGGTGCCCCTCACAGACAATTTGGATCTCGAGACTCCTATCAACGACGACCTGCAGATGCTCTTGCAGCAGGCCGATTACGACGAATTGGCTGTCACGGATGAAGACGAGACGTACCAATTCTATTTCTCTCGACCCAAGACCGTCATACAATCAGCCACGGCAGCTGCTGATCTCCTGGAGACGCCCGAAGCTCAACCGACAGCCTCTTACCAGCAAAGCGAGAGTAGGAGCCTAGATCCTGAAGCCATTGCCCGGATGAAAGCGGAACGTCGCGAACGTTATAGGGATGATCCTTTCTACATCGACTCGGAACGTAATTCTGGTACCTCGACGCCTTTACACAATATCCTCAAGAGCAGTAACGGCGAGGAATTGGATGTCGATGCAATCCCGATTATGGATCTGCAACTGGATAGTCACGACACCAACACCGATCGTGAACTCGCCGTACAAGCCGCAAACAAGTCGCGCAAGTTGTCCAGAAAACGGGTTGAAATTGCCGCCGACGAGACGATCGATGGAGACGATGACATCAACTCTCAGCCCAAGAACGCTCAGCCGGTTCTTCCTGCGATCAATAGGGCCAAGAAGAGCTTACTGAGGGTCGATAGCAGCGGTCTCTCGTCGCTATCTCTGGAAGGTGAGGGCGGCAACGGCACGCAACTGGACGTCGAGAGAAGACAGGCGGAGGAGGAAGAGATGGCGAGAGCAATGAAAGAAGTCGAGAGACTGAGGCTGGAGATGCAGAGAGCACAGGAGAGGATTAGCGCAAAGGATATTCCGGATGAAGGCGTTGTCGTAAAGAGGAAAAAGAAAAGAGAGCTCCGGTTGGAGACGACAAAGCGGCGGAAAAGGATGAAGGACGGGAGGAGGGAGAAGAGGGGAAGGCCAAGAAGAAGAAAAAGAAGAAGAGAAGGGAAGAAGGTACGGTTGAAGAGACTGGGGAGGTGGCCGATAGATCTACTGAGGCCAACGTCGAAGAAGAAGTCCCAATCAAGAAGACGAAGAAAAAGAAGAAGCGGACGGTGAACTTCGATGAGCCGGAAGCTGTAGGGAGTCCATGATCGAATCATGGCTCCAGTCTTCGATGGTGAAGCTTTATATATCATCTGACAATTCGCACGCCAGTACTTGATTCAGGAGCACAATTGCGTCAGCTCGGGGAGCGTTCCGCGATGCATTCTTGTGCGGTTCTTCCATCGTAATATCCTCAAACCGCTCCAACCCCCAACGCTCGAAGAATGTCCAGCGCCTCAACACCCATCCAACTTTCGCCCTCCCGCCCACCCCGTGCTGAACACCTTGCCAAACCAAGACGAAGAACCTACGCGGTGGTGAAGAGTCACCGAGAATGCACGCCGTCACCTGGAGGCCGCGCTCGCGTCCGCCGCCCGTTCGAGGACGGAGTATGGGTTGTGCTTGTGCACGCTCCCCGAGAAGATCGATTTCAACGTGCCAGACCTCGATCGCGTGGACGTGCCGGATCCGGATCCCTCCTCGTCGGCGCTGCTCGCATGCGCCGCTCTTTCCGGGACTCGGTACGCACTGCTGTGCCTGCGCGCGTCGCCTGTAAGTTTTCTTTAGGTCAGAACGAACGGGTCTAGATGCAAGGTTTGGACAACGCTGCGTTTTTACCGGAGAGGATGGATTTGAGCGTGCTGAGTTTTGATTGGTGGTGTGGCTGTGTGGCTGCGTTTGCTGGGACCTCTTTCTCCGTTACGATGATGTCCTTGCTCTGTGACTCTTGGTATGGAGGCAAGGTCTCGTGGGATGTGTTCAGCGAGCTGCCAAGCCACTGATTGCTGGTCATTGTTGAGGTTGGGTGTTGTAGGGTGGGTCTGTTGGAGGAGAGTATCTTGCTGAAAGGGGAGACAGTGTCGGTGAGAATGGTAAGGCTGTTAACAGCCGGGCGAATCTGCTTTGGGATTGGAAAAGCTGTCGATGCTTTCTTGGTGATGACTGAAAGACTGAGGCTTACCTCTTGATATATACATCTTCCCACCATAGTCGTGATTAGATGTGGTGAGAGCAGTGAGTTACATGGTAGAACGGAAGGCCGGGAATGGCCAAGCATTGCTCGTAGGAAGCCAATGATGGTCTGACCATGGTGGCTTGATCATTGTTCTGATCACACCATCCCAAGCCCTGTATCCGAGCCATTCACGGTCTGACATTCAGTGCGGTCTCATTCATAAGCTTTAGGACAGCACAAGGGCAGAGTGCGGTGTCCTTGAGCATCCGGGGTAGCCTAAGGTCTAGCCAATGAGTGCGCACGCCAAGCGCCACATCTGCTTTTAAATCGTCTGGGGAGATGCAGGTGCAGAGCTATGCAGGTGGTCGAAGTGCGGATTTTTCGGATTACGTCTCGGCCGAGATGGAGAGTAGGAGTAAGAGTCGGAGTGCGCGCATCCGGAGTCGGAGTAGGATGTGTAGCTCGGCCGAGTGCACCTGATGAATGGGTATCCTATGTTCTCTCTTTGGGGTTCGGTTATCTTCGCAGAATGCCGCAGTTGCTGGAAGGCTTGTTATGGGTGGGAACAAGTCCGCTGACCACATTCTCGGAGTGAATAGACTGACATGGGTACGTACCTCACGTCAGACGGGGACTTCTTCGCCCGTCAGACAACCGAGTTGCTCACAATCTAGCGCACAAAAGACCCATGTTCGTGTGGTTTAAACAGCGCAAAGAGAATCGAACGAGTCTGAGTTTATATCCAGGACCAAAGCCAAATCGATTCACTGAGCCATTGCTTGAGAAATACGAAAGGTATCGAACGAAAAGCACACGTTACCCAAGCCCAAAGCATCTGCCTCATCCCAAAAACCCTTTACATGGTTCCCTTGCCAGACCCCTCGACTCCGCGGCTTCCGTAAATCGAGCGCCCATGTTACTCCCCTTCGCCAGTTATCTCGGCGGTGGGATCTCGTCTGATGGTCAACTCCTGGAAACCTGTTTCGAAAATCAGAATTTGCGCGCGTTCCGAAAGTCTTTCCAAGCAAAGATACGTACCTTCCTCGTTCTGGATGACTAGACCCTTCTCGTTCGCCAAATGTAGGAGACAGATGAAACAGTAGCTCGTGCTGATATCGGCCATCTGCTGCTTAGGGTAGACGCTTTGTAGATTGTTCATCACGTCTGTGAATCTCAATGTGCCATCCTCGGCAATGGGCACTGTAGGTGCGGTCGGTTTCGAAGGCGTTTGTGGGACTGGCGTTTCCTGCAAACAAAGTATGTCAGCCAATTACCTCTTTTGCTGGCAGGTTCTTCAAAAGATGAGAAACACGAACCTCAAGCCCAATACCCCTCCACATCTCCTCTTTTAGCCGCCTGACATCGACCTTCTTCGCCACACGTGCGTACTGCACATACTCTGGCCTCAGTCGCCGCGACTGCGTTACTAATTGCGTGCCCCAGGCGCCTTCTCGGGTTTCTGCTTGGCTGCCGGCTATGGTACCATCAATACCAGCCGTCGGGTTGCCTTCGCCTTCGACCGATGGCGTGAGCGCTTCTCTCGCATCTGCGAAGTCCTCAACAGAGTCATCTACACCGCCACCCATGGAAAGGGGTCATCAGCGAAGAAGTTGGCATCATAGTCCCCTCGTGGCTCGTCCTCGCTGGGTTGAGCATCGGGCGCTGCGGAGTTCTGCGCCCAGTATGCTTCGTCAACTTCGCCTTCGGGGACTGGCCTGTTCTGCCTGCCATTTGCCTCTTTGCGCCCCTGCTTCCGGGATCCCATCCTAGCTTTGGGCTTCAGAAACAATCGGAGCAGATCTCGGCTGTTGAAGTGCTTGTCGTCGGGCAACAGATTCCTCGTCTTGCTTTTCCAGTCCTTCTTCGGCAGGCTGATGGCGGCATTGCTCACTGCCATCGTCCCTAATGCATCACACAAAGTCCGGCTCATGGGTGCCATGAAATCAATCTCGAAGGGCTCCTTTTCTTTCCGCTTGGTAGCTGGTGCGGGCTTAGCGGCATCTTTGATCTTCTTGATCTTCCAATGCTCAGGACCAGCCCAGTTCTTCGCCAGAGCGTTGTCAAAGTATGAAAGAATATTTTCCGCTTCGGAGGACGCGCCTGGTCGGTGCTGGAGTGTCACGCCATAGGCATTCGCGTTGCCGTTGGCATCAAACCCTCCGACCTCTCCTTCACCTTCCGCGCCACCTTCTGCATCGGCATCGATGTTATGTGGCCGTATTTGGGGCTCGATGTGTGCTTCTCTCGCCCATGCCTCACCACCTTCACCAAAACCGGTTTCTGGAGGTAAGTCAAACCCGCCGATGTCATCGCCAAAAGCATTATCATCGTCGTTGAGCACAATACCAGAGCGAGCGTCGTCGATATCGTCATTCTCTTTCTCGGCTTCTTTGCGCCAGTCTTCCGGAGCTCTGAGGAAGGGGAGGTCCAGCGATCCGGAGCCATCACCGAGTTGGAAGGTTTTGAGTGATGGGCAGATATCCTGGCTGTCGAGTTTAGAGAGATCTGGGAAGAAGCGTGCACCAAGGGAAGCAATGTCAATCGGACCGTTTCCGCTCATGGGCTGTTCCTCTTCGGAATCCTTTTCTTCACCTTCCTGGAGCATGCTGTCTCTTCGTGATCCATCTGTGACGTCTTGTGTGTCGTCGCTACTGTCGAAGACGATGCGCCCAGTATTGTCGATTGAGAGGTGATTCAGTAGAAGACCTTTTGCACCGCCCTCGTCGAAGTCTGCAGAAGCTTTTTTGAACAACGGATCGACTGAGAACTCGAGCTCCATTTTCTTCAGTTGCAACTTCTCAAAGGATTCCACCAATGTAGCCTCAGCGGACCGTGTTGTCTGCGTATGTCAGCCTGGATGTACCCGTCGCATCTCCGATACGCACCTTCTTCTTCGTCCTCTTCTTGACACCATCCTCTCCCTCCTCGTCTTCACCGTCTTCACCTCCGTCCTCGTCATCCGCCCCACCCTTCTTCTTGTTCCCGCTGTCCGCCAGACCGCTGAGCAGCTTTCCTGTTTCCGTTGCTACGCTGTCCACTCGGGAGGTGTAGATCTTGACACATCCGTCGAGCGTGCAACTCGCTTTCTGGAAGTTGACGCCATCACCTTCCTTCAGCAAACTCATATCATGGAAGTAATCGATAAGCGCAAAGTTCCAGGAGTTTGTCGCGTTGATCTTGTTGTCGGTCGCCATCTTCATCCACTCCTCGAAATTGGCCAGTATGGGGACACGCTTCATGGGCGTTACCGCGGTGCCGACCACATTCGGCATGCCGTCTTCATCTCGTCCGTCGACATTGTCGCGAGGTGTTGAGGGACCGTCCGCGCCCATTGACTTGCGCTTTCTGATGGGTGATGCGGCAGCTTTGAGGTGGTCCATCTGTTTTGCGTGGAAGGCTTGCCGTGAGTGCAGGCGCCTCGCCTTTTCTTGCTTGTCGTCATTCAGAGGGATTCTATGACCCTTGTCAGTCACAGACGAGCGCTGGAGGATGCGACCTGCTCACTTTACTGGCGACTTGAAGGGCGATGCTGCCGCCGCCGATTGAGCGCTTGGCCCGCGTACGCGAGGCATTGTCGCGCTTCCTCAGCAGTGAAGGGCGGTGAAGAACAGGGAGGCGTTTCCTAGACGTGCGCGCGAACTTGCTCAACGCGCGCTCTTCTACCGCTTTGCGCGTTGTCGCGGTTGGTTCGTGTCGTTCGATATAGTGGCTTTGTTGACAGTGTAAACACAGCAAGCTGGACCCTGCATTTGCGGCATCGAACTCGCGGAGAAAGAAGGAAAGAGGATCTGCACCGCCACATCCGCTCGCCACAGCTACCGAAGCAGCAGGAGCCACCCAGCTTCGTCACTGCCAAGCCCAAGACGCGGGCTGTGGAGATCGTAGATCGTAGAACCAAGATAACCAGGATACCAGATGGACAGCCTTCATCCACTATAGTTCTGCCTAAGGACCTGGTCTCTGGTCTCGTACTGCCCCTCTTGCTATGAGCCTTTTCACCGTATCACTATCCCAAAGACATGCTTCGCCGGTAGCAATCAACCATGCCATGCTCAATCCAGCGATCCCATCGCCGGCCAGGCACTAACAAGCGGAAATACTCTGCTCGCTCCTTCGTTCTCACCATCCTCATCTTCTTCCTCTTGGGCGTGGCTAGTCTCTGGGCGAGCGAGGCAAGAGCGCGCGCACACGGCCAAGGACAAACGCTATATAGGCGGGACGTCCGCCCTTTCGAGGCATCGGACGAGGAGGTATTCGCACTTCAGTTGCTGGACAGCAAACAACTCATGCTGATCATTCACCCTATAGTGTCGCTTAGTCCATAAGATCTCCACCAGCAACCAATGCAGGTATATCCAGGAGCATTGTCCGGATGAAGAGACCGGCTTCTACTCGTACTTGGTCCTTTACTACTGCAGTCTCAGCAATGCTAAACCCATCGCATTTGCAATCCTGGTATCATGGCTCGCGGTACTGTTCAGTACCATTGGAATTGCCGCTAGCGATTTCTTCTGCATCAACTTGAGTACCATTGCTAGCATCCTAGGCATGAGCGAAAGCATGGCTGGAGTTACTTTCTTGGCTTTCGGGAACGGCAGTCCGGACGTCTTCTCGACATTTGCTGCAATGAACACGAACAGCGGTAGCTTGGCGGTGGGAGAGCTCATCGGTGCTGCAGGCTTCATCACTGCAGTTGTGGCAGGCTCAATGGCCTTGGTTCGGCCCTTCAAGGTCGCGAAGAAGAGCTTTGTCCGAGACGTCGGTTTCTTCGTGGTCGCCGCAAGCTTTAGTATGGTATTTCTCTATGATGGAAAATTACGCATCTGGGAATGCATCGCTATGGTTCTCTTTTACGTCTTCTATGTCGTGACTGTGGTCTTATGGCACTGGTGGCTTGGCAGGAGCAGGAGAAAGAGAGAGCGAGAAGCTGCAGCAAGGGGTCACTTCAATCTCAACCTGCCCGGAAACGAGGAATACGAGGCTCAGGAAGAATACCACGATGAGGAGGATTACGATGAAGAGACAACGAGACCAACTATGTCCCGGGGCCCTTCTACGGAAGACTTTTCGGTGCTCGAAAGAGGAGGTGGCACTCCACAAATTGGAGCGCCGGATGAGTACGAGGAAGAGGAAGCACGAGACAAGTGGATGGGAGAGCTGAGCAGCAACATGCGCCTGAACAGACCCGCCCCAGGAAGACGGCGCAATACTATGACACCCATCCGGCCCAGCTTGGTCGGAGCGTTGGAGTTTCAAGCCGTGCTCAACTCGTTACAAAAGTCTAGGAACATCCAGACGATACCTCTGCACGCTCGGCGGTACTCGGACGATCCGACGTTCACAAGTGCACAGCAACAGGATGCTATGTCCTCTGTCTCGGATCCTACCAGTCGACCGCCATACGAAGCTACAACGCACGAGGGCCGATCCGATCCGCACCTGCATCGTCCGTCGCTTGACGTGCGTGGCGGCCCCAGCAATAGGACACGTGCAGTATCTGCGAACGATGCGGCAACTCTACGCATTGATCCTCGCTTCCTCTCAAAAAATGGCGCACTGACGGCAAAGTTGGTTGACATTGACGAAAATGACAACGGCACCCTTAAACCTCCTCAAGCGGCCTCATCTGTGCGCAGTATGCCATTGGGCAGGTCGTCATCGTCGAGGACGCTTCGTTCGCCTACACTTCAATTAGCGCCACATTCAACCGAGCTTGCAGCACCAGCTGCGACACCAAACCAGGCTGGAGCTCAACCGTCGGATCTCCTTGCTCAGCCCAGCGGCGATGCACAGCAGCGGCAGCAGGATCAGGATCTCCTTCGTCCCGACTACACGGAGCGATATACTGACAGCCCTGCCTTTACTCCTCCCGCAAGGCCTCAGCAACTACCTAAAATTATGGTCCCAGCCGGCAGCAACAAGTCGCCTCGTCAATCCGCGCCCACGTCTCCCTTCCCGGCTTTCTCCGACTCACAGACGCCGGGTAGCACCCGACCGCCTAGTCTGTACCTTCCGCCTGCTAGCGTGTCTGTTGATTCTCATCCATTCACGCCGCACGAAGAACAGGGACCTGTTCAGAAGCCGCTCAAATGGTGGCCGTACCGCGTTTTGCCGCCCCTCGAATCCTCATCTCTACACTGTTACCTACTCTTTACAACTGGCGAAGCAAGAATTGGTGGGAGCGGATTCTGGGTCTCGTTTCAGCCCCCAGTGTCCTGTTGTTGACCATCACCTTGCCCGTAGTAGAGAACGAGAACGAGGGGGACGAGGATCGACAAGATATGTCGACAGATTTGCCAATCCCAGCTGTCCCAGGCGATCTCAACGATGCGGCCAGGAAGTCTAGTGTCGCATCCTTTCTTGCCGAAACTCCGAGTCTTCATCCTCACCTAAGTCGTAACTCGTCCTCATTATTTCCTGGGCAGGGCATCGTCGGACACGGCAGCACAGCGGGTGTTGCCATACATACGGAACAATCTCACAATCACCTGAAGATTCCTGACGACACGGAGCAGCCCTTGGTCACACCTACCTCCCCCACCCTCCCGTTGGTGCAACCCTCATCTTCTCCGTCTCTGCCCAGCAGTCCAAAATCCTGGAATCGTTGGTTGACGATCACCCAACTCTTCGTTGCACCCCTGTTCACTGTTGTGATTGTATATACGCAGTACATCCCACCGGAGACAGGCTGGTTTGACATTCCTATTAAAGCGATCCTGATCTCCTTGCTCTGCAGCACAGTCCTTCTGATCCCGCTTCTCTCAACCACAACACCGTCCCACCGCCCCGCGGCCTACAAAACCATCCTCAGCATGGCCGGCTTCGTTGTTTCCATCGCCTGGATCAGCACTATCGCTGGTCAAGTGGTGGCTTTGCTCAAGGCGCTGGCCATCATACTCAACATGAGCCACGCCATCCTCGGCCTCACTGTTTTCGCCGTTGGAAACAGTCTAGGAGATCTGGTCGCCGACATTACGGTCGCACGGCTCGGGTATCCCGTCATGGCGCTGAGCGCATGCTTCGGCGGTCCGTTGCTGAACATCCTACTCGGCATCGGCTTGTCGGGCAGTTGGATCTTGATTAGAGGTGCAGAGCATCGGCATCGGAACAAAAAGGGTGAACTTAGGTTCGTTCATATTTTCCCAAGCTACTTCTTTTAGGTGGTAAAAGACATGATGCTGACAGTAGGAACAGGTTTAGGAGCTACGACATCGACGTCGAGGAGACGCTCGTTGTGTCGGGTATCACCCTGTTGATCACGCTTGTCGGACTGCTGATAGCGGTGCCCTGGAACAAGTGGATGATGAGCAGGCGTATTGGATGGTGCTTGATCGCGCTTTGGGTCGTCGGCACCGCTGTCAATGTAGGCCTAGAGGTCTCCGGAGTGGGAGAGGGATGGGGACGGAAAGAGGGATGAGGGATCGTTCAGGCGTCGATGATACCCATTGGAGTTTGAAGTTTGGACGTGGACTTTTGGAAACTGTTTTGTGTTGATACTTGGACCCCCTGTGTGGATACTATGGGATTTGTTGTACAGAAACCTAAGTTCAACGGGCGAAAGTGTCGCGAACAAACAGAGCCACGAAGGCCAGAGTGGTCGTTTCTTGTATTCGGTTTCTCCTTGCCGTCTATGTGATCGGGTTGACGGTGGAGATGGAACCCGTCTCCCCGAGCCTGTCCGTTCTGGACTTACAGAACGAGGGTATGTAACTGTCTGCGGCCGCAACCCCGCACTGATCTTCTGACAGCCACAGAAGGTACAATCGGGGCGCAAAAGTCTTGGCGGAATCGTTGCAACAACGCAGAGTTATTGCATTGTCGATTCTGATTGGGAGCCTCAATCTTAGTCATCTTCTGACAGACGAAAACGAAACCGAGTCCTACGTCAAGCTTCGTCATGCTGAATACAGATGTATGGGTTACGGACTCGAGTCCATCAGAAAGCCTCCGGGAAAGTCGTCTTTCATGATCCGTCTGGGCAGCGTTCGTTCGGGCCTTGGCTGTTGCACAAATCCATGGGAAGTCCGCTTCAGCTTGCCCCTTGCCCCCAGCTGTCACTCCCATAACGTTGAGGAATGTCTGCCCCGGCTATCTCCAGACTCATGCTTCGAAGGTTTTGCTGATGAAAGTACGGGCCTGCCGCCGACGAATGCCCTGGTCGCCGGGCGCCACCAAGTCTAGCCTGCGATATCTGCGTTGCTGCCCGCTTCCGATGTCGATACACACAGCGGATGTGTGCAGCCACAGTAGGGTTTCAAGATAACTTCGATCGAAATTTACTTGTAAACGTCCGCGGTGATGAGATGCGGCCACCCTCTGCTTGCGAACTGGTAACGGCCAATAGGCTTAGTGAAGATTACTCAGGTAGACCGTTGACGTAGCCGTACCCTGAACCCTGTCGGATCAAGCAGATTCCTTCGGATAGCATCGAAGCCGCGGAGGGTACGGCTGTTCTTGTTCCATTAGTGACGCCAGTCACAGCAGCCCAGTGTTATGGTGGATCGTCTTGTGCAACGTTGAGGAAACGCAATCTACTCTTGGGGTGAGTTGATACATATAGTCCACTAAGCGCCATTATCAAGCCTGCAGCCTCAACTCTATCCACGACCACACCTAACCATCTTGCGCGTTCTGCAGCCCCTTTGCACCCGGAACTTCATCGCTGTTTTTCTTGCCAATTTTGGCAACGCTAAACGTCGGAATGGCGTCCCAAGGAGGTATTATCCGTACCGCTTCAGGACGGCAGACGTACGCACCGGACGGGATCGTCGATGCATATGGCATCTCACATCAAGCCAGCGATGCCTCCGCAGAAGGAACATCGAACACGGGCGGAACCATCCATGAGCTGGAAACTGTGGATGGAGCCTACCTCGATGATGAAGGTAAAGAAGCAGTCGAAGAGCCTGCCGAATCGCAACGCAGCGCTTCTGCTGAGGATGCCGATCTATATATCGAGAATGAAGAGAAAGAAAATCTGGCCCGCCTAGCGAGTCGCCTCTCCCGCACTCAATCAAATTACTCTGGCCGCCGCATGAGCACCGCGTCTGGCCTTTCTCGTCAAGACACTCTTGTGGGCCTCGAGCCTGGCGATCCCGTATTTGATCCTAACAGTCCGAAGTTCGATCTTTACAAATGGATCCGCATGACTGTTCGCCAAACCGACCAAGAAGGGATCAAGATCAAGCGGTCGGGTATCGTTTTCAAAGATCTAAACGTCAACGGAAGTGGCTCAGCTCTGAATCTCCAAAAGAACGTCGGTTCGTTCTTCATGGCTCCGCTGAGGCCTCGCGAAAACATCAATTTTGGAAACAAGCCTGTGAAGCGCATTCTTCGCAACTTCGATGGCGTCATGAAGAGCGGTGAACTCTTGATCGTTCTCGGAAGGCCGGGTTCGGGATGCTCAACGCTCTTGAAGAGCATGACCGGAGAGATGCATGGCCTGGAAGTAGACAAGAAATCCGTCATCCACTACAACGGCATACCCCAGAAGCAGATGATCAAAGAGTTCAAAGGCGAAGTCGTCTACAACCAGGAAGTCGACAAGCATTTCCCACATTTGACTGTCGGTCAGACGCTTGAGCACGCGGCGGCGCTTCGCACGCCGGAACAGCGCTTGACGGGCATCTCTCGAAACGATTTCGTCAAGCTCATGACCCAGGTGGTCATGGCAGTGTACGGACTGTCTCACACCTACAACACCAAGGTCGGAAACGATTTCGTCAGAGGTGTCTCGGGAGGTGAGCGCAAACGTGTCAGTATTGCGGAAATGGCGCTCTCCGGCTCGCCGTTCGCTGCATGGTAAGTACTTCGGGCCAGCGCCGGTCTGAAACACGTAGTGACATTCTACAGGGACAACAGCACTCGTGGCCTTGACTCTGCCACTGCGTTTCAGTTTGTGAAGTCGCTCCGCCAAACCGCAAATCTAGTCGGATCGGCTCACGCTGTCGCTATCTATCAGGCGTCTCAAGCGATCTACGACCTTTTCGATAAAGCAGTAGTCCTCTATGAGGGCAGGCAAATCTATTTTGGCCCTGTCAGCCGCGCCAAACAATATTTCGAGGAAATGGGGTGGTACTGTCCTCCACGCCAGACTACCGGAGACTTCCTCACGTCTGTCACCAACCCGACCGAGCGGAAAGCACGAGACGGTTACGAGGGAAGAGTCCCTCGCACACCAGACGAATTCGAGGCTTACTGGCACCGCAGCCCGGAACGTGCCGCATTGCTGGATGAAATTCGCCGGTATGAAGAAGAATACCCGCCTGAGGACAACGGACAACTTGATTCACTCCGCTCGGCCAAACGTCAGCAGCAGGCGAAGCACACTCGACCGAAATCACCATATGTCGTCAGCGTCTGGATGCAAATCAAGCTCAACACCAAACGTGCATACCAACGCATCTGGATGGACAAGCCCTCCACAATAACAATGATTTTCAGTCAAATTGTCATGTCGCTCATAGTAGGCAGCGTCTTTTACGGGACTCCAAACGCTACAGCAGGTTTTCAGTCCTTCGGAGCTGTGCTTTTCTTCGCCGTGCTTTTCAACGCCCTCATCGCCATTTCGGAAATCAACGGACTCTACGCTCAGCGGCCGATAGTCGAAAAACACAAGTCATACGCCTTCTACCATCCAGCTACGGAAGCTATCGCAGGTGTCGTTCAAGACATCCCAGTGAAGTTCGCGTTGGCGGTAGCATTCAACCTCATCCTCTACTTTCTTTCCGGCCTTCGGCGAGAGCCATCCCAATTCTTTATTGTAAGGCATGCTTCCAGTCTCTAGTGCTTCATCACTAACATGCTCGTAGTACTTTTTGATAGCTTTTATCACGATGTTCGTGATGTCGGCCATATTCAGAACGATGGCAGCGATCACAAAGACTGTATCACAGGCAATGGCTCTGTCTGGCGTGATGGTGCTTGCTGTCGTTGTGTATACAGGCTTCGTTGTACCAGTGCCCTACATGCACCCGTGGTTTGGCTGGATCCGCTACATCAATCCAGTTTACTACGCATTGTAAGTCCCTGACATGACTCGTGGCGTCCACAAAGCTGACGTTTTCTCAGTGAAATCATGGTTGCCAACCAATTCCATGGACGCCAGTTTACTTGTTCCGCATTTGTACCAGCTTACACACCACTTATTGGGGAGTCCTTCATATGTTCCATCACTGGAGCCGTTGCCGGAGAGCGAACCGTCAGTGGAGATCGCTATATCGAAGCTTCTTACAGCTACACTTACAGCCATGTCTGGAGGAACTTTGGCATCTTGCTCGCGTTTCTGTTCGGGTTCATGGTGAGTAATCATGAGAACTACCCCAACAGTTGTGGAGCAGTACTCACACTTGACTAGATGATCTACTTTGTAGCGGTCGAACTGAATTCGTCAACCTCATCTACCGCAGAGGTTCTTGTCTTCAGGAGAGGACATGTGCCTGCATACTTGCAGGATATCGACAAGAAGCGGGCAAATGATGAAGAGATTGGAATACCTGAAAAGGCTCAAGGTTCCGACGGCGACGAGGTTGACGCAATACCGCCTCAGAAAGACATCTTCACGTGGCGGAACGTTGTCTATGACGTCCCAGTCAAGGAAGGAACCCGGAGGCTTCTGGATAATGTTTCCGGGTGGGTAAAGCCCGGAACACTTACCGCGCTGATGGGCACTTCTGGTGCCGGTAAAACAACTCTCCTCGACGTAAGTGTTTCCCGCATTGTGTTCAGACAAAGACACGGCTAACGCTAACACAGTGTCTTGCGCAACGTACGTCAGTGGGTGTCATCACGGGAGACATGTTCGTCAATGGTAAACCGCTGGATTCAAGCTTCCAGCGGAAAACGGGTTACGTGCAGCAGCAGGATTTGCATCTCGAAACCGCCACCGTGAGAGAGTCACTCCGATTCTCTGCTATGCTTCGGCAACCCAAGAGCATTGGCAAGCAAGAAAAGTACGATTACGTTGAGGATGTTATCAAGATGCTCAACATGGAGGACTTTGCTGAAGCAGTGGTCGGTGTGCCTGGCGAGGGTCTGAATGTGGAGCAGCGGAAGCTCCTCACTATCGGTGTCGAGCTCGCTGCCAAGCCGAAGCTGCTTTTGTTCCTTGACGAACCAACATCAGGACTTGATTCGCAATCGAGCTGGGCTATCTGTGCCTTCCTCCGCAAGCTGGCCGACAACGGTCAAGCTGTTCTTTGCACCATCCATCAGCCGAGTGCTATTCTCTTTCAGCAGTTTGACAGGCTCTTATTCCTCCGCAAAGGCGGTCAAACCGTATACTTTGGCAATATTGGCAAAAACTCTCGGACGCTTCTGGATTACTTCGAGGTAAACGGCGCCCGCAAATGCCAGGATGAAGAAAACCCCGCAGAATACATGCTCGAGGTTGCTGGTGACAAAGATCATGACTGGTTCGATACCTGGAAACACAGCCAAGAAGCAAAGGACGTTCAAACGGAGCTCGACAACATCCATCGCGAGAAGCAGGGTGTGAATAATACCGACGATGATCCATCCGCGCACAATGAATTCGCCATGCCTTTTACCACCCAACTGGCAGAGGTGACCTACCGTGTATTCCAACAATACTGGCGTCTTCCCAGCTACATATTGGCGAAGTTCGGACTGGGTCTTGCCTCCGGCCTGTTCATCGGATTCTCCTTCTACAACGCGAACAGCACGCTGCAGGGCATGCAGAACGTCATCTACGCGCTCTTTATGGTCACCACCATCTTCACAACGCTTGTTCAGCAGATCATGCCGCAGTTCGTTACGCAGCGCTCCTTGTACGAAGTCCGCGAGCGCCCGAGCAAGGCCTATTCCTGGAAAGCGTTCCTCATCGCCAACCTGATAGTGGAAATCCCCTACCAGATCATCACCGGCTTGCTGGTCTTTGCTACCTTTTACTACCCTGTTGTCGGCATCCAATCGTCGGAGCGCCAAGGTCTGGTCCTCCTCTTCATTGTCGAATTCTTCATTTACGCGTCCTCTTTCGCTCATTTCCTTGTCGCTGCCATGCCTGATGCTCAAACGGCCGGTGGAATAGCGACTACCCTCTTCGCCATGACGCTTATCTTCAATGGAGTCATGCAACCTCCCAACGCATTGCCAGGATTCTGGATTTTCATGTATCGAGTCTCGGTAAGTCGACAAAACCCGCAATACCTTATAGATCGCACATGTACTAAACCATGCTAGCCCCTGACATACTGGGTCGCTGGTCTTGCTGCTACAATGTTGTCTGGTCGCCTGGTTGAGTGTTCGGCGACGGAAGCGAGCGTCTTTAATCCGCCTTCTGGCCAGACTTGCGGGCAGTACATGGCACCGTACCTCTCAGCAGCACCAGGTACATTGCAGAACCCTATGGCTACCGAGCAGTGTCGCTACTGCTCTCTTAGCGTCGCAGACCAGTTTCTCGCAGGGTCAAACATCAACTACAGTAAGCGGATAACGTTCGAATTTACAAAGAAAAATGTGTGCTCACTCGTCCTGCAGGTGAACGTTGGAGGAATTTTGGGCTCATGTGGGCCTATATCTGCTTCAACTTCGCCGCCGCTGTGTTCCTGTATTACTTCTTCCGCGTCCGTGGTGTGCAGAAGTCCAACGGTTCCAGCAAGTCTGATAGAGCTACCGGAAAGGCTTTCGCTCCGATCAAGAAGATGTTCAGGGAACATCCAAAGGAGGAGCAGACGAAAGGCTCGGAGAAAAAGATGACAAACACTCGGGCTTTCTGATGGGCTACTCAGGTGAGAGGAAGCGGAAGATTGAACAAAACGACTTCACGATTCTATGACTGCTTTTCGGTTTATTCTGTCGTCACTTTAATCTCTAATGGATAACTGGACACAATGTTAAAAGTTGAGACCGGACTCTTTCAGACACAAGTCAAACTTCCGATCCCGCTAGTTGATGAAATGTTTCCACCGAGCAGGAGCAGAATGGTTTCCAAAACCTCACAATGACGATTAGCAGAGCTGGAGCTCACCCTCGGGCTCCTTCGATAGCTCTCCACGAACCATTGTAGGCGAAATCTCCCTACCAGCCTGCCGTTCATTCCTTCGATGCTCTGTTACTCGCTCCTTCACCAGCTTTCGGAAACGGAGTACACCCTCCATCGGTGTTAGTGAAGGAGGTGCTGGGAGTGTTCCCAGACAAGTTCGAATGCTGCTAATATTTCGTCGACCAGAAACATAGTATCCTAGCTACCAAAGCGTTCTTCCAAGGAACCATGCTACACTCCCAACGACAACAGCCAGGCCGGCAGTTTTCGAATACCACACCGCGGGCGGCGCGGAAGCCCAACATCAACGACAACTGCAACCCTTTCTTTGAGTTCCTGCCGCTCGTTGACGTGCGGAAAAATCGACGGTCCGGTACCTTCTTGCCAAGGATTTGGCACAAAGGGCTCCCATCCACCCCCAAACTGATAAACCGGTGACCAATCTCCTTCGGAACAAGTTTTCTTGAGCGTGGCACAGTGTTCTCTGTATCCGACGCTGGGCCTTTCTCCGGCAGTCACTGAAGGCCTTTTGCGCTCCATTGACCAGGCATTACATGATACCGCATTATATCGTTCTGCTTGCCAACGAAGCCAAATGGAATTGAGTATCATTTCCATCTTGAGGTTTTCGGCTGACTGGTCCGTGTACAGTTGCGCCACGCGCATAGATGACAATACATCTATGTAACGACTGCTTCAGTGAAACATTCTCCACTCTGTATATCTCATCGGCTGATCTGAATGCTTCTTGCTTGCTTGCACTGTGCTCAAAACGGCGGCCACCACCTCCGTTGTCGTCCATAAAGATTGCATCCCCAGAACGTTGTATGATGTGAGTACGTGCTCCTCTCACGCTTGCCATCGTCCACGATAGCGATCCCACTAGTACTCGTTCTTCTCAGCCATAATAGGCATAGTCCTGTAACCCAACACGGGAAAGTCCCTCTGGATCGCCTCGATGGTTGCAAAATCCTCACCAGTCAGCTCTACACGCACAGCGTTCTGCCTCACCCATTCCTCAGACCGCGCCCCCGCAACGGGAACCACGACGGGCATTCCAGGCTTCCCCGTATGAGCCTTCAGCCAGCCCAACGCCAACTGCGTCGTCGTGCAACCCTTGGCACGCGCCAGCTTCTCCAGCGCACGCACGAGCTTCATGTTACCGTCGAACACGTCGGGCTGGTACCGCGGGAGCGCGCGCAACGGACTATCGGCCGGCAGGTCGTCGAGCCTCCTGATCTCCCCGTCAGCATCCCCATCCCGAGCGGGGTGTGCGCCACGAGCACGATGCCCAGCTCGGCGCACGCCTCGGCGACCCCGTTCTCGAACACCATGGGCGACCAGACGCTGGCTTCCGCCTCGACCATGTCGATCTTTGCGACGGCGGCCGCGCGCCGGATCGTCGACGCCCGCACCTCGGAGAGCTGGAGCCCGGCGAACTTGCCCTCGCTCCTGAGCTCGTCGAGGGCCCGCACGCTCTCCTCGACCGGCACGTTCGGGTCCACTCTGCTGAGTCCTGTCGGCGTTCGTTGCGTTAGCCAAACCTCAGTGCCAGGGGCAGGGCAGCCTTGGACGGGGCGAGGAATACCGAAAACATCAACCTTCTTCTTCCCGTCCAGGATGGCGAGGGCGGCGTCGGCGGACCTGCGGAGCGCCGAGGGCGAGCAATCGACCCGTACTGTCCGCCGGTCGACGAGCCCGGTCTTCACGCACAGCACGACATTGTCGGCGTCCGAGGGGTAGGCGGTGAAGTAGCGGTTCAGCAGGTGCAGGGAGTTGGCAGTGGGCGTTCCGTAGTAGTCTGCCGCGTTCCACACGTTCACGCCCGCTGCGAGGGCGCATCTCAGAACTCGAAAAGCCTCGGCATCGGGGAGTTGAAAGTGCGGCATGGTCAAGCCTGCGACTTGGTTATTAGTGGTGATCAGAGGTTGGGGGGGGAAGTGGCATAGCGAGATTGGCGTACGCATGAGACCCAAGCCATTCTGTGAGATCTGTTTTCCGGCAAGGGTTGGCATTGTAAAGTATATCTTCGACAAGCTGAAGAGACTGATTTAGACGATGTTGCGGCTTGGACGAGGCATCAAACTATGAGAGGCTCTGTTTTTATATGAACGAATACCCGTGTTCGCATAAGACGGCCTTGAATGGCTTCCGCCTCCGCTCTCGCTCCGTCTAGAACATGGCGTAGATACGATGGAGACTGCGGACTTTAGGGAAGCATTCCATGCTCGTGGTACCTTGCCTTAGCCTCATCGCGAGTACCACCTGAATAGGTTAGTACATAGATCATGACTCGTGCATCTTGGCGCACGTTTTTGCCCCCGATGTCTCTCCTTTCGAGGCACATGCAACGTGAGCTCCGCTCATGGATGGTGATTATTGTGTGGTCTGGAAAATAGCGGTTGATTTCGGACCGCTCACCTCACAAGTCAGGACTCGCAAGATCAGCTTGAGTCGGTGGAGCGATACGCGATACTGAAGAACAGAGATAGTCGATGAGTTGGAGGCTGATGATATGCAAATTGGGAGGCTGTGTCATTCCTGGTAAATGACCCGACAAGCCTAAGCCTCGAGCGGTCGAGCCCATGCAGCTCAGATGAAGAAGAGGGGACTTTGTTGTCTACTCGATCATATCATTCGTTACTGCATTTGCTACATGAGATGACTGGAAGGAGATTGGGGTGGGGTATGTGTGTTTTCTGGCGTTGCAACAAAATCAACCAGCGAAAGTGAAGCGTCAGAGACAGTCGAGAACAAGGAAGGTCCAGCTTCCCATATCCATAGAAGAGGAAAAAACATTTGAACAGACTTCCCGTTTTCCGCCAGGCTACCCTTGTCTTCCAACCCAAACCCGACGCCTTTCAATTTCAGTCGCTCGTGTATAGCTGGCGCCCTCAATTTGTTCTCCGCTACTGTAATGAGAACCTCTCAAGTAAGCGTAGCCATCATGGCCGCAACCAACTTCGGGTTCGGTTGTTTCCTCTCTGTGTCTCTCGTTAGCCCTCGCTCTGGCACTAAGCATATAGGTACGGATCCACGCACCAGGCCAGGCTAATGCGCAGACCGCACAAGCGCCATCCTACCTTTCCGATCCTTCTCAATGCGCACAACGTTCCTAGGCGGGCTCCTTGGCCTCTCGACGTACTCCACAATCTCGCTCCTGCGCGGACGCTCCTCGCGGTACTCGACCACTTCGTACCCGGCAGGCTCCTCGCGGATGCGCAGGGCCATCTCGCGGCGTTGGTCTGCCTCACGTTCCAGACGCAGGGCGCGCTGCTCGGCTTCCAGGGCCCGGATCTCGGCCTTGAGGTCACGTTCGCTGCGTTCGCGACGCTCGGGAAGCACGATGGTGAGTGGTGCGGCGGGTGGAGCTGGAGGCGCAGGAACGCGTTCTTGGATGATAACTTCCTCCCTGCGAACTGGAGAGGGAGCACGGACGGTGCGAGCGGGCGAAGAGCGGCGAGTGCGAGATGTCTTAACGGTAGGAGTCGGCGAGGGGGCGCGGACGGATGGAGCACGAATAGATGGTGGATTGATCCATTCAGTGCGAAGAGCTTCATAGTGCTCGTTGTTCGGTGGTGGGAGTGGTGCTGGGGCGGAAACGTTCTCTTCGTAACGGTAAGTTGTCACGTCTGTGATTTGAGGTCAGTTTGCGCTGACTTGACCAAGATACCCCAAATAGGGTCTATGAAGCACGAAAAGGATGGATACGTACTGCTCTCCTTGTACTGCTCACTGCGAGCAATGACCTCGTCGATCTGCTCCTTTTCGAGGGCACGGCGGACGATAATGAAGTCCTCCTGGTAGCTTATCAGTATGCGGCTGGACAGTTGCAGATTCATAGTTATGGCGTACCTCCTCCTCGAATGGATATCCCAGCTCAATGATCGCCTGCTTCTTGACCAATCGCTTTGGCATCCTCGTCTTGCCTTTCTTGCCCGCCTTCCGTTCAGGGCTTGGCGAGCTTGCCCTAGTGCTAACCTCCTCGAAGCTGCTGCTACTACTGCTGCTCGAGCTTCTTCTGGTGGACACGGACTTTGCTTTTTGCTGCGTGCCTTTCTGCGGACCTCCGTCTCACGCTTGATCTCAACTTCACGGTATCCCTCAGGACTCGCGTCTCGATATCTAATCTCCTCGAAATCATCCTCCGTGTAGCGTCTGCGAGACGGGGAACGGCGGCGTGGAAGTGGGATAGGGACATTGGCTGGCATCCTGTAGTCGTCTCTGTCGCTGTATCTGGGAAGGGGCCGGCGGTCGAAAGTGTCCAGGCTGCTCTGTCTGCGCAGCATTCCCGGCCTCGACGGACGTGTCTCGCGGAGAGCAATGTCTCGCTCAATGATACTCTTCCTCCTGTACGGCGCAAGTGCTCTGTCTGCTAACTCCCTCGGATCATCTTCACCGAACAGCTCGCGGTCGGTGCGGCGGGGTCGGAGGGCAGGGGGCCATATCTTTCCTGCTCGAACAGGCGGTCGGTCTCGAATCTGGAATTGCCTCTTGGACCTCCTCTCTCAATGCGGTCTTCGAGCCTGATATCGGTGCGGCCTGGTCTGTCGCGTTCGCTGAAACGGAACTCTTCGCGCTCAACGGGGCTCGGCCGAAACGCTCGAAACGTTCGCGGTCCCAGCGTTGAGGTTCACCACCGTAGGCGAGGTCGCCCGTTGAGGAGCGGAAGTTGGGTCCGTATCTCGACATTGTCAAGACTTGTTGTTGTGTATATGAGGTTGAGTGAGTAGCGGATGAGAAGACTGGCAGTGTCAAGGGGTCGGCACGTAAGAAGCCCCGCCGCAAGCGCCTTGGTGATGTTTGTATGCGAGTCAACCGACTGCCCTCACTGAAGACACCGCAGGGTGTTGGAGGGTGAAGGTCGCTTGACGCGAGAAGAAGAACAGCAGCAGCAGCAGATGAATTCACCAAGCGCGGTAACAGCGCGATATGGGATATGGAGCGTTGTTGTAGCGGTGGGTTTGTCGTATGCGCCGGGAAAGCAGGCTAGTTGTGCCCAGCTGCGTCATCGCGCGGCTGCGCTGAGCAAGGTGCGGTCTGGTCTCTGGTGGTGGTGGGGTACGGTAGTCCTTCAGTCTCATCTCGGCTTGGGCTGCCAGCGCATCACCAACATCAACGCCAAAACCAAAACCAAAACCAAAACGACCTTGCTTGAGTATGCAGGAACAGGAGCCCAACCGGCTCAGGACCATGCTTTCATCCCGTCAACTCGATGTTGCTACTCACTGACTGGCCACAAAAGCCGCGAAGACAACCGGGCTTGGGCAGACGGCCTCCCCGCCGCCATACAACCCAGGGACCTGACCGCCATGTTCGATATAGGTGGCATGCGGCATGTGGCATGATCCCGACTCTCCGTGCGAGTGCCTACCCGCTCGGGCTGACTGTCAAGAGCGCCCGAGTTACCTGAAGCAAGCCCGGAGTACCACGAAACCTCTCACAAAAACGTAGACCACCGGCTGGCTGCATGGAATCCTTGATTGGTGTCACCAAGAGGCGTATCATACATACGTACTCCGTACCAGATTCGTTATTTTTAATGCATGCAGACAGGACCTGCTTTTGCGATTTCTCCGCTCGACATGATCCGAGACATTTACCCGGATATACCATCAACAACAGAGAAGACGCCAGCGAATACTCCTCATTACTCCTTTATTGAACCAAATCAACCTCGTTTGGTCCATCGCCAAGCGTCACACTAGGGTTGTGCTCCTCGCCAATCTTGATGGTGTCTTCAGTCAAGCCCATTGGCTTTCCTTCCTCGATGAAAGACTGGACGAAGCCAACCCGCATCCTGAGTATCATCAGCAACCCATGCAGTTCAGCAAAAAGATACCCAAGAGAAACTCACTTAGTCTTCTTCAGATCCGCAAAGTTGACATGATCCGGCAAGACCTTCTGCGTATACTCCGGATCCTCCTTCAACCTCTCGTAATCTTCCACGTCTCTGAACACTATCTGCACTTCGCAGTCATGGTCGAATTCTGCCCGGTGATGCGGACCAACTATCCTCTCCATGACTTTACGCGACTCAGGAGTAGTGTGCACCATGGTCCACCTGACGATTCCGTAGCGGGTCATTACATCTTGTGCCAGCGCTGCGTGGTTCCTGGTCATGTATTGCTGGTATTCTTCCTCGCTCATGCCCTTCTTGCGGTAGCCGTAGACGGTCAAGCAGATCAGGGGCTTGTCCTCGGAATGCGAAGCTGAGCCGTCGAGCAGACCATCGTCGTTGATGATGCGGGGCTCGTATCTTGATGCGGCGGCATTGGACTCGCCGTTGATTCCGTTAATCGGAGGGTGTTGCTCGATGGCCTGCCCGTCTTCGAGGAGAGGATCCTGCACAGAAGCGTTTCCGTCGGACTGCTCTGCCTTGTTGTTGTCCACACCCAGGGAGCCTGAGCGGCGAACAGAGGATCTTGTGCGTTGGCAGCCATTCTGTACGTAGGATAGAAGATTGGGATCACGCGGTTGCTGGTTCTCGGAGATGAAAGAAGTGACGGGTTTGAGTGATTTCGAGTGCGCAAGGCCATGAGCATGCTATCACCCTGGTACTTAACTAGTTCAACCATGCAATCCCTCTTTCCATATGCGATCACACTTTCCCTGGTTCATGCACTCTCTCGTCATATCCTTCGGGATAACCCAAGAAAACCATGATACCGCACCCTGGCTTTCATAGACACACTGGCGTGCGTCCGAAGTGACAACATGCCGAACGGGAATCGGAAGTAGTGTCAGGGATGTTCGGTCTCCGAAGGGGGAAATCTAGGTCCAAATCTTGCGGCTCAACCCTGCGTAACGCTACCTAGCGGGGCTTCATCCTGGACGAGCTCGGTCCCTGCGTGTAGATGATGGAACGGCTGATTTCGTCCACGTGTGTTCGCACCGTCGCTGTCGTTGCGGTGTGTTCGAGGGACCAAGGTGGAGGAGGCTTCCGCACTCTCGGGAAGTTTATGATGTCATGAGACGGAGACGGAAGAAGGATACCCTTACCTGGCAGGCGTCCGGGACTCCTCAATTGCTATGTCTTTACTCGAAAGCAGCTGCACATGTATATGTGTGTGTGAACTTGCAGATGTTCTCTGGTAATCTCTGGAAGGTCAGGAGGAACGAGGGATCGCCATTTGCTCCATGACGTCCGCCCTGTAGAACGTCTTCCACTCTGCGCGGCAGATACAGTTCCTCTCCTCTCCTCTCCTCTCCTCTCCTCTCCTCTCCTTCTTCTCCCCAGTGCGAGAACTCATGCAGCAAAGATATACAAGTCGCAAGGATATTCAGAAGCACAAACGGTTGGAGAAAGATGTCCAACATCAGCCGATGGCGTGACTGACTCGGCGCGTCCTTCTCCAAGCCACGTTGTCCAGCCGGCCCAATTGAAGACGCCTTCTCCACCCCGCACTCCTCTCAGGTGACCAAGATACCCCAATACAGGCAGTAGTAGTATATCAAGCGTATGTGTATTGAGGCGGCGGTGAAATTGTTGCCCAGTGGCCGAACAGAGACAAGTTGACGTGTCAATCTTCTATCGCCTCTCCCAGTTGAGATTCGCCGTCGAAATCTTCGCCTTTCAGTATCTCCAAACCAAAAAAAACAAAAAAACCACCTCCTATCTCTCCTCCTGACCACTCCCGGTCCTTGCCAATCGAAACAATGGCATCAAAAGAATACAAAGGTAACCTCAACCCGCCCCAACCCACAACTCCCAACCACTGACCCCAAATCCCGGGTCAATGCCACTGCGGCGCCATCGCGTACCGCGTCACGCTCTCGCCACCATTGGATGAAGGCCACGAAGTGACCGAGTGCAACTGCTCCATGTGCGCAATGGACGGCCGCCTCAACGTCTACCCGCCGCCGAAAGACCTCGTCTTCACCAAAGGCGAATCATCCCTCCAAGCCTACCGGTTCGGCCCAAAGCGCTTCACGCACTACTTCTGTCCCACCTGCGGCGCCACCGTAAAGGCGGTCGCCACCGATCCCACGCATCCGTGGTATGGCGCCACCGCGCTAAACGTCCGCACTTTCGAAGACGTCTCCATCGACGACTTGAAGATCAAGAAGTTCAATGGCAAGGAGTTCTCAACTGCCGGCCAGTGAGATGCATCGGAACGGAGGAGAGGGGGGGGCGGGGGCGGTGTGTCCAGGCCCAGCGATTTGACACCCGCGTGCCGTGATGGGCAAGGTGGACAAGATGCGGAGAAAGGGAAATTTTTCCAGGCGATGGAAACTTGTATTGGTTCGCATGCTTTTGATAAGGACGGAGGGAATCTGAGACTATCGCGCAAAGTCTTCGATCTCAAGCAGCATCCAGAAAGATTTCGGTCCCATTGCATATCATGTACCGATTTGTCGGCGTTTTGAGGAATCGTTGCCGCCAAACCGTGTATTCTGTGAATGGGGTTCAGTGCAGCTAGCTCGTAAGGGTACGAACCTCTGACGGTCCTTCATCACTTGTCCAACTTGCGACATCAGCATATCGTAGTCTTGGCCAAAGACCGTCGCTGATTGTGGTTACAGGACCATTAGGGAGGACAACACGAAAGAGCATGTTTGACGTCCTCACGTTGGCCAGTGTGTAATAGAGTATGCTGCCAGACTCATGGTCAAGAAGAATGATGTGGGATGGCGGAACGTTGCATGATAGGCAGAGAGAGAAACCAAAATGGGAAATCTTAACAAACAATGCTTTATTGCACACTTGATAAGAGAACAAGCCAAATCTAGAACCAAGTATAAAATGCGCCTCGCTGTGCAACAATCCTCTTTCCATGCAATCTATAATCCTGTAAACAAACGCCCTTCACTATGCAATCCAAGTCAAGCGATGTTTTCCAAGTGTGAGCTTTACGCAGCCTGGCCGGGAAAACTGTACGGTTCCTGGTAGACAAGGTGCAGATATGTCTGGTTGCAGGCAGCGTCGAGAGGACCAAGTGCCTTGTCGTGGTACATCACAACGTCCTCGCCCTGGTCAGGGCAAATGATGAAGCCGGTTGGTTGATAACCATCCGCTCCGTTGACGGTGAGGAGCAGGCTGGGGAAGTAGGCTTCGCTGACTCCGAGGTTGCCGCTGGAGATCACTGAACACTGTTAGCAATGGTCCCTGTCACAGTTGCCGATTGATGATAGCAGGAGATCTTACCTTCGGGTTGGAACTGGAAGTTGAAATCCTCCGACGCGCCCTCGGTGGGAATGGGAACGGAGCTGTAGTTATACTGCTGGAGACCATGTGGGCCCCACTGGGTCGTGTTCAGAACACCGTTGACCATGGTGAACTGGGACAGGGAGTTGAAGCCCGGGCCTTACGTGCGGAGTAGGGGAAGTTTGTGTACATTGGGTCATATAGGGAGAGAGCCTGGACGCCCTCCCAGGAGGTTTGGGTGTTCGGATAAGGGTTGTTCAGGCTGGTGCTGGCGACGAGGTAGAAGGGAGTACTAAAGTCCTTGGCGGAACCGGAAGGTGGAGAACGGACAGAGATAGGGGTGGCGGAGGCCAGAGAAAGGAAGCCAGCGGCAGAAATGAGAGCGGAGGAGAACATTTTTCAGAGGTTGTTTGAGGGTTTTGGTGTTAGAAAGTGGGCGAATTCCAGAGGATTGAGTGGTGGTTTTGGAAAGATGTAGGAGATGGTAATCCTTAAGCTTGGTAGGTCTGATGTCTTGTGATGGGAGATGAGACACAAGAGCAACGAAGGGTACATATATCATCTTGGTTACATCTATTTCCTGACGCACCTACCTAGAAACGGATGTGCCTCATGCTGAGAAGCTACACTCGTGAGCAACACTGACCGAGACTTGCCTCACAGCTCGACCTTGGACGAGATGGCATCTGCTGGTGGCTGAGCAGCATGGCAGTACAGCCTGCAAGTGGCCATATGTCATGCATAGCGGCTCGTGTGTACTGCGGGCTGACTGTGTCGGTTGTATATCGAGGTTGCCGTTGCAAAGAAAGGTGCAAGCTACAACGTGGGAGTGAGTGATTACACGAGAACTCAGCCAGCTATTCTTGGGTCTCGGATACGGATCTTCGGGTAGTCCCGCACTTAGCCCCAGCTCCACTTTCACGTGTCAGTACCAACACTACGTCACAGAACGGCTGGAGCAAAGTCCGCAATCCGAGTGAGCTTTGTCTATAGAGCCATTGTCGTGATCCCCCGACCGTTTTCCTTTGCCCTCATCTGGTCTGCGCTCTACTGCTCGCATACAGTCGAACATCCTTGATCATGTCTACCGAAAACAAACAGCTCCTTGCTCAGACTGTGGGCGTGGGAACTTCGTTGCTCGCCGCAGGCGGCATCCTCTCCATCTCATCTATCATCAACCCTCTCCTTGATACGACGGCGCGATCCACATCCGCCTCCCAGCCCTCGCCTTCTGTAACGCTCCCAGCGATTCGTTTCGTCTTCTCCCGTGGATCGCACGTGTTCCCGGAAGCAGCCACTATCGCGACAGCCGCTTTCGCGTATCTGTACCGGTACTCTCCCAATGCCTCGATCCACACCCTGCGGTCAGTCGCAAACTTGCTCGGTCTGGACGTCTCGCAGCGTACAGGCTACTTGGTTGCTACATTGCTGAGCGCGAGCATCATGCCCTTCACCTCGCTTGGTATGTTGCCTGCTGCAAACCAAAGACTCCGGGAGCTGGCGGATTTGGAAGCCAAGGGAAGGGGCGGGGAAATAGACAGGGAAGAGCTGAAGATGCTGGTTACCAGATTCGGGACGTTGAACTACGTCCGGGGTTTTTGATGACGGCAGGCGGACTCATGGGACTGCTTGCTGCGCTGGGCTAAGACGCTCCACGGTGAAGCTGGCTTTATTGTGTGTCTCTGTACAACAAGTAAGGTGGAAAGCTACGTCCACCTGAATGAAGTGGTTCCGTGTCATGGACTCGAGACGTCACTCTTCGCATTCGAATACATTTGCGTTTTGCGTCGGACATGCCCACGGTGTGCGAGCCTTGATCGTTGTCCTGTACAAAGAAGGATATGGCTCTTTTACATGCAGCCGTCAAGAGTCCGCCCGCAAACGTGACTTCTCCCTATGACTGCCGGTAGGTTTGTTGCCGCTAAGCTCGTGCAACATTCTTGTGAGCTGGTCCCAGTACAGCAGAGAACATCCAAGGACCTGTGGGGATATCTCAAACATACTGCGACGGATTTGCCGGTCCACGGACGCCTACGGGCAACATCGTAGCAACACACCGGTCCAGCACGAGGGCTCGAAGACTGAAGAGAGCGTAATCAGTCTCCTGTACTCAGTCTGATGTAGTGTAACCACAACCTGAGGTCACAATATCTGGTCTATTACTCCCTCTCTTTCGAAACTACTTCTGTATCTCGCAAGTTCTCTTCAGTCTCCTCTCCAGGCTCTTCAGACTTTGGTTTCGTCATCGTTATTGGATTGGGATCCTGCTTGGTGGCCAGCCCAAGTGTGTGTAGCCTCCAAGAGTTGTATGCCAAATCTACCGGAACATCCTTGATGCTCGTAGTCTTCTTACAGATCGTCTTATCTCCGCGCTCCTCTGTTGCTCCCGAGACCCTGATAGTTGGCACAGATTGGGGACCAGTGTGATGCCGTCCCGTGTAGCATAATGGAAGCTTCTGTACCGCCTCTCGTAACAATCCTGGGTACGCTTTTTCCATGAAAGTCTCAAGCCAGAAGAGGCGTTGCAGGCGTGGCCGAATCATGACCCAGGACCGTGCGTCCGCGTCTGTATCTCTTAAGATTTGGCGCATTACGCTCATGAAGAACTGTCTTATGAACGGGCGAGACTCTGCACACGCTGCACCAGCAAAGAGGACCCAGAGGGCATTGTTCAAGGGCATGGCATCCAGTAGATCATCTCGGCGGGGTTTGAGGCATTGCTGGAGATGTTCGAGAAGGACCAGAAGGAACTGAGATGCAGGAGAAACCGCAAGGAACTGGGTGTAGTAGATGAGCAGCGTCGCAACAAGGAGGCATGCATGGTTCGTGTTGTGTGTAGACTCGGCAAGATGCCGTGCAAGACGATACTCCGCTTTCAGTGCCAACTGCTTCGAATAAAGGGCATCACTAGGCTTGAGGTCGTCAGATCTTTCATAGCGTAAGGCGATGAAGCATGCGATCTGCCGCATGTCTGCCCAGATGGTCCGTAACTCATTGGGGATGTCGTTGAGTAAAATTTCCCGGAGCGGAGGTCAGTGTTTTCGTCTGCGAGGCCGTCGGCTATGCTGAGAATGAGGGCGTCCGAAGGCCGGGCGGTGATTGGGGAGGTGGAAATTCGGGGCGCACTCCTCGACACAGAGCAGCTTTGTTAGTAAGCCTGTATCCTAGTCAGTGCAGTCACTCTGGTCGTTGCTTGTCCGTACTTACGTTGATGTGTCCAAGTGGAACTGCATCGGAAGTGCCTGACCGCCGCCAAACCCCTCAACAAACTGTTTTAGTCCCTGGATGTGTGTACTCATAGTCTCCAAATCACCCATAATGCACTGCATTTAACACATCAGCAGCAGCGCTGCGCATCTGCAACCCGGCATTGTGGGATAACTCCGGCATGTTTAGTCCGATGGGGACGTTGAAGATACAGAAGCAACCTACCTCAGCTGAGATGAAAAGGATGATTGCATAGCAGACCGCCGGAAAATCGTATTTCGGACTGCTTATTAGTTTGTTCACTGCACGGATTGCCCGATGTTTGTGAGTCAGGCAAGCATTACTGATGGCTGTTCGTACGGCGGTGATGCCTCCACCATGATAACCTCCTTGACGCTACTTGCTCTCAGCAACCGAAGCACAGGTAGTAGTCGCAGACCTCACCATGATTTCGGCACTCAACCTGCCGTTGTACGCGATCACCGTCATTGCGACTTCGTATCGAGAACACTGCTGGAGTAGGACACCGCGATTGATAGTGTCTGGTGTCTGTCGGCTCCAGAGCATATGTTGGCGGGCAATGTCTACTTCGTTCAGTATCAAGGCCCACTGCTTGCAACCTCGCGTCGTCCGAGACGCACATAATCTGGCATCACAAACTGGCTAAAACTCACACAGATTGAGGTATCCTGTCTCTTCCGTACCAAAATCCATATGGTGACCCATCGCATCGAATGGGTCCGGCTGCTCGCTGATAGGAGTACATAATGGAGTCGACGTCTTAGATACAAATCCGGACGATGGACCAGGGGCAAGGGATGCCTCATTCGGTGAGGGTGTTGAGGAAGAGGCCTGATTTGATGAAGTTCTTAACGAAGGGGCCTGGGGTTGACTTGCGGCGTCCTCTTTCTTTTCCCTCGGACGTTCTTCATGACAACGGACCTGGCTTGTGGCGCAGCACTTGAGGTCGCGTTTCCACCAACATCATGGAAAATGTTTTGGGCAACAAAGTGCCACTGGGTCGGCGCCATCGTGAGCACATTCTCAGCAAGTCAAATCGAGTTGATCATACGTTTTAACGGAAGTAAGAGCGGTGATGCAAACACGAAAAAGAGGAGGGAATCGCGGCACATCACCTCGCTTGCATGCCAGGTTGCCTAAAATAGCGACAGTAGTGTCGTGACGGCAACTTGGGATTGCACGTCTTGCCCAAACAGGGAGGTGACATGACAGCAGCGATGACTGTCCGAGGTTATCTGAGTTATCGCACAGTCAACAACGAGAACAATTACACGCAGATGTCTGTTTGACTTCGGATTGACGGTTGGGTTAAGATGGTTGGCGCCTATTCTTGGCACGACAGGTACAAGGGTAGAGGAGCGCTCAGCGTCGAGTATATGTTCAACTATTCTAAAGCTGTGCCGATCACACAATAGCAGGAACAGCGCCTACAGGTCAACCATCGGGCCACGCGAGTACATTTTTCCGTAACTTGGCTGCTTTTCTGGAAGTACGGCTATGCGAGCCAGACCCAAAACCTCGTCGTCGGCCCGCCTCCCGCAACCCTCCGCCATGTTAGCCCCCAGTGCTCGGTTGATCTTGTTTATCTTGCATGAAGTCGCGTTTGTCCGTACAACATCGCGTTCCTCCGTAATTGACACTCGGTGATGCCGGTCTGGTCTTTCCGCGACATGCCTTGACGTCAACAGCACGTCGGTCGACATTGTCGCCATCTCCATCATCTAGAACGCACGCGATGTGTCCATCTCTCCCACCACTCTGTCCGGGTATAGAGCCAGAATACACACCTCACGGGTGCACGATCGTGCGTAGAAAGCAGTCGTTGTCGGCGACCATGGAGAACAAGACGTCCTCTAGGAGGTCCAACTGCGGTCACAATACTCGGGCGATAGCAGCAGTCACTGCAACGTTACGGGTGGACCGCCTTCGACGCTTTTCTGTCGGCCTTGTCAACTCGATGCGCATGCCAGAGAGGATTCTACAGCAGCCGAAGAGCCAGGAGGACGAGGTTCTCACGGACTTCCGACTTGTTACTGACTTGAAGGCCTTCCCTTGAATGGATTCTACTAGCCCAGTACTGCGGGATACATACGGGACGCCATCAAACAAAGACATTGGACATTTCTTGGTCGTGAAACGGATTGGTAACAACGATGCTCTCCTTACTGGTCGAGTCGTCGAACCACTCGTCGGCTCGGCCCGCATTAGCGATCATGTTTTTTGCTAACACAATTTGTTTCCTATCCCCGGTTCGGTGGTGTAGTTGGTTATCACACCAGTCTAACATGTCTCATGGTCCCACTGGTGGTCCCCGGTTCGAGCCCGGGCCGAATCATTTCTTTTGTTCCTCCATCACTTTTGTTCTCCAGTCAGACGACGAAGCTGGAGAGCTTCGTCGTCTGAATCCAAGAGGAATGCACCAGCGGGCACGTCAAATCACGGTTTCCCACATACAAGAACCGTAAACAGAAAAAACACTTGACTTTTCTAAGAAAACAAGGCAGGGTGGCTTTTTTTAAACCAATCCAAACCCCTTCTTGGTTCAATCGGTTTACCCTTGTTTCTATCAACGGATGCCTCTTTTCTGTTTTCTTAACTATGTCCCGCTCGCTGGAATTGAGTGATGGAGAGAAAGAAAAGGGGGTATTTACAAGCATGTACAAGCCCAACTTTCGCAGCTCAAAGACATCTCTCCGCCGATTCCGGTACCGCTTTTCGAATCCTTTCTTTGTTTTTTTCTCTCCCCTTCGCGTCCTCCTTCTGCGAATAAAGAAAGAAAAAGAAAACGAACCAGGTGGGGGGTTATGCGTGTGATCGTAAAAGCAACGGATGTCATACCGGGCCGAAGGGTTTTCGAAGCACAAAACGCCGTTCGCTGATGCAGAACAGAAAAGGAAAACAAAACAAATAGTTTTCAGCTTTTGGAGTTTGCTGTGTGGCCGCCTCTTGTTCGCTCCCCCACCCCCTTATTACTTTCTCGAGCGATCCCCCTCTTCGCCACCGTGTTGGTGGAGATTGGTGACTGTGATATCTCTTCACAGCCAGCCCAGATTGTTCAAGATGGTTTTTGTTTCGTTATCCTTGAGCGCGCTCTGGCCCACCTTCCCGGCCAATGCGCCGCCCTTCAGGCGCTTGATGCCCATATCGAGCTTCGAGCCCTGGTCGTCCGGGATGATGAAGACGTACTGCTTGCCCTCGGTGTCTCTGACCGAGGCGCGGAAGACGACGTGGCCGTTGAACTTGCCGGACTGCGTGAGAGTGTCAGCAAAGCTTTGTTCGATGCGTCTGTGGGTTCGGGGAATGATTGAAGTGGAGCGAGTCGGTTCGTATGTGGACTTGCCTCGATGGATTTCATGCCCCAAGCCTTGCAGTCCCACTCGCGCTGGGGCACGCCTCGGACGTCGTCGTCGATGAACAGACCCTCGGTGCCGATCTTCAGGATCAGGCCGTCCGTGACGCCCTTCTCGCCTGCTACCAATTGACTGACGGGCTTGGGGAACATGTTGTTGTATTGGTAGACGGCGTGGATGACGATCTTGTCCGGGTCTTTTGTGGTGTATGGACCGCGATGAGCTGGTGGCGGCGTCGTTCGCGCGGTTGAGACGGAAGGGGCGTATGATGATTCGGACAGCTCAGAGACAGAGGCTTGTGAAGATGTGACGTTTGTGCGCCGTCTGGCGTTGTCGTATGGTCTGTAGCCGGTCTCTGTGCTGGCATAGCTCGCTGCGGTCTTCGCTGTCGGTCGAACGTAGCTGCCGGTCGGTGTCGGGGACGAAGGTGTAGGTTTGGGAGTGGAGGATGCGCCGGATCGAGCTGCCTCTAGCTTTTCTCGGAGGGCTCGAGCCCTTTCTTCCCTCTCCCTGGCTGCCTTTTCCCTTGTCTCTTCCTCCTTGGCCTCCTTCTCTTCTTTCTCCTTTGCTGCCTTCCCGGCCTTTTCCTTCTCCTCCTTCTCTCTGAGAGCCTTCTCCCTCGCTTCTTTCTGCTTCGCTCGCATAGCCTCCCACTTCTCCTTCTCCGCCCTCGCCTTGGCCGCCTTGTCCTGCTCTTCCTTTTCCTTCTTCTCCTTCTCCTCCTTTTCTTTCTCCAGCTTCTCTCGAGCCTCCTTCTCTCGAGCCATCCTCTCCCGAGCGAGCCTTTCCCGTGCCTCTCGTTCCCTAGCTTCCTTCTCTCGTGCGCGCATCTGATCCCATTTCTCCTTCTCCGCGGCGGCTTTGGCTGACTTTTCCTTCTCCATACGAGCCCTCTCTGCTTCTTCCTTCCTCCTGCGGACGTCCTCCTGCCGCTTACGCTCGTCTTCGCGCTTCCTTGTTTCTTCTCTTGCCTTTTCCCACTCTGCTGAGGCTGTCGGTTTGGCCTTGGCAGGTTCGGGTTCAGGCTCGGGTCCAGGTGGAGGCGGGGCGTGTTCGTACTGCGAGTGTGGTGGGGGTTCAGACCGTGGAGGAGGCGGGGGTGGCTGCGATGACGAGTGATGCTGTGGTGGAGGTCCGCCCGCGGCATAGCCATTCGAGTGTTGGTGTGATTGGTAGCCGCTTTGCGATCCAGCTCCAGTCCCACCGCCGGACCCGGAGCCCCTTGATTGTGCACCTTCGGCTTGCATCTTTCCAAACGCCCATGCTGCGACACTCGCACATACCACTAGAAGGGCGACTCCTGCGCTTCCGCCAGCCGCGACTGTAGCGAGTGACTGCTTGATTGCAGGCAGAGCTTGTTGGACTAATAGAAGCAAAAGCATGCCACAGACTGCGCCAGCCAAGAAGGTGTTGAGGCCACCTGTGACTGCGGGGAGATAGAGGAATCCGGAGCCTGAGCTGTGCGGTGGTATTATAAAGATGTCATAGTTTCCGTTCGGCAGGCCACCGCCAGTAGTCTTCGGATTGGACCCATGAGGGGTGGAGGGGGAGGAGGGGGCGGAGGAGCGTCTGCCATGGCGGTACGCGCGCCCCTAGTAAGAGGAGCTGGCGAAGCTCAATCGAGCGGCGCTCCGGGTTGGTCGATGTCCTCTACAACCTCTGTCGGTCGTGGGAGGTAAAGATAACACGAACGGACTTGGAACGAGCTCGCAGAGGCATATGGACGAATGGTGTTTGAGCGATTGAGCGTTGCGAAAGATTAGAACGGTGCAGATCGTGGTTGAGGCTCGAGAACGTTTGTGGGTTCAACTTCTGGTGGGTATGGGCGGACAGTGAAAGCTACTCGGATCAAGAAAACGCCGGAACGCCTTGCGGTCTACGCATGAAGGAGGGTGAATGGGTGGAAAAGTGCGTAGGTGATGCTGTGGATGCGAGTGATAGTGATCTGCCGAGTTTCCTGAGGCGGCCGGGGCGGATGTTGCGGGTTGCGGGTTGCGGGTTGCGGGTTGCGGGTTGCGGGTTGCGGGTTGCCGTTGGTGGTGTTGAATGTTTACCGAGACGCTGCAGCGGGAGGCTTTTGTGCAAGCTGATCCTCCGCTAGAACGCGCCTCTCCGTCACCGTGTACCACGTGTCTGGTCGTGTGTCTTACAGCAGCATGTTTCAGAGCGAAGGGAGTTGCTAACGAGCAGTTGATATGGGGGTTGGAGCTTGGAGCTGTATTTGACGGCGTGTTTCGTGTTTGGGGGACTCGATGGCTGTCGTCAAGCCTCCAGCGAAAAAGCGAATCACAGCGTGGAGTTGGCGCCTCTAGACTTTCACTGGCTGTCACGCATTGCTCGTATACACTAGGCATGGGCAGCACAGCTTGACGCACTTTCCATTCGTCTTTCTTCACCGCCTAACTCGACTCGGCCAGCTCACCGTGCATTGGCGTGCTCCCAGCTAATGCAGGCCAATGCTGACCGCGTCTCCGACTGTCGTGAATGTTTGTTGTAGCAACCGGTAACGTTCCGCGAAACCGCCGACTGCGAACCGCGAACTGGTGGCGCTTGCCGCCATCGGCCCGCTGCCGTATCGCTCCACGTCACATGGTACGCCTGGAGAGGAAACAGGAGCCGAGCGGAGTTTGGTCCAGCGGCACAGCAGGACGAGAGTGAAGACGCTCAGCTTCCTGTATACCACCACCACAGTCCCCCATACATGCACAGGCGCTGGCCGCCAACCCGCATGGTCAAGTGCGATACCGCCTCACACATGATACCCTTATCGCGCTCTTGCTCCGGCATCAACGGCCTTGGCTGACGATCGCGTCTTGATCCTTCGACGTTGAGCTGTACCGGCCCAACTACCTTCTGTATACCTACCGTCCATGCTGCGGGCAACCGACAGGAAGCAATGCCGGATCCAAGCGCGGTGGAAGACGTCCACGACACCGAAGAGCTGATCACCCGACGCGCGAACCTCAACAAGCGCACTGTACTCAAGCTCGACACTATCCTCCTCCCCTTCCTATCCATCCTGTTCCTCCTGAACTCCCTCGACCGCGCCAATGTCGGCAGCGCCGAATCCGCTCACTTCACAAAGGATACTGGCCTTCCGGAATCCGCCCTCAACACCTCCTTGGCATGCTTCTTCGCCGTCTTCGTCGCTCTGCAACCCGTGGGCGCCGCGCTTGGTCGCAAATATGGCATGGCCCGCTATGTGCCAGCCTGTATGACACTCTGGGGGCTGTGTACCACTCTACACATCTTCGTGCGGAAGGAATGGCAGCTCATCAGTCTGCGCGTCTTGATCGGTGCTCTCGAAGCTGGCTTCTACCCGACAACCGTCAGCTACCTCAGCCTCTTCTACACCCGCTACGAGTTTGCGAAGCGGCTTGGCTTGTTCTATGGACAGTATGCAGTAGCAGGAGCTCTGGGTGGCATCCTGAGTTGGGCCGTCTTCTCACACTTTCCCGAACCTCCTGCCCCAGCTGAGCCGGGTACCCCACCTTTTACCCAAAGCGCAGCTGCAGCACAGCACTGGCATAGCTGGCAGGTGCTGTTCCTGCTCGAGGGTATTCTGACCGTAGCCATTGCACTGCTAGGTTTCCTCTGGCTTCCACACAGCGCCGACACGGCGTGGTTCTTCACAAAGGCAGAGCGCCAGTGGGCTGAAGAACGTATACGGCGGGACCGCGATGCTCCACATTCCCACTCGGCCCACCCCAAAGACGCAAGCGAAGCTACTGCAGAAACGGATATAGACGCGTTCGACGAGAGCCGTGCGTCGGTCTCGTACACGGAAGAAGGCGACCGTCTGCTCTCCTCATACACCCGCTCCACTCCACGCACCCGCCGCAAGAGCACAGCATCCGCGCACTCCTTAACCGCCGACAGCGGCCTCTCGACCTCGGATGTCGTTTCCGCACTTCTCGATTGGAAAATCTGGTACCTCCTCACCTGCAACATCCTCTCCGCCATCCCCTCAACCGCCTTCTCCGTCTTCCTCCCCTCGTGATCAAGGGTCTGGCCGCGCACTCTCCCTCCGGAGAAATGGCGCCCGCACTAGCGAACTTGCTCACCGCTCCGCCCTTCCTGGCTGGCGCCGTCGTCCTCTGGTCCTTCGCGTACTGGAGCGACAAATCGCACCAGCGCCTCACCCCGATCCTGTGGGGTCTGGGAATCCTGTTGCTAGGGCTGACGGCAACGGTCATGCTGCCCGCCTCCGCGCACATATTCCGCTACGTATCGCTCACGGTCCTGCTCTCGGGCTCCTTCGTCGCGAGCCCGCTCACCGTCGCCTGGCTCACGAACAACATCCCCGCTCCCGGCAAGCGCGCCATCGTGCTCGGCGTAAACGGTTGGGGCAATCTCGCGGGCGTCTTCTCCGCTCTGCTGTTCGCGCCCAGGTTCAAGAGGGACGGGTACGCGGTCAGTTTCTACGTCACGTTGGCGTGTGTCGGCGTCGCGTTCGTGGGTTATGTCGGCTTCAGGGCGCTGCTGAGGAGGGAGAACGAGTGGAGGGACGGGGTTGTGAGGGGCTGGGATGAGGACGAGGTGGAGAGGGAGGCGCTGCTGGGCGATGCGCCCTTGGTCAGGAGCAGAGGCGCGGAGCGTTGGTACGCGCAGTGCGCGAGGCTGGTCGGCCTGCACGCGTTGCCGAGCCGGACCTCGGAACAACCGAGACGGGGGATGAGAGGTTGACGTTCAGGTATGGCCTATAGAGTTTCGGTGCGACGATGGAGGAGAGAATGCCCATGTTCGTGTGCTGGATATGCAACCCCTCTTTCCTTCACTTCGGCTGCTTCCGGGTTATTGTCTTGGCTCATGGGCCCTCGCCTTTTCCGCCTTCGGCATGGTACGTTGTAGCACTTGCCTTGAGTGTAAATGGAAAGGAAGTCATTATCGGGGAGCAGCCGGGGCTGTCCAGGGCAAAGGAACCGGAGATGCTACTGGGCATTCATCTGCTGTTTCCTGGGCAGATTCACTCAGGGGGTGGGTTACTTGGGCAGTAGAACGTGGTATCGTCTCCTCGGCTTCTGATGCAAACGTTTTTCGTTTCTGATCGTTATGACCTGATCGGGTCGAACATTCCCTCACCTACAGGCAGGTGAGCCAGGTGAATGGGTATGTTGTGCCTTCACATACCTTCCGCTTGTGCGTTCCACCCATCATGGGTGTTGTGCAGCCTGTTGGTGCCATGACTAGCTGGAAAGAGAAAGAGACAAGATGTAGAGGGAGACTGCTCGTACGATCCCTATCAACTAGACTCCACTCCATAAGACGCCTTTACCCGCACTTGACGCGTTCAAGCAGCGAGGCGGGCTCACTTGCATATATCAGCGAAACCTTGAGACACCATAAGATACAGTGGACGAACGGGCAACAATGCTACCTATCAGCAAGATGGACACAGATATCTCCTCTCCTTTGACTTAGTCTATAGAACTCTCATCCCTTCTCTATATGCCGCCCAACGCAATCCGTGGAGAAACGGGACAAGCAGAATTGTTTGCCAATTCCAGAACCGTCGCAACCAGCTCGTCGAGAACCGCGTCGACGAACGTTGGATCCCTTTCACTCCCAACCACGCCAACGTGCGTCCGCCCTTCTCGGACGAATGAGACGGCCTTGAAAGGATGCGCAGCATCCCGTGCGGCTTCAGGATATCCACCCTGCAAGATCCACCTGCGAAAGGCATGGCGTCGAAATCCTCCTCGGCGACCTGATGATGGACGATAGAGTCCAAGGACCGTCTCTCCGAAGACCACTGCGTGCACTGCTCGGAGATTTTGTCAAAGCCGAGGAAGTCGTGTGCCGCAGACTCGGCGGTTTGTCTCTGTACGAATTGCAAAGGTCGATCGACGTCCAGTGGGCCTCAAATGGCACTCTGACCGGGGTAAACTGGTAACACGGACCCATGACATTCTCTGCGTTTGCCAGGTCGAGATTTCGGCCTGAGGTGACGTTGCCGAATGTCACGTCTGTTATCCAGAGTCTGCGGGCCAGCAACAGTGCCCATGCTGCGGTGAGCAGGTTCGCCGTCGTGATTTCTTGAAAGCATTGAGTGATGTCAACCGGTTTTGCTTTGAATAACGATTTGTCTGTAGGCGGTGCTGAGGTTCCGACGAGCATGGACAACGATGATCCGTTCAGCAGATCGCGCCAGTAAGTGAGCGCTGAACCTTGCCCACTCTCGTCGAGAATGCGGGCAACGTACGACGTGTACGGCTCGAAATTGATGATCTGTTGTCCCGTGTACGAGACCTCTAGGTCCCGAAGAAGCATGGGAAGAGAGACACCATCGTACTGAGCATGAGATAGACGTATGATGAGGCACCCTTCACCATTTTCGCCTTCGACGTAGAACATCTTGAAGAAAGGTGTCCCCAGGAAATCTCCGTTTCTATGTCCGCCGTGCACAGATCGGTGGCAAATTGCTCAAGATTACCGTCGACGTGTTGCGTCTGCACAGGAGCCTCCAGCTCATTCAAGACAACCTGGAGGAAGCCTGACTCACTTTCAATGAAGGCTGTGCGTAGAATGCCATGAGTCCTAACCAGGTCATTGCAGGCGCGGAGTAGCTGCTCTCTATAGACACCTTTACCGAAGTACAACATGGTGTATTGTACGGAGGTTCGCGGCGCCTGGATGGTTCCTTCGATGTCGAGGGCCTGTGCATGCGTGACCGGAAGGACATCTCGAACAGACCAACAAGGGTCAGCGAGCTTCGGTCGGACGATTTCGGACAAAAAGGTGTTCTTGTCCATGTTGCCCAACGTCCCAAACGGCTTGTAAGGCTGTGCTTTCTTTCCTCTCGACACGTTATTCGTCTTTAAGACTTTGGCCGCATCACTCAAACGCATGTGCTGGAAGATGTCGGCCACCGTCAAACCATGTCCCTGGCAACGAAGGCTGGACACCAACTTCATCGCCAATACCGAATCACCGCCTAGACGGAAGAAGTTGTCGTCGACGTCGATCTGTTCTGATCTCATCCCAAGTACAGTTGCCCAAGCCGATCGGAGGATTTCCTCTGTGGTCGTCAGCTTCTTTTGTACTGAGCTCTTCGTCCACGCCTCTTTGAGTCCTTTGAGGAGCTGGGTGAGCACATGTCGAGGAATTTCCGAGGCCAATTGGCTTAGAGCATTGCGATCGATCTGTCCTGTTTCGATTGGCATCTTGTCAACCACGACGTACGCTGAAGGGACCATGTATGATGGAAGGGAGTCATGAATGAACCTGTCAAGCTTCTGCAGTGCGGCAGCGAGATCTTCGGAAATGCTGGTACAGAGCATGACGCCAATAACGTCGCGCTGCTCTGACATGAGCGCAACACTGTCTTCCGTAGAATGCGGTTGCTCAATAAAGACCACCAGCCCTTGCTCCAGCACCTGCTGGTTGCCGTTCGTCGGAAACTGGGATACAGCCGCAGCGGCGCGAGTAGTTGGTGGTAGATGTTTTGAGATGTGGGCTTCGAGATCCGTAAGATCTACAATATGACCACGGACCGGCAACACGCTATGCTTCCGACCAATCAATACTAAGCTGCCATCCTCTCGTAACTGGACTAAATCACCGGTCTGTTGGACCTTTCCCGATCGTCCGACGTGATCAGGACTTCCAGCCAAGAGCCATGCCGGGGATTTAACGGTCTCGCCGGAAAAGAAAGCACCTTCGAGCCAGAGTTCACCGTTGCAACCAATGGGCGATAACAGGGATGTATTCCGCGGATCACAAACCCAAGTTACCACAGCGGGAGGGTAGATCGATCCTTGCTTGGTGCTTGTGTCCGCTCGAAGCCTTCCAGACTCGTCCAAGGCCAGTGGGGAATCTGGTTCCATTGCCAAATCTGGTTCAACTCGGCCTCGGGCAGGCAGGAGATCTCGTCAATCTGTCTGGAAAGGCCTCCCGTCAACTGCAAACAAGCCACTTCCAGCTGTGCAAGGATCCTTTCCATTTGAGTGACCGCAATCAGACTGCTGTCAAAGTTCGTGCAGACTCTGAGGCGGCCTTTTCGAATCCCGCACGCCAGCATAAGCGGGTATGGATTGAAATGGAGCGCTTCACGTACGACATCTCCGTGCTCGAAGCCAAGGTCATCACCAGCATACTCTGGTTCCGGCTGGATGACTAAGCCCATGGGAGCTTCAGATGCGCGTTGGGCATCTTCGCTGACCTTTCTGATGTTTTGCCATCCCATGTGCTGATACGGGGTACGGACCAGCATTCCCTGCTGTACGGTCTGTAGGTAAGATTCAACGGAGCTTGTCCGGTTGATGCGAATCCGGACAGGTACTGTTGCGATCAGTGGGCCCACAATGCTTTCGACTCCCGGCAACGAGACGTCTCGACCCGTAAGCGTCTCACCGAAGACAACATCATCGCTCCCCGTGTATTGTGATGCCACGAGCGCCCATGCACCACGAATGATTGTCGCCAAGGTGAAGGGTGATCCAGCACTTGTCTCGAGGGGTATCTGACGTTCAAGCATCGCATCCGGAGTTGGAAGAAAGTCTCTGGAGGGCGTGCGCGGGAACTGAGGTCCGACAGCACCCTTCAGTTCTTGTCGCCAAAAGTCCTGCATAGCAACTTTGTCGGTATCGTGCACGTATCCAACAAAGTCCCTCATGTGTGCCCGTATCTCGGTGTGATGATCTTGTAAGACATCACTAACTTGCTTGAGTACCAGGGGTTCTGACCACCCATCATACAACAGGTGATGAATAGTCCAAACCATATATCGCCGGCCATCATTTGGTGAGTCAATGATAGCATACCGAGCCAAGCTCTGTCCGAGATCCATCTTTTCTCGTTGATCGCTTTCGAGATATCGAGCCAGATCATGCGAATGCCTCCAAGAGATCTTTTCCTTTAAAACGACCTGTTGAAGGCCGGGCTCCTGGAGCTGAGCCGCGCGAGTGCGCAGGATAGGATTTGTCGCAACAACGTCCTCCCACGCTCTTTTCCACGTATCAACGCTTATATGAGATGGGATACACGCGACTCTTTGAGCGACGTATGGCTTTACCGATTTGAGCGAAAAGGTAAAGAGCGACTCCTGCGTGGGTGTGCAAGGGTAGATGTCTTCAATGGCTGCGGGATTCGTCCCACAAACCTGTGATGCTTCAAGACAGGCGCTCTCGGTAGAGCGAGAGATGGTAGAGAACGCTGGCATTTCCTTACGCGCCTGCGAGTCGCAGGGGTTGACGACGCCGGCCATCGCAGAGAGTGTAGGATGACCAAAGGTGTTGATGACAGAGAGATCGAGACCTTGGGATCTGCAAACAGAAACGAGTCTCATGGCAGCCAAAGAATCGCCACCCAGTGCAAAGAAATTGTCGTCAGGTTGAATGGATTGTTCGTCAAGGGTCAAAACCTGGCTCCATGCCTGCCGAACGCATATTTCAAGGTCACTCAACCCCGAGCGGTGCCTGTTGTGTCATGGTTGAGCTGCCGTAAATCCACGGCGGCACCGAACTGTCTCAGTCGCTTGCGGTCAGTCTTTCCGGAGATCAGGACAGGAACGTGATTGACCGGTATGTATGCTATTGGTACCATGTACCGTGGCAAGACTTGCGTCACATGTGTGTTAGCCTCTGACAGCGCTGTACACAGCTCGTCAGTGAACTGTGCCGAGCTTATCTCAGTTTGCCCTTGCCCTTTCGCGGAATGAGGCGCGACAAATGCTACCAGCGTAGGGTGGCCTCCAGATCTTTCAGGCGTGATCACCTCAGCGATCACGTAGGTGCCGGGCGGCAATCTGGCTCTGAGCTGGCTTTCGATTTCACCGAGTTCGATACGTTGTCCACGCAACTTGATTTGCGTGTCTTTTCGTCCTGCGAAGACAATGCCTCCAGAACCATCAGGGTCATACCTCCCCAGGTCTCCTGTCTTGTACAGTCGCCCTGGACGTCCCTCGTAGCCCTTGTGGCCAGCGACCAGCCAAGATGGGTCTTTGACGAAAGCAGCTGCAGTCTTGTCGGGATCGTTCAAGTAGCCTTGTCCGACAATCGGGCCCTCGACGAGCAACTCGCCAACAGCGCCGACAGGCACCAGCTTTTCGTGATCATCCGGATTAACAATCCAGATGGCCGCTCCATTGCCTGTCCCAATGGAGATGTAGTTCCGGCCAGTGGCAGCGCTGCTGTTTATGGTACATCCAATCGTGCATTCGCAGGGCCCGTAGCCGATAATAATCCTGGTGTCCTGACCCCAGAGATTGACATCTCTCGCTGAGACGGCCTCTCCTCCGAGGCCTAAAATATCGAGCGATGATATGACATCTGGTTTCAGGATTCGGGCCATTGAAGGAGTTATTCCTGCATAATTGATCTGCATATTCCGTATCACGCCATTGATGTCGTTCAGGCGGTCTTCGTCGGACGGAATGCACAGACAGCCGCCGTTGCCCAGGGTCAGCAGCATACTGTCGATGCTGACGTCGAAGGCGTAGGAGGCGAAGTCGAGAACCCTTGAGTTTTCTGAATAGCCGACTGCTCTCGCTCGAGGTATGGCACTGCTTGTGTACGTTCCGTGAGAGATGGTGACTCCTTTCGGAGTACCTGTGCTGCCGGATGTAAAGATCATGTACATCAGGGCAGATGTCGGTACGGTTGGTAGTCTCGTGATGGTCGGCGAACTTGACGAGGGCGTGATTGTTTCTTCTTCCACGACGAACTGCTTTCCGTTCGGTAGGATCAGAGCCGACAGGTCATGCTGATTGCGGGACGTCACCATCATCTTTGCACCCACTTGCTCCGCCATGTTCTGGAGGCGAGCAAGCGGAAGCGTTGGATCCATGAGCGCCAAAGTTGCTCCTGCTTTCATCACTGCAAGCACAGCAACGATCGTCCATCTCGATTTCTCAAAGCACACAGGGAGGACATCGTGCAGCTCAACGCCCAAGTCTTTGAAAGAGCGGGCTACATTTGTGGAGTACTGTTCGATTTGGGCGTATGTCAAGTCGCCGTCCCAAGAAGAGATTGCCACTTTGTCCGGAATTTGTTGAGCTCGCTCGGATACCATGTCATGCATACAAAAATCGTAAGAGGGAGGCAATTGGTGATTCCACCTCCAGATCTCGTCCAAATCCCAGGCAGTCGGCCGAAGACATTCCTCAATCAGGGCATTCGGATTCGAGACGCACAACCTCACAGTGTCGACTAGTGTCTCAATGTGTCGTATGACCTCGTGTTGCAGCATGCCTCCGGTGTGGTACACCGGACGGATATCCAGACGGTCATTGCCAAAGCTTACTTCGAGATGTAGCATTTCCTTTACTCATCAACATCAGTTAATGTAGTCACCAGAACGGATTGATTACCCACTTCATCTTTCGCTTCCTCAGAAGTTCGTGACAGAGAGCTGGTGCTTAGCAGGAGCGCGGCAGGATCTGACGTGATTGCATGCTGGTTTGATACGGCTGTCGCCACATCGAGAGAGATTGCTGCAGCAACTTGCTTGACATTGTCTTGCAATCCCGTCATCACTTCCTCCATTGACAGACGTCTGCTCGTGGGCTCAGGCTCGAAACCATCCTGTTGGCTTTTGCAAGCCCAGTCAAAACAAACCTGACTCTCTTCTTGAGTCCGCAAGAGCACAATGAGCCATGACAACAACAGAATCTCATGTCTCAAGCCTGTTGGAGTGGTGTCCTGAGCAGTCGCAAGGCCGTTGATACCAAAAGATTCGAACACAACGTCGTCAAATTGGCCTCTCGAATACCTGTTACATATTCCATTTCTCTGATGGTCTTGCTTGTGTACATCAGCGCGATGTATAGAGCCCATGGTGCCGGCAGTCCTGGCGCGGTACCAGATTTGGAGGAAGTATCAGGGCACATCTCGACCGTCCGTTCAAGTACCGATTCGTTGAAGCCTCGTACAAGTTCGACCTAACAAGCAGTGACGAGGACCGATATCGGCCGTGGTCGGCAACCGTATACTCGGATGCCATCCTCGTTCCTGTTTACAAAGCAGATGGTGGTGTTGAGTGAGTGGAGCGGAGCGTTCGCGGAACTTTCATGCAGCTTCGCGTACATGTCCTTGGCATCTCATCTGATAAGATGAGAACTGTAGAGTGGAGACAGCTAAGCTAGCCTGCATCCAGACTAATCTAGAGAGCCGAGAAAACTATTATCTCATCTAATCAGATGCCAATGTCGGCTTACCCCTAAGCACCCACAAGCACAGGAACTCACGCTCCAGAACGCGCCACTTCGTGATTCTGCATTTCGTCTATCCTGTCACAGCTTGGAATTGGTCCAGACTGGGTGTCGCTTCTGCACAAACGCCTTGATCCCTTCGCCAAAATTGGGGCCAGCAATCAAGCGCGGGTACCACTGCTCGGTCAGAGTTGACACGGCCTCCTCAACATTGCCTGCTTCCCAGCTCAGCCGGATCCCTAGACGACCAACTATCAACGCATCGGGGCTGTTTCGGCACATCTCTTGCGCGACCTGGACTGCAGCATGCACCACCTCTTCGGTGGAGTCTACCAGTCGAGTGACGAGGCCCCAATTGTACAGCGTCTCGGCGTCCACGTTCCTGCCCGTCAGCACAAGGTCCGTGGTGCGTTGCAGTCCAAGGGTACGCGTCAGTCGAGGCAGACAGCCTGCCACAGGAACTATGCCTCGCTTTACTTCCGGCAAAGAGAAGATAGCAGCGCGCGCAGCTATTACCAGATCGCAATTGGCCACCATCTCAAAACCCCTCCCATGGTTATACCGTTAACAGCAGCAATGATGGGCTTTTTGCCAGCTCGGCGGGGCAGCCCAGCAAGACCTGGTGCAGCCATGTTGTTAATCACTCCGGCTTTGTTCATCTCGTTCCATTCTGCTGATGTTCAGCCCTTGTCCACGAGTATAGACAGTGCCAAGCCTACCCTCCAAATCGGCCCCGGTGCAGAAAGCTCTCCCAGCACCTGTGATGATGCCGACCCATAAGCTTTCATCTTGGTCGAACAGCTCCCAGATCTCTTGAATTTCCACGCTCGTAGCTGTGTCGATACAATTCAGCTTTTCAGGTCGGTTCAACGTGACCTGGACAATCCACTCCTCCGGGAAAGTAACATTGAAATGCCGGTATTGCAAGGGCTTTGATCTCAAAGACATCATCGCCAGGTAAGGCCTAGATACAGAACACTACGACTAACTGTTCCACCAGTTTCTTTCTTTCACCATATATCCTGTCGGTAGTCAGAGTGAGTTCGTGCTTTGGGCGCACGTACCATCTGAATCGTTAGCGCTTTAGCTTGCATCGATGCTCCACCAATGCATGCTTAGGAGCAAGGCCTCCGTTGAGGGTAATGCCGCTGCGGTATCGGCGCCGGGATGCGACCACAAGGATGTACACATCGCATGACGTTCTCAATCCGCGGCTTGGTCAGAGCCTCCGCAAACCCTATTCGCTCCTACCGGCACGCTTCTATATCAAACTGGGGAGTGTTTATAACGCTCCCTGCAGGATCATCAGAGTATTATCTCGTTTCACTACAACCGGAAATCAAAGATGGCAACCAGCTCAACGCCTTCACATCAATACCCTCTGGTAAAGCTACCACACCCATTTCTGACAACTTATCGAGTGAGCACCATCGCCGGAACGACGCCAGCTACATGCGTCTTGACACTCGACGACCAGCCTTCAGCTGGACGACCTCTGCCTCATCCATTACACTGCGACTCACTCTCATGGCTTGATTTGTCGAACAAGCCCAAGAACGAGTGCCCGTCTGATTCTGATAACAGCTCCTGGGCACGAGCATGTCGAAGCCCGCAAACCACTTTGCAATGGACGGGAAACAGCGCACCGAGCTTGGGCCAGATCTGGAATGTTGTCCATGCAATCTGTCTTGCGCACCCGGCACACGAATACTTCAGACTTACTCTATTTGGTGCAAACAAAGACACCCTGCGGAATGAATTACTTGCCACTGGCCTGGGAATCGAGCATCCGAAACCATGGCATCTCTGGGACAAAGCGATCCCACAAACTGAAGAATTGCTGGTTCTTCGAAGTTCTTTCTGGCAAGGCGCGGCTTCTCCGACGGGCCCTCGTCCGATCTGGGTAGTGGGAGACGGCACAGATAGATCTCTGCGACAACCTCTATCTCAGTATCCAATTATGCCAGAGAACTACCAGATGACAATGAAATTTCCAAAGGAGCCTATTTATACTCGGCATCCAGTTCGTCGACCAAAGCCGCATCCAGGGTCGATAGTCTACAGTCGCTTCATTCCAGAGACTGACGAACACTTCTCACTCGAAGTGGTCGATTGGCAGGATCAGGAGCATCTGGAGCTCTTCAACACATGGCAAAACGATCCGCGCGTTGCAAAGGGATGGAACGAGACTGGGACTCTGGAGCAACACCGCGAGTATCTGCGCAAACTGCACTTTGATCCCCATGTTCTCTGTTTGTTTGGACGTTTCAACGAGTCCCGTTTCGCTTACTATGAACTGTATTGGTCAAAGGCAAGTCTCCATGTTCATTTCAAATTATCCCCAGCGCTGACATTTTGATCGCAGGAGGACCATTACGGCGCTCATTACGACGCTCGAGATTACGACCGCGGACGGCACTCTCTTGTGGGCGACGCATCGTTCCGCGGCGCTCGGCGCGTAAACGCGTGGTATTCCAGTTGCATCCATTATTGCTTCTTGGACGACCCACGAACTGCAAACGTTGTGGGCGAGCCGAAAGCCTCAGGTGCGACCATCTTATCCTATGAGAACTCCCAGGGTCTCGTCATCGGCAAATACGTCGATTTGGGTCACAAACGCTCGGTACATTCAGTCTGTAGCCGGGAGAAATGGTTTCAGCTGTGTCCCCTTTTCTGGGATGGGCGAGAGCGGCCATTGGAGTCCGCTGACCGCGCGGCATGGAACGCAAAGCTCTAGTTACTCGGCCGGTGTCGGCGAGCGGTGATGCGGTTGTCACAAGGTGAGCGGAGGGGATCGAGCAGAAGTTTTGAGCAACCCGACGCGGCAGCGACAAAGCGTCACAGTGGTGTGATAGATGTCTAGCCGATGACCGCAACCGAGGAAAAGGAATATATGAAAGTTTTCTGAAGCGGGTTGAAAAGATGCATGGACGGTGTGATTAGAATTATCTCATCTGATAATCTACCCGCAGCGCTAGGAGCTCGGGCTTGGGCTTGCTTAGCGACAAGGGTGCTACGTGTCAGGGGTTTACTCCACCCCTCCACCATGTTTTTGCATCGCACTATCCGTCTCACGTTCTGCCCCCGGTTTCATGCCCTAAACCTGCCGCTGGAGATTAAGCACGGTCCCTTTGCGTTGGACGCGAGGCTTACGCATGTGAAGCAATGCGCGCTGCCCTTGGCTGCTACACCATCAATCAACCTGTACCTGTCGGGTCGCGATGACGTTCAGAGCATTGAGTTTCTCGCCACCGGAGATGCCTCGGTGGTCTCCTCAATCGGTGCTACATGCCCGGTGTCGGCTGGGTGGGTGTAGAAGGCTGGCAGAGACTATGCATCGGTACATTTTCTTATCAGATCCGTGTCTAAAGGTAACCACTTTGGCCCGAGACAACAGCAATGGAGACAACCAGCAACACCTACGACGTGAATACACCTGCAACTCCCCTATCACTGTTTCATGGACCTGCAGATCCTCCCTTGGCGACGGTGACGCTGGGAGAGTTTCTCGATCTCCAATGCACGCGGTTCGGCGACCGAGAAGCTCTCATCTTTCCTTGGACAGGAACAAGATGGACATACGACGACTTGAAGGAAGAGAGCTCCAAGCTTGCAAGATACCTCCTGTCTAGAGGTATTGAGCCCGGCGATCGCGTGGCAATTCTTGCTGGCAATCGGGCTGAATATGCTTCGGTCTTCTTTGCATGTATGCGTGTTGGTGCTGTGTTGGCGATCTTGAACAACACCTACACAATTCTTGAGGCGGAGTATGCACTTCAGTACACAGGTGGGATCTGAATGTTGCAAGTTATCTAGAGACAAGACGCTGATGGAAGCAACAGACTGTAAGATCCTCTTCGCAACACCCAGGATTGGTCGGTTAGACAACCGCGCCATGCTCTTAGAATTCTCAAACAGCGCAGACCGGCTACCGGCATTACAACAAATCGTCCTGCTGGCCGACACTCTTGACAACCTGCTGCATTACCGGGACGCCGTTAGGATCGGATCGCAATTGTCAAACGATGTAGTCGAGCTGACGCAAGACGGTCTGTCGCCCTACGAGACCTGCAACCTGCAGTTCACCAGTGGCTCGACCGGTCATCCCAAAGCAGCCATGTTGACACACCACGGTCTTCTGAACAACTCGCGATTTATTGGCGACCGTATGAGCCTGACCTCTGACGATGTGCTTTGTTGTCCGCCTCCTATGTTTCATTGCTTTGGCTTGGTGTTAGGCATGCTAGCTTGTCTGACACATGGCGCAAAGATCGTTTATCCCTCCGAAATCTTTGATGGACCGGCGGTTCTGCAGGCCATCACTGACGAAAAGTGCACTGCTATTCACGGTGTGCCTGCCATGTTCGACACTTTGTTCAGCCTTCCGCGGCCCACCGGCTTTGACTGCTCCAGACTCAGGACGGGCATCATTGCAGGTGCTCCCGTGCCCCAACATCTGATGAAGCTCTTGGTTAATGAGTTTGGCATGACCGAATTCACCAGCAGCTACGGTAAACAACTCCCTTTCCACGTCGCGGACGACTTGAACTGATATCCGTCAGGCCTTACCGAAGCTTCACCCACATGCTTCAATGCATTCGTTGACGACACCATCGACCGCCGTCTCTCCACCGTCGGGACCCTAATGCCGCACGCGCACGCCAAAATCGTCGATAAGAACAACCGCATCGTCCCCGTAGGTACCCGCGGCGAACTCTGCATCGCCGGATACCAGCTTCAACAAGGCTACTTCCGCAATGCAGCCAAAACGGCCGAAGCCATGAAACGAGACACCGAAGGCGTGTTGTGGCTGCATACGGGGGATGAAGCCGTCTTTGACTCACATGGATACTGCTCAATCACAGGCCGGTTCAAGGATATCATCATTCGTGGCGGCGAAAACATCTACCCACTCGAAATCGAGGAGCGGCTGGTGCAGCATGCGGCTGTGGATCGCGCTATCGTGGTTGGGCTGCCACATTCAAAGTACGGCGAGGTGGTTGCGGCATTCCTGCAACGGGCAGCGGGTGTGAAGAAGCCCGGTGATAAGGAGCTGAGGGAGTGGACCAGGCAAACGTTAGGCAGGCACAAAGCTCCTGCTCATGTGTTCTGGATCGGTGAGAACAATGTCACTGATCGGATTCCGATTACGGGTAGTGGCAAGATTAAGAAGTTTGAGATGAGAAGGATTGGGCAGCAATTGCTGGCCTCTGTGCCTAGGGCGAAGCTGTGAGAGAGGTACGTCATGAGCTTTTGACTGTTGATTGTGCCTTTGTAAATGATAGAATACGTTCCAAGAAATGGTGGCTTGTTTCGTTATCTGATCCGCAAGTCTGGGATCTGTGACTGAACCGCAGAATGCTAGATTACTGCTTCTGGGACTGATCTGAGTGTCTGATTCAGGGACATAGAAACAAGGATGCAGGAGTTGGTATATCGATGGTTCAAAGGAGTGAGGTGCAAAGCGCTCAATGTACCTATATGTCTTACTGCCTCAATTCAAACGCCCAAGCGTTTTCTCCTATCAACAAAACCACTGTCTCAAAAACACCGTCACATATGTAGAGACGAGCATCTACAACATGGCCACCTCACCAACCCTGACTTTGCCAGCTGGATCCACTTCCATAGCGGCCAGCACACTCCCCACACACCTCTGCGCCCTTTCTGCCGCATAGGTAAACACATCGTCCCTGATTTTTCCCTCCTCCAGACTGCCCAGACACCACAGCCCGCACCCAGTCGCCAGCGCCCCTCGCCGGAGATTGACATTGTACTCCTTGTCCACGGTCAAGCACCTTTGCTCAAGCAATCCCGCATCGGAGATGGAGGAAAGGAGGGCGGGCAAAAGCTCGTACTCGTAGCCGCCCGCCGCGATCACGACGTCGAAGGCTTGGGAAGAAGTACGCGTCGCGCCGGTACGCGGATTGTCGAACTCTAGGCGAAGCTTGCCGTTCTCAGTCATTTGAGCAGAGGTGACTTGACTGCAGCTCTCGAGCCGAAAGCGCCAGTCATTGGGGTTGGAGTACTGGATCCGTTGCGTGTATTGCATGTCGTAGAGCCTTTCTATGGTGTGGAGTGCGATGCATGAGTGAGGTGACGGCGCGTCGGTGGACAGCAAGCGCGACCGGAGTTCAGGCGGTAGAATGCTGTTGCTGTCGTCGACGATATCTTGAAGACTGTATCGAATCTGATTAGTGAAGCAAGGGATAAAAGGGAAGGTGGGTGTTACAAGGGCGTGTTGTCCTCGGGGCGTAGTGCAGAGTCAGGGATGAACAATGTCGCACGCACGCGGTGTCGGGCTCCGGCGGCCTGTAAATGCTCAAAGATCTCGGCGGCTTCTTGGTTTGCGCCTACAATAGCAATGTGCTGGTCTCTCAAGTTGTCGAGGAGAGAACCACAGGCGGAAGAGTGCAGCACATGGTCGGTCAATCCGGGAGAGGCCAGCGAGGCAGGGATGCGCGGTTTGGAGCCAACAGCCAACACCACACGTTTCGAGGTAATGGATCCGGTTTCACCGCCACAGTCCCGCACGTCGATTGTCCATTGTGACACTTGTTGCTGAGCGTTCTTGACGGCGTTGACGCGCAAGGCGTCCGCACCGTACCACACCCATCCCCGCTGGACCATACGCTCAGCTACCCAGGCAAAGTAGTTGCCCATCACAAGTCTGCTGGGCGCCAGCTGCGAGAGGTTGGTGAACTGCACCATCTGATTCGTTTCGTGCAGATAATTGAGAAACGTAAATTCAGAGCGCGGATTGCGAGTGGTAATCAGGTCGCGCAAAAACGATGTCCGTACGGTGCTATCAGGTAGGACATTTGCAGGTTGCCATGTGAAGTTGCCTTGCTTCTCGAGGAAAAGGATGTTTGCCTTGGAGCCCCGGTCAGCAAGGGCAGTGGCCAGACTCAAGCCTGCAGTGCCGAAGCCCACGACGACGAGATCAAAGTCGGTAGTTGCATTAGATTTGCTGTGTTCTGCACACGTGGTGCGTTCTGGGATGCTGCTCAAGGACATGGCGATGCTTCTCTTTTTCGTATGGTATAGACCTTTGCCAATACAATAATAGTCAATCGGCACAGACAGGAGGGTCTCAACCTACAGAGGTGAGATAGTCGACGACAACGAACAAGACTCGCCTTTTGCTAAGTCACCTACCGAGTACCCAACCCTCTTGCCAGGGGTGCTCTGGCCCAATCGTATGTTCAGACCCTTCATCGCACGTACACCTTAAAGAAGCTCCGGATATCGGCGTCACGCAGTCTCGCCTGGGTACGAAGGAGGCTTGCATGATACACGGACAGCATGGTTTCTTCGTCTCTGCAATGTAACCCCACCTGCACCACGCCCTGCAGGGTTTGGAGAGACCAGCGCAGGTGGATGCCCACAAAACTGAGATGGAACGAAGCAAAAGCTTGCATAGCTGTCGAAGTCCTCGGGCACGCGACCAAGCCCGAGCTCTTGGCGGAACTCTTGGTCGAGCTCTTAGCGTGGCGGCTAGATTATCAGATGAGATAACCCTATATCCACCGTTCATGCGCTTGTGCCCTAAAAGTCCGAGCTCTATCGTCTCCATCTGATTGAAATTATCGCCAAGACACGAGCAACGTAAAGGTCTCTCTTGCAAGCGAGCCGCGGTTCTTGGTAGGCCCGAGTGCGCAGTGAGAAAACAAACTTCACTTTGCATCTGATTAGATGAGGCCGTCCGATAGCGGACATGTCTACGTATACGCGATTTCTTCTCTCATGTCCCGGCCAGACCGGTATGCGGGGGCCTTTTCATATGTCGTGTGCTTGGTTAAGGAACTTGACGTCGAGGGCTAATGATCAGTGGTTCCCGACCCGATCTCGATTGAACAGACAGAGGGGACGGTGGATGTTGTGACTGCAGAGTTTGTGTTCTATGCACGGTGACGGTGGAGCGAGGACACAAAGAGAGTGTGCTCCCAACCGATGCTTTCTACTATGCCATGGGGTCTCCTTCGCTCTCCACGGAGAGCAATCACAGGTAACAGGACACAGCAAAGCCTCGGGATTTGGAGATTAGTATGTAAAACGTGAAATGGAATCAATGTTTTCTATAGGCCGTCAAGATATTGTTCCCGCTAATCTGCTCAAGAACGCCAGTACTTTTTCGACAAGGATCATCCGTGGCCCAGCTTGATCATCATTACTCAATGCATGAGAAGCACCAGGGATGATTGTTGTGAATTCCTGGTCCCAGATCTGGGCTTGCCCATCGTGGTCAGTAGCATTCCTCCACCTAGACAGTAACGTGTCCTTGTCAACCCAATCAGGAACAGATTGGTCGGCTCCGGAATACAGCACCATCAACTTGTCCCTCAACAGACCTTGCTTCCGAATCATTCCAAAGGTCTTTGCCAGCTGCTCATCGCCTAGATCCGAACTGAACAAATCGTCTTCCGAAGGTGATTGGGGACTCCCCGGACTAACAAGACTCAGAAACCTCCGACAACTGATTGGAGTATTGGCGGGATAAATCTGACTGGTGAGTGATAACGGCAACAGGTCGTCAAAGGTTTGATCGTGACGCGCAGCTTCTTTCGCTATCGCTATCATCTTCTCATAGACTGCTCGACATTTGTTCGGCGAATTGTGTCCGATGCCACCTTCCAAGACCAATTGCATTGCTTCTCTGTCAGAAACTGGTGCTTGCATGATGGCACCGTCAATCGCCACCCGTTTAATATGCGAGAGTTCGGGATCAAAGATTGGATGGCTGGTATGCGGGTTCGGTCGAGACAAGTAGTGCGTGACGCATTGGCTTCCGGTAGAGTGCCCCATCAGCACAATCTTACCGTCGCCAAACTTGTTCGTCTTGTAGTCTTTGACATATCGTAGGCATTTGGCGATCTCGTCCGTGTCTCTGTCAAGATGTCCAAGGCCCCATGATTGATTGGATGACGTGAGATTGAGCGTGAAAACTGACCATTCTGTCGGTTCTAGCGCGTGTACAAGGTCGGCCGTATACGACGTTGTGGCGAGACCGTCCCCTAGCCCACCAACGAAGACAAGGCTGTGAGGTTTTCGGATGGTGCTAGATGTATACTCGAATGCTATAAGACTTTCCGTCTAGATCTCAATTCAGTAACACGCCCATAGCTTGTGAGTACAGAGACGGAAACGTACGAAATGATGGAGAATGCCGGGAAGGCCCCTTTTGGCCAGAATTTGGAGTAAGCCATAAGCATGACGGGACCTAGCTAGAGAAGACGGCTGCGCAGTGTGAGCGAGGTCAACCGGATGCGTACAGAAAGAAGCGGACTCGGTAGGCAAAGGGAAAGAAGAGGGTATCACGACATCGTATCCAACTATGTGCTGCAACAACACAAGCTGCTACCATCTTCACTTCTTCCGGCATCGGCCCAATGCGCTTGAAGCCAGAAAACAGTGACAAGAGGAGGCGCTAGGACGAGACAACGCGTCGACGCGGAGGTTCCAACCCTCTCAACGGATCTGATTAGATTGGATCCACTTCGCGGCGTCTGGCCGAGACTCAATCTCCCGAAGTTTCGTCTCCCCACCAGTGACGCTAAGCTCGGATCAGATAACTCTGTCAACACCTCACGACTCAAGATCTCCGTAACCCTTGTCGTTGTGGCTTTCCTAGTCCAACTGTCAGAGTGCTTTGTGCGAGTGGGCTCGTATGATGATTGGTATGTATTAATTGGATACTCCACTAATCTGCGAAAGTAAACAAACTATCGGCCCTTTATACCACTAACAATCCTGACTCTTAGGACTTGGTGACGGACTGGCTTGACTTAGCAGTCCTATCCGAGCCCCAAACACCAAGTCCCGTCTAGAACAAGACACCCTTGGTCTGTTGCTTTGTTAGCTTGATATCCTTGATCAAGAACATCCAAACAAGAGAAAGGGCCATGATGGCAGTTCCAGCAGTCAACATCCTAGTCTGCGCCATGGCATACGCCTTGATAATGGCGTCTCTAACCGGTGTGCCTTTTGCATAACTCAGCTGCTCTTCCAGAGAATCGTAGATCGTCTGCCAGTCGCCCAGTGCGGATTCCGGAAGGTACTTCTGCAGTGCGCCGGGCATAGAATTCGTCCAAATGGCACCCGAGATGCTGCTTCCAAGTGCACCTCCCATATTGCCGAAAGTGTTGAGGAATGCAAGAGCAGAAGCGGCGTTGTTGTGGTCAGATGCAGCCAAGACTGCGACTTGTTGGCAGATGATCATGGTGCCACCGGCGAAGGCGATGAAAATCTGGCACATGATGGTGTAGCCGACGCTCCATTCGGGTCTTCTGAAGTAGATCATCAAGCCGACTCCGAGCATGTAGAGGGGTACCGCAAACCACAACAGCCAGCGGAAGCGGTTGGTTTTCTTGATCGCGAAACCAACAATAAACAGCCAGACTCCAGAAACGACGTCAAAGATGCTGTTGATGTATCCGGCGGTTGCGATGCTCGTTCCGAAGACAACTTGGAGGTATGAGGTGAAATAGTCATTCCAGCAATAGTAGGCAATCAGGTATGTGACATCAATCATGCAAGCACCGAGGACCGTCCGGGAAGTCAACATTTCCCAAGGAAGGAAAGGCACTGGGGCGAAAAAGCGTTCTGACAGACCAAAAGCAATCAGGCAAACGATTCCGAGAACGAGCATGGTGATGATGGAGCCAGATCTCCAACCGCTCTCAGTGGAACCAGCAATGGTAAAAGGGAGAAGGAAAAGCGCCAATCCAGCTGTCAGCAGAAAAACTCCGAGGACTGGAATGAGTCAGCATCGTGTCATACAGCAGCGAGGTGTAGATACTCACTGTCGAACTCGATGAGGTAGTGCCGGATGCTCTGCGGAAGCGTTCGGCCGCTGCGCTCTCTCTGGTGCAAGAGACCGGCCTTCTTTGCCTTGCGGCGATGGTGTTGGAGAAGAACGAACATTGGTGCGGCGACAGCGGGAAGAACAATGGCGAAACACCCGTACCCCCACCGCCAGTTCGATTGATAGAACTGCTCAGCCGCTGCTGAGCCTCCATATGCGGTGATGATATAGGGAGAGGAGGTAAAGGCGTAGGCGAGGCCTCGGTCGCGCAACGTTGAGGTGTCAGCTGTGATCACGTCGACACAGAAGATCAGACCAGCAAAACCAATGCTGTAGAACACCTGTGGAACGATGAGTCTCTCTACGTACGATGAACATGCAATTGGACTCACTTGCGCAGCACAATAGGTTCCAATATCTTTGCATGTCGCAGACAAGATCAAACCCAAGACCGCGAAGGCGACCATGATCGCAAAACCGACAGAGCGGTCCCAGAGGTTTAGGATCTTCGCAAGGGGAATGTAGGTTGCTGCTCCCATGATGCTGGATACAATCGCGATGACTGGAATCAAGGAATGCGCTTCAAAATCGCTGGTGACATAGGCCGAGAGATTGCTGGTAATGGAGGACTGGAAACCATTGACGCAGTACAGAGACCACATCCCGCTTGTTGTCAGCAAGTTGTTATCGTCCATTCTCGAGCATGAGCTTACAAGATGTAGGCTATAGCCAAGGACGACTTCGTCCAAGTCAAGGTGATAGCTTCCGCTTGGGTTACTCCAGCCTGGGCTTCCTCATTAGGAAGTTGTTCTTCGCTGGCAGGTTGATCAACCACTTGAGTTGGGCCTTTCGAATCTTGATGTACGGCCATCCCTGCAGCATCACCGTCGAAGGCAGAGCTAGAGGAACTACCTTCAACTGGATCAGCGGTCGTAGACCGGAAGAACTTCTTCCGCATTGCTGAAGGCATTTTGGTTGTCTTCAGTTGTAAAGATGATTGTAGATGAAGCGACGGCTCTAGCACACAACTCGGGGACTGGAAGCTTATAGTTACGAGAGACTGCTGGAAAAAGAACTGTACTTCATATGAGTGTCCCGTTAGGGTCTAACGAGCAGCAAAGGATCACAAAGTTTACGTTGACGAACAGTTCGCGTGCGGCACGAGTCAGAGAAGCTCCGCGGCATTGGCACAGTCATGCGATGTCGGGATCATGTCCACGAGAGAGTGGATCGGACAATATTCCGGGTCAAACTTCCTTTCGCGTGCACCTCGTGTCGGTGAGCGTTTCCAGGTACGGCCGAGAACTTCACTTTTGATCAGATAAGATTTGTCACAATCTTCAGGCGCGGCGAGTCCTTCCGACTTGGTGGTGGGTCTTGTGAACAGGGGACTCCGTAGGGTCTCGGCAGGGTTTTCATTGCGCGCGTGCTAGCGCAAATCCAAACGACCTCCGGTCTCGGGAGCTAGCCACGCCATCTCAACGGTTCTGCACCGTATTATCTGATCAAAAGTGAAAGGCAAGATGATCTTATCTGGTATGCATTAAAAGGCTTTGATGCACTTTGGAACGTGGGTCTAATCTATAGCAGTCCTTGGCCATGCTCCCAACTCGTATGATGCTGTCGTGCGTCCCAAGTTTCTGCTCCAGGGCAGAGTCCACACTAGACCTACCTGCAGGGTCGGTAGCGTCGAAATTTCGGTCCTCGTAGCAGCTCGTCGTGACCTTTCAGAGCGACTTCGGGAGCAGTTTTGATAGTACTAGACCTAGACACGTTTCTTCCGGTGATGCGGTTGCCAGTTTCTAGCACGACGCCACCGCACTGCTTGCCTATCCTCTGTCAACGAAACTGACGACAACGAGAACTTCACAGTCAGAGCAGATGACAACAACCTCACCACAGCTCCAGCGATCACAGTCAGATCGGTTTCCTGATGAAGGTCATTCAGAAGCTTGCGGGCTATCCCAGTCTACTCCTGGCTGGCAACCCTACAAAGCGCGATTTTGGCACGCTGTTCATTGGTATACTAAGCGCTATCGCAGCTGGTGTCCCCTTCCCAATCATTGGCATCTTCTTCGGCCAGCTCCTCGACGACTTCAATGCGGCAACATGTGATGAAGCCACAGAGTCTGGGTCCGGAGATCAAGGGAGCATCAACCACACCATCCTGATGATCGTCTATCTCGCCATTGCTCAATTTGTTCTGATCTATGTCCACCTCACGTGTTGGACTTTGACGGGTGCACGATTGGCACAGAGACTGCGAGAACAATATCTGCAGAACCTGCTCCGACAAGAGCCGTCATACTTCGACAGTCTGCCTCCAGGAGAGGTCGCATCTCGGCTTCACGGCGACATTCAAACAATCCGTTCCGGCACGGCTGAGAAGGTGGGAATCTGTCTCTCGAGTCTGTCCTTCTTCGTCACGGCGTATATCGTGGCCTTCATCAAGGACTACCGGCTAGCAGCACAGCTGCTCTCACTGATTCCGGCTTACTTTCTGATGTCAGTCGTTGGAAGCCATTACATCGAGGAATACTCTGGACTCATGTCCGACTATGCCGCTTCTGCTGCTTCAATTGCTTCAGAGGCGCTTTCCAACATTGTTGTTGTGCAAGCCTTCGGTGCGAATGCTCGGCTTGAGGAGAAATTCTCAAAGGCACTCGAGGCTTCCGAACATGAAGGCATCAAGAAGGCTACAGCAGTTGGCATCCAAAGCGGAGTCCTGTACTTCATTTCCTATGCTGCCAACGGCCTGGCCTTCTGGCAAGGAAGCAAACGTATCGCAGAGTCGGTACGTGGAGAAGGTGGCAGGACTGTGGGCGCGACATTTACCGTCATCTTCATCCTTGTTGAAGGTTGGTGAGACTTATCTGCGAGCAAAGGTTTATATTGACATGTTGACAGCTACCCTGCTTCTGAGTCAGGTTGCACCGTTCGTCCACCTTTTTCCGCAGCTGTCGCCTCTTTCCAAAAGCTGCGTGAGGATATTGATCGCAAACCGCTGATTCACGGAGATATTGCATCGCAATTCCAACTTCCAGAAGCAGGTGGTGGTTTCGAGTTCAAGGACGTTTCATTCACTTATCCCTCAAGACCTGAGATCACGGTCCTTGACAACATCAATTTCTCCATTCCTCCAAACAAACACACAGCTCTTGTTGGTCTTTCGGGAAGTGGCAAGTCAACGATTGCGGGCCTCCTCACAAGATTGTACGATCCCACCCATGGCCAGATCCTATACGATAACCAGGATGTTCGCAGTCTCAGCCTCCGTGACTTGAGAAGTCTCATGAGTCTAGTACAGCAAGAACCCTCCCTTCTTGATCGTTCCCTTTTGGAGAACATCGCACATGGTTTGATCAACTCGAGCAACCCTCGCCACACTCATCTGAGGAAGACACTTCTCAGCTCTGAACTTGCAGATCTGGCAAGTGAAGTTCGAGAGGGTAACGATCTTATGACCGTGGTGGAGAAGCGGGGCTCGGATATCTTAGAGATTGTGAATTTAGTCCGAGACGCTGCGACGCTTGCAGACGCAGACGCCTTCATTGTTGCGTTGCAGCACGGATACGGCACCACTGTAGGCTCCAGTGGGCGGCTGATCAGTGGCGGGCAAAAGCAACGAGTGGCCCTTGCTAGGGCCCTTATCAAGAACCCTTCCATCCTCATCTTGGACGAAGCCACCGCTTCTCTAGATTCACAGAGCGAACAGCGTATCGAACAAGCCATCTCGAATATCGCCAGCGGCAGAACAGTAATCACAATCGCTCATCGGTTATCGACGATTGCTAGCGCAGACAACATTGTTGTCATGCACAAGGGACATATCCTGGAGGAAGGAAACCATCCGGCATTGATGACGAAGAATGGAGCGTACGTGGACTTGGTCAAGTTGCAAAACCTCGGATCTGCATCCGCGATGGAGGAAACAAAGTCCAGCAAGGACAGCATCAGCAGATTTGATCGAGCCGCTTTGACAGGAGTCGAACATGTGAACAGAGATCTGTCGAACGACAGTCTTGGAAACGCTGAGAAAGCCGAGCTTTCAGCAAGCGAAACTCCTGTCGAGGACTCCGCCGAGAATACGGAAGAGCCTCCAACTCCATCTAGATCTCTGTGGGTTCTGGTACGAGGGTATGCGCCCGCCTTGAAGCCGCACCTGCTACTAATTCTAGCAGCTTTCCTTGGTTCGACAGTTGTTGGCGGAGCATTCTCTGGCGAAGCCGTGATTTTTGGAAACACCGTTGGGAGTCTGAATCCCTGTCACACTCCAGCAAGCATTCTATCACGAGGGAATTTCTACGGACTCATGTTCTTCGTACTTGCAATCATCGAGTTCTTTGCGAATGTAGTCAGCTGGTCCGGATTCGGTTGGGTTTCCGAGAAAGTCGTGTACACGGTCAGGGTGCTGTCTTTCCGATCGCTGTTTGAGCAGGATCTTCAGTGGCATCAGTCTGAAGGTCGGACGCCCGCTTCGCTTCTCTCTTATATCACGAGAGATGGTGCTGCCTTGGCCGGCTTCAGCGGCTCTGTCATTGGCACGTTGTTCTCCATCACCGTCAACCTCATCGCCGCGATCATTCTGACTCACATCGTCGCATGGAGAATTGCATTGGTTTGCCTGGCTTTGGTACCACTTCTACTTGGAGCCGGTCTCATGGAGCTTCGTGTGCTTGGAAAATTCGAAGAAAAGCACGCAACCGCGTACACCAGATCGGTCGATATCGGTGTAGAAGCAATCACGTCTATCAAGACGATTGCCTCTTTCTCTCTTGAAGACGAGATCCTGAGTACTTACAGACGATCACTGAAAGGACCGCGTAAGGACACGCTCAATGTGACCCTGCAAGCAAGTTTCTTCCAGGCAATGACCTACTTCCTCGGCAACCTGGTGAACGCGCTGGCATACTGGTGGGGTTCCAAACAGATTATCAACGGCAACTATACACAAACGCAGTTCCTGATCGTTGTCTTTTCCCTCTTGGTTGGCGCACTGCTCTGGAGTCAGATGTTTGCCCTAGCCCCTGAACTTTCTAGCGCTCGAGCGGCAATGGCAAGGATCTTGGGCCTGATTCAGATTGGGTCGGACAAGATGCAGGGACATGTGCACCCTCTTCGAACGATTGGGTCCACCAACGAAAAAGATCTCGAGGCGACGGCTGAGACCAAGGCGTCGCATGGGTCCAGTAACCAAGCTTCGAGCGTACAGCTCCGTGATATCCATTTCTCCTACCCTGCTCGGCCGTATATCAAAGTGTTGAACGGCCTGGACATCGACATCCAACCGGGACAGTTTGGTGCCCTTGTTGGTCCAAGTGGCGCCGGCAAATCCACAATTGTCCAGTTGGTCGAGCGATTGTACACGCCCCAGTCCGGATCTATAATCGTTGACGGCCTCGACGTGACAAAACATAGCGACGTCTCCTTCCGCGACGCTATCGCCTTGGTGCCACAGGAAAGCGTGCTATTCGAGGGCAGCATTGAATTCAACATCAGTCTTGGCGCCAGACCGGGGCACGAAGTGACCATGAACGAGATCCAAGAGGTCTGCAAGCTCGCCAATATCCACGATACCATTCAAGGCTTGCCGGAGGGCTACCAGACGCTGTGCGGACCGAACGGCAACCAGTTCTCGGGCGGTCAGCAACAGAGGCTGTCGATCGCGAGGGCGCTGGTTCGAAATCCAAAGCTGCTGATTTTGGACGAGTCGACTAGTGCCTTGGACGCGGAGTCGGAGAAGCTGCTGCAGGATGGGCTGGATAAGGTCATCGCGCGGGGTGCTACAGTGATTGCGATTGCACATCGACTGCGCACAATCAGGAAGGCGGATGTCATCTTCCTAATTGAAGCGGGGAAATGTGTTGATCATGGGTCGCATGAGGAGTTGCTTGAGAGGTCGGCGAGCTACAGGGAAAACGTGATGCATCAGACGGTAGTGACATGATAGCGCCAAGGCGTACGTACCTCTATAGGTTTCCAACGAGGAGCAGGGCAGGGCCACGTACAAATCATAACATACCTTGAGGACGCTGTCAGACGCGTCAATGACGATAGATCTGGGTCGAATCTGATCATATCTGATCAAGAAGATCGGTCTCCGAACAATTGCTCGAGCTGCCAGAATCCCAAGTCGGCAAGCTGTTTGCCCCGTCGCGAAGCTTATCTATCCCTCTGCAGGATCTTGTCAACAAGTACTCCGGCCGTCTGATCCATACCACAGCCTTGGTCGATGATACCGGGAGTGTACAAAGCGCGGCCGCCGAGGTGAAGGCGAAATTGGATGCGAAAGGACTGGATGTCCTGGTTAATAATGCTGGCATTGGGGACTTCAACCGGAATGGCATGAAGGGCGTTGAGCGCAAAGTGTTGGCACATGTGTTCGATGTCAACGGAGTTGGCCCGCACAGGGTGATCGCTGCGTTCCTGCCGCTGCGTGAGAAGGGCGATTTTAGTTGACTGCTACTGCTGCTGCGGCTCAACAAGCCTTCAGATTGTTATCGGGTCTTGGCGACTTGTATCTTCCTATCATGAAATGGCGCCAATTTCACAGACATCGTTCACGATCCGCGTCTCGAAGCAAGGAATCGTGAATGTGTGGAAGGCTCATTTGCATGCTTTATATCCTGGCCGTTTTAATCCTGCTCCACCTCTGGTCGTCCATCAGTTTGCTATTGTAGCCCAGTTACAGCCCAACTGATGGGTCTGATGGTGCATCGCTTTCGGATGGTGCACCGACGGGCTCGGTAGGTCTCTTCCATCTCGACTTCGTGGTGAGAGTGTTTACTTAGGACCATTCCTTATACTTATTCTTCAAGCTTTCAATCACTCTGTTATTCCACAGGCATCCATGCCCCGCCTCCATCCCATCTCCATCCCACCCCTATCTCATCCCACATCTTCCGCCCCAGCCATCCATACCCATGCCCATGAGCTAAAAAGGCGCGGCCGCGATGGGGTAGAAACGCTAAGTCCTGCTCCGCGAACTCTCTCCACTCCATAGTGACGTACCTGGCAGGGATCTACCAAGTCCGAGCCGTCCCGGATCCCCGTATCCTAAACGTTATACCATCAGTTCCGATGTTTCATATCCATTTTGTACCTGTGCATTCTCTGTATACTTCACACTCGTTTCGTTCGTTTGATGATGTACTCATTTCAAAGACTCTCGTTAACTGCTACCTTTGTGCTGATAGTACCGGTACTATCGCAAGATGCAATTTCCTTACGCCGGCAGCGAAAGCCGCTCAAGCATCTGGCATCTCGCAGATTCTCAGCCCGTCTTTTGCTGGAATGGGCATAGAGCCCTCGAACTTGTATTCTTTCACCGGAACGGACAGCCCTAATTCGCTTTCGATAAATCTCTTGCAAAACCTCGCAAACTACTCCGGAGCACCTCCGCATTTGCGTATTGGTGGTAACACTGGCGATAGCATGATATATGACTCCGGATACTCCGGCTATGCCCTTGAAATCAATCCGCAGGCGAACGAGCAGAGCAACACAGGAAACGGGTTTCTTTACGGACCGACATATTATCAGTGCCTTGACCGGTTTCCGACTGGTACCCCCATAACGTATGGACTCAATGGAGTGTACGAGGCTTCTGACTACATCGCGAACATCGTGAAGCAAGCGATAGCAGTACTGGACAAACTTCACAACGTCGATATTGTATCTTTTGAGATTGGAAACGAGCCAGACTTATGGGCGAAGGTACGTTCCGTGCTCAGTCTCGTGCCTTGAGGTCTGTCAGCCACTGATATAGCACGTTTTAGAGTTTTAATCAGTTCCGAAATGGCTCCTGGACAGGCCAGACTTATACTCAGGAGTTCCTCGCACGGGCCCAAGCTGTGTCGGAACAAGTCCTCAATCCCAGGGGCATCAAGCATGCCTTTTTCGAGGCTCCAGGGACTGCCTCAACCATCGATACCACCTTCGAGATTGACGATCTGGTGCAGGACGGCCTCATCGCAAGCGTTAACGGAAGCGGGTACATTACCTCTTGGAACCAACATGATTACTATTATTTTATCGGCGTTTCGACTGTGCCGTTGACACTTAACGACTTGATGAGCTTAGATACTACCGAGAACCAGTTCTATTACTGGACGACGCAAGTTACGGCCGGACTGGCGACCGGTATCCCATACAATCTCCGCGAATTTGCCAACGTTGGACCGACTGGCATGATGGGTGTTAGCGACACGTTCGGTGCATCTTTGTGGACATTGAACTCCTTCCTGTATGCAGCAACTCTCAACATCTCTAGTGTGCAGATGCACATGACGGACAACTCTTATGCGGCTCCATGGCAGCCCGTGGAAATGGACAACACAGGTCCGCACGTCAGACCAAGCTACTACGCTTTCGCGGCTATGGCGCAACTGATTGGGTCCGGAAATGGAACAACCCAGGTGTACGCCCAGCAGATCGAACCTCACAACTCTTACGCCCGAGCGTATGCAGCATACGCAAACGGCGCCTTCTCCTCGATGGTGCTCATAAACGCACAGCAAGCCAACGCCAGTGAGTCTGCGAAGAGCAACCTGACTTTCACGCTTTCCCTGCCGGATTTCAAGGGCCAGGTATTGTACCTCTCATACCTCACTGCAGATGGCGCCGACTCGACGGAAAACGTCACCTGGAATGGGCTCGATTTCGAGCGCAGCGGAAACGGATTGCCTATCACGATAGACAACGGCACGGAGACCGTTAACGTCGGGAGTGATGGGGTTGCCATCGTCTCCGTCAGAGATAGTCAAGCCGTTATCGCACATCTTGGATCAAGACTCGGGAGCGCACCGGTGACCATACAAGCTTTCAGCAGCGGCAATAACGCGCAACATGCTAGTCCTACTCCCACTTCTGGGTCCGCAAAAGCCACACCTGCGAAAATCGGACACGCTTCTTGCTTGCGTCGTGATCATCGCGTAGTGTATGCCCTGATGGCTGCGGCCTGCATGGTGTTCATATATGGGTAAATTGGAGGGTGGGAGACTGCGGAATAGATTTATCACATCACATGTAGTTTTTAGACTGGGATCGAAGCACACGGATTGTCGCGCGCCAGTACCAAAAACTGCGTGGATGAGATATAGTGGATTTCGCTCTGGGCGGCGATGCGAGTGTTATTGGCGGCGTTCGTGTAAAGAGGGAGGGGCACGATGTACTCAGACACGTAGCGTGGAGGCGAGCAACTAATGTCGTAATGCAGGAAACGGGTGTAGCGGCGCGCGGAGGATTTGAGCCCACCTTCCTGATCGGTTGCGCTCTGCAGCAGCACGTAGAGATCCCTCCCAGACGGCGAGACAGTCAATCCTTCAAAGCCTTGGTTATTGGCGCGACCTGTTACCGGGTTTTCGGGGATGATCGTGATGTTAGGACTGTAAGATGTGGTCAATGGTGGCTTTCAACGCACACCGTGGGATCACTCACTCGTAGCGTGGCGGCGAATTGGCGCTGAAACTGACGGTCGAGTTGCGGATCGGGAGGATAGCGTTTGGAGGCGCGATGGCGGAAAGCATACGTCCCGAACTGCTGAAGTGGTATATGTATGGACCGTATTCTACACGATGTCAGTAGAATATTCAAGCTTCTAGTTCAAAGTGATAGTCTTCAGTGAGGTGATCGGCCAGAAGCCGTCAAAAACTTACCATCGGACACCCAGAACGAGCCATCGGCGGCAAGCACGAGACCTTCGGAGTCGATGGAGACGCGTCGTCCGCCTGGCCCAGAACCACCAAATCCGTCCCCGGTGTAGGTCGCAGATGGCAGTTGTGGAAAGCCTGGGAACGTAAGGTACGGTCCATGTGCGTCTGGATCGAGACCAGAGACGGGTTGGCCAGATGGATCGGTAAAGAGAACCGTATCGAGGTATTGAAGCTGAAGGTTAGGGCCTGAGGGAGAAGCAACACTCGCGGTGGTGTTGGGTGTCAATGTGATCCGGACCTTGTGCACCCGGTTTTGGTAGTTGAGTGTGCCTTCGGTGTTCCAGCCACGGTCTAGATGTATTGTTAGTAGAACTCACCATCGACCAAGACCATACGTACCTGGCAGAGCCCACAGGGTTCCGGTGTAGGCATTCCCCTTCTTCTTCCAGGAGCTCTTGTCTAAGGCGATCGAGCTGCCAATACCACCAAGAGTGTCGCCATACTTGTCTCTTGCATTCGACGGGATGAAGCCGTATCCAGCCAGTTCTCTGTATATGTACTGTTGGCCGTTGCAAGTCGTCTGGTTCACAACCGAGCTAGATGCGGGCGCCGCGGTAGCAGAGTTGAACAGACAGCTCGCCGCCACGCCGGCAGCAAAGGCTTTTCTGTATGAGAGCATGACCGCCAGAACGAGGATCTGGTACTCTTGAACAAGAATGAAAGAGAACCGCTTGAACATGATCCAAAGGCGGCCCAGCAACTTATATATGTAGCACGTATTGTCCTTTCTTCTTGCGGCTCAGACCCGGCCCATGGAATACTATGACGAAGCGGCTGGTCTTGGTTCCTGCATCTTTACAGCATTGCTGGGTACAGTTGTGTTCCTGTTGTGGAGACCTCTAGACTGTTCGAGTCGAGCAGCTGCAGGGCAAACAAGATCGACGGAACACGAGGTTTGAAGCCCGGCGTTGGTTGGCTAGACTTGGTAGAGCTGGCAGGTGAGTATCGCCGCGAGTAATACTACACGACTCAGGGTAGTTCTTCGTCCCGGGGAAGAACATGATGTTGTCTAGATGCACATGAGGTCGGCTAAATAGGAATGCAACATGGTGCATCTTCTAGATAAGATCCCATAGATTCGCCAGCGACGGGCAGTGGAGACCAGAACGACGTAGGTAAACGTTCAACACGTGCTTTGCCGTAAGAACAAAGGCTCGATTTGAACAACGTGTTTACTTCGAAGACGCAGAGTTGTTTGTGTGTATAAGGTATCTTTTCGCTATCGATTGATTCATAACGATGGGCAGAGGAATCGAGGATGGAGGGCACGTGCAAAGAGACTTGCGCTCGGCTAGGGCCGCAACTAGCGCGTCGTAGATTAGATTCTCAGATAATCAAAGGGTCTCGCGTCACATTCGTGCCAGTGCCAGTGCCAGTCCCAAAATCTCATCCTCTTTGCTGCACTTCGTTCCCTCACCTCACATCTTTTCACGCAGTAGAGGACGCAAATTCTCATATTTGCCTACAGACAGAGTAATACGCCTGCATCCGAACCTTTGCCAGATTTTCTTCACCACGGTCGCTCTTGCGCAAAGTTGCCCACGCCGCTTGAAACATAACTTACCTGACCTGGGAACCGACACCTGTTCTCAGTTTTCCCCGCACACACATCTTGAACCTCGCCACATTCACGCCTTTTCGATCTTTCCTGGATGCCGTCCCGCAAACGACAAAGGAATTCCAACTCCGTGGACGAGGGCGGTAGGAAGAAGACCAAAGTGACCAACGGCTCGGTTGGCAGCATGTCCTCTGAAGATGTTGTAGAAAGAGCTCAGCGGGACTCTGAGCGGCTTCCAAGTCCTGGCGTTGCCACCAAAATAGTGGAATCAGTAGTGACGGGTGGAGAACATCTTGCGGTATGCCAACACCCTGCGCCATGCTGGAAGAGCAAATGTCGCGCTAGCGTAGTACGTTGCTGATTGTCAGATCTAGGCTCTACAGCTCCTGAAGGGCGACTTCGATTCCCTCCGTCAACTCGTTACCTGTAAAATCTGCGAACGCCTCCTCTATGAGCCTTACGTCCTTTCCTGCGGTCACACCTTCTGCTACAGTTGCCTTTCTCAGTGGTTTGTTTCAAACAAGAAGAAGCCATGTCCGAACTGCAGAGAACCCATCAAACAGGTGCCCGCGCCGTCCTACCTCATTAAAGAGATGACAAACGTTTTCATCCGCCGAGCCGAGCTCTTGCCCGAGGGCGAGACGATGGAAGAGCATGCGCAGTGGCAGAAAGAGGAGGCGGAGATTGTGCAAAACGACAAGGAGAACAGGGATCTTAGAAAGGGCGGCTTATTCAAAGGCTGCTTCGAGCGACGTCACTATACACGAACGCGCCCACTGCACGATGTGGAAGACAACGTGGACAGGTGCCCGCACTGTCATTGGGAGCTGGAAGACGGAGAGTGCCTGCGATGTGGTATCCCGAACGAAGACGATTTCTGGTCCGACTATTCAGGTTCGGAACTTGACGATTTGGTTGGTGGAGAAGACGACATGGGCCTGGACGAAGAACTGGATGCCGAACTGGATGCCCAAGACGGGGATTTTGACTTCGGGCTTGAGACCGGATTCGGTGCGGATATTAACCCTTGGCGAGAGCTGGACAACAATACCGCCGACGAAGACGACGTAGAACGCGACCCACTTGACCATCGCATCAACCAGCTTCTCAGAAGAGAAGTACAAGCACGCAATCGGCGTAGGGCCCTGGAATACCAGAGACATGGTCGCGAGCAGGATCGGCTGGTAGGATTCGACGTCCATGGTGGTTGGTCACACGATGAGGAAGCCGAGGATGATGACAGCGATGAGGACGACGGCTCCTCCATGCAGGATTTTATTGACGATGATGAACCAATAAACCATAACGAAGGCGGTACATACGACGATCGCTCAGAGTCCGAGGAGCCTGTTAGCAGCGCTCCACGGCTAAGTCAACGAGCCAGAGCACGTCGAACAATTCAGTCAGACTCGGAAGAGGAGGACGGGTCAGATACGGAGCGTGGTTCACCCACCCACAATGACTCGGAGGACGACTCAGACGACGAACCCCGGAGGTCACGTCATCTCGGCCTGCACCAGGCAGGAACAGGACACGAGCGATAGTCGTCTCGGACGACGACAGTGAGGATTCTGATGACGACGATGTATCTGAGGATGATCATGTCGGATTCTCGCCTATGCAGTCCACTGATGATGGATACGACAACGAGATGGGAAGCGAAGAGGGACACGGATACGGAAACGACTGTGGCGACAGCGATGATGATGATGAGGATGGTGGCAACGACCTCCGCTTTGATGTGGATGAGTATCTCAACAGAGGAAACGGATCGGACGAGGATGGCAGTGACGAGGACAATGTCTGGTGGGGTCCGAGCTTTCCTCGATGTTGAGAATGCAGACCAAGACTAACAGTGTTGCAGGTGATGGCGCAAGCGGCACAAGATCCACTTCAGTTGCTCGAAGCGTGCGAAACATTGCAGGTTATCTGCACAGGCCACCAGCTTCCCTAACCCGATCTCTGGACGCTGTCTCCGTGTTTTCCGAGGAGGAATCAGATGCCTCTTTCGATGAAAGCTCCACATTCTCCAATTCACAAATCCACCCACCCGACACTTTCGCTTCCAACCGTCCTAGTCAGGAGGTCGATCCCTGCAGGCTCGCCCGCCTCAAACTCAGCACTCAACTGGCCGGGGATCGGAAGGAGGGGTGTTCTCCAGCAGGCCCCTTCTACGGCCGAGGGCAGACGCCCTCAGCTCGGTGGAACTCATCACGGCATCCTTTACAGTGCCACGCGTGCCGGTCGCACATCTGCCAGGAATAAACCACCACACTTCAGTCACCGGAGAGTAGCGGACGATGACTCGGATGATTAAACTTTGGTCACCATAGTTCTGCTATGGCATATTGCTGCACGCTCTGGGATGATGAGGGAAATTGAGTTTTCACAGCACCGGTAGCTAGGAGTCTCGAAATCGGTCAAAAAGCCGTCTGCTACCATTTTATCCGTCGACGGGCTCGATGCATGCTTGTCTATGCAGCACAACTTTTCCTTTCTGACTCTCGCATGGAAAAGTCTAGTTAGATGCGTATACCCATATCAAATCATGACAGTAACTGAATTTTAAATCTGGCCTTTTGTTGTTACTTGCAATCCATGGCGAACAGCGAGAACTAACTTGGCTGTCAGATGAAGTCGTTGTTTTTTCCCTTTGCTGATTGGCTCGCGAAATCCCCTCACTTGCATAGCCGAGGTTCGCGGCTCGGATATGGACATCAGCAGCATCATTTTGTCTACGTACTACGTACATGTACCCACCTACCTACTTGCTCCTGCTCTTCTTTTGTCCTTTTTGGGAGAGCATCAACTTTAATCTCACGTCTGGGTTTAAGACGTTTCGTACCTTTTTCGATATCGTCTTATCGTAATAAGTGAACAATGCCGCGCCCACAGCTCACCCTCTTCCTCGACATCGTCAGTCCGTTCGCATATCTGGCATTTTATGTTACCAAGGTAAGTCCCTAGGCTCGATTCTTTTTCTACCTTCTGGGATGAAACAAAGAAGGTTGCATAAGAAGAAAGCAACGATGAGAAAGGTCGAACCCGCGAGGAAGCCCGGACTCCGGATACGTGATCTTTCGAAGGTGACAGGGATCTCTCAAGAGCGTGGCGTGGGAGCAATCTTCGGTTCTCCAGCCTCAAACGGACATCCGGGGAGAGGACCGGACACTCCTCCGAGTATATACAACTCCCGTATCCGCCACTTTGATTTCGCAAATGTTAAGATCGATATGTGCAACAGCACCTCAATGCAATTTCCAGGGCTATATTCGCCGTTGCTCCGCCTTCGTCGCCTCTCCGGACCCGCCCGTGATGCAAAGAACTCACGCTGACTCTTCCCTCTGTGGGAGTCCAGAAATCCCCAATCTTCGAGCAATGCGACATCACATATATTCCCATCTTCCTTGGCGGTGTCATGAAAGCGTGCGGAAACACGCCACCGATTCAGATCAAGAGTATGCAACCCATCCCTCCCGTCCTCTCATTCGCGTCCCAATCAGTCCGTATTCCCCGTTTCTGTGGATTGTTGAGGTAGGAAAAGGAGGGTACTGACTGGCGTATGCACTAACGAGATCAGACAAGGACAAATGGATTGATGTAGAGAGGAGGCGCTGGGCGAAGTATTGCAATATCCCTATGGCAGAGACTATGCCGGAGGGGTTTCCGCCGTTAACTTTGCATGTATGCTTTCTCGTACACTTACCCTACACGTTGCATGGACGCGTTTCGGCCTTCACGCGACAATCCTTTGCCCCTACCCCTACCCTCTCCCCAACAACCTAGCCATAACACGTTCCCAATCTATGCTCACTCTCTTTCTCGCTTCCTACCGCACTCATCCTGAACGGAAACAGAGGTGCTGACCTTGATAGATTCAACGCGTGCTCTGTGCCCTTCAGCTCTCCGCTCCACAATCCCTTCCTGAAGCGTTTGGAGCACTGTACCACGCAATGTGGGTTGGTACGTAAGGAGAAGAGGTTTCCTTCACCATCCATATCCTTCCCTTCCCCATCCCTTTCCTCATATTACCGCCCTTTTCACTACACCCTACCAACACCGATCCCAGATTGTCAAGCGGTTCATAAACCCGAGGTCTTCTCAAAAGTCCTCGCTAGCGTACTAGGAGAACAAGAAGCGAAAGGAATTATCGAGAAGGTACGTAGCTCTGCCATTTCTTTTGTTTAGTCAAGTGAGGACACCGTCTTTCTCTGCGGAGATCAAGTTCTTCTCACGGGACACGGTAGCTACGGAAGTAGAGGACGTGCACCGCGAGTCGAGGTTTGCAGAGGGCATGCTGATACTGACCGAGCAATAGGGCCCGTCCGCCGAAGCCAAACAATTGCTGTCTTCAAACACAGACCTTGCGCTCGAAGAAGGCGCCTTCGGACTCCCTTGGTTTGTCGGTATGTAAACCCCTCTCCTCGTCTCCACTGGCTCATTCCCCTCCTCAACCCCTTCATCTATTGTCTCCGCAACTGTCGAACCCTCTGTGCCGTTCAGCAACTTTTCCCTTCCCGCTTCACCTGCTCTTCCCCTGCTGCCGGAACGTTCGCCTGCCTTCAGCACATCCCCAATCCTCCCCACGTGATTCAGAACCTTATCCGAGTAGAGACACTGATTGTGCGGACACGCAGCCACCAACTCCCGGGGCGAAAAAGAGGGCTTCTGGGGTTTCGACCACCTCGGCCAGGTGATCGAGCACTTGGGACTAGAGAGGAAGGACGAGTTGAGAGCGATGTTGTAATCTCAACTGGTGTATATGTGCGAACGGCGTGGACGGTCGTTGCACGCAAGCAAGGAAGCACCATTCAGGGACGGCGGATGAGGCGTTGCGACACAGGAGTTCAAAGACGAGTACATATCAGCGGAGGTATTGGCGTTGGTACTTCAGCTTTTTGGATTGCGCTTCTCCCAACCCACCGTACGGTTCGCTGGCTATTGATTTTCAGCTGTGTACATATCTTTCGTTTCACTGGTCTTCATGTTCCCTCTTTTCCTCTAGCGGACGCCGTAGAACGCCAGGTAAATGCTTCTCTTCCCGTGGCGTCATGATATCGGTCATCACCGACTACGCCGGGAATATTATGAAGCAAGGTCATTGCCCTGCATCACTTCTCTTCGTTCCTCATGCTGCCTCCATCTACATCCTCTCCCTCCTCCTCGGCGCGGCGCGAATGATGTTGTCTACACGCAACAAAAGCTCGGCGGCCTCGCTGGCGCTGTTGACGACCGCGTTCTTCAACTTCCAAGCCTCGACGACGCCCAACTCACGCATGTCCGCCACACCGCCTCCCTCCTTTATAAGGTCCAGACCTGCGGTTGTCATACCACCATACACGGCCTTCCTCAACCTCGCCACGAGATCAGAGCTATCCAAGCCCGCGTTGTCGGCAAGGATCGTCGGCAGTTGTCTCAACGCCTTTGCAAAACTGTCAACCGCGATGGCCTTCTTGCCGGAGACGTTCGTAGCGGCCTGCTCCACGGCTCTCGACATCAGCATCTCAGCGCATCCACCACCAAGGGTCGTCTTCGGATTTGCGACAGTCTGGGAGAGGACAGCGAGGGCGTCGTGCAAGGAGCGTTCGGCTTCGTCTAGCAGCTGCTCCGTTGCCCCGCGCAGAACCACCGTACAGGCGCGTCCGCCTGCGCAGCCGGAGAAGCGGATCAGAGAGTCCTCGCCAATGATGATTTCTTCAATGACGTCGCAGTGGCCGAGCTTGACGAGTTCAGGGTGCTCGAACGTGGAGGTGATTTCGGCACCGGTCACCAGGGCGAGACGCTCGACGCCATCTGAGGAAATTGTTTGTTAGTAGCTTTTATAAAATTGGGAGCATGGGACGACCTACCGAAATCGGCGTGCTCGATAGAGCTGATGCCTGCATCGCTGAAAAGTTGCTCGGGCCAGTTGTAGATGAGTTGACGGTTGACGAAGCAGTTGATGCCGTGTGCCTTTATACGGTCGACTTTGGCCTTCATCTTTTCCCTCTCCGCCTTCTCGAGCTCCGCCAGCTTCGAAGTCGTGTCCACCTTGACCCGTGCACCGAAGATCTTGACCTTGTCAGTGTCCATGGCGGTGTTGGCCACCAGGATCTTGGCATTCTCCAAGCGCTTAGGCTGGTTCACACCGATCTTCTTGTCAAGGATGAAGCCTTCGTCCAAGTACGAGTCGCTGAGCTTGCCGCCGGCCTTCTTTATGATCTGGATGTGACTGAGGTCGGTTGAGCCCTTCATGCGCAACACGGCGTCCACTGCGAGGTTTGCGAAGCGCTCCTTGTCCTGGCTCAGCACCTTGGAGCTCAATGTCGTCCTGGCAATTGCCAAAAGGTCCTTCTTGAAAAGATCGGCGTTCTTGCTGTTGTCTACTGCGCTCTGCTCCAACGCCGACAAGGCTGCTGCGGACGCAATTCGGTAGCCCTCGATGATGGTCTGTGGGTGGATCTTCTGGTTGACCAGCTGTTCTGCCTCGCGCAGCAGCTCTGCTGCCAGTACTGCAACTGATGTTGTGCCGTCTCCGACCTCATCATCTTGCACCTTGGAGATATTGACCAGCACTTTTGCGGCAGCGTTGTCCAGCGCGATGGATTTGAGGATTGTGGCACCGTCGTTTGTCACCATAATCTCGCCTGTCGATGCTGATTGTAATATCTTGTCCATGCCCTTCGGTCCCAGTGTGCTCTTGACCAGATCGCCCACCGCTATGGCACCCACAAAGGCGGAGAGACGCGCATTCTCGCCTTTTTCCTCTGTCACGTCCTCTGCGAAGATCTGGGTGGGATTTTGATATGACTGTGAAGGTGTTAGATAGGTCTTCCATGACTGTAAGCGCACACACCATCTTTTGCTGTTATATGAGTGGAACGAGGGTGGATGAGGGTGTCTGTATATGGCGATACAGGGTCTACTGCAGTGAACTGTTCGTGGGAGACGCGACTTTTCCAAGCGCCAAGAAATCGACGTTATGTAGTACCTGCGGGCATGGAAAGATGCTGCGGAGTTTCTCATAAACCTCCGAGAGACAAACATCACCCCCTACATCCCTGTACATACCTGTACATACGGTCGCCATGTCGAAAAGACACGCCACGGAGTCTTTGGAAGATGTTGTCGCAGCAGACTCGCCTGCTCCCAAGCGCGCAAGAGTAGAAGATGCAGAGGATCCGGATCTTCCTCCACCTCCAGCAACTGCAGGTCAAGTGACGAACGGCCATACGAACGGTACGGCGCACACGGACGGGATCGCAGAGGCCGCAGCACAAGAGAACGAGGCGCTTGCTGAGCCTGCAGGTCCAGCAGATGAGGACGATGAGGAGGACCGACCCGCAATATCAGCACCCACGCGTCAAACCGCTCCAGCAGAAGGCTATAACGATCTTTACCTTGACACTATTAATCGCAAACTCTTGGACTTCGACTTTGAAAAGCTTTGCTCCGTCACACTTTCGAATATAAATGTGTACGCATGCCTGGTATGCGGGACATACTATCAAGGACGGGGACCCAAATCGCAAGCCTACTATCATGCGCTCGAGATCGGCCACCACGTCTACATTAATATGGAGACCAAGAAAGTTTATGTCTTGCCAGAAGGCTATGAAGTCAAGAATAAATCTCTAGACGATATCAAGTACGTCGTGGATCCCGAATTTACCAAAGAAGATGTTGCGAAGCTGGATAAAGTGCGAAAAGAAGCCTGGGACCTGCAGGGCAAGAAATACAACCCTGGGTTCGTGGGACTGAACAACATCAAAGCGAACGATTACTTCAACGTTGTTGCGCACTCCCTTGCCCATGTGCCGCCTCTGCGCAACTTCCTGCTGCTTGAAAACCTGTCCTCGCGCCCGCAGCTGGTCCAGCGCCTGGCCATCCTCGTGCGCAAACTTTGGTCTCCGCGCGCTTTCAAAGCGCACGTCTCGCCGCATGAACTTCTGCAGGAAGTCTCAGCGCGCAGCAACAAGCGCTTCACATCGACCGAACAGTCGGATCCAGCGGACTTCCTTGCTTGGTTTTTGAATAATCTGCATCTGAGTCTCGGCGGATCCCGCACGAAACCACAATCTTCCATCATCCAGAAGATCTTCCAGGGCTCAATGCGTGTAGAGTCGCAATCTATCACCGCACGCGCCGATGCCAACGATCGGTTGCGGTTCGAATCCAGTACCGAGATCAAGACCAACACTACTCCTTTCACGATTCTTACCCTCGACCTACCACCCGCACCGCTGTTCCAGGACGATAGGGAAAAAACATCATCCCGCAAGTCCCGCTCAGCCAAATCCTGGGCAAATATGACGGTCTTCGAACACAAGAGCGTCTCAACACTCGCCTACGCTACCGCCTCTTACATCCCCTGCCGCCCTACCTGATCATGCACATCAAGCGCTTTAGTCCCAATAAGTTTTTGCAAGAGCAGCGAAACCCTACCATTGTCACCTTCAACCCTCGTTCTCTGGACGTTTCGCCCTACGTGGAACCCAACCCTTCCCTGCATCCCATGGGCGAGCCGGTCATCTACGACCTCGTGGCAAACATCACGCATGAGGGTGTCAGGGTCAGGGATGACAGTGTTGAGGGAGAGGCTGAGAAGAAGGTGTGGCGTGTGCAAGTGGTTGAGAAGGCACGAGGGATCGAGGGTGGGAAGGATGAAGGGGAGAGGTGGTGGGAGATGCAGGATCTGTTTGTGAGACAGGTCGAGGCGGAGTTGTTGAGTACCAAGGAGGCATACGTGATGGTTTGGGAGAGAAGGAGGACGAAGGGGAAAGGGAAAGCGTGAGGAAACAGGTGGAACTCACGCGACCGCGCCGTTTGAGGTGTACGAAAGACGATATCATGGTCTTGAATCCTGTCCTACTCGAGACGGATGTTCCCAGCACTGTCCAATTGGACGTGACGGATCGGTACTAGCACGCCAGGCGTCGGTACGCGCCGTGCGTGGAGCAGACGGATGGATCTTGCGACGGATCTCTACCACGTCGTGTGCGCCGGCCACCATAGCTTCTTGGATGTAGCCCCGCTCGGTTGAGTGAGTTATAAGGCGGAGCGGCGACATTACGCCAGACTGAGTGCTTGAGATGCAGTTTCTCGCCAAGTCGTGGGCAACCGAGTGCACGCAATGCCTTGAGAGTCAGGTGATAGCCGTTTCGATGTTAATTATGTTATAGCGAACAAGATGTCTCAGTAAGACAAAAAAATACCGAAACAATGAAGCGCTACTACATCGCTTGTACCCCAAAGAAAGGATTCCGGGTTCAATGGCGGCGCCGCCCCATATGCATGCGTACAGTCCACATCTCTCATTAAAAAACCGTTCTCCGGCGTGACCTTGCTTCTCCTGCTCTTCCCGCCTTCCGCTTGTTCTGGGCTCAGTCCTGCCAATCCCAGACCCTCTTCAGGAACTCGGCCATGTTGACGCGCTTTGCCTTCATTTCGATCATCCAGGGATGTTCCAGCATCCGCCACGGAGTGGCTCGTCGGGATTGCTCCTTCTCTAAACTGTAGTCCTTTGTCAGCATACACGCTCCAACAGAGGGGCTGATGATGGTCTCGAAACATACCAGCACTCGATGAAGTACTTAAAGTTTTCACTCCACCTGATGTCCTGAGCACCAGGAACGTTGGTCTCGTCTTTCAGCTTCGGTATTGGTTGGCGGACGATGTAGGTTAGAGATCGATCAATCCCGCCCGCGGCTGCATTTCCGTTCCGTCGGCTGGGAAGGGAAATCGGTGCTGTGCCACCTCAAGCAACGTGACACCAAGACTCCAAACATCGCTTGTGATGGTGTAGCTTTGACCGGTGATTCGTTCGGGAGCCATGTAGTAAGATGTGCCGATGAATGTGTTGGCGTCTCCCTTGGTCCCGAATTCGCCGCTGACGCCAAAGTCACAGAGCTTGACCTCGCCCGTGCGGGTCAGCAGGATGTTGCTGGGCTTGATATCGCGATGAATGATACGGTGGCTGTGTAAATATGTCAGACCGTTCAGCACGCCTTCTGCCACTTTCCCGAGGACTTTCTCGCCGGTCCGGCCACCGAGTTTCTTGACTTCGCGGTAGACGGAGTCGAGAGAGCCACCCTCGCAAAACTCCATGCTGATGCCGATGGTGCCTGTTGTGTCGTCCATGAAGGCGCCATAGTAGCGGCAAATGTGTGCTGAGGCGCAATTCTTGTTGAACGAGAGCTCTCGCACAATCTGCTTCTTGACATCCGGGTTGGGGTCGGTGGTGATGAGCTGTCGAGAATAAGCATGTGACGCTTCGAAAAGTTCCCAAAAGAGGGCGTACCTTTAGCGCAAACACTGTCTTTCCACCCTTGAGTATACACCGTGTCACTGCGCCTCCTGCCCCCTCTCCCAAGCTTCCAAGCTCGATTATCCTGTTCTCTTTACTCGCTGCTTTCCAGCCGGCATCATCCAGATCCTCCACATCCAACGGCCTCCCTTTTCCAAGCTCAGTTTCTCCAAATCTGGTAATATATTTGTGCCTTGCATGCTGTTTTCCCTCTCCATGCCCGCGCCTCCGCTTACGCCAGCTGATGATGACGAGTAGTATGAATTTGCTGCAGATATAGGGTCTTGGCCAAAGTAGGACGAGTTGGTAGATGAAGAGATGTTGGGATTGCTGGCCGCGAAGCTGTTCGATCTTGAATGTATGCTGTCGTCGCTGCTCCCTCCACTGTGTGTTGATGCTGAAAGACCAGGTCCGATCTGCAATGGCGGCCCTCTCCGTCCACTTGCCCTTCCTTCCTGTGGTGTGGCTTGGCTACCCATTGGCGTCGCCAAGCTCAGCTTCGGCGGCGCTTGTCGCTGTGGTATTTGTAAGGGAGGCATGGCTTGTGAGCTTACTGGCCGTGCATGTGGTGAGGGAGGTATTGAGAGTCCGAGTTTAGGCACTCTCGGTGAGCTGGTGTTCCTGCTGCCCGGAATCGGTGGCCTCAACAGCGGCGCTGGGGACGCCATGTTGGGAGGTGGAGTATGGGTAGGGTGGAGGTTCTTGTTGTCGGCCACGACGGGCAGTGGGGGCTGTCGAGCCGGTTGTTAAAATGTGGTTGCAAGTCTGGAACCGCAGTACTGAGTGACCTAAATGGCGAGTCACGGGATCGAGCGCGGTGTAGATAGTGCAGCTATCCGTCGATCAGGCACGCGTTGGTGACCGTCGGGAGACAAACAGGGCGGAAATATAAAACAGGCGGGGCGGGGCGGGATGGGGAGGCACGAGGCAGGTGCGACTGCTGCCTGGGCACTTGTGTGATGCGTTTGCGATATACCAATGAGTTCGTCGGGAGTGTATATATGGTGACGTTGCGCGTAGAACCAAGGTTTGGATCAAGGCTTGGTGTTGTACGGGTCAAGGCACCAGGGCTGGTCTCTGCTGCGTGAGGGCGAGCAAGGGAGAATCGGATAGAGAGGTACTTTTGGCGGAGAGACAGATGCACGACGCTGGACAGAGAAGAAGTCTAGATAGTGTGAGCGCGTGAGTGTGTGAGTGTGAGAGTGAGTGTGAATATGAGTGTTGGATTGTTCACTGAGAAGTGGTCGTGGCCGTGGTCGAGCACTTACGAATGCGAAAGCGCTTCTGGCGCCAGTCGATGCGCTGAGATGAGATGATGCTGTGGGGAAGGCACGGCGTCTAGCCGGGACTGTGAGGCCGAGCCAAGGAGACGCGTGAGCCGTTAGCGCACCGCTTCTCCGGACGAGACGAGGGCACGAGAACACGAGAGCACGAGAGTTGCGCTATCTTCCCACGGCCACGGCAATATGTAGTACAGCTTGGGGTGGTATAATGGTATATACAACAAGAGAGAAAGTACGAAAAGAAAAGAAACAAAGTGCAGAGCAGAGCAGAGTGCTGCGGGTCGTCGCGGTGTGACACTAGAACAAGGTTCTGAAATCAATCATCAACAGGCATGCGAGCGTGCACCGGAAACTCACAGGCACCAGTGACAAGGGCAGCCGGCCTGCCCTGTTGGAAAGTTGGTGGATGCGCCAATGACAGGGCGCCGTCCACAAGATCGACCCGCGCTGAAACACCGCGACGGCGGCAAGGAAACGAATCGACACGAGCAGGCGGACCAGGCGGAGCGGGCGGAGCAAGCAAGCAATCGCTCGGATCGCGCGGCCAAGGCTCGCCTCTTGTTGCGTCGTCCTTTTTCTGTACAGCAGAATGTACAGCAGAAAGGCGATGAGTTGATCCTCATCCTCATTAGCGGTCTCGCTCTGTGTGCATCAGCATCAACACCAACACCTTCTGCAAGGCCATGCATGCCGTCGCTGGCAAATCAGCAGAGTGGAGTGCAGGCGCATGTGAAATAACCCCGAGCCGCAGATGCAATGCATGCACGCATACATGCAGGCCAAGCCACACAGGCCCTGCTTGGTCGCTGCACCACATGATGATCCGCCGGCCCTGCAGAAGCCGTCACCGTTCTTTCGCTGCGCTGCTTTCGAGTCTGCGTGGCCGTCTGTCGGTCAGCAATCAGCCCAGCCCAGCCCAACAATGCCGTACTACGAACAACGACGGAACGTTCCCTCCGCCCTACCACTATACCCCTGTGTTGTTGCCCGCAGTGCCCGTGTCTTCTTCACCTTGGCATGACATTCTCATCATGCCCATAGCCTTGTGATACAGTGTACGACGGCTTGGTCATCCGGGTGCAGCAGCGTGCCGTTCACACCTCTTGATCATACAGAATTGCCTACCCAGGTACACCGTCTCCACGTACGTCTGTGGTGCTCTTTCGGCCGCGCCTCGAATCTTCCCTTGCCTTTGACCGGCCGCTTTGTGTCAGACACTAGCCTAGACACCGCTTACTCAGTTCCACCTCGCCGGCTACTGTGGGGAGAAACGAGCCCGTCGCCCGCCCATGTGCAGCTTCGAGTATTGAAGCCATACTGAGGCTCCATCTCGATTGGGTATCCCAGAGTCCGCACATGGTGCTCGACCGAGACATGGCGCAATAACGGTCAAGGGCAGAGCAGCTAAGCTTTTGCGACAGCCGAACTGTCAGCCCTGTCAGTATTGGTTTTTCTCCATCACACACACGCCGGGTCACTCTGAAACCTGACTGTACGATCTCCACCGCTGCCTACCGTGATCGCCTCTTTGCCGAACGCTATACCAGGAAGGCTTGTTCGCAGCGGATCTGGACATCAGCATATACTCAGACTTGAAGAGACTGCATGGAGTTTTGGGCAATCCCATCCAGAATCCGCACGAAAAGGTCGCCGGATCGAAGCTACCGGATGGCCCGACCGCCCATTCCCGCATGCTTTGCTAAGGTTCAGTAGTAGGTGCATTGCCTGACCTCATGCCGTTTCTGGAGCCACGGTCGGTAGTCTTCGTTCTGCGCAAGCCACAACTTCCTAGACGTCTTCCTACGCCTCTGACTCTTGATTCTCTAGAATCTTTCTTTCTTGTTTGGGCATACAGTTAACTCAAGAGCAACCTTTGTCTGCGGTTCCGGAACACAACGCACGACCATCGGTGTCTTTACGATATCGGTCCTTCTGCAGTTACGATTCAAACCTTGTGCAGAAACCAGCAACATAATTGCGCAACTTGCCCTTGCCTTGGACGATGACGATACTACCGCAACAACTCCCACATCAGGACAGCAATGCTACGATTGCATAGGGAAGCGGCCTTGAGCTGGGTGGTCACCGAGAAACCCATGCTGCAGTCGGCCTGGCCAACAAGATCTTGGAAGGCCCAATTTATTGTTTGTAATACAGATTGTGTGTTCCTACATGCTATCAGTCCGTCTTAAAATTTGAGCGCTCTCTGGGTATGTCTCATTCATTCACATCTTTGGATGGATCATGACTCTGCCTCCGATGTGTCATGCTAGTACGACAACGCATCCATCGCACTGCTTGCCAAAAGAGAGAAAAGAGGGTCCACATAGACAGAAACCGCCATTACCGCGAGAAAGGATCGCTAGATACCACGAAACAAGCAAGCAAATAACGGAGAACTCTGGTTCAATAAAAGGGTAGTTCTCCAACGCAACGCCCAGAACACTGTCATACACCGTGGATCCCTTGCAACCCTGGTAGCAACATAGGTTTTGCCAGAGCGACTTCATACCTGTTTCGGAATCGTGGTCGTTCATCAGTGGTCGCTGCAAAGCACACAGGGCAATCAACAATCCGCATGCCGCCGAGAAGAGTTGCGGCCGCGCAGGGTGCCGGTGTCACATGCCATAGTTCTGATCTTTTGCAGAGATGCGACCATCTACCTCCAGTGTCTGAGAAGGTGGGGGTGCCAAAGACACCGCCGCACGATCGAACCGGGACTACCAGAACGTGATAAGTCGCATCGGAATCCGATGTGCTCGCCGTTCTAGTGTACGACCGGATGAGGAAGTCCGTTGAGGTGGGCTCATCTCATGGGCGGAACACGCTGGCTCGACATTTGCCGAGCGTTGGATTGAAAATGAGTATATATTGTTTTTGAATAAGCATATTCCATTGAATTCATAGTTTGGCGTGGTTGATTTAACAGCCTTGTTCATTCGGTCGTATAGTGTAATGGTTAGCACCTCGGATTCTGATACCACCTATCATATTCCGGTAATCCCGGTTCGATCCCGGGTATGACCTTCATGTTTTGCCTTAAGCGTCTTCTCTTTGTCTCGCGCAAATCATGCAAAGGTACATCAAATTCCTAGAAGGCCAGCAGCAATCGGCTTGCATTGCATCCAAGTCCGTTGGCGTTGTGACGGAGTGGTCAACGTGACCGACTCGAATGTCTACGATTTTGATGTATTAAGCTTCACTTGAGATGATCCGATCACCGCCTTCGTCTTCAACAGGCAGGAAGTACTTCATGGTGATCTACCTCAAAGTCGAGTTGATGGAGAGATGTGTCAGTCATGCTATTTAGCTTCCGTGGACCCCCCCCCCCCCCCCCCAATTCCAGCTCAGGTTCGGACGAAGGCTCGACCGTATATCTCAACGAAGGCGACATGAGCACAGTGCTGTCCCTTCGTGTTACTCTAACGACCTAACGAAGACTACGATGCCGTTGATAGGTTCCGTCATGCGTCCTCTCATCTCTCTGCAACTCATGACCGCCATCAGTGCTGAGCCAAATACATTGCTCATCCCAAACCCGCCGGAGAATGCGGTGAGCACAGTCTGGACGTTTGAGAATCCGACGTGGACCGAGAACCTCGCCGTTCGACCGACCGGAGGGATTGTATGCACCCCCATCAACCGAGCCGCCGCCTGTATGGTGAACCCCTTCTTGCACGTGGCATTCCTGTGACCGACGGCGCACTCGGGATTACAGAGATGAGCAACGACGTCTTCGCCGCCGTGACTGCGAACATTCCCACCGAAACTAGTACGGCATGACCGGGCAGCGCGAAGATCTGGCGGCTCAACATGACTGCCTACAGTCTGGTATGCGGTCGCTGTGTCCGGGACACCAAAAAGACAGATGACACAAGTGGCTGACCAGTCGGTGTTCACTGGTTAAAGATAAAGTCTGCTCCTGATACCAACTGATACCATAGGAAAGAGCACAAGCTGCAGCAGCAGGGATTGCATTTTGACGTGCATCTTGAGCAGTTCCGGACAACGTGGGATACAGCTGGAAGTACAGTCTCAAACGCCCCGTGTTGGAAACCCTTCAGCTTGTCAAGTAGAATGTCGTTAGGTAGCCTTTGCGGAATAGCCAAGCAAAGTGATCGACTTGGATGATCTGCTATGCAGCAAATCCGATCATCGCAACGTCGGCGCATGCCAACAACGCAATGCTGCTTAATTAGTGGATAGATTGACATTTCTTCCTCGGAAAAGCCCTTTTCAGTAGCGCAGATGGACGAGTGACGAGATGGCGGGTGGGGAGAAACGAAACTCCACAGTCAACTTTAGCGCGCTTCCCGCTAAAATGCTTCGTTCTTCGTAAGCTATCATCCTTTGTAGTTCTTGTGCGACCATGTCAGCAGCTGATAGCCTTCGATGGAACTGTAATGCATAAGCGTTGTATCGCTTCCACTCTCGCGGACAGTTTCGCGCTGTCCACTTTATGGTATCTTAGTCTGCACGAGCCTGCATTTTGGCCACAGACTCAAGGCTCAACAGTCCTTGCAGTCCCGAGACTATGATTCCCAAGGCACAGACACCTTGTCTGAACCCAAGAGAGCACCGGCGTTCATCTGCTCCTCCTCCTTCCGTCGTCTGCTCTCCCTTTTCTCCTCGTGCCTAACCTTCTTCTTCAATTGCTCAGCCCGAAGTTTCCGTCTCTCCCTGTCTTTCTCGACTTTGATGCGAACCCGTTTCTGCTCCTCCATGGCCCTCTTCTCAATGTCATCCTTGTCTTTCTGCGACAATACCCAGGGCTTCCGCAGTACGTCCTGGTTATGCCTTGCGAGCGCTGCCCAGAACGCAACTTCCTCATTGGTATCTTTGACGATGGAGATGCGCTTGGGTTCCAATTGCCGAGTACCAGCGTATGTTGAGATGGCGCACTTCAGTTTGAGGATGGTGCCCACTTTCACCTGCTCGCCGCCAACGAAGAGCTCGACAATGCCACCCATAGCAGGAGTAATGTCGACATGGTCCACGGATGTGTTGGAAGGATACTCGACATCGCTCTCATTCTGTTGCCATGCCCTTCGCTCGAACTTTGCATCTATCAACACGCCGCTGCCGTCGTCAACGGTGATGAAGGCCAGCTTGCCATTCGACTTTCCTTCAACCCCGAGCAACGACCCGACAAGGTAGACGTAGCGGATAGGGTGGTTGAGGTAGAAGTAGATGTTCTGGCCTGGACACGGCAGTCGCGAGTAAGTCTCATTGCCGTGGTACTGTAGACGGCTGTAGAGTCAAGCGCACCTTCAAAGCCCCGCTCGGCGTACAGCGCATGGATATCGGCAGCGGTGAGTTTGTTCCATTGGCCATAAGTGGGTGATGCGTCGAAGTATTTCGCCGGATGTATGGTATATCGGCTTCCGCCGCGGCAGGCGCTCATGTCATAGTGGCTGCTCACCGCTCGCCGTCAAGGCCAATTTCAGAACAGCGGGTCGACGACAGCGAGGCTGCTTCCGATATGAAGGGCGCGAGTGGAGACGTTAGAGCAACAAGACACGCGAAGGGCGCGGTGAAGGGATCGGCGCAGGCTAGAATCGAGAGAGAACGCGGATAGTAGGCTTAGTTGTAGTTGGCTTAGTGACAGAGCAGCAGAGCAGGGAGAAGTCACGTGAGAAACCGACGGCTGCCAAGCGGTTTCAGTGTTGCACTGGCCCTGGCCATGGCCATTGGCACCTGGTCGGGCTGCACAACCCATCCCGTCAGCCAGCACACCCAACTCGTTCCCTCCTTCCCTCCTTCCCTCGTTCCCTCGCTCCCTCGTTCCTCCCTACACGCCCTATTCTCGATCTGAGGCACGCTTCTGGAAGCCCAGTGCTCTTGTTGTAGAGCCGCTTCGCCATACACCAAAACAATTGCCGCACCCCTGTCTGTTCCTCGACGTCTCCGTCTCCGTCCCCGTCCGTCGCCCAGACGTTGCTCTGCAGTTTCGACTCGCTCCGCCCAACACAAGGTGCGTGACTTCCCCAGCAATCGGTTGGGCAGGTCACAAAGCAACCCCACGCAAGCACGACAACAACACCAGGTGACTGCAAACACCCTCCAGCACCTTCACGTGTCGTGTTGCTGCATTCTGTTGTGTCGTCACGTCGCACTGTCCACTGCTTGCTGGCTTATGCTTGCCCTTGCCCTTGCCCTCCCCTCCTTTGTCCGGCTTCCCTCCCGCTTTCGCTTGGCATTCACCGCCTTGCTCAAAGCCTTGCTGACTCTCCATCTCGCAGCCTCTACAGCCTCTCCACCTCCATTCTGCTCCTCACACGCACCTCCCCATTACCTCCCTACCTTAGTACAATCCGCTCTTCAAACCACATTGCACTGGAATCGGTGTAGACGGCCTCCAACATGACCACCATGGTACGTCGCCCACGTTCGGCCGAAGCGTTCGGATTCCGGACTGCTTGTACAACGACGAGACAAAGAGGAGGTTCGCTGACAGGAGTGCAGGACCTGCGTGTGGGTAACAAGTATCGTATTGGTCGTAAGATCGGTAGCGGTAGTTTCGGTGATATTTATCTGGGTATGGCCACATCACAGTCTTGCTACGGCCTCAGCTAACACCCATTCGCAGGCACCAACATCATCTCTGGGGAGGAAATCGCCATCAAGCTCGAGAGCGTCAAGGCCAAGCACCCCCAACTCGAGTATGAAGCTCGAGTTTACAAATCCCTCGCTGGTGGTGTTGGAATCCCATTTGTCCGCTGGTTCGGTACCGAATGTGACTACAACGCTATGGTCATCGACCTTTTGGGTCCCAGCCTGGAGGACCTCTTCAACTTCTGCAACCGCAAATTCTCCCTGAAGACTGTGCTTCTCCTGGCAGATCAACTCATCTCCCGTATCGAATATATCCACGCCAAGTCCTTCATCCATCGTGATATCAAGCCCGACAACTTCCTAATGGGTATCGGCAAGCGTGGAAACCAAGTCAATGTGATTGATTTCGGCCTTGCCAAGAAGTACCGCGATCCCAAGACGCACTTCCACATCCCGTACCGTGAGAACAAGAACCTCACCGGAACGGCTCGTTATGCTAGTATCAACACTCACCTTGGTGTTGAGCAGTCTCGTCGTGATGATATGGAATCTCTCGGATATGTCATGCTCTACTTCTGCCGTGGCACTCTCCCTTGGCAGGGGTTGAAGGCGGCCACCAAGAAGCAAAAATATGACCGCATCATGGAAAAGAAGATGACCACGCCCACCGAGGTCCTCTGCCGTGGATTCCCCAACGAGTTCTCCATCTACCTCAACTACACTCGCTCCCTGCGTTTTGATGACAAGCCTGACTACTCCTACCTCCGCAAGATCTTCCGCGACCTGTTCGTCCGCGAGTCCTACCAGTACGATTACGTGTTCGACTGGACCGTCTACAAATACCAGAAGAACGCCCAGGCCATTGCACAGGCCGCTGGCAACCAGCCCCAGCCCGAGGAGGAAGAGAAGGCAGGCCGTACTCGCCACACCTCTGCCACCGCTCAGGCCACTGCTGGAGGCAACACAGGCGGCATTTCCGACAAGCGTCGCGGCCCAGTTGCCCCTCGTGCAGAAGGATCGGGAATGTGAGTTTTGATGTTACCCCGATCCGCCCTCAATTGTAAGGGACCTTTCCTTCGCGTTTGAGTTCTCGTGCGATGAGGCTTACCGCGGAGGATTACGGAGAATTCGCGCTAACGCTGATGCTCGCAGGCAACTTCGTTCTTCCAAGCGCGGCGTCGATCAATCTGGATACACGAACTACTGATTTCCTTTGGGCATGACACGGTCTTTCCACTCATCGTTTACGGCAATATTCTAGACGTGGGTTGACTGCTGTCGCTCCTACACCAACTTCTGGAAAAACGCAGCGTTGCCATTCTCTGGTACAACTCGGATGGCGGACAGCTGTGTTTTTCAATAATCTCATTGTTTGTCAATTTCGCTGCTGAAGCTGCGATTTGCTGGGTCTCCTTTGACGTGAGGTGCATCAAGCACCTGCGGGCTGGGAACAGCGGTTCATGGCAGTTGCGGGCATCTTGGGCCCACAACAGGCAGCGGAGGCAAGCCTTTCATCCCTGGAGCGTCACTCGGCAGGCTTTTGGCAATCATTGCTGGTTGACCTGCAGGCTTCACGGCCACCGTTCTCATCCCCACAGACTGAAACCGATCATCTTGCTCCCTGGAATCTTTCCTTTCTGATCTTCTGCGTTGCTTTATCCATGGGAATTGGCAGGCGGCTTGTGGGGAGGTTAATGCTGCTTGCAACGGGGACGAATTTCCGGCTTTCAAGAAACTATCAAATTCAAAAACATGTCAGACTGGCCCATAGGTGGAGACGACAAGAGAGCGTGATACTTTCCTTGCAGGGATGAATGCTGCTGCTGGGGAGATTCCGGTGGTATTTCAGTATGGTGCTTTTCAACTAGCTTAATGGAAATCGATTTCTTTGATCTGTCCGTCGTTCGCATGCTTCAAAACGAGGCCATGCCGTCTTCCGCTCTTCTTGTTGACTGCCACGATGCTTAGCCTACTACCGCCCGCAGTTTGTCCGTATACCGAGTTTCGTAATTTTGCCACCTCGAAGCAACAGCGCAATCACAAAACGTCTTGATCAGTGTTTCGTAGCCCGATACCAAAGCGTCATGACGGAAGTATTGTTTCGTTCGTGGGTACCGATTCGGCGTCAAGCCATGGGTCCAACAGCATCGTCAGCGTTGTGTCGTACGTATAGAAACATCAAACCTATAGGTCAGATCCAGACCAGCGTCGAGAGCAACGTCAAGTACAAGGAAGGTTTGTACAACAAGGCCCAGCGAGACGCCTGAGAGCTAGATTTACGCCAGTGTGTTCCCAAGGAAGCAACGTTGACGGGCTCACCTCCAAGCCGTGAGCCGCTAGACTCTGCGTGAGCGGTAAAGCCCAGACTCCGTTCGCTGCAATGGACGTTCCAAGTTCGACATAAGCCGCAAAACCGCTGCTATCGAGCTGGACGTAGCCGCTGGACAGATCGTTATCCGGACTCGTCTGGGTGTGAGCTTCTTTGAGGTGCGTATTGCCCGTCGTGGTGCAGTTCTTGCGGGTGAAATGATACTGAGGGAATTTCAACACGCCCGCCGTAGTTCCTGTGAATCAGACAGAAAGCTCATGTTATCTCCAGTCTCCGTGACAGTTGGCGCTGTGAAGCATGAGGACGGTGTGGCTGTGCCCTCCAAGATGCCGGACGAGCACGCAGAGGACGCTGCACCGTCACTGTCCAGGCGGAGACAGATAGGTGAGCCCTGAGCAATGCCTGTGTATGCGTCAGTCGTGTGGTAGGTGGGGAAACCTTCCAACACGCACATTAGCATACAGGAGATCAGCGGCGTTAGATAATTGAATGTCTCGGATTTTGCCGTCCCGGCGAATAAGATCTGATCTGGGAGTGGCAGCATGCATTTGTCGATAGAACGAGCCTTCTGCAGCGGAGACAAAGGCTAGAGGGAAGCACAGAAAGGTGATCAGAGTAACCTCAGCCATGGTGGTATCGAACAGCTAGTGTGTAGGTAAGTCTGCTGGTAACCGGATATTGAGGACGTAAGTGTCTTATTCTGCTTGCCTCCCCGGCTACCATAGCATCCTTTATACATGCGACAACATAGGTAAGGCTGGGATGTAGCCTTTCGCAGAACTCCATTCCAGCTCTGTTCGGGTTTCAGCCGAGTAGGAGACGTTGGAGAGCGAGGCCAAAGTGCATCTGCGCAATCGACAGGCTGGTAGTAGGATATGCAGAAGTACAGAACTGGAGCGTGGTTTGGCAGTGTGAATATCTGTACCACCAAAACTCGTTATGACGGTATTTGTGGTGGCGAAGCTGAACCATTTGTGCTCCATTTGAGGCTTCAGAGACCGTTGAATTACGAACTAATGCCTTGCAGCAAGGCAAGGCATGATACTGAATATATGAACATCGACAGAAAAGATTAAAGCGGAGTCGTTGCAGAGTCGGAGCCGAGACAACCTTGCATACATGCGGGATGGTCTAGAACATCAATCGATGTACGTGCTGATGGGACCCTTACAACGACACCGGACAACGCAACTCTCAAGTTTGCGACCATCAAAATGCTCAAGGTGTACCAGGAATCTAAGCCGAGATGAATAGCTAGGAGTGAGCTGTTAGAGATGAGGCGATTTCAGTAAATTCTTGCAGATCGTGCTTGCTGGTCGTCAGATGGGAGAATGACGCGGCAGAAGATGCAGCTCTTTAGGAAACCTTGTTACATATGCATAAAATCCTCCCAATAACCACTTCGCAGCCTGCTGTACCTAATAGAGCTTCTGTGAGGTTCCGTCATAGCGCACGTTGAGTCTGGACCTCATCCGCTCATGGTTCCGTTTGTGCCAGTGACCAACTGACCAGGACTGTCGACGTAATGGCAGGGGCCACTGTTGAGAACCTCGTAGGACGGAACAAGACCCTCAGAGATGGGGATCTGGAATGCAATGGTCGCCATATCCGACGGGTACGTGGAGATATGGCCAGAACCTTGCGTGTCCACCGCGACAATGAGCCCGTTGGCGCCTCCAACTACCCAAACCTCGTTTTCGCTTGAGTTGGTGGAAGCAGGGTACGGAAGTGTCAAGTGTATCAGACCGGAGAGAAACGCCACGAGTCTACGGCGTTGGTGGGAATTCAGTGATCATAGGCACACACACATGGAACAGAGTTCGGTAACTAGAAGATGTGCGGGTAGCAGACTTACTGTGGCGCAGGTGCATTATGCGTCCCACCGTTGAACCTAGGAGGGATCACTGTATAGGTTGCTCCGGTGAGGTTGCTGAACTCGAACGTCGCAGCGCCAGAGGTACCGGCTTGTTGTGATACGGAGAGTGGGGTAGAGAATTGCCAGCACTCGAGGGCGGAGTGGTTCTGAGCGTTTGTGACAATGGCGGTAGCTGTAAGATATTCAGAGCTGACGGCTGCTCGAACTCCAAGGATGGCGGCTGCCACAGCGAGGAACTGGAACAGGCGAGCCATGGTATCTCGTGCTACGTGGTGCTCCCTGGCGTCGCTGCTCCTTTTGCGGTAGCTACCTATACACCGACTCCTTCAGGAAAAGCGAGAGGTTGAACCTCAGCCGCATTGACAAGTTTGCAAAGATGTGCGTCGTCGCGAGGTGATCTCATCAGGCGTCCCACAGCACCGGCGATACCCGTTGGAGAACGGAGCAATTCGTCCCGGCACTCGTCGTGAATTAGACGACCGGGTATTTATGCAGGAAGGAGGATCTGATCTGGTATACATCGCCCAGCGGGTGCTCAGTAGCTTTGTGCGAAATAGTATGGAGGTTGGTGCTCGAATAGATTGAATGTATAGCAGGTCAGCACCCACGCTTCACGGTGTCCCTTCCCGTTTGACTGCACACGTTTCGTGGTATGCCGACTACAGCGTGGTCGACTTCCGTTTGCGACATAGTGGCCGGAGTCGAATAGGGAACGTGAAGAGGAATGAGAGTCCGGCATTCTTTCACTTCATCAATCCTCTTGGCATTGCGTCTTCCGTCCGAAAGCCCCTCCAGCCCGCAGGTGATCCCTCAAAACTCCCCACCAGATACCTGTTTCCCACCCACCCACCCACCCACCCACCCACATAAGGTCCGCTACACCTTCGAGTCGGCTTAGTTGTCCTAGGCGCTTAGGATGGGAAAATACTCCGAGGATGCGGTATGGGAGGACATCGAACCGCTGCCACAGGACGATGGCGGGCCAAATCCGCTGGCCGCCATTGCATACACAGAAGAATACACTGAGGCCATGGCATATCTGAGAGCGGTCATGGCGAAGAACGAGATGAGTGAACGAGCACTGGCTCTCACCGAGGACATCATAGACATCAATGCGGCGCATTACACCGTTTGGTAGGCTCGCTCTCTACCTTGCTCGCCGTGCATGACTGACACATGCGCGCCATCTAGGCTGTACCGCGCCAAGATTCTGTTCGCGATCGACGCCGACCTGCGGCAAGAGGTCGAGTGGATGAACGAAACTGCCCTCGCGCACCAGAAGAACTATCAGATCTGGCACCACAGACAACTAGTGGTCGATAAGCTGGACTCAGCAAACGGAGAGACGGACTTCATAGCGCAGATGTTTGAGCTAGACTCCAAGAACTACCACGTGTGGAGTTATAGGCAGTGGCTGGTACGGCGGTTCGCTCTGTGGGACAAGGGAGAGCTGGAAGCGACGGAGCAGATGCTGGAAGAGGATGTTAGGAACAACTCGGCATGGAATCATCGGTTCTTCGTTGTCAACGGAAATTCGGACGCCCCCGGTGTGAAAGATGAGACGGTCCTACAGAGGGAGCTTGAGTGAGTGCCATGCTCATGAGGGAAAAAGTCGTGCATGTGGTGTACTGACATTGCACAGGTTCACGAAGCAGAGGATACACAAAGCTCCGCAGAACCAGAGCTCCTGGAATTACCTACGCGGCACCATCGCCAAAGCCGGTCTACCGTTGTCCAGCATGAAAGAATTCGTACAACGATTTGCCAACCTAGACGAGACCGACAACGTTCATTCGAGCCATGCATTGGACCTCCTGGCCGAGATATATAGCCAGGAAGAAGGCCAGATGGACAAAGCACGCAAAGCATACGAGCTTCTGGCTGACTCATACGACCCGATCCGAGCAAGGTATTGGAACTACAGAAAGTCGCTGCTGGCGGCTTCTGCGTGAAGGAAAACAGGCAACACCAGGCGTTGGGAGCTTTTATGTTCTGGAAAGATGATACCCCGAAGCATGCGTGGAGTTCCGCTGTGAGGAAACGTTGATCGATTCTATTCTAATTACTACTCCAAATGAAGAGAAGTCTATTGCCGACCAACACTTATGTCGTTACTCTGTCCCGTTGATGCTGGCCGCGCTTGCCACGACCTTCTCCTCCGCCCCGCTTACGCCGTCGTTCAGGGTGCGATACATATACTTCCACTCGGTGACGTTGTCGATGGTGATATTGCTCCCGCCACAGACAACGATGACCACCTTTTCATCTTTCCTGACAGACCTTTCAAGGGCCTTTTCAAGTCTCCCGCCGTAGCAGAGAGCAACGTTGACTCCGCAGGCGAGCTCGACCAGCAACCTCTCGTCATCCGCCAGCCTCCAGGACCCCATCGCAGCTTCCGGATCACTCAAGACGATGCTCTTGACCTGCTTTCTTGTCGTCGCAAGCTCATACGTGCGCTCACTGACCTTGGTCGCGCCGAGACTGGTAGCTTGACTCGTGATTTCGGGCAGTGTGACATTCTCTCCCGCCAGCACACTCTTGTTCAGAGAATCCGCCCCTCCGTCTCGACCGCCAGCACTGTCGTGCTATCCCACCCAACCGTCTCCGCGCCCTGCACGATGCCATTGAACAAGCCGCCACCACCGACGCTGCATACGATAATGTCTGGCCTCGCATCTTCCCCACACATCCCCTCCATCTGCCTCTTTACCTCTTCCACCAACACAGCGTTGCCCTCCCAGATCAGCTCGTGATCAAACGGCGGCACGTACAGCGGTTCTTCCCCTCTCTCCTTCGCCTCCGCAACTACCGTCTCCCGCATCCAGGTATCCGCGTCTTTCCAGCTCGCGCCATGCTGCAGTACCTCGTTCGCGCCTGCAGCCCGGATCTTCGCCAACATCAACGGTTTCGTGCTCATGGGTACCACCACCGTAGCCGGCCGACCCAGGAAGCGAGCCGCGTGCACACAAGCCAGACCTGCATTGCCGCCTGAAGAGGAGTAGAAGTGGACAGCTGAGGGATTAGAAGATGACTTGAGGAGAGTGGACATGTAGTGTCCGACACCGCGGGATTTGAAGGAGCCAGAGGGCTGAAGGTTTTCGAGTTTGAGGAAGATGCGGCTACAGTGTAGGATCAGCAAAGAGCCGTGATGGAGAAGGAAGACAGAACTTACCATCCCGCCGCTTTGGAGAGAGTGCTGGACTCTACGAGGGGAGTTTCCACCCAGGGTTTCTGCTGTTGTTTGCCCATCGAGAACAGTTCCCGGATTCCTGCTTCTGACAAGAAAGGCGGGGATGTGGGAGGGATCATCAGTGCACTTTATAGCTTATCAAAAACGAAACATGGCGAAAGATAGGTCATATGTCGAACTTACAGTGGTTGACTCCTATACTTCACAAGACTATAGAATTTGTCTTGCAGTCACGACCTGCCACAATGAGCGTAGGGCGTGTCGGCGGCGAGTGCGTCGCGGTGAAGCAGAAGTTTTCTACTGCGGCAGCCGCCGGACATCACTCTGTTACATGGAGATAATATAAAGGCATTGGGACAGGGACCATGGTTTTGTGAAACTGCTACGCGGGAATATGCTGTACAAGGGTGCAATCATGATGGTGTAGGTAAAGATAGACGCTTGTCAACCACTGAAGATTGCGTATTGTTGAGCACGCGGTACGTATATTTCAGTCCAGATCCGCCGATTGCCCCCCTCACGCGACTGCTGCCACTCTAGACGCTTGGCACTTGTACAAGTCGGACGGATTGCTTTGACAACCCTTTTACCACACCATCTCTCTCTGTCCAAATACCGGAGTCGATCACGTCAGCAGTCCAGAGGTCCACGAGCTCCACTCTGCGAACACAATGGCGCAACCTACAGCCTCAATTCCGCGCTTTCTTCTTCCCGGACTTTCCTGGTCACCCAACGTATGGCGCTCCTCTTCAGCACCCAGGCACACCACTTTCGCCTCCGTTGAGTGCTTGTCCAAGTCCAGAAGTGCTCAGTCGTCAGCGTTGCGCCGCTCCTACCACCCCAATAGGCAGACCAGTAACATCTGGCGCGCGACCACACCTCCTGTTTCCTCAGCACCAAGCCGGCCCTCCGCTACCACTAGGATACCGCGGACTGTTGCTGCATGCAGTGTCCAAGCAGCGCGGGATTTCTCAGCCACCTCGAGACAAGGAAAGGACCACCACTTTGACACGCTGAAGTTCGTGCAGAGGCTCAAGGATGAGGGATTCACCGAGGAGCAGGCGGCCGCCATGATGAAGGTTCTGGGCGACGTGATCGAGGAGAGCATACAGAACCTCACACGGACCATGGTTTTACGGGAAGATCAGGAGAAGGCGACATATACGCAGAAGGTGGACTTTGCAAAGCTGCGATCAGAGCTGCTATCCGCGGATTCGACAGAGTCGTCACTCACGCGCGCCTCGCATGAGCGCTTGACAAACGAACTTGCCAAGATCAATTCACGGCTGAGGGATGAGATACAGCGGACGCAGGCGTCCGTGAGGCTCGATTTGAACCTGGAGAAGGGAAGGATCAGGGAGGAGGCGAACACGCAGGAGTTGAAGATCAAGGAGACTGAAACGAGGATTGAGCAGGAGACGGCCGCTCTGAGGGAGAGGCTAGAACAAGTCAAGTTTTCGACGCTTCAATGGCTGATGTAAGTTTGCATTGCTTTCTTGCGCGCCGAGTCTGCCATACTAACAGGGCGCAGGGGTGTGACTACGGGTACTGCAGCGATCATTCTCGGTGTTTGGCGTTTGCTTATGTAGACTATTGGATTGCCAGGTGGGCTGATACAGAGCATTGGCGCTCGAGATAAGGCGATAGACAGATGATAGCCTGTCAGGCTGGGGCTGTGCATTACCATTGAATCCCGACAAAGGAAACGAGAGGATAGAAGCACTCGATGCAAGACCACAATGGCAACAAACTAGCCACTCCGTCACAAACAAATGCCATTAATTGCATGTGCTTGGCTTTAGCGTGAAACTTGGTGAAAACACATAGTGTTATTTACAAACAAGTAGTGACGATGTGCCGCGACACGTGACTGTGGTACTGATGGGGTCTGATTGGGGTGGAACTCCTGCGCCTACATCGCTAGAACAAAACAACACACCTCTCTCTACCGGCCATCCTCCTCACACCAATACACCCGCTACCGACCTCAAATCCCCTTCCGCACGTCCCACACACTCAAAATGTCCAACGAAGTAAGTCTCGCGCAAAAAGAAGCCTCTGCACATACAAAGACGCTCTCTCAACAATTGTTTTGGATGTTGGGCACGCATGCTAACTGCTGTTTTCGTAGCGTGAGAGGTACACACACACACACACACACACACACACACGCCCGCTCTCTGCAGCCCGTTGTCAATGGTGCATTGCCTAACAGCTCTACAGCAAGACTTTCCTCGCAAGGCTCTGCGAGCAGGCCGAGCGCTATGATGGTACGTTGTCACATGTCGCTACAAACGGTCAAGAGCTTGCTGACCCGCATGTCCACAGAGATGGTCACATACATGAAGGTGAGAAGAAATGCAACGCATGGGTCGGCGCCTTGACAGTGTGCTAACTCTTGTCGCAGGAAGTTGCAAAGGTACACACACCCGCTCTCCCTCAACGCTCTACCGCCGCAGCCCCACCAGGCGATGATCCGTCAAAGGCATACTAACTTAGTCACCCCAGATCGGCGGCGAGCTCACCGTCGACGAGCGTAACCTCCTCTCCGTTGCCTACAAAAACGTGGTCGGGACCCGCCGTGCCTCCTGGCGTATCATCTCCTCCATCGAGCAGAAGGAGGAATCCAAGGGCTCCGAGCAGCACGTTGCCATTATCCGTGACTACCGCCAGAAGATCGAGACCGAGCTGGAGAAGGTCTGCCAGGATGTCCTCGACGTTCTGGATGAGTCTCTCATCCCCAAGGCCGAAACTGGCGAGTCCAAGGTCTTCTACTACAAGATGTACGTGTCACACAAAGGCAGACTGCAGCAAGGCATCACTTCTGACACAAGCTTCTTGCAGGAAGGGCGACTACCACCGTTACCTCGCTGAATTTGCTTCTGGTAACAAGCGCAAGGTCGCTGCTACTGCCGCCCATGAGGCTTACAAGGTAAACTGAGACTTTCACATGATGAACATCAACACATACTGAATCCTTTACAGAACGCCACCGATGTTGCCCAGACCGACCTCACCCCTACCCACCCCATCCGTCTTGGTCTCGCTCTGAACTTCTCCGTTTTCTACTACGAGATTCTGAACTCGCCCGACCGTGCCTGCCACCTTGCCAAGCAGGCTTTCGACGATGCCATTGCCGAGCTCGACTCTCTTTCCGAGGAGAGCTACCGTGATAGCACCCTGATCATGCAGCTGTTGCGTGATAACCTCACTCTGTGGACCTCTTCTGACGGCAACGAGCCAGAGCCAACCGGCGAGGCGGCAAAGGAGGAGGAGAAGCCCGCTGAGGCCAAGGAGGATGCCTCTGCCGAGCAGGCCGCTCCAGCCTCTTAGATCGCCTTTGGCACTCAGCCTTACGGCGCTTCCCTCTCACCTTAGTCCACAAATCTTAGACCCCGACGGCTAGTCAGTCCCTTTCATATGGTGCATGGAGGCTTTATCAAAGGCGGTTTTCAACACGATGTTGGAAGGAGATGTCGGCTTTGCCATTGCGGAGCGTCGAAATGTCGGGCGCGTGGAACCACGATTGATATCCCAAAATGCGTTTGATGAGTACAGCTAGCGATTCTCACCAGTTTATGCACACCACATACACATGAACCTTCCCCCACCAACTTTGGAATTCCCCTTTTCGGTTTGGACTTCTTTTGTCGTGAGCGAAGGCAGTTTTGCGGTACAGTGTATCTCCTGTCTCTCTCTCCAGACACTCTCTCTGTCACACTACAATCTTTACCTGTCTCTACTGAGCGCATAGCGCATATGAAGTGGCTTAGAACGATGTTTCCCTTGTCTTCTCCCTACCCACTTGGCGTGCCATGTTATCGCATCTGTTGATCCGCTCCGTCTTTCGCTCTGTAACGCTCGCATTCCCTGCATCACCAAGCTCTGCCCGTCTTGCGCTGAAACGGCCAACCGATCAGGTGTTGCTTTGCAAAGTGGATGTGCCGTGTTTTCTCTCATCATTCTTGGGTTTTTTCTTCCCACATCAAGGCAAGCAATACCTCATAACCCTCGGTGTCTCGGTGGCATTCAGCATGGCCAACGTCGTCTCGTCGATCTTCAGTCTCAGCTCCAGCTCGCCAAAATAGTTCGGCTCCGGGCTCACTTTCTTGAACCCTACACTCTCAAACAGCGCGATGCTGCGCGCGTTCTCATGACCAATCTTGACGCGCAGGTGTTTGAGTGCGGGCGCGAAAGTGGGAGAAGAGCAGAAATATCCGGGCAGGAGGCGACAGATGGGCGTGTTGGGCTTGTTTTCCGAACGCGAATATTCTTTCAGTATGGAGGAGAGGTTGGTGACAATGTACCACAGGAACGCCATGAGAGCTGCGCGGCCACGGCCTTGTCGCTGGGCGCGGGCGACTGCAATCATGATTTCGACTTCGCCGACGATTTGAGTTTTGTCTTCGTTTTCTTCTTCTTCTTCCCCTTCGTCTTCGTCATCGTCCTCGACAAGGAAGAGGTTGATGTCCCCGATCATGCCTCCGGCAGCATCGTCGACGCATCCGCGGATGTCGGAGATAGAGTCGGGCTCGGAGCGTGGCAAACACACGACAAAGGTCAACTTGTCGGCGTCGGAGCGCCAGGATGCCTGCATTGCGTATTCTTCAGGAAGGGAGAGTGGCTCGGATGCGGTCAGTGCCTGTAAGGACGGATCTTGCATCCAGACGTGGTAGGTTGGCACGTGATGTGCACTGTATGGCACGAGTAGTACACGCGAAGTGGAGAGAGCTGGGTGGAGTTGAGTGTCCGCAGGCGAACGGAAATTCAGAAGGAGTGCCGGACTTGCCTGTGTGTTCGTTGACGCGCATGGTGGCCTTGTCGCAAGCACTAAGTAGGAGACGTACGGTTTAGGTTGTATGGCGGGAGGGAGCAAGTCAAGCCCGATGTAAGTATCAACCAGTGTTGGTCTTCTCTTCTGGTGGCTCTTCCCCTTCCCTTTTCTGGTCCTGTTTAGCAAGTGTACGGCAAAGAAGCTGCTCGAACACTATAAATATGGTTTCCCGGTTGCGGTTGCGATTGGCTGTTTAGTGTTTACTTTCAAAGGTTCCACTTTGGATCTCCCTTAGGCTGTGTGTCATATTTAAACTCATCGTGGTCGATCAGTTTTGTTATTTGGTGCGAGTCGTCATTCATGTGCCATGCGGTAATGGCTGGACTTGATTTTTCTGTTGTCCGTTGTAAGCGCTTGGGCGGCAACAAGGACTCTCCTTTTACTCCTCCTTTACTGACACAACGGCCGGGCGAGACTTGTCCCGACCGGAGTTTGCCCGACGACAGGCTGCAGGTACCTTGAGTATAGACGGCAATCTGTGTCTGCAAGGTGGAAGGAGCAGGGGAAAGATGTACAAGACAACCGGGGTTTGGCCGCATTAAGAGATGGTGTTAGCAGTGTTGCCGATAGGTGGATCTGAGCGGTTCGGCATCTACTACACGAGTATGTGGGCGGTGATACTGCATGCAGTCCGAGATTGCGATGATCCGAATTCCCTGGTGTTTCTACTCTACATTCTCCTTTCTTGCCTCGTCTCGGAACTGGACCGACGTGTCGAGAGGGTTCGCTTGTGATGATCCGACCTGTCGCTTAATCTACAGCTGTTCGTTACGATCGATGTTTTCTGATCCGGTTGCAGTCGGTATATACGCAGGCGTGCGGTTGTACCTGATTTTCACGATGCCGAGCCGGCATCGTTTTCGTCGCACTTCCGATCCCACCTCAAGCCAATGCCATGTATGAACCAAATATCGTGGCGTCATTCTTCGTCCTACATTCCCATAATGTGGCAGCACCTGTGATGGTTAGCGTAAGCAATGGTGTCTCAGATATCGAACGTCTCTGGCACATGGCTTTCCTGTCCATTTCCCCAACTCCAACACCTCTTCGACACCATCGCCATGACCGCCGACATCCGAGTTCTGGTAACTGGAGGCAGTGGCTTCCTCGGTAACGCCATCATAAAAGCACTGCAAGAGAAACATCCCAAGTGGCGTCTCTTCATCCTCGATGTCTGTCCTCCGGCAAATCCGGATCAAAAGGTGGGCTACGAGCGCGCCGACATCACCTTTGCCACCGAAGTCGAGCGCGCCATTGCGGACATCGCACCCACCATCATTGTACACACGGCAGGCATCGTACCGAACGGGCAGGCACGCTACAGCAACAAGCCTGCCGTCAAGGACCGCGTGTTCGCAATCAACTATGGCGGCACGCAGAACGTGGTGGATGCGGCAAAGAAACACGGAGTGCGCGCTCTGATATACACGTCCAGCTGCACTGTCATCTCCGATGACTTAGCCCACGATTACCCCCACATGAACGAGGAGATTCCGACCGGAAGCGCCACACTGCCTTACGGAGCATCAAAAGCCCCTGCGGAACGCCTTGTGCTCAGCGCCAACAGCGACACTCTCTCTACCTGCGCCTTGCGACCAGCAACCATCATCGGGCCTGAGGACAGCTTCGGCGTCATCGCCACCATCCACACCTGCATCGCCAACTTCACCACTCCCTGGATCATCGGAACTGGTGACAACATGTACGACTTCGTCTACATCACTAACGTGGCTGATGCGCATGTTCTCGCAATCGAGAACCTGCTTTCGTCCAGAACCGCTGCTGGTCAAGCAATGTTCGTGAGCAACCAGGAGCCCATCTACTTTCGTGACTTTATGATGGCCATTTGGGCGGAATTCGGCCATGTGCCGCCGTTCCAGGTGAGAATACCAGCGGCGGTGGCGGGGCTTGCCGGGTATGTGTTTGAGTGGGTATCATGGATCGCAGGTGCCGAGGCTACGCTCAGTCGAGGCAGTGTCAGGGACGCGGTAGGGATCAGGTACTCGGACAATGCAAAGGCAAAGAAGATTCTAGGCTATGTACCCAGGGTCAAGTTCGCCGAGGCTGTCAAGATGGCGTGCCAGGACTACAAACGTATCTTGGCCGAGAAAGGCGGACCTCAGCAGAATGGAGAGAAGGCCAATGCGACTGCGAAACGATAAAGCTCCTGACCATCTACACCTCACGCACGTACGACAAGCTTGCCTACGCCATTGAAATTGCGCAGCAATTGGACCGCCTGATCCGCTTCCTCGAACTCGAAGACCTTCCCAACCGTAGGATGGATGTCGTGTTCCGCAACCATCTCCAACATCTTTTCGAACATCTCCTTGCTTCCTGCACCAAGTACGCCTCTCACTACGCTTTCAGTCAGTCTCCAAATATGAGCAACGAAACCCCATCGAAGCGTTCAGAATGGAGCAAACTCACCAGTCTTCGGCCCAAAAAGGATGGCGGGGATTAGGTCAGCCTTTTCACTCTCCGTCAAGATTCCCACAACCGTGACCAGAACCCCCGGCCTTGCGGACCTCAAACTCTGTTCGATGGTGCCCGCACCTCCCACTTCGAGAACTTGGTCGACGCCCTTGCCGCCCGTCAAACGGAGTACTTCAGCCGCCCAGTCGGGCGTATTACGGTAGTTGATCGTGTGCGTCGCGCCCAACTTCTTCGCTACCTCCAATTTTTCATCGGACGAGGAAGTCGCGACCACAATTGCACCAGCGGCGGAGGCGAGCTGTATGGACCGCGTCAGCCCGCGTGTTGCACTGCAAAGATGTCGAGATTCCCAAGACGGGTAGAACGAGGTGAAAGACAACTTCGAATTGACACACCTGGATTCCAGCACAGCTGACCCCTCCGGTGCCCTGGATGAGCAGCCACTGATCCTTCTCCAGTGCTCTCGGTCCATAGAACAGCGCATTCATCGCCGTCACGCCCGCCGTGAACAATCCGGCCGCCTCCTTCATCTCGAGGTTGTCCGGCACTGAAACCAGCCTCTCATCATCAACGACCATCCATCTCCTAAAAGTGCCTTGAACGTCCCCACCTCCCAGCACTTCATCGAAGGTATAGTCCCTTACATCTGAGCCTTTCAGCCAGGTGTTTGGTACTATGACCACTTTGTCGCCTTTGTTGAACTTGGACGAGGAATAGACGATTCCGCAGGCGTCGGAGCCGGGGATCAGAAAGGGGAGGTCGGGAGAGGGTATGCGGGAGAGTGATCGATGACGAGCAAGTCGCGGAAGTTGAGCGCGAAGAACGAGATCCGGATCAAGGATTGATCGCGTCCGGGAACGGGGAGCGAGGAGCTGAGGGCGTTGAGCTGGAGGGTAGAAGGGGAGACAATTTGCCAAGCTTCATTCGGGGCGCTCATAATGTTGAATGTTGTAGCAGTGGTGGGAGTCCTGGATGGTTCTCAAGCAATTGAGAACCTTTTGCTGGTTTATATGGAAGGATGGTAGAGAGGCGAGTTTGGTGATGTTGATAGAACTATAGAGGCTGTTTCGGGCGATCGTTCATATCGCAGGTTGAGAAATGCTTGGACCGGGTTGCATTTGTCAGCGGGTAGAAATCGCAATATTGCGATGCTGAGATCATGTCTCTGCTCGCGGACACAGTACGCCTTGTTCCTGAAGAACATTGATCCGGTATACAGATGCTTTGTAATCAGTATGCGGATGCGGCCGTATTGAGCGCACAGACAATCGGGTTCTGGTCAGCGAGATATCCATCTACGAAACCCAAGCAGGCAGAAGTTTGATCAGAACCCGCAAAGGTCTCATTGATCCTGAGAGGACCTTCTGGAAGCGAATGCCTTCTAGGCCTGAGCTGCACTGGACCAGCATACGCCAGAAGACCTTTACACTAGCGACAGAGTGTCCAGGAAAACACAACCACGCTGAGAACACGCGACGCTCTTGTCCAGGTTTCCGCTCTGGCCCGTTTGAAAAGCTCTTTCTACAGCCACGTCAGGGAATCAATGTGATGCAGCCCTCCTCCTGCCCTCGACCAGCCTCTCGGTGTGCGCGTACAGCTCATCCAGATATCGCATCGCAGCGGGGTCCTTCAAGATCTTCGCGACCTGCAGTCCCGCGCTGATTAACTGCAGGACATTGCGATCATCCTTCAATGGCCGGCTCTGATGTTTCGCCGCATGTCGCATCTCCAGGCTGTTCTCCAGCACCGTAACCAGCTGCTTGATTTGGCCGTTGTACAGCACACGTGCAGGGATCCTTCGTTTTGTTGCAAGGCGTTTGAGCAGGAAACACCATTCGGTCCACTCGCGGTCAGCGGGGATCCGTACGGGTCGCTTGTCCGATTCGATGGGAATCGGGAACTGGTACTTGGCCACAAAATCGAAGGCGCATTGTGAGAGCCGGTCGTTGACTTGTGTTAGGATCTGGTCTTGTTCTTGCGCTTGCAGGGATACAGGGAGTTGAATCAGCTCGCTCTCTTGCACCTCAATGTCTGCATTTGAAGGCCGTGCGAGTAGTTGATAAGGTCCATCAAACTCGTCGCGTCCGGATGTTCGCCGCTGCGGAAGGTTGGGAGGTGAGGCGTAGACATTGGCTCCACCATACTGTGCGACTGGACTGGGCTGGTTGGAAGACAACTCGCCGGACAGGTTGCGCTGCGGTGGGTTAGGCATGTAGGGGTCGTAGGTGTTGTAATAGTCGGGTGGGCCAAAGCTAGAGCGCTGCGAAGATATCGACGATGGTACTGATGGCGGTAACGAGACGCTAGGTTGGGTAGAAGTACGATCTCCGAGGATGGACGACCTGTCAGTCAGCCATGGATTGTTGGATGGCCAAGCACGCGGATCAGAAAGTTCTGGGTATGGATGCCGCACTGCGATAGATGTCTCCGAAGGGCGGTGTGTTTGTTGCGGATAGCTGGTGGATTGTAAGCAAAACGTTACAGTACGTTGTGAACAAACATACGAATTTGATGGATACTGTGGGGGCCCTCGAGAACTTGGGTAGTTCTGGGCTCTGCTCAAAACAAGCGGTTAGTCGTGCTCAAGGAAAGACGAGTATTATAGAGAGCGATCGTACAGTCCTGGGGAGCGATAGGAGGGTTGCGTTCAGCCGCCGCGGAAGGGTCTCTAACGGAACTGTAACGGTTTCCTGGGGCCCTACCGGTTGGCCCTTCAGATGGTGCATTGGCGGGATACATAGCTGGTGTCAGAAGACACTAGGCAAGCTGTCGGCAGTAGTCTGATGCGCCTGTACCTGCAATGGGTGATGTTCTCAGGTGACTCACGGACGGTTTTGACAGGAACAAGAGGTGCTGCTGCATACAAACGTTTTCCGAGCGCACTCGGGTTTCTGTTTACTTATGTCCAGAGCGGCGCAAGATTGAAGCAAAGCACAGCAGCAGGGATGATTACGCCGGAGTGGACAGACCTCTGGAAGAGCTGCCCAACGCGCCGCGACGCGCCGTGAGATGAGGTGCCGCGGCGGACGGAGACGACAATCTCCACATGGGCACGATGTGCCCTCATGGCAAGTGTGAAGATCTTGGATGTAGCACGCTGAGCATGGGCCGCCAGAGCATGCGAGCATGGAGTGACTACGACCTTCATGGGGCGCAAGGCAATCGGTCGGACGTGCCGACATGACTCGTCGTCGTGCTGTGCACAAGGCCACATGGCACTTGATGCATGAAATGGTGGCGGCAATGGAGCCGTCGCGTGCCTGTGGCTGCTAGGGTGTGCCTGATACACCTTGGTGCCAGCGATGCCCCTGCATGGCAAAGAGTCGATATGTCAGTCCCTCGGCTGCTCTGTCGAAGATGGCGCCATGATTGGGCACAAGTTCCGCAGGCGGGCAGCATGATCCACGGCTACTCGTACGGGCGGCCCAATACGTGGTGAAAACCTGACAGGATTGACCGAGGACATAGTTCGGGCAGCGATGGTGCTCTGGTCGCGGTCCAGATTGAAAGGATCGCCCTGGCGGCATCAGGCTGTCCTGTGCCACCTGCGGAGAACTCGACGTCGACGGCTTTTTGGAATCTGCGCACTGACGCTCTAGAGAAGGCTGCAATCCCGGGCAACGACACTTTGTTGCTCTTCCAGAAGACACATGCTTGTAAGCCACAGCGACGACAGTGGAGCCGACCCGAGGGACCGACTTGTCGCATTGTTAGCACTGTGGTTGTTCTCGCGAGCCGCATGCCACCTGAAACCGAAGCCAGACGCCACCGCATACCACTACAGTCACGGGACATTCGTATCAACACCACGTTTCGCGCAATGGCTGCAACCACCAACCGGTTTCGAAGGACGCTAGAAGTCTTCCCGGTATTCTATACACACGCTCCCAAGCATGCAAAGACGTAAATCCCTTTTCGAACGACAAGCTTGGTAGGCTTGAGGTTCGATCCCGAAACGCCCATGCCTCGCTCGAGCCCAGCACTCAGCACTACATGAAACGCCCTTCCATGACCGTTCCAAACCAAAAACACCGAGGAACCAGAGATTTTGTGACACCCAGCGTCCGCGGACGCAACAAGTCGCCGAGAACAAGATTATGTCTTTTCAAGGGAAGGATTCGAAGGATTTCCAGCCGCTGACTTAATCACTGACTAGAAGACGGAACTATGCCTTTCCAAGCGCGTTGTAGCGTGCATCGAGCGCTGCCTCTCGCTGTCCTGGATGCGGTGGTGGCAAGCTGTACAATTCTGGACTTTGCGCAGGTGGGTTTGGAGCATCGTATGAGAACGCCTTGTACTGTTGTGAATAACGCTCTTCTGGCTCGCGAAATGCTGGGTGGACCCCTCAGGGCGGTAATCTGGAGAGGTACGATTGCTCATCTGACTCGCGGATCGCAGTTGAGGCGTCATTGGGCGGGCAGGTGCCCCTGGAGAGCTGTTGCGTTCGGAGAGGGCGTGGGATTCTATTTGAGGACCGTTCCTGTAGGGCTCGTAGCTCGTTACAGGCTGCCCTGCCGCCGGCTGAACCGGGTTGAAGTGAGTTGGGTTGGATGCTGGAGCGTAAACCCCCGCTGACGGCGTGCCATGCGCTGGCGATGATACATCACGGAAGCGTAGATGAGATGTGCCAAGATGGAAAGGCTGCCATGGCAGTTATGTCAGCGTCGTTTGTTCTCAACGAGGAGTTGAAAGATGCTTACAAGAGAACAAGTGCGACGAAAAAGCCGAGTCCACCACTCCCTTGGATGATCCCGATCAACGAAATGACAAAGTAAACAGTCCATATTGCCATTTTGATGCAGTTCGAGATCAGGAAGAACAGAGGCGAAAGACTGTGTCGCGCGTATTTGATTATTTCTACAACGTCGAGAATGATGGAGAAGGCGGCAACAGCGACGAAAACGCCAGCCACACCGCTGGCGAGCAGATTAGCCTGGATACCAGAGAGAGAAAGAAAAGAGTGTCATGTGCGTGACTTACATGGCGGCATCGAGTAAGTTACCCGTGCTGGGATGGTCGTCATTGTAGCTGTCGAAAGCCCAAAGGACAACAGCATATGTTCCGACAACGATTAGGAGGAACAGAATTTGCAAGATCCAGAAAGGGATCAAAACACGCTTTTGAAACTGGTTGTTCATTGTAAAGATGCTGGAACTTGTGGTGTAAATAAGGATGTAGAACGACCCGATCGAAGTCTTTGTCATATGCTGCCGACCCGAGATGCGGTGATATTGCGCTCCTCGACCGGGTGCAGTGAGAGAACGAAGGACTGATGGTGATGGTATCCGAAGTCGAGGAGACAGTTGCCTTCTTATGTACCTGCTGTGTCTAAAACGAATCAATTGCTGGCTGCAGTCCCGACACTGCGCGAAGAGGCGCTGCTGGTTGCCTTGGCGGATCCTCCTATTATGAGGCTAAATATAGCTCTGCGATACCACAGCCTCATCCAAATCTCGTGCTAGAGCAGTTGTCCGAGACTGCGCGACTTGTGGGCAGAGTCGGGACAACAAAAGCAGCACAAGACATCAAATCTACCGCGTACTGGGGACAGCATTTATCCCGTGACCCAGAGGCAGTGGAGAGTGAAAAGATGATGTGAGATTGAGAATAATGTAGAGTTCGACAGAGCCCGCGGATGCAGTTGCTCGATTCACAACCCTCGCTTCGAGAAATCCTGGGAAGGCAGGCTTGGCATCATACCGAAACAGTGAAGTTTAGATACTCTGCTTAAGACACCTCAACTTGTGTATACCAGCCGCTCTCGGCGTCTCTTTACAGCCATGTCGCAGTCCATCTGCTTGAGGTGCCTTGCGAGGCCCCTGGCTTCTATCGAATCCGCTGTCACTCCTAACGCTTACCGTATCGCTCCGTTCTCGACCTCCGCTCCACTAGCCGCACAGCCCGTCAAGAAGAAGAAGGGCGCCGTGACCGTCACTAAGGGCAAACAATACAAGCAAGGAAAGCCGGGCGGCAAGGGAGCAGCAAGGGCAGGAGGTGGTGGAAGGCCGCCAGCACCGGGTGAGCGCAAGGCTCTGCGCAAGCGAGTGGTGTTGAGCAACTCGAACGCGCTGGAGGTCCAAGGCCTGGAGGACTTCACCATCGATAATGCGCTGGACGAGAGCAAGAGGGGACAGGTTCTGGCATTCTCCAATGATTCTGTGGATGCGCTGAGGGCAGTCGAGGCGTTCAAGCCGACTCAGGGATGGAGCTTGTTCAGAAAGCCGGCCACGCTTGTCAGGAACGACACAATTGGAATGGCTCAGGTCATCAATGGGATTGAAAAGAATACGGTTCGGAAGATTTTGTACGGCGAGAAGGGCAGCGGAAAGAGCGTCTTGCAATTGCAGGCAATGGCAATGGCGTTTGTGAAGGGGTGGACTGTCATCCATATTCCTGAAGGTGAGTCTGTACCATGGTAAGAACTGAAATACTTTATCTGACTTGACCTCTTTTACAGCCCAAGAGCTTACCATTGCACACACTTCCTACGTTCCCCAGACCGTCGGTAACGAGACCATCTACATCCAACCTCACTACACTGCGTCCCTCCTTGGCGCCGTTGCGCGCGCTAACCACGCTGTCCTTACCGACCTGCAACTCTCGCGCAAACATGACCTTCCCATCCCCATTCAATCCAACATTTCTCTCGCACGCTTGGCCGAGCTCGGCGCCCAGGACCCGGACATTGCCTGGCCGATCTTCGAAGCTCTGTGGTCTGAGCTAACATCCGCCGGTCGTCCACCCATCATGTTTTCCATGGACTCCGTGAACCACATCATGCGGGACTCTGCATACCTGACTGCAGGCTCGAACAACGTACACGCGCACGACTTGGCTTTGGTGAGGAAATTCATAGACCTGTTGTCGGGCAAGGAAAGCCTGCCTAACGGCGGCATGGTCATCGCTGCGACATCTGAGAGCAATAAGGCGTCTTCTCCCGCGCTGGAGTACGCTATTAAACGTAACCAGGCCTTGGCAGACAAGAGAGAGGTACCGGAGTGGAACGCATACGTCCGGGTTGACAGAAGGAGCTTGCAAGCTCTGGACGGCGTCGATGTATGGCAGCTGAAGGGACTGAGTAAAGAGGAGGCGAGGGGAATCATGGAGTACTATGCTAAGAGCGGGATGCTGCGCGGAACCGTTAACGAGAGCCTGGTTGGCGAAAAGTGGACACTCAGTGGTGGTGGCATTATCGGAGAGCTGGAGAGGAGCACGATTGTGATGAGGGTGTAGGACTGTTTCCCACACGTACGACACGGGAAGGCACTCAGAAGAGTGGGAACAGGGCCGTATGTAAAACAGTGAATATATATTTTGGTATTGTACTCTATGTGTAACAAGTCACTGTTGACGTGTGCAGTGAATTTCCTGAATGGCCGACGCTTTCCGAAGAGTCCATCAAGGAGTGTCTAGGAGACCGAATTGCGCCTTCCATCTCCAGCAAAGCCTTCCTTAGTAGTCAGTTCCACGACAGTGTCAATGTCGACAGCACTCGAGATAGGGCCCGCTCACACGTCGGTTTGCAGCTTCGAGTCCTTGCAATCGCATTCACACCGTCTCGATTGCCCGTTCTAATGTCAGCCATTGTCGCCATCCGAATGCGCGATGGAGCCGGGAAGCAACTACGTCAAAAAGCCACGAAACTCAAGTGTTGGAAGCGCAACGGCGGTCCTGAATGCTCATCGTGCTTTGTCTCTTCCACCTTAACAAGCGTTTGGTCGCCAAATAGACAGGTGGCGTGAAAGTGCGCGACAGCCGACCGTACAGAATTACCAAGAAGAAGTCGCAGTGACCAGTTTGTAGGGGCTCATTCAGACCGCCGCCGCCCTTGCAACATCATTCGCTATGTGAGCACCTGATGCCCATCATCCGGCTCAGATAGTCCCATGGCAAGCTTTCTTGTACTGGAAAGAAGCCAGCGGAAGGAGAATGGACTACCTCAGGTCTGGAAGAAGTCAGGATGGGGAAATCAACAGCCAATTGACGAGGGAGAGGAGCAGCGCATTCACGAATCAAAGCTGTGAGCAAACGCGATCTCGACTTGAAACTCTCCAAAGATGGACGACGATGGTAAAGGCTCGCATTAATGCACTTTCATTTTAGGTCACGAACCTCTTTTCCCGGTGAAGACGGTTCGAAGAAGCTCGGTCTCGGTTGAGTTCTTCGATGCCGCATCTGCATCTGCAGCTCGATCTACACACTCCATTATCCCATGTTAGCACTTACAGTAAAACCATCGATAGGCCACACGAAGCGATGGGTGAACTCCCCTGCGAGAGCAAGACACCGACAGTGCAAGGGCATGAAGTCTCGAGATCAGTGATCCAAGATCGGAGCCGAGCCCGACCAAACGTGCATCGCTTGCTTAACCTCTGTAACTTGCAGGCAAAGAGGAACATCGGACAAAACTCAAAGGGAAAACGACACGACACAATGGCTGTGGAACAACACTTTGGTTCCCATTACTAGTCTACCAAGAGCGAGCGGGATCATGCATGTTTTGCATATTGTGTCCGTTGTTCACGCAAGATGACTTGTGTGTACGCGTGACTACTGATTTTTCTGTCCGTTCCTCGTCCATGTTTCGACAAGAAAAACCGAAAATCGTGTCTCCTCTCAAGAGGCGATGCCGCCGTCTTATATTATCTAGCCCAGCCTACCTAAAACAACCTCTCAACTGCACTGACTGTTGGGCGTGTATAGACTCGTCAACCGCGCGATCAAGATACCATAAGAGTTCGTGTAACATCAGAAATTGGTGCAGATTCATGACGACCGCTCGTAAAGGTTGCAAGCCATCCCGGAAAGCCGACGTGCTGCACGGTGTAGCACTGTGGTGCCCGGTTGGATGTCCAGAAGGTACTTTGAACTTGGAGCAGGGATTGGAACGTTCGGACGTGAGGAAAAAGGTTCTGGTGTGGGTGGCGTGCCTGGAGAAAGCGCCTGAGCACGGTTGAGCATGTCGCTATACGGTTTCAGGTTGCTGTGGAACTCGTGGGCAATAGGGTCTTTTCCTGCGCACTCTGCGAGTACACCGAGCAGTTTCTCCGCCCATATCAAAGGTTCAGTCCAGATGTCTTCTCGCATGCCGTGAAGGAGTTTCTGGACGGCGTCGTAAAGCAAAATGCGGCAAGCAGCTTGGGCTTGGAACCTTGCGGATAACACATCAGTAAACCAGTCCGTGCTGAGAAACGCCGTTTGTACTCACACGTAGATCAGACATTCATACGTCTCGGTGCAGTCGGCACGCATCAGGCGTAGTGTTCTTGCCGTTAACTGAGCGGCAAATACCCCGTCCATAAGACTTTCAAACGCTTCCCGACTTGTCACTGCCCCAGTGCGCATGTGGGCCTGCTGATTGAGAGAGTTGGACAACACGAGTGAGAATAGGCGCATCATCGCACCGAGGTGAAAAAGGTGTATGTAGTACGTCCATGATCGGTTTGGGGAATCGGCAGCTGTATTGCACAGTCGTGCCATCTCGAAACTGCCCGGGAGAGCGCTTGACCATTGATACAAGGTGCCACGGGCGCTCTTGATCGATGAAATATCGATGTCCTCGTGGGTGAAGGCGCGAATGAGGTTGGCCTGCAGCATGCAGGCCTTTGTCAATACGAGCTGAAATAGGTCTTCTTCGTCCTGAGGACTGCCATGATCGGGATCCTCCATCAAGAGGTCTAACCTCGGCGACGCTTGTGTGATCATGTCAAGCCACCTGGATCCGTTTAGTGAATATTTGCGTATCCAAAAGCGATACCTTACACTCTGCAAAAGACAAGTGCCCTATGAGTCTTTTTTGCCGCTTGGACCGCTGAATCGTCGAGCATGTAGCGTGCTGCAACTTCTAAACCAAGATCTGTCCGTTTGTGAGTATTCACGTGAGGCTTACTTGACAAAGTATGGACGACTTGGCGAGCGCCAGCCATGTCGCATAAGTCTGCACTCACCAATGTAAGTTGATGCATCGACGGCATTCTTCTCGCATAGGCAATACATGGCCAAGAGGAATGACACTCTGCACGAGGTTTTGCAACTCCTCGTTACAACATCCGGCCACAAGGATTTGGCCACACGATAGAGACGCTGGCTCAGACCCGGTTCCACTGGAGGATGCATGTATTTTGAACAAACTGCAGCCAGAGCAAGGATTTCGCATAGTGTTGCTGTATCGGGCGCATTCTTGCCGGAACAAACAGCCACTAGTGATGCGGTCATCTCACGTTCGGGGAGAGGAAACATCTTTTCCGAGCGCTGAACAAAGACCGAGAGACCACGGCGGAGTTCGAAATACTGCGAGCGTATCCATTTTATAGCGCCGTCAGCATTTTTTGCGGCAAAGGCAAACCTTGTCCTAGAGACGTGTTTGCACTATATCCTACGCCATCGGAAGCGTCGCTATTCCGGCCTGACGGCGAGTTGTGCGAAAGCAGTGTATCGTGAGTATTTGTGCCGCCGAGTATGCGAGACCTTGTAGGACTGAATGAGGGTGACATCCGGGAAGACATTGAAGGGCTGTTTCCCAATGAATGCTCCGGAATAGAAGGACTTGATTGAGTGAGAAATGTGGGTTGGTGACCTATGCTCCTAGCCTTGAGGTCGTGGTGAATGGACGATATGTCGAGTCCTGATCTGATGCGCAACACGAGGGCATTTGCCTCGTCTTCCGGCAGTGACCGGAGTGATTCCAGCACATCCTGGTAGATCTGAACCTCACTTTCGAGTCGCTCTTTCTGCAAGCGGAACGCAGCCAACCTCGACTGATCAGGTCGTTCTGTCTCGTATGCACATCCTGATATGTACCTTTTGACACAGGCTTGACAAAATGGCCGGACGCCGTCGCACTGGCGAATCCACACAGGTTAGCAAGTGTAGCTTGGTGAAGACTACCTCTGAACTTGGCTCGGCCGCTTATCTGTGACATGCCGCCAGAAACCTCTCTACATCCCTACCTTGGTCTTTCGCTTCTGACAGGGAGCACAGGCCACAGCGTTCTGGGATTGTCTCTTTCTACGCTTTCGTGGTTCCGACAACTGGCTCTCGGGCGTGGAACCCATACTGCCGGCGTACGTGCTCTGGTGAATCATACCCGAATGTTGCAAAGGTGCAATGCGGCAATGCTGCTAAGAGGTAAAAACAGTGGATAGCGACGAGTAGCCGTTCTCCATGTTTTTGATAAAAGGCTCGGAGTAAAACTCCGAAGGACCGAAGGCCACCTCGGAGAGATGACGCCGTACCAAATCACTCCTCGCCTGGGGTGCCAGAACCGGGCGAATCATTGAGCGTATGATGGCAACATGCGGATACGCGCATCGGTGCGAAGACCGTGTCCGATATCAACCCGGGGTTGTGTAACTACTCACTTATCCTTTCAGAAGCAGGCATTGCATGACCAAGCTTTTGGCGGCAGCGGATTGAGGCTTCTCGCCTGCGTTTCCATTGCTCTCGAGCAGCTGGTAGAGTATGTTGCTTGGGCTGAACACGGTCTCGCATTATCTGTAATGGACAGCGACGAACTTGTCCCGCGGGGAAGGGGGCGTGCCTCTTTGGGGTTTGGCGTTCCGTGGGACGAAAACGATCTTTCTTCTCGGTTTACGATCGAGACCACGAAAGGGTGCAGCTGAGCACTACGCCCATCGACCCAGTCACGGTAACCCTGTGGCGAACAAGAAAGGACGCGGAAATACTAGACGCAAGGGACTCAACCTCCGGAGTTTCTTCCGGCACAATCACTTCCAGTGCGAGAAGGTGACGAAACAGCCTGTCACGAATAGGGAACTAACGAACGCGGGGAGATGGGGAAAGTTCCATCTAACACTGTTACAGCCTAAAGATAGGCCTAGGCTCACGCCAAGAGATCACGTGCTACAACGCCCCAAGCGACATGAGAGGCGCATACTCGGGGACGACAGGGACTATCGTTTTGGGCCTATACACTTCTTCACAGCAGTAGTAGTTGTCAAGATATTCATGGTTGCTGAAAGGGTGTTGATCGCAAGTTCATGGTGTTACAAGGTAGCTCAGGGTACAAGATCACGTGCCATTGCGAATCCTGATTCTTAGAGTTTGCGAACGAGTAGTCGCTGTTATCTCATGAATCATGTCCTCTTTCGAGCATCACGTGAATCGACTCATGATCCCTTGTCAGACGTCCATCTTCACGTGATCCTCGGGAGAGGGTCTGGTTCATGAGATAAAGTCACTGCCCAAAACTGCTTTGCCACTCATTGAAAGGCCTATCGGGCGACTGTTGGTTGAGTAATGCTACACAAGAATGGAACATGATCCAAATCAGGGGTATCTAAACTTCTTATCCCAACCTCTATGCACGAGATGAGTAGTAATTACAAAGGCTATCAAGAAGAGCAGCACCGCCTGCCAGAGACGGAGCAATCCTCATCCCAACGCTGCAATTGGCGTCCTGACGGCTTCATCCGAGTCTATCGTCTGTGTCTGCGAGGTGCCGGCAACAGTGACCGTCTGTACCTTTGCCGGTTCTTCTTTCTTGACAGGCGCAGGCGAGTCGGCAGCAGGCGTGTTAACGATCCTGCCTTCAGCGTCCCTCGGTTTACGCTGCCAACCGGTCTTGAACAGCTTACCGAGCTCAAAGCGCGGAAAAGCATGCGCTTCAGTGTTGAAGACGACCTGGTCGAGGGGCAGGACGTCGTTGGGCCCGAAGAGAAGGTAGAAATACTTGAGCGTTTCAGCCTAGAGGGTGATTGTAAGCTTCAGTGACAGTGAAGGACGTGCGCACAACTTACCAGCCAAAAGCTCTCCATATTGTCCCTGGATGGAGGTGGTATGGCGGTAACGTCACTGATGCTGCTGAAGCCTGAGCCGTCCTCCACAACTGTGTACTTGACGAATGACTGGAACATCTCCCAACCCCAGTTGCGGTACATCTCATCTCCCGTAATGCGCCACATGTAGAAGAGGCTCTCTACCGTCTCCGGTCTCTGGAGGTTGTGCCTGTCAGCGGCCTTGATGACGTAGTCTTGCTTCCATTCGGCTTTCTCATCTGTCGAGAGTACCTCGGGGATTGACGAACTCCGTCATCCATCATAACTGGCGGATCGTGGATCTGGAAGTGAGCAATTTCCGGTGCCAGACCGGTCACAGTGGCCTTGTACATGCCCCAGCATGTTTTCATCAGCTCTTTGGCAAGCTCCATCTCCTTTTCTTGTTTGGCGCCCCACTCTGAAGTGGTGTTGACTTCGGCCAGTGGTCTACCGCCCGTTGCGCCCAAGGCAATCGTACCGGGCATAAAACATACAAGATGATCCATCTTTGCAACAAGTGGCCGCTCGAGACCCATGGGACGTTCTCCAAGAACGGTGAAATTGCTTGGGGACGAGTAAGTGATGAGGTGCTTCTCAACACCGCGTAAAGACTGGTCCCACATGTCAAGGTAGACAGGTTCCTGCTGGGATGTTTGCAGGTATTGTTTGATCAAATATTCTGATCTGGTTTAGTATATCGGCGCAATCCTTGTGTTGTAGTGCATACGTACCATAATACGAGTCTCCTCTGCTTCCTAGGCGGATGTTCGATCCTCTGAAACTGCCCCTGTCCGCATAGATGAAAATGGGCAACAAGCCGTCTTTCATACCGTTGTCATCAACAACTTGCATGACCTTCTCTGCCTTCTCCCAGTAGTGGACCTCCCCAGTCAGCTTCGAAAGGTATTTCATCTCCAGCTGCACACTGGTTGCCTCCGCAGTAGAGGATGCCCCACCGTCATCGTGAGATGGAATGCCTTGCTGGGTGTGCAGATTCACACTCGCGTAGGGAACACCGGACGGTGAATCGTAAGCACCGAGAAGGCGATCGGCTAGATCTGTAGCTTTCTCAAGGTAGAGATCATCGCTGCCGACCTTACCCAGGGGTGCCATGTCCGGGAAAGTAGAAGACAGATAGTGCGCAGACAAAAGACCTCCCAGCATACGGATGGTTGTCTCAAACGTGCTGACATCGTGATTCTGATCGTAGGTCAAATTGGTCGCGATCCACTCCCGGGCATGAGCCACTTCCGTTGTCAAGTTCATAAGCATGAGCGTATCCAGCGCATCCACAATGATCCAGCCCATGCCATTGGGCACCATCTGCTTCGATCCTTTGGAAACCGGGTGGTACTCATCGAAGCCCCAGGCATGTTTCGCGTAATCGTTCCAGCTCAGCTCGAAAGCATCCCTTACCCTCTCTTGCCTTTCCGCCCAGTTGATCCTTGGTTCTGCCAATCGGTAGCCCCATCCTTCTCGGTCGGAAGATGAAGAAAGACCTCCAGTGAGGTAGAATAGACCGAAGAACGTTAACAACAGCGCAGCAAGCACTCTTCGTCTCTTGAACCACGGCACTCTCCGCTGTGATGCGGGATATTGAAATGGCTTGTCCTTGTACATGGGCAACGAGCTCCTCCTTTCGCTATTGAATATTCCTCCTATTTTCTCAGCCATTCCACCCCCATCCACGTGTCCGTTTTCAGTAAACCGTGACCGGCCCGAGCTTGCCCAAGAACCGTCTTCATGTCTTCGGTGCGGGTCATTGTAGCTGGGGACGTTCCGGGGTAGAGCATACGACATGGCGTCAGCGGGAGAAGGTGATGATGCAGGTACGACTTCAGCAAGGGCGCGTTTCCCGGATTCGGCGAGCTGCTGCCCCGCGTCGAGGGCCTGGTGGGAGAGTGCAGCTGTATGGCTCGCGGCTGCGGTGCCGCCGGCTCGAAGGAGTTTTAAAGGAGATGTACTCTTGCTGCGATTGAAAGGGTCGCGGTTGTTCATGCCACAACTTGGGCGAGTTATCAGAAAGGAAGAAGAAGATGGACAGGATATGTAATCTGAACGAACGACGGATGGAGCAGTGGAAAGAAGCGCGTGCTCGTTATTTACTAAAGTACATAACCACCGCCTCCAAACACGCCAATTGGTCTTTTCTGGGATTCAGGAGGAGGGATTGCTTGGCGTAGATCACCTCCATGTTGTGGCTTGTCTCGCATGCATGGCTCCGAGCCCGTCCCGTTCTCCTTGACCTTAACCCAAAGCGTTTCCAGAGACGGACGGCTGTGTATAGTAGGCATGACCACTGCACTCGGTCTGTCTCTGTACTACCAAGCGGATGGCCGACTCCACAGAGGTTTCACCGCTGTGATTTACAGTGGGCTACTCGATTAGGTAACTCGATGAATGGAGCTCTCGTGATCTGCAGGGCTGCCTTGTTGTGACGCCATGACGTGAAATCGTCTTGTATAGAATAACTGCTCCGTTGCAACTTCTACAAGTCTCTGCTTTCTTCCATTGTGTTTCTCAACAAATTGTTCCCTACAACGCTCGAGATGAAAGACCTCGTAATAGACCCATCCAGGAAGCTAGCGCCTACGCGCGACCACGAACACTTTCCTGACAGCCTGCCCCAAGCGAAGGAGACCAAGGTCCATCCGACAGTTTCAGGCGGTGAGAATGCAAGCATCTACTTTGTTGGCACTGCCACAACGATACTGTAAGCGAGCCTCCATCTCAACGACGACGCGATGGCTAACGTTCTGCAGAGAATGGGAAGGTATCCGCTTGATGACAGATGTATACCGAGGCCCTCTCCGTTTAGGCTTCCTTCATCTGACCTTCATCTCCAGCCAAACTTCCTGCATGCCGGCGACCACGTCCACTTGGGACCGGGAGTACAAGGAACCCGCAAAACCAACCCTGCAATCGACCTTCACGAACTTCCACCCGTCGACGTTGTCCTGCTATCCCACTACCATGCGTGAGCTTTTCCTTACTTGCCTTCCTTATACCCCTCTAACAGCCCCAGCGACCACTTTGATCAGAAAGTCGAGGCCTCCTTGCGGCGCTCTCTGCCGATCATTACGACACCGCACGCTAAAGGCTGCCTTACGGGCAAAGGAGACGACGAATCCTTTAGTGAAGTCTACGACCTTGACTTCTTTCAGAGCATGTACGTCGATGTGAAAAAGCAGTGGTCGAACCGCACCCCATCAATTAAAGTCACCGGAATGCCTGGCAAGCATGTACCGCCCGGGCCGCTGTCGGTGGCGAACGAAATCCTGCATGCCGTCCCACCTACCAATGGCTGGATGCTTGAATTGGGGTATAAGCAAGGCAATGCAAGCGCTGACAGCTTCGACACTGGATACCGGTAAGAATCACATGAACCCCTTCTCGTATGGAAGGGACTTAGCCAGCTAACAGTGTCTCCTAGCATCTACATCTCAGGAGACACACTCATGATCGATGAGCTGAAGGAGATTCCAGAGCGATACAAGGGCCAGAATATCGATCTCATGCTGATCCATCTCGGCGGCACCACGATTCCTTCGCCCAAGGTGCCGCTGTTGATGGTGACGATGGATGCCAAGCAAGGCATTGAACTCGTACGGCTGATCAATCCGGATGTCACGATCCCTGTCCATTACGAGTAAGCAATCTCAACGCTTTTGGGGAGCCAGAACCTCCAAGTACTGATGCGTATCTAGTGATTACGACGTCTTCTTATCTCCACTTGACGACTTCAAGAAAGTCATGGAGGAGGCCGGACTCTCCAACAAGGTCGTCTATCTTGACCGAAAGGATCAGTACAAGTTTGCAGTCCGCAACTGATCACACTGAGATTCGACCGAAGCGCATCTCGCATACTTGCTGAGACAATGGGTTGACTTTTGGAATGGTTTCTCGTATTCGCGATTAGTCGCTGAGATCTCGTACTCCGTAGCGAATCCTCCCAAATGCCAAATGAGCTCCTAGTGACCTGCTCGTGCATGTCTCAGCCCGACCAGATCAGATCTTGTGCTGCTCCTGAAAGACGCCCTCATCCCATCGTCAGAGCTCGTCTATTTGGCAACGCGCTTGCCCTTGAGGTTCTTCTTTGGGACGTCGGTGATGGTGAGCCCTGCGTTAGCCCGTATCAGCGGAAGATGTCCCCCAATGGCAAGCTTTCTGTCCATTGTCTCGTCGCAAGACTGGTGTGCGAAGGAATAGCTCCGCATACGATGGATTTGAGCGTACCTGGAGGAAGGGACTGCTTGAGCTTGTCGGCCTTGTCGGAGTCCTTCAGGACAAGGGTGTAGATGAAGCGGTGGCATCTAACCTTGAACTTGGTCTGGCTCTTCGCACCCTTGGTCTTCTTTATCCGTGCAGCTGTGAGCATATGGTGTCAGCCTGTTGCTCTCGTTGTCCATTCATTGATCCTCGATTGTCGTTCCCAATGCCCTCAAAGAATGCGCTTCGGGTTGGCCCTTCTCTCTTCCCCCTCCTCTCTCAATAGCAATGTAGAGTATGCGGGCGGATAAAACATACAGGAGGCATCCTTGCGGCGGCAGATCTCGATGAACTGCTTGATATCGGAAACTTCTTGAGGCATTTTGACTGATTTGGCTGGCGTGTATGCTACTGTTCGTCCAAAGCCCGACTGCTTTGAATATTGGTGGTTGTGCGGCGGTGCGCCAAGGCTCTTTTCCGCTGCGCTAACCCCGCTGACAGCATCGGCTGATGAACTAGCTGCTTCGGGTAAGACAGACAACATACAAGGCAACAGCAATAGGTGTTGTTACATTGTGTGCGTCGTCTTCTTGTCCGAAGTATCTACAAATGACAGATGCACCAGCTCGATTGACAACAAGATGCCAACGCAACTCGACCGCGCTCTGCAATCCAAGGTTCGCTACTCGTAACCCACTGCGAAACACAGCTGACCGTTGCCACAGAATTTCTTCTTTGGCTTCGCAGGCATAATAACTGCTGTTGCAGCATGGGGTATCTGGGGCTCCGACGTGTTCCCTCAGCAGCCCGATCCCAAAGGCGGTGAGCTTCTACTTCCGCTATGTTACCAGCAATTGACCCGGGCTGATTGTTGTCATCTGAAGACCCGGAAGAATGGACAGAAGACGAGATGAGACGCTGGCTCAACGCGGTGAGTAGGCGATGTGAAGAGTCAGAACAGTGCCGGTGCAGAAAACAAACTAATGAGCGCAGCGTAATCTCATGGCGGGCAGCACTTCGACGAGGGAGGAGCTGTTGGCTCGGGTAAAGGCTAACATGCGTGCGCCAAAGACTTGAGAGTCTGCCTCATAGCTTGTTCCCCATATCGCTTTGTTAGTTGCGCTTCTGCAACCATCTCCAGTCACAGATGAAGACGTTGCAGACCGAACGCAAACCACGAGTTTTGTCACTGAATCATATGTACTCTCAAAGATTGCTTTGCCAAGTGGAAAATGTGTCATTGTAAGGCATTAACAATACTACAACGCCCTTACCCCGTACCTTCATTTTTGGGAGCAATCTCTGTGTGTTGCCCTCCTCGCCAGGAGTGTGTCTAGTGCCAGAAAGAAACCTTACACAATGGAAGACATAAATGCTTCACAGAAAGGAAGTCGATCTGTAGTAGTAATTTACCGTTGTCATACATGCTACCCTCGCACTGTCTCATCCATCCCACTCTTACGCCGGCCCCCAACCTTGGCGGCCGCTGTAAGAAGCTTGAGGAGTCCGCATCTGGCTCTCCTCGTGCCCATATAGCAATGCCTCTGCCTTATGATAGCAGTTGGCTAGTTGTCTGAACTGACTAATTAGAACTCGGAGTACTTAGCAGAGATGCGGCCGAGGGGAAGTCCTAACGGTGTGAAGATAGGGCGGAGCGCTTGTCATTCACTTCCAAACGGATCGCTAATACACGGAAGCGAAACGACGGTAGAACGTTTCGTTGTCTGCAGAATCCAATATAAGGGCAAACTTGCGCTGCGAGCCAGTCCATATCTGCTGCCAGCAACCGGCAAGGAATGCACGTACGTGCGCATCCAGATTCCTGTAGGGACGACCATCCCGAGAGCCGAGACGTCGGAATCGGTACGGCACAAGATCGTAGACCAATAATGCTTGCAGCCCACCGGACTCCTTGCCGCAAAGATGCAGGCAGCAACTCGTCGTGTCGCCAGTCTCGCCAAGTTTGGGAAATCTGGTAACGAAGGTCGGATAGTGGAGTAAGACCTTAAAGAGGCTTGTAAGGCTTCCAAATGGGGCGACGAGATGTTGCGGAAGAGCCGACCAGCTTGGCAAAGGCTTTGGCAAGTTCAGGTTCAGTGAACCGGTGTTCGATACGGCACTGTTACGACGCGGAGGTTCTGGAGCGGTTGATTGAGGTTCATTGGCCGAGTCGACAAAGTCTGTAACAGCAAGGCGCATAGTGGTCCCATGGTTGGAGGCAATGCGAGCAGAGCTTTCTTAGCCTTATGTCACTCAGTCGATGGGTAGCGTCTGGACGGGATAGATGTCAGCCAAGCATACCACGCTTTCCCAATAGAAATTTGGAAGCGAACAGCGGGTAACGCCCGTGTAAAGCTCAGGTCAAACTACGGTAGAGGTCAGATAAAGTTCGAGTCCATCTCAAGTGGACTGAAACAGGGTTGAAGTGAAGTTCAAGTCATTCTGCTAAGTACGCGGCTCCACATACAGCGGACGGCACGTTGGGTTAAACTTCTGTCAGACCGAGTCCTGGTTACAAACTCCACTAAGAGCCTCTGGAGTGAAAATATTCGGATTTTGCCGGCATGCGGGAAGTAGGTCGATCAGCCGAGCAATACGCTACGTTCCACCAATAGTCAATACGCCAGTTTTCGTTAAGCCCATAGGGTACGGAACGGCAGGCTGAAACGGGCATTAAGGATGTGGATCACCTCGGATTCGCAAGCTTCCGTAGAGGAAGAAGCGGCCGACCCCGAAGGCATACCCGTATTTGTTTTTGCGATCCCGCAGTTTCGCTTCCTGCACCCGCGCAGAGTACGCAGAGTACGCAGATCAGATCACACCGGCCGCCGCTGCGGGACTGTGTTGATCTGCAAGCTTTAACAGGACAACCGCTCGTCGACCGCAGAGCCTCAGACTTGCAGTACTGCTGCAACACAGCTGGCCTTGCCCCTCGCCTTAGGGACTGTACAAGTCCCCGCCGGAACGACCGCATGGAGCAAATAGCTGATCGGCGCTCGCTGCAGGAGCGGGCGCTGTCGCTTCAGGAACGAGAAATGCACAGGTCAGTACCAACTACAAGTGCTTGTATCCGACAAAAGGCTCACACCCTCAAATATATTTCCAGCCGTGGTTAGAGGCACATGGCTCTGGTCTCAATGTCGCTGCACATGTCGGAAGTATCGCCGCCAACGACCTCCTCAACAAGGGGTACAGACCTCGATCCTCCCGAGACAAGGCCCTCACAGCGTTCGCCCAGCTGGCAACATTGCGCCTCAATGTCAAGCGTGCCATGATCTCTTTGATTGACAGCACTCACCAATATGTCCTGGCCGAGGCAACGAAGACACTATCACTAGCAGACGACACTCGCTTCGACAAAGGGGATCAGCTGTGGTTGGGCAGTACTGTCCTTGCGCGGGAGGATGCGGTTTGCAGCATCTGCTTCACGGAGACAATCAACGTTGAGGACAGAGACGGACACGGCAAGACCGTGAGGGCAGCATGCATTCCCGATATGCGAGAGGACCCTCGTTTCAGCACCAAACCGTACGTCGAGAACAAACAAGTCATGTTCTATGCGGGAGTCCCGATCCTTTCAAGGAATGGTATAGCCATCGGATCATACGCCGTCTCCAATGATGCGCCTCGTGACATGTTGACCCTTGAAGAAACTGACGCCATGCGCGATATCGCGTTAGCTATCATGGACCATCTGGAGTGGGCTAGGGACCGGGTTGACCGCTATAAAGGAGAGAAGATTGTGAGGGGACTCGCGGATTTTATTGATGGATCCTCTGCACCGCGGATCAAGCCTTCGGAAGAAGACACCAACAAGGTCATTGAGGGGACGACGCTGCCAAAAGATACCTCCGCCGACGAATCTCAGCATGGTTCTGGGTTACGGCCCGAGAAGAAGTATCTTCGCCCCGGTTCGAGAACCCAACGACGACCTGGTTCCCGTGCTGGCTCTCCCGACAATGCACGAAGCCAACCAGACAGCCCGAACCCAGCAAAGTCCCCACCTAACGCTAATGAAAACAAGGGTGATGGTTTAGTACGTATGCTTGACCGGGCAGCGACCATACTTCGCGAATCAACCTTAGCGGATGGCGTTGTGTTCTTTGGATCAATGGCAAGCCACCTCACGAACAGCAGGTCGACCATGGATACCCTGCAGGCCACAGGCGCCCCAGAGATATCATCGCCTTCCTCCAGAACCAAGAGTGACATAAAGAGTGACAGTGAGGATTTGACTACGAAATCTCAACAAGGCATGGATCCTTACGACGTGGATACTTCCGATTCTGATGCCAATTCAACCAAATATTGTAGGATCATGGGCCTTTCGCTCGCTAAGGAGGCTGAGAAAGAGTCTAAGCTTCTGCGAAGCTCCGCGTTTTCCGTTAACAGTCTGGAGAAGTATTTCGAGAAGTTCCCTCACGGTAAATCCTTTCACTTCACTGACCAAGGCGCTGGATTGTCTTCCTCCGATGATGAATTCAGCGATGCTGGCCGACGACGAGGATACAACTCCAAAGGGTCCGGCACAGACGGCCAAGAGGATAGGCACGAAAAAATGCGTCAGAAGAAGTTATCAAACGGAAGAAGCGGAACCAGATAAATCATTCAGAACTGCTTAAAAATTGCCCGGAATCCGCAACCTGATATTCCTTCCACTCTGGGACTTTATAGATGAGAAATGGGTTGCCGGTGGCTTCATCTGGACGTGTACACCTGGTCGCATGATGAACCTTGATGACGATCTCTCCTATCTCCGAGCTTTTGGCAACGCCATAATGAGCGAGGTTGCTCGTATGAACGCGCTCAAAGATGACAAAGCCAAGACGACATTCATCGCTTCGATGTCGCACGAGCTTCGCTCGCCTTTGCATGGCATTTTAGGCAGTGTGGAGTTTCTGCAAGACACTGCGGCAGATGCATACCAGTCAGGTTTGATCACATCTATTGCTACTTGTGGAAAGACGCTACTGGACACGCTCGATCACGTCCTGGATTATGCAAAAATAAATAAACTGGGAAGATCAAAACTCCGGAAGCAAGTCAAGCAGCGAGGCCTGTCGAGCGGCTCCGACAACAGGGATACGTCGACGGAGAGTTTGAATATAATAGCCGAAGTTGATTTAGGCCTTCTTGTGGAGGAGGTCGTCGAAGCCGTGTGTGCAGGCCACCAATTCAAGAAGATGCACACGGGCGAACTATCTAGCCTGCCTTCATATTCGAACACGGAATCGGCGCTAAATGCTGTCGCCTCTTCTAACCTGGCGGCTGGGGAGTCCAGAAAGCACCCCTCACAGAAGGGAGCTGTGGCGGTTTTGCTCGACGTCAGTCCGCGTACCAGTTGGATGGTTCGAACACAGCCTGGAGCTTTGAGGAGGATTATTATGAATCTCCTTGGTAACTCACTGAAGTACACTAGCTCCGGATTCGTTGCCGTTTCCCTCCGGGCCGAGCATGCAAGCATGCAAAGTTCGCAATCTAAGATTCGTGCCGTTATTCGGGTGGTTGACTCTGGTAAAGGCATGTCAGAGGACTACCAGAAAAACCGGCTTTTCGTACCCTTCAGTCAGGAAGATCCATTTCAACCAGGAACTGGATTGGGGCTCAGCATCGTCAAGCAGATTGTAGAATCACTCGGCGGTTCCATTGAACTCAAGAGCGTGCAAGACGTTGGGACGGAGATTGATGTCACATTAAGTTTACTAGCAGCAGAGAACCCAGTTCAGGAACCCGAGAGAGGCATCATGGATGTCACCGAGCGCACGAAAGGCCTTAAACTCTGTCTTCTGGATCCTAATCGAGAGAAGCAACGGCCAGCAAACGACCATATTGCTCGACTGGATACAGTCCTTGGTGAAGTATGTGCTGGTTGGTTCAAAATGGACATCGTCCAAGCACAAACTATGGAGAAGGTCGATGGAGATATGTTTGTCTACACTGAGCCGCCGTCCGTGGAATACCTGCTCGAACACCATGGTAAAGCCTACAAGGAGCGTAAGAGCGGCAAAGAGAAGCCCCTTATCATTGTCTGCATGAACGCCGCCGAAGCAATCACCATATCCGGAAACCATCTTAAGAAACTATCAGAGCTTGGGCGAATAGTCGAAGTGATACCTCAACCGTATGTGCATTTTACATGCTACGTGCATCCTACTGTCGTCGCTAACACGTAGCACAGGTGTGGTCCGCGCAAACTCGCCAGAGTCCTACAGCACTGTCTCCGCCGTGTTGACGAGATATCCGATAATCCTCCAGAAAGGAAGCCAGTATCTCCGCCCACATCTCCTAAGGTGGCAAGCCAGCGTAGCGTGGATCCAAGCTCCGAATCCGACGTGACAAGCCCGCCAGTGCTCACGCCTTCCATCCGAATGCGGGATCCGCTCAGCCGCGAGTCTTCTTTGCGGAAAATCAATGATAACAGACCAGGTAACATGGCGCCACCCAGCGTCGCAGTCTCATTCCCCGTGCCGCCGCCCCTTAACCCGGACGCTCCAAGCAAAGACCTGCAAGCAATGGAAAAGGGGTCACCGCAGGAACCGCGTCCCGGCGTGCCGCACCTCTTGCTCGTGGACGACAATCGCATTAACCTACAACTGCTCATCATGTTCATGAAGAAGCACAAGTTCACCTATCGCGAGGCTTCGAACGGGCAAGAGGCCCTGGATACCTATATCCGCGAGTGTGGCCCACAGCAGGATGACTCGGCCACCTCTCGCCGCCGCTTTGATTTTGTGCTGATGGACATCAGTATGCCGATCATGGATGGATTCGAGGCCACGCGCCGCATTCGTGCGTTCGAGGAGGAACACTCACTCAAGAAGACGACGGTGATTGCGCTGACGGGTCTTGCGAGCGCTCAGGCGCAGCAAGAGGCCGAAGGCTCCGGCGTCGATATCTACTTGCCTAAACCGGTCAAATTCCAGGAACTTAGGCAGTTGCTGGGCGACCACAAGTCTTCATGAATTGCATGCGTCATATTCGCGATGCCGTCAGAGATTGTGTCAAGAGCATGAAAATTGACGTGGGCGTGCCCATATCTCCATCGAGCGCCAGAATCACCCTTCACTTACGCCACGCCTGATCTTGGATGACCAACCGTGCGCACGAGCAGCACTCGACTGCGGTTACCCCTCGGAAACCAGGATCAACGCCGGAAGGCCTCAGGGATAGACGAATGGCTTGGGTCTTTACAACATCCAGCGCCTTGCTGTTCGTATCTTTGCAGGTCATCCTTCTCCGCTGTTCTGTTCATGCATATCGATGAATTTCCGTTTCTGCTTCGTTCCCATTCCTGGCTTACTTACCCTTCGAGATTTTTTTGTCACCTTTTACAATATGGCGTGAAGATTGATTGTCAGGATAGAGAATTGGTCGAGGGTCACTTTCGCGCGAGGAACTCACATGATGATGAGTTCTGATGCATCTGTGTCAAGGAGTCTGGCGCTTGGACAGGATATACGGGTTTGATATCAACGGCGCAATGCCGTCACACCGGGATAGAGTACAGGTTCAATCGATTGCAGTAGAAATCCAGAGAACGCAAGTTTAAAATATGAGTATTTTGGCAAATATTATAATAACCGCGAGACACCGTCAACACTTGCGCAGGTCTCATGCATATCAAAACAAGGGATGATGCCAAACATAGGCCTCTTCCAAACGAACAACAAGATGGATCCGATTCTTCGACAACCCCAACCGTTTTGGAAACAGCAACCAAGAGGCAAAAAAGAATAGGGTAGGTAGGAAAGAACACGGTCTAATAGACTGAGCACTCCATCTCCGCACGTCTGAAAGCGTCCCCGAAAAAGCTCTGCATAGCCGTGTAGTGGAACAAAATGCCACCCAATACGGCCATGTGCCAGATGTTGTGACTGCCGCCCACGTAGTCAAAGCACCCAGGGAAGAACCTCTCGGGCACCTTCAACGCGTACGTGCACGCACCGGCCAAGTAGACCAAAAGGCTCTTGGTGACGGGCGCGTAGAAATACAGCGCCCACCAGTGCCCGCGCGTGTAGACGAGCTGTGCGACGGGCAACGCGCCCGTTGCGGCGAGGGAGACGTAGAAACCGACGCGCGCCCATGCCATGTCGGCGCGATTGAAGGTGGGATGCCACGGCAAGATGACGCCCCCGATGCCCAGGAGAAGCGTGAGTGTCATGTAGGTCCACCGGCTGATGGGTTCGCAATAGAAGGCGGTGTACTCGGTTGTCATGATGGAAGCGGCGACGAGGAGGGAGATGCCTGTGTAATCGACGCAAGCGAAGCGCTCCATGAGGGTTTGGGAGGAAATGGATGACATGGTGTGCCACATTGTGCTGCAGGCGAGGCATTTGCACGCCGCAAAGAAGAAGACGGCGCTGATGAAGATGTCGGATTTGGTCGCTTGCGAGAAGTAGGGTGACGTCGGGTAAAAGTAGAATGCGATTGCGAGAACGATGATGAAGCCGATAAGGTGCGACCAGATGTTGAAGGTTTCGTTGGAGAGGGTGAGTACAGAGCGAACGCATTCCAGCTTGGTTTCGGAGAAGCGGTACCCGCGCATGATGTGTTGGTTCACACGCCATGGTTCCGGTAGGTCGTGGTAGGTGATGAGACCGTGTTCTCGTGCGCGCTTGATGGCGTGTGCGACAGTGACTTTGATCTCCTCTTCTAACACATCCTTGGCCCGTCTTGCCTTGTCCAGTCCCTCGTCCATCATCTCTGCGGCGCGCGTCACTCCTTCGTCCATCTTCCTGCGTCCTGTGTCGAGCAAATCCGAGGCCACTGCGCTGATGCCCGCATCCCGCATAGCGTACGCTCTATTCTCGAAATCCGCCAAGGTATTTTCCATTATCCTGACGCCCTCGCGTACTTTTGCTTCCAAAGTCTCCTTCCGTGCTAACGCGCCTCTGTACCTCTCCTCTAACGTGTCGACCAGAACCTTTGCCCTCTTGCGGCCAGCGTCCATCATTTCATCCGAGACATGAGTGCAAGCCTCGTGCACAGCATGAAGGGTGCTGTATGCGCGATCAATACCAGCGTCGAGTTTCAGGTGTCCATAGTTCTCCAGGAAGTCCAGCCTTCTTCCCAGTTCGGCAAGAAACCTGTCCACAAGGAAGTGGATGTCGTCGGTATCGGTAGACCGTGTCCGAGGCTGGTAGGAAGAGTGGCGTCGTCGCTTGCGGGCCTCATTGATGTCCAGGTTGAAAGAGGAGCCGGTGGTGGATCCAATAGGCGGCTCCTCATACGACTCGGTCGCAGTGGTGGTGTAGGTGGCTGTACAGGTCATTGCTGCGCTTCAGAAGGCGAGATGTAGCTCAGCCGCAGGAGAGAGAAGAGAGAATAGTCGACGTGTCAAAGCAAGGTCTGTCTGTGGTAGCAGCGGCAAAGCGGTATTCTGTTGGGTCTGTTTGAGTTTGCAACGACTTGGAGAAACTGACGTAGTGCAGAAGAAGAAAGCCAGCCACCTGTCGAAGACTTCACGGATCGATATATAGTATATACAGAAGAAGTGACCTTGACGAATGGACGACGGTGGGTAGAGACTGTGTGTAGTGAATGCAATGCAACGCAATGCAACGCAATGCAAGCAGACCTCACGTGGAATGCCGCTGGTTAGGATTGGGGGCGTGAGATCAAAAGGCAAGTGGGAGGGGATTGCTCTTCCCGAAAGGGTCTCGACGCGCCAAGACCAAGACCAAGATGACGACGCTATCCGGCAGATTTAGCCGAAGCCGAGACATGTGAAGGTTGAAACTCTGTTCTAGCCGAGCCATCTTCCCTTCCATCAATCACCGCACGTGCACACGTCTCACGAGCAATCGTACAACCAACACAACCAAAGCAACACACACACACACACACACACACACACACACACACACACACACACACACACACACACACACACACACACACACACACACACACACCTCCACCATGGCCGCCGACGATCTCAGCGCCGACAGCTTCATCACCGATCCCTTCCTCCGGTCCGTCCTTGCATCCGCTGATCAGGCGCGCGCTCAATGCCTCTCTATGCTCACGTGGCTCGACACGCACCGCACCGACTCTCCCTCGCAGGAAAACGAGTTGGAGCTTTCCTCTCAGCAGAAGGTGCTAATGGCGCAAATGTCGAAGCTGCGCGGACTGAACCGTAAAGCTGTCATGGCCGTTCGCGCGACCAAGCAGCAGACACAGGAAGCCAAGTCCGAAAACGACAGCCTGCATCTGCAGCTGCAGAACCTGTACTACGAGCAGAGACACCTTCGCGGCGAGATCGCTGGATGCGAAGGTTACGAGTCAGTTGCAACTGCCTCCAGCTGTACTGCTCACATGCTGACGGTAGCCCCAGTCACAAGTACCAATCCCTTCCGCTCGTACCTGTCGAGGAATTCCTAGCCGCGCATCCTGATTTGGCAGAAGCCAGCGAGCATGACCTAATGATTGCACGCATCAACCACGAGCACTCGGAGCGACAGGCACTGGAAGAACAGCGTCAAGGTCTGTTGAAGCGCAAGCAAGCGCTGGTAGCCGAGAACAACAAGAAGCGAGAAGAGCTGGCTGCGCTGGACAAGACCGTCGAGAGTTTCGTTAACGGCAGCAATGCGGTGCAGAAAGTGTTCGATGAGAAAGACAAGAAGGATGCGCAGGCGCAGCAAACAGCATAACAGGGTCTTGGTGCAGCAGCAAATCGCATGATTGCTTGAGCTTATGACGTTACAAGCATCCAGAGAGTGAGTAGAGCGGTTTCGAACCGTAGCATCTCAGGACAGCGGATCATAATCCTTCCGCATTGTCCCCTACAGATCACCTACCAAATTTCGCAGCGTACGTATGATATTGCTGGTTCTCCCACCTTCATTCGCATAGAAAGAAGGGGGAAATCGGTGCTCGTTCTATAGCTTACCTGCGTTGTATTTCTATTGCCGTCTACCTGACCCTGTCAGGTTATCAGCTGGATCAGCTCGTTGAGGCGCCCGAAAGTGCATCAACGAACGGTTCCGAAAGGAGGTTGGAGGCGCTGAGGTGGGTCGAAACGGAGTACCAGGCTCTGATGGATTACAGTGACGATGCCGTGCTCACACGGGAAAGGGAAGGAACCTTGTCATTCCCTCAAGAAATGGAGACCCCGCGTCACGGACCTAGCAACGATCGTTTGACTGGGGTTTGGTTTCGGAGCAGATAGTACCGGAAGGCAGAAAAGCAGGCGTCGTGAAAACTCATTACTTCTCAATTCTCGTTACTTTCGTAAGAAACCCATTCAGTCCTTTCCCCGTAAATTTGCGTGATCCTACAACCGAGGCGAGCCCCGTGACGCGCTCGAAGTCTGGTACAATAGGCTGCTAGGAGACTATCCCTCGAGCATCTAGCGCCGTTTGTATACAACCCTGTTTCTCAACGCACAGATTCTTCCATTTAAGGCCTGTTCCGCTCAAACGCCAGGCTGAACTGCTTGATCAAGATTTCTGCAAATGGCAATAAAGAGAGTGAGGAGAGTCGAAGATGTAGATCGACCACACGTCTCAATAAGATAGGAGCAGGGCTTCATCTCTCGTCTCGGCCTGGAAAGTGCGGTAACTGCGCGGGAACAAAGTCCTCCACATCTTTCGAATTCATTCGCGCAGGTATGGGGTCTTCGAGAGGGGAGAATTGCTCGTCGGGTGGTGGGTCGAACGCGGGAAACGGAACTGTTTCACTGGACGGCCGGTGCGGTGAGGGAGATGAAACTGACTTGGATTCGTCCGGTGATGTGGGTTCTGTTTCTTGGTACTGGACTACATCGCCCGCCTTGTTGTTAGTGGTCGTAGGCTGTGCTCTACGTTAGCAGGTTTTCATTCGGACAGGATCGAATCGCATACAGCAGGATGGTCGCTGGTACTCAATCCGCGTTCAAGCGCAAGCCTTTTCGCAGCTTCTCTCCTCCGGGCGATGTCGGCCTCCTCCTCCTGTTGCGCCCTTTCCTCTTCCTGCTTAAGCTCTGTGAGCGAGGGTACGGTGTTGGCGTCTCCGTCGATGATGCGCTCGGGAGTGGGAGATCCACTCGTTGCTCGCGAAGCGCGGTGAGATGTACGCGTGCTTCTACTTGACATTGTGCGCGTCGACATGCGCGATCCTGCATTGGGACGTTTCCCTCGCTTGCCGCGTCCGCTGCTACTCTCATCGTTAAGTCCGCTGCCTGTAGTGCGTCGTTCCAACACCATGGCAAATTCGTCGTCTAACGGTACCGCATCGTCCAGCTCATCCTCGCTTGGGAAGATATCCCCCTTGAGCTCAGCGAATCTGTGGTATCACCACTAGTGGCGGTCCCACTGCGATTCCTCCGATGCTTTCTTCGGGCCTCAGAGCCATTTTCATCGCTGTCTTCGAAAAGAGGTTCTCCTTCCGGAATCGTTTTCCTAGACGCGCCCGGGTGCTCCTGCAAGTCTGCTGCTGAGGGCTTGTACCTCAATCCCTTCTTCCCGCCCACCTTGCCAGTCAATTTCCCCAAGAAGCCAAAGTACGACGTGCTGGGTATAATGGTCGGGTCTGCGCCTCCATCGTGCGGTTGAACAGCGCTCTTTCGCCGTCCGGACTTGTCTCGTCGCGTGCCGTAGCTCATCCCTCGTTGTCGCCCGGGCTGGGTGTTTGTGTTCCCTGATCCGGCCAACAGTCGGTCAAATCCATCGTTTCCCCAGCCCAGCAGCGCATCGTTCTCATCGTCATCCCAGTCATCGTAGAAATCAAAGTTCAATTCGGCTCTTCCATAAGATCTCCCTCGGCGTCGAGTGCGCTGGTCGCGGGGGAAAGCAGGCGTCGGCGCAGGAGTGGAAAAAGGCGCTGACGGAGGAGAAGCATGGCGTGAGGTAGCGGTGCGAAAAGGTGAAGATGTTCTCCTGTGCGGACTCGTTGGCCGACTCAATGGTTTGCGAGATCTCATTCAGCGTGCGCCGGAAGCGCGGGTCGCTGCGGCGATACATGGCAGTATTGAGGTGTACAGTGCTGACTGATTGTCGATACCCCTGGCAGTGTGCGCCTTTCGAGAGGCTAGCGTGAACCTCTTCTTCTCCTCTCCTCTCCTGGAAAGGAAGGCACCTTGCGCTGGCTACTCCGGGGTAAGAAGTGACGCTGGGGATGCCCACAGTTAGGGCTGGCGCACTGCTCCTTCCGATTTCCGAAGCGACACGAGTAATGCCTCTGTCTAACCGCCTAACCGTCTGGCCACTTGGCGGAACCCTGAAACCCACGCCCACACATGTATTGAACGCACACGCTGTGCAGTTTAGCTACAGTCCAACTGTCTGCAGTGACCACATAGCGGGAGACCGATCGCAGACATTCATGCGTGTCTGCACATGGACCGCGATAGGGCAGTTTCATATTCCCAGATACAGTTCGCAGTGCATGAGTAGTCGGCGTCTGGGCCGTTCGATCCACGCTAGTACAAGGATTTGGTCTTGGCTCGCATCGCGGAGGGAGAAAACGTTCTAGATTGCACTTTTCTCAAACCCTAACAGTGTCTGCAGGGTCAACAACCCGAGCAGTCGTTCCAAAGATATGGCCCTCTTCGAGACCCGCCGTCTTCTTCACTCCTCTTACCGTCCTCCTTGACCCTCACCTACAGCGCCAAAACAGGCCTTAGCTCGCCGTTACCGTCCCCCCGTCAGCCACCATGCACTACAGTAAGCCATGTCCCGCAGATGGGATTGTTCGAAGCGGTTACGCCGTCTGACGTGCCTTGTCACTGACCAGCAGTTCAGTTCGTTTTCTAAAGACGCCAAAGGTCCAGGTCCAGGGCTCTAATGTCACCATCAACACCGTCGTTACCATTACCACTGACTTGGGCGAGACTTTCTACCCGGATGATGTTGCTCTGGCTGCAACTGTTCGTTCGCCAGATGAGGATGGAGACATCTACCTGCGCCGTGTCATAAACTGGTCGGCTGGAATGCGCTCGTTGCCCATCGCCGTCAGCGTCGCCCGCTCCGACTTGGAATGGCCAGTTGCGTTGCACGTTGGCCTCAAACAGAAGAGCGAACAAGAGCCTGGGGAATTGCCCGAGATCATCTCGGTATGGAGCGATTCGTTGAACCCACTGGAGCGCAAGTTCGAAGCAATGAAGAGAGTGGAGAGGAAAACTCCGCTGCTCAATGGGAAAACGTTGACCATGTATGAGGACACTGGGGACAGCATAGCAAGGCATCTTTGGTACGAATATTCACGCACAAGGCCGCTGAACCCTGTGCTGATGCTGTGATAGGGATGGGAGTCTAGCTTTGACAGCTTACATCGACCGCATGGTAGCGTTCCAGGCGCATGCACGGATCCCATTATTGGAAAACACACTCATGACGGCAACGTACAGAAAGCTCAATGTGTTGGAACTCGGCTGCGGAGTCGGTGTAGTTGGCATCAGTCTTGCGCAGACAATTCCGGATATCGACGTGGTCTTGACGGATCTCCCCGAAGTTGAGGAGCTTGTCGAGCGCAATATCGAAGTCATGAAGCCGGCGATGGCCTCGAAAGTCGCATTCGAACCTCTCGATTGGGAGGCTCCATTGCCGCCGAAAGTGCAAGCCAAGACGTTCGACATCATCATTGCTGCAGAATGCATATACAACGTAGACAGCATTCCGCTTTTGGTGAAGACATTGGCCGCCTTGATCGCAAAGTCGCCTCGAGCTATCATTCTCATCTCGACAAAAGTGCGGCATACCAGCGAAGCTTTGTTCCACGAGCTCGCAGCCAAAGAGGGTCTGGTTGAGAGCAGCCGGATTGCCCTGCCGTTGCCGGGCATTCCAGGCTATGGCTATGGAGACTCTGCAACACAGGTCGACCTCTACCTCTTCCATGGCAAGAACTACCGACAAACATACAGTCCCGATGTTGAGCTAGACAAGGTGTATGACATGAGTGCAGGCAGAGACTCGGTTGAACATTGATGAAATCTATTTGGGTGTCGCTTTTGGTGTTTGGGGTGCATGTGCAAGGCGTGCAGAGGCGAAAAGGTTCCGAGGTTACTGGGGAAGCGTTTAAGCGCGGCAGGCATGACGATCTTGGGAGACAAAAGGCTCATTTAGGAGTCTCTCGACGGGGATTTGACGGCCTGATCAATGGCAGCTGGCCGGCTGTACATTCGCTGTTACGAGAGAAGAAGGCATGAATGCGCTGTTGATGTACTGCAATGCATACTACGCCCATGTGATCTATCGCTGTCTGATGTTTTACGAGGACCTTCTGCCGGGAGATCGTGGACAAGATGCGCGGGCGACCAATCCACGATTTTTCCAATTCGCCGGGGTTTTCCCCGCTGCGCATATACAACGCTAAGATGCTGATGACGCTACCCGAAGAAGTTTTCCCCAGGCACGCACCCCCAACCACACACACCCAAATCACACCTTTGCTTCGCCTTCCATATTTCCACACCCTTCTGCCTTCTCCGCCTCCGTTGGTTACTAATTCGCTCGTTCGCGCAGTGAAGCTGGATCAACACATATAAAAGACTCGCCTTTGGTCGTCAAAGGCGCCCGAATCCACCACGGCCACGTCGGCCATTGCAGACTCGGATCTCAAAATTGCCAAGGCACGCTCACATCGTGACATCCTCAACAACTTGCCACCCCCATCCAGTGGCCTCTTCTAAAGAAATCGAGTCTCTGCTTTTCGATCAGCAACAGACTCCCTCCTCATCCCCTCTCACTTCTCAGCTGCCGCATAGGACGATCTCTGGGGTTCTTCCTCTTCCGGGGAAGACTCGAGGAGGCCTCGCCAGCAACCCAGTCTCGGCTACGAGCCGTTCAAACCTCCATAACGGGACCTTTGGTATCCAGAACACCTACCCATCTTATCATAGCCTGTAGCTGCTGCCCGCATGGTTATGGCACCTTCCGCAATCACCACCACGACGACTGAAGATTATGGACATCTGTCTTTCAAGGCATACAATCCATTGACTGAAGAGATTGCAGTCAGCAGTACCGTTCATGATGGCGCCAAGCTTGCGAAAGAAATGATTGGTGATGCGCTCGAGAAGCGTGTCAAGAACGTTGATGAGGATACCTGTGAGGCTGGGGAAGAAGATGCATTCTTCGTGGCCGACATGGGCGAGGTCTACCGTCAGCATTTGCGATGGAAGAAGCACTTGAAGAGGGTCAAGCCCCACTATGGTGAGTCCTATTTGCTTTACCCTTCCTGCTGTGCAAACCGCTAACGACTCGTAGCTGTCAAGTGCAACCCGGATCCACAGGTCCTGCGTCTGCTTGCAGACCTCGGTACTGGATTCGACTGTGCCTCGAAGGCCGAGATCGAGCAGGTCCTGAAGCTGGGTGTTGACCCTTCACGCGTCATTTACGCGCAGCCCTGCAAGACCAAGTCTTACGTCCGTTACGCCGCCAAGGAAGGCGTACGCCAGATGACGTTCGACAACACCGATGAGTTGTACAAGATCAAGGAGCTATTTCCCGATGCAGAGCTCTTCCTCCGGATCCTTACCGATGACTCGGCGAGTTTGTGCCGTCTGAGCTTGAAATTTGGCGCTTCCTTGGAGGATGCACGCTCTCTGCTGGAGCTGGCCAAGAAGCTGGAGCTCAACGTGGCCGGAGTTGCGTTCCACGTCGGATCTGGAGCTTCTGATCCAGAGGCTTTCCTCAAGGCCGTGCGCGACGCCCGCTATGTCTTTGACCAAGGAGCTGGGCTCGGTTTCAGTCTCAAGACTCTCGATGTCGGTGGTGGATTCGTTAGCGAGACCTTCGACCAGATGGCGGCCATCCTGTCGGCTGCCCTCGACGACTACTTCCCTCCGCACATCCGCATCATTGGCGAACCGGGCCGTTACTACGTCTCCTCTGCCTTCACGATTGCTTGCAACGTGATCGCGCGTCGTGCTGTTGAGGACAAGGAGTTGGGCACAACGAGCTACATGCTTTACATGAATGACGGTGTCTATGGCAACTTCAGTTCCATTATGTTTGACCATCAGCACCCGATCCCACGCGTGCTGAGGGCGGGTCAAGGCTCGCGCACGCGAATGATGTACAACTCGACGAACTCCACGGCCCCGGTCGTTGACGGCGAGTACGAGAACAACAAGCCTGCTATCCAGTACTCGATTTGGGGTCCCACTTGTGATGGTATCGACTGCATCGCGGAGAGCTGGGTCAGCGCTGAGACGCTCGATGTCGGCGACTGGCTCTTCTTCGAGGAGATGGGGGCGTACACCAAGTGTAGCGCGACCAAGTTCAATGGCTTCACTGACCGTCACGACACTATCTATATTTCCAGCGAACCGGGAGCGACGGCGTTGTTGGGTTACTAGACAAAAGTTTTGTTCCTTATCCTGCTTGGTTGGTGGCTCCCCTGCGTTGGTTGTCAGATAGACTCGAGTGGCTTCTGAGCTGCAATCTAGTTAATGTAGATGCCCAAATAAAAGCTGTACATACTTGATAATTCACCGTCCGGTGTGGAGGTGTTTCGAGGATCGTGGCGGGCTCGACAGGCACGTGTGGTAACGCTTGTGGCATGTGGCGCGACTGGAACGAGCTGAACGGCTGGCCCTGCATGCAGCCTTCTTCAGGCGCGAGGCCTTCCTTGGAAGTGTGTGGTTCGCCCTTTGTTCGCACCTCCATATGTTGTCCCCTTGATAACCATGTACCTGGCTGTGCAATAATCACACTTGCGTTGCTGACCTGAAGCAAGCGCTCCCTTTTCGCGCTTCACGCTCACTTGAGTACTCGTTTCCTGCAACATGGGTCTTGGGATCCTCGACGATACCAAGCTAGCGCATGTGCCAGGTGAGCCGGACACAAATATCATCCTGATGTTGTCTGCTAACGCCCACAACCAGGCACTGCAACACTCGACGACCTACAGAATAGAAGCATACCGTCCGATACTCATGCGCCGCTCAAGTACAGCCTCGGCGACCACCCCGTCGTCCTTGTTCCACAACCCAGCGATGACCCCAATGATCCGTTGGTACGCTCTTCCAAAAGAAGAAGACATGCTTTGGAGATGTTGAACAAGGAAAACAGAACTGGCCCCTCTGGCGGCGGGACCTGATCATCGGCATCCTGTCGCTGCTCTCCATTGTCGCATCCACCCTCTCACCACTGCTGGCTGCCAACACACTGACCCTGACCCTCTACTTCGGTCGCAGCTTCACGGACATTGCCCTACTGACCGGATACCACCTGCTAGGCGTCGCGATCGGGGGCTTCATCTTCGTGCCCTCCGCTCGCGTCTACGGCAAGCGCCACGCATACCTGCTCGGCACTCTCATCCTGATCGTCAGCAGCATCTGGGGTGGCGCATCGGGACACAACTATGCGTGTTTGCTCTGGGCGCGCATCTTCCAAGGCGTGGGACTCGCACCATTCGAAGCGCTGGTTAATGCCAGTGTGGGCGATTTGTTCTTTGTGCACGAGCGCGGGAAAAGGATGGCGCTGAGCAATCTGAGTCTGTTTGGAGGTGCCTTCTTCACGCCGGTAATCGTGGGTAAGATGACGAGTACGATGGGGTGGCAATGGACATTCTACTTCGTGGCCATCTTTGGAGGAGTCTTGTTTCCGTTTCTGTTGTTCTTCGTCCCGGAGACGACATTCAGCCGTGATGCGCTGCAGGACGCAGACACGGGCGGCGCAGACGGAAGGACATCTATCAGGGGACCGCCGAGAGATGCGCTGCAGGACACGGAGAGAGCACATCACAGCCACACCAGTTCTTTGAGAAGACCCCTGGACGGGTCAACAGTTCCTCGCCCACCGTTTCGCCGCAAAGGTCTCCTTTGCGCGCTCGCTCCTACCTTTCAACGGCCGACACATATCCGACTCCTTCGTCAAACTGCTCTTGCGACCCTTCCCGCTCTTCCTTCATCCAGGCATACTTTGGGCTTGTCTGATCCAAGGTACTTTAATCGGGTGGACCGTCCTCATCGGTATCGTGCTGGCGGCCATCATGCTTGGGCCGCCACTCTGGTTCAACGAGGTCGAGACGGGATACATGTACACGGGTGCATTCATCGGGGCGCTATTGGGTTTTGCAATAGCAGGTCTTCTGAGTGACTGGAGCGCGAGGGTGCTGACCAGATGGAACAAAGGCGTTTACGAGCCAGAGTTTCGCTTGATCCTGGTCATACCTCAGCTCGTCTTTGGCTGTGCAGGACTCTACGGGTTCGGGATTACGAGTGCGGACGCAGAGAGATACGGATGTATGTCGCTTCTTTTCGTTACCTTCTTTCTCTTTTTCTGTTGTGGTCACGACACTCACGCATCAAACATAGGGTTCTGGCCCGACTTCTTCTTCAGCCTCGAAGTTCTCGGCATGGTGTTAGGCGCTGTCGCCTCGGCTCTTTACATCGTCGATGCACACCGCGACATTGCCGTCGAGGCCTTCACCTGTCTGCTCGTCTTCAAGAATATCTTCTCCTTTGGTCTTACCTTCAGCGGACTCGACTGGCTCATCAAGGGCGGCGTCAGGCATACATTTATCATAGTTGCGAGCGTGCAGGTCGGCATCTACGCGCTGACGGTGCTGATGTGTAAGTGCATTACGCTCGAAAGCATAAAGTGGCATCTTCAGCTAACGTTGGTCTGCGCGGAACAGATGTGTTCGGAAAACGCAACAGATCGTTCTTTGCCAGGCACGATATTCTAAAGATGTTGCGTCTTAGATAGGAAGCAGTATCCATCCCAAGACCGAGCCGATTCTCAACCCGCTCAAAAGCGCTTAGCATCTGGACCCGTTATGCAATCCCAAACCCGCAAATGCAACAAGTCTCCTTGGCTGTCGAGTACGGCCTTGTTGGAATCGTTTCCGTATATCGAGCCACTAATCCCCGGACGGTCGTTGCGGTCATTCCCGTTCTCTTGGTAACGTCCGTTAGCCTGCTGCGTCATGTAACACCGTGCGGGCTCGATCATACCTCGAATATTGCCAGTTCGATTTCTCGATAACAAAAACACTAACTGCTGCCGGCACTGGCGTTATGGCAAACAGGGTCCGCAAATTTTAGGGTAACAAGACATCGGTTACTTGCAGGAAGAGGCATATGTAGGATTCAAATCTCCAACAACTCACTCTTACAATCTCAAGACCCCTAACTATCGAAATTCGCCTGGATCGGCATTTATTCTCCGATTTGAAAAGAACGGTTGAGCCGGGACCGTCGCCTGGTAGTCAATCATTGATAAACTCGGATCCGCGTTGGTTTGTTTATGCTTAAGCCGGATTCCGACCAATCATTGCACTGTCCAAAGTCACCGCAGGCACGCGACCGTTTGCTTTAATCGGTCAAGTCATTGCGATGATGCCTTGAATAACGGAGTAGCAGAGCGCTTTACGCCACACTGCTAGACGCCTTCTTGATGCTATCCGCTCAAATTCCTTCGTGAGGTCCGCAAGAAATAGCATGAGACAGGGACTGACACGACAATGGAACGGACGAAAGATGTTGAACGCAGCTGTAATCCCTTCCAAAATAAGGATGGACTGCCAGTACTACCCTATGCTGGCACGAATGCCCGACTTGTCGGCTCGCGATCTGCCACGCCATCTGCCATGAGCGACAAGATTAAGGAATCTTGTGACAGGGAAATTGGAGCCCAGGAAACAGGTGCTGATAATGATCTGGTGCGTACGTTGTTCCACATGCGTGTCCTCATGGCTGACCTTTGTATCGCACAGATCGACTGGGATGGACCCGAAGACCCCGAAAATCCCAAGCATTGGTCGTTCATGAGGAAGTGGATCGCCGTGACCCTCGTCTCTCTCATCTCGTTTACAACAACAGCAGCGTCATCGTCCGTGGCTCCGGCATTACCACAAATTGCTTCGGACTTGCGCATTACTTCCACTGTGAACCAGGCGATGGTTTTCGCCATCTACGGTTTGGGTTTCGTGGTCGGAGCACTCCCGTATGGGCCGTTAAGTGAGCTGTACGGACGAGTGCCGGTGATGCATGCATCGTTCGCTATCTTCCTGGCGTTCAACATTGCGTCCGGATTCGCGCAGACGTACGGCCAGCTCCTGGTGTTCAGGTTACTCAGTGGCATCGGCGGAAGCGCGCCAAATACCATAGGCGGCGGCCTGGTATCAGATTGCTTCAACGCCGAAGACATCGGACGTGGGTCAGCATTCTACGGCCTTGCGCCGCGGCTGGGTCCGGCGATCGGACCCCTCTTAGGCGGGTTCATTGTTCAAAACCTGGATTGGCGATGGTCTTTCTACATCACCTCGATGTTTGCTGGCGCGCTGTTCGTCTCCGCTCTATTTTTCTCCAAGAAACCAGGCCATCGATAAGACTCAAGCGCAAAGCCATTAAGCTTCGAAAAAGACTGGCAACGAAAACCTGCATACTCAAGATTGGCCCCGGCAGGAGAGCGATTGGCAACATCTTGCGGAAGGCTTGAAACGGCCATTCGTGTTTCTGGGCACACATTATATTGTACAATATCTGGCTCTTTATCAGTTCTTCCTTGCCGGTACGCTGTACCTCATCTTATCAACATATCACCGGCTGTTCACGGAAGACTATCACGAGAGCGTCCAGATCTCGGGTTTGAACTACATCTCGATCGGGCTGGGACTAATCGTTGGCAACCAGCTATGCTCTCGTGTTAGTGACAAGGTAAAACACCTTCCTCCCTTGACACACATCAGTCTGTCTTCCGGCTGACAAGCAAATCAGGTATACGACTACCTCCGCCACCGCCTGAGATCTCGCGACCTTTCCGATCCCAACGCCGGCAGACCCGAATATCGCGTCCCACTCATGATGGTCGGCGCAACGCTCTACCCAATCGGATTCCTCTTGTACGGCTGGTCCGCACAGGCGAAAGTATTCTGGCTGGTTCCAAACATCGGCATCTTCTTCGTCGCAGCAGGGATCATCATCCTCTCCCAAGGCATCAAATTGTACAACATCAGCACGTACGGCACGTATGCCGCAAGCGCGCAAGGCGCTGTAAACCTGACGCGGTCGATCGGCAGTGGTACGTTTCCACTGTTTGCGCCCTTCATGCTTCAAAAGCTCGGGTATGGATGGACTGGCACTGCTTTGGCGGGCATTTCCGTAGCTTTTGGGATACCGGGTCCGATCATCCTTTGGTTCTATGGGCCGCGGCTGAGAAAGAAGGCGCAGGGCCTGCAGAAGCAGTCGGAAGACGAAGCTCAATGAGCACCGTGTCCTGGCGAAGTGAGCAGGCCATGTGTCCCATAGACCATGGTGCGCGCTCTTTCTCGTCATGTACTGTTTTCACCATCATAAAATTACAAGAGAGTTATGCCGGGACGAGTCGTGGGAAGCTTGTATGAGATTGTTCGCCAAGCTCATGCGGCATTGCATCATTTCCCCACTACCCCTCAATGTGTTCCTGAGTTCGAGTGGCTCGATCCGACAGGCGCCAATGCTTCATATATTCTGATCTACTTCTCACTCCACTTTGTATATCTTGTCAGTTCTCCTGTATTCCGTCCTTTTTCGTCAATTCGCCTTTCTTGTCATTTAAAATGTCTGAGTCAGGAAACACCGGCGTTGGGGTCTCCTCCTGCTGTCTCTCCGGCAAGGTCAAGGAAGGTCAGCCAAAGGGGCGTGTGGAAGCGATCGCAGGTCTCCAAACCTACGTCGCTGAGCCCAAAGATGGGTCCAAGAAGATGACCGTCATCTTCCTCGTGGACAGTATGTCAACTGCATTGCTCCTCCACGCGCTGGGCTAACACCCTTCAGTCTTCGGCTGGCAATTTCCCAACGTCCGCCTCCTCGCCGATCAGTACGCCGCTGCCGGCTTCACGGCTTATGTTCCCGACGTACACGAGGGCGACAGCATCGACATCGAGTTCCTGCAGACCGTCGAGCCACAACTGCCTATTCGGAAGAAGCGCTCAACTGTCGAGTCCGCAACCGCAACCGCGAAGACTGGAGCAACCCTGGGCCCCTGGCTGCTCAGGCACCGTGAGGCAGTTGCTCGTCCTCTGATTGAGAACTTCATCGACAAGGTTCGCTATATTCCCGGTACGAACAAGGTCGGCGTGATTGGGTTCTGCTGGGGTGGAAGGTACGCCGTTTTGGCTGGTCACGAGCCCTTCTCCGGCAAGGAGGGTAAGGGCGTCGATGCGGTGTATAGCTGCCACCCATCGCTTGTTTCGATTCCTGCAGACTTTGAGCCTCTCGCTGTGCCAACTGCGTTCGCGCTGGGAGACAAGGACAGCCTGTTGGGTGAAAAGGAGGTCGGACAGATTCAAGAGGTCATGGACAAAATCAAGAAGGAGAAGAACCTGGACAGCGAGGTTAGGATCTACGAGGATCAGGTTCATGGGTTTGCCTTGAGAGGTGACTGGCAGTCCGAAAAGGACAGGAAGGCCATGGATGAAAGCGAGAAGCAGGGTATTGAGTGGTTCAAGAAGTACCTGGCATAAGAACCTGAAAATAGACGAGCGCGCAGGAATTATGCACATGGATGCACGTAAAAGCCAGTTGTAGCCACGATGTAACAGGCCGGAAGTCGATTTCGACGCCGTTTTCGTTATCAGGCCCTGTACGTATACCGCGTCTTCGGTACCGGGTCACTTCGAGTGCTTGAGCCGCTCCGCTCTATGTAGATGGCGCGCGCCCCAGCAGTTCGCGGGATTGGATTGTTTTGACCAATTAATGAACAGATTCGTTTAGCCCACCAAAGTCATCCACTAAAGTCCTGAACCAAAGCCGCAAACCAAATCTGCTAACCCATCTTGTAGACTTGTTTCATGAACTAATCCTGCCGACCAATTTCATGCATTGAAGAACGCGTCACCGTTCATGGCGCCTTCATCACTCACTCCACCACGTTCCGCCAACAGCTCGATCATGTCCACTAGGCCGTCAAGGAACGATTGCGCCCGACGCTAGGTTTCCACTCGCTTCGCCTTGCTTGGTCTTGCTGCCATCACGAAGTGGCTGGCTCACTCCGAAATAGCAAGCATAAATACGCGGAGCGATAGAGCGATGTGCGAGTGACGGACGCGTCACGTTCGACCACAGATAGCCGAGAACAGCGGATCTCCGCCTCCGGCCCGTCCTTAGCGTCAGTAGATCTGATCTGCCCATGTACCTGGTCCATTGGCGGAACCAATTTCGAGGCCGGCTAGACGTCGATCATGCACATCGCTGCACATCGATTGCAACCCGCTCGAGATGTGGGCGAAGCTCTTCCAGAACTCTGGTATCCATCCCCCGCATGAGTTCCCAGCTATTGCCTTCACCATCGTCTATCTTGCATGGGGTAGACAACACATGCAGCATAACACAAATCCGCTGAGAACAGGTAGGGCTTTTGATTGGTTCATACGCCTCTGATTTGCTCTTGCAGAAAGATCCACGCCCTGCGTCGCATGCGCCGACAGTCTGTAGATCGAGCTGGATGACGAAAAGGTTCCACCACGTATTCTATCAAGCACCCCAGCTAGATACGGTGAGGGTGTCTTAAGACTGTCCACGATCTCATCGAGTTCGGACTGCCTCCGTACTCACCACTCCATGATACGTGGTGGCCGGCACAATAATATTGAGTCAGTGTTCTCTACAGTTCTTCAGTATTGAAAGTTGAAAACAACTTACTTTGACACCTCCTTACGCTAGTTGGAGAGCGCAGTAAGTGACCAATCGTTCCACGGTTTGTCCCTCAGTAGGCCGCCTCTTTAGAAGACCATCTATCCGCTGAACGGCCTATAACGAATACTAATGCTCGATAGATCTGCGAAGCTAGCCAAGAGTTCTGATAACAACCTGACCTCTACCACGTACGAAGTCACTATGAGCACAGACATGACGTTCTACCTCACAAGCGTGGCTGCCGGCCTGGTGCTCGCACACTCGCCGAATGGCCAGCCATCCGGAGTAGTCGCACAGAACAAGGGCGACCAAGATGACGCTCAGAAGTGGACTGTCGAGTACGGCGATGAGCCAGATACGGTTGCTATGCGGTGCCGCTCCAACGGCGAGTATCTCCGTGCGAACGGTGGTGAAAACTGGGCGACCGTCGGTACCGGGGAGAAGCAATGGTGGAAGATAGCGAATGACGAAGTCACTCCGCCCCATGCTTGCCGGTTAAGTCCGGTCGATTTCCCGAACGTCTTCCTCAATCACTTCCAAGGACAGCGTGTGCCCAAGGGCCATCCGGGAATGAAGGTGCACATGTGGCAGTGGGAGGTAAGCATGGTATGACTCAGTATGTAAAGGCATGCACTAACCACGTTAGCGCAGCAACCACATGAATTCTGTCTCGCATGGTACTTCATGGATGCCGACGGGAGCTTCGGTCCTCGAGCCGTCGCCTCTTCGGGTGACAACGCTGAGGCAGAAGAGGCTCAGGTCAAGCTGGAGGACCTCCAGAACCGAGAGAACGCATTGGTTGAGAAAGAAAAGGGCCAAGCTGCAGATCTGCAGGCAAAGCTGGACGATCTCCAGAAGCGAGAGAACGCGCTCGCGCAGAGAGAGCAGGACCAAACCACAGCTTCCCGGACAAAGATGGAAGAGTTCCAGCACCGTGACAACACACTGGCGCAGAGAGAGCAAGAACAAACCGAAATCGTTCGGGCAAAGACGCAGGAGTTCCAGCACCGAGAGGCTGCACTGGTGCAAAGAGAGCAGAGCCAGGTTGCAGATTTCCAAGCAAGGTTTAATGCCATCAAGCAGCAACAAAGCGAGATGACCCAGCTCAAGGTTCAATTCAGAGAAGGGAAAGAAAGGTTCCTGGAGAGAACCAAGCTCAACAGCAAAGGAGGATGGGACATCCAAGCACATGGTGTCCTGAGGGAGTTCGAGGCCGCTGAGCGAGCCGCTGAGCGAGGTGCCGCTACCGAACGAGCTGCAGCAGGAAGCATCAAACAGAGAGGTGAGGTGAAAGATGACAAAGCCAAGAAAGCGGAACCACAGCGAGAGCTCGAAGCCACCGGGCAAGGTGCTGCCCCCGAACGAACTGCGCCAGGAAATCTGAGACAGACGAGTGAGGTAGAAGAGAAGAAGAAGGAGAAGAAGAAGGAGAAGAAAGCCAAGAAAGTGGAAGCGCAACACGTATCCACAGCTAAGGACAACGGAGCCACCAAAGAGGATCTCTCGAGAGTAGAGCGCGATAACGCCAACCTGCAGCTCAGGTTGTCAAAACTCGAGGAGCAACTTGCTCAAGTACAGCGCGCTGCGGCTACTAAACTCGAGGAGCAGCTTGCTCAGCTTCAACGTGCTGCGGCTGCCAGCGCATCTGACGCCAAACGGTCTGAAACGCAACAAATCCCTACAGCAAAAGGAGACAATACAGCTCCGGTATCGTTCAAGTGCGGCCACACAGTTTACCCGCCACCACGGAAGCTCAGACGACGGATGATCGGGATCTTGTACGAGTAAGGAAATGATTTCGGGACCTACATAACCAGGTGCAGGTTATGGAGCACTCGGTCGATGCTATTTTTTGATGTTCCTTCGACCGGCTGTTGCTCATTGAGGAGCGACCGAAGGATGGGCGGTCCTCAATCTGATTTTTCTCGCTGTGAACGAATCTTGGATGGAGGGAGAAGTCAACGAGACCAACCAAGCGAATCGACACATCATTGTCGCAAATGTCCGTAGTTTGATGGAAATCGACGTTTAAATTAGTTTGACAAAACACCACGCTCCCGCAAAGCTGTTGATGATCCACGGCACCGCAGCAGGACGCCTTAGCGTAGGCAAAGCAGCATTTTGTCTAACCATGTACATTCTCAGCACGCATGACTTTATGGTTGGCCTAAATATACCGTCAGCTTCTCTGCCCTTTAGTCTTAGATACATCCTCTCCATGCATTCCGACGGGAGGAGAGATCGGAAGGAATCGAGCGGGTTGCTTTCCTGGCTGACCAAGGGCTCATCCGTACCTTCGAGGAACTGCCGCCAGTACAAGCAGGTATTTGGGCCGTCAGCCATGGTGTGCAGCGAAAGGAGATAAAACAGCTCCGGTATCGTTCAAATGCGGCCACACGGGCAAACTGTGACGGCTGACCCGCCGTCACGGAAGCGGAGGCAATGAGTGATCGGGATTGAGGTGACATATAGACGGTGTCGTTTTGGCTTGTCACAAGCATGCTCAGCGTCAATATACTGGCCTGACTTGCGTATCCAGGTCAGGGCCAGGCAGCACATGCATTTTTCACGTTCGCAGCCACAACGATTGGGGTTGGGCATCGTAGATTGATTGGAGAAGGAATGCTTGCTGGTCCGACTTTTCTCCTTTCCTCTTCATATTAATTTGAACGGTAAGATTTGGGTAAACAGGCAACTCAGCCAACCAAACGTATGTGCGTTCCACCCAAACGTCTGTGTGAATGTTCTGAGAGAAGAAGACTCCTGCGCGGCACAAGGAACATTGGGTACCTCCATGTTTCTGCGGCGCCATGTCCCGCGGAGTAGACGGGCCCTACCCCTCTCAGCTGCTTCTCTGATGACGAGACAAAGAAAGCGTTTCTCGTCTGTGGAAGAGCCATTTTTCGATGGTTCGCTTCAAAGCCTCTCTGCCGATAGGTTTGGAAAGGTAGTCGTTCATGCCAATTGCTTTGCATCTTTCCTGATCTCCCTGAATCGCGCTTGCTGTCAACGCAACGATTGGTATACTTCTGATGAACTCGCTATATCGCGCTGTGTCGTTCCGTATGGCTTGTGTCGCTTCATATCCGTCCATGACTGGCATCATGCAATCCATTAGTATAAGTTCTGGCGTTGTTCGATCCAGTCTGAGTGCGGAATCTAGGTATGCAAGGGCTTCTTCGCCGTTCCACGCAGCGGACACGCTGAATCCCAGCTTGCGAATGTTGGCCATTGCGATCTTCTGGTTGAGGGGATTGTCTTCGACTATAAGGATGTGTCCTCCACTCTTCCTTGATGAAGTGAGTGCCTTGTCCCGAAGGCAATCTTGGCTCATGTCGTGTGCGGAAGGAACAAGCGGCAGAGGTACGGAGACAGGCGAAGGAACTGGCCTCATTTTGCGAAATTTCGAGCCGCGAGTCGAGAGTTGCTCTCCCGGTGGTGTCGGTGTAGGCGTGCGACTTTCTGTATCCTGGGATATCCTGTCTGGAATGCCGTCCATGGCAGAACCGGGCAAAGTCTTGCAAAGTCCATAAGGGATCTCGACTGTGACTGTCGTGCCTACCGAAGGCTGCGATGCCATGTGTATGCTTCCGCCCATCAGTTGGACCAACTGGCGACAGATGCTCAAGCCCAGTCCTGAACCACCGTAGATTCTCGCTGTAGATGCATTGGCTTGGCTGAACGGTTGGAAGAGATTCTTCATGGCTTCCTCACTGATGCCACAACCAGTGTCTTCGACAACAATCCGCATCATGACTTTGGTCTCTGTTTCACATGATTTTGAGTGAGCAAGGGTCTGCGCATCAGAACAGTCTGACATGCCCTCTTCTGTGGCAACAGTTGTAGTCAAAGTCACACGTCCTCTTTCTGTAAACTTGATACTGTTGCTCAACAGGTTAGTGAGGACCTGTCCCAAGCGTACAGGATCTCCGGTAACACACATGCCTTCTGGCAAGTCGTTGAGGATTATAAGATCCAAACCTTTCTCCTTGGCTCGAAACGTCATCATGCCGCATAAATCAGAAACGAGCTTCCTCGCTGAGAACGGAACTGCTTCTATATGCATATGTCCGGATTCAATTTTGCTGAAATCGAGGACGTTATTCACGAGACTCAGGAGAAAGTTAGCTGCTTGCTGAACTCCAGTCGTGATTTCTTGTTGGTTTGGTGTAAGCTTGGTTTCACTGAGGAGCTCGCCGAGTCCGATGATCCCCGCAATAGGTGTTCTGACCTCGTGCGACATCTAAGATGTATCAGCATGGTCTTTTTCCACAGCTGAAGAAGTCATTGTTACGTTTGCCAGAAATTGACTTTTCAACCTGGTTGCCTCAGTCGCTGCAGATGCAACAAGACGCTCGTTTTCAATTTCCAGCATTGCTCGAGCCTTCAGATCTGATATGTCGATAGTCAGACCTAGAACCCCTTGACCAGCGGGTTTCCCTGGGAATCAAGGAGATCATGATCCATATCAGCGACGACGCGTGTCCGATACCAAAGACCACCGACTTGGTGTTCTAGAGTTGCAAGGGGCAATCTGCCGCTTAGCACGTCCTGAATGACTGTGTTCATCTCGGTTTGTTCTTTGGATCCATTGCCCACATCGATCCAACACATATCCTCTGATGGGCCATCCTGCGCACGCATGTTGTCGAAAAGGGGACACCATGAGAGCGTGCCTTCTCGAATGTACACATCATGAGACGTAGTGATGCCCCATAAGCTCACGTCTGCTTCAGACGTCAGCTTCAGAATGGACTGTCTGTGCTGCTCAGCTTCTTGTCTCTTCAGAACCGAGTCGTTGATATCCATTTGAGAGGTATACCACCTCACAACATGGCCGTTGGCATCTCTGTACGGTTCAGCGCGGATGAGGAACCAGCGATATGTGCCATTCCACATGCGGTAGCGTGCCTCGTAAGTCCAGTGTTCACTGCCGTTCTTGACAACCTCAGACCACGCATTCGTCAATCCCGCAACATCGGCAGGATGTACTACGCTCGACCAGCTGGCTTCCATACTCTGCTCCGCCGTCAAACCAGTAAAATCGCGCCAGGAAGGCGACAAATAGAGCACTTGTCCATCCGCGTCGAGCACAGATGTACAGTGTGGGACGAGCCTTCCGCTGAATTGCTGTGCTACTTCACAGTAAGCCTGAGCATCAGCATTGTTGACGAGCTCATCGTAGGTACACCTGGGGAACTTTGATTCTTGAGTACCGTTTGAAATCCGGACTGGAGGATTTTGGCCAATGTTGCTATTAATACAGCGTCGGAAGGAAATTATGGTGTAGAAACCATCGTCCAGAGAGATCGCCCGCACAGCCATCCGTGCTCTGATCCTGGACGTAGTTGTGTCCGGCTGTTCGAAAGGTGAGAGTATTGCAGGCTTGCGGATCACAAAAACATCGGTCTCCTGGGCTGCTGCGAGATCCTCCTGTTCATCCCAGAAGATGTCGCTCTCGTCGCGGTGGAGCGTCTCGCTATGGCTAGAGACATGCTGGTAACAGCTTGATGGGCGATGGAATAGATCGATTCTAGGAGACTGATGTCTAACTGCCGCTGCAGTCAATATCGAAGTCCAATCTCGTCGAGTTGGGTTTCCGTCCTGTATTATCACAATTGGTAGATGATAAATCGAGCTGCCGTATGCCGAGTTTGCGCTGTTCTTGTCTATACTGAGAGCAGCAAGTCTACCAAAGCTGGTGTTTGCAGCCACCACTACGCTTGATGATGACAGCACAAATGCAGGCTCCGGAAGATGGCAGACTAATGCCTCCATGCGGCTCATCCCGAAGGTGCCGGTGCTTGTTGCGTTCTTTGCGGAACTCAGCCATCCTTTGTCTGTAAATTTAGCTTCCTGCACCAACTTACACTGAGCAGAACCGAAGAACAGCGGCATCGAGAGTATCATGCAGGCGGTCGGTGACCAGGCATACGTCAAATGCTGTCAGTCAAAGAAGGCATGCGAGAGCCCTGCACATAAAGCAGAGGCGGGGAGTCGGACATAAATACGCGTGGCCGGGGTGCAACAAGCGCATCTTTGCAAGGGGGATGGGTAAAGTCAGAATCGCACCATTGAAGTTGCATAAGTCAAGAGGGGATTCCCTGATTCCCGTCACGTTGGCACCGGAGTTGGTGCCGAGACACTGGAGCGATTCGCCCGTAAGGGTACGCTCGGACGGTGGCGACCTTGGCATTCCATCTGTCAACAGGTATCTTACTTGTTGCGTGCATGTACTGTTGTAGCGGCTCTCGGCAGAAATGTTTGGGTCTCCACACGACATTTCAAGCCTCATCCTCGTGTTCTAAGTAAGAATGCAGGAGTCTTGAAACATGATTCTCAGTGATGCCTTTGGACTGCGTAGTGACTCGTAGGGAAAACTATCTATTGGAGGTACAGTGTACCATGCGTGATCGTCCGAGGGAGTCCAGAACGCTCTCTCGGAAGTGACTCCGCAACTCTAGTGGATCCGGCTATGCGGCTCTTTCTCTCGCGAGCATGGCGTGAGAATCTTTTGTTTACTGCCGCAGGATTCTAGAACCTCCCAATCCGACTGACGTTTCGTTCAGGCAGGCAGTCAGTGTTCAAGGTTGAAGAGGAGAGGCTGGAAGACGCCGTATGGCTGAGCGCCCAAGGGATCGTCCAAACCTCCAAGCACTTGCTGCCAGTACGGCCAGGTGCTTGGATCCTCTGGCACGGCAGTACCTGATGGCAGTAAACTCGAGTTAGATGTATCGTTTTCGAGCCTTCTATCGCAGCCATGGCTTGATGGATTCACCTCTTTCAGATGACGGCTGCCGCCGGCCTGGTGTGACCCAGCCGCTTTCTTGGTGTATAAGACTTCGATGAATTTTGGAGTCGGCAGAAGACTAGAAACCCGGTATCTTTCCCATGCCTTGATGGCAAGGCTTCGAAGCGCCGCATACATTGCATTGCTGTCGTCTTGTAACAGACGAGGTTGGAGCTCGTATGCTATGTCCATTTCATGCCAGGCGGTGCTGAGTAGGTTTTCGGAGACATCGAAGCTTGGGTTCCGATAGGCCATGTCACTGAGCATGAAAACAAGAGCATCCAGTGGAAAGAAAGGATTGACGTGCCATTGGTATTTCTGGACGCTCTGACTTGTGGTGACAGCGTTAGCTTGTTCGACCAGTTCCAGACAAAGACGGAATAGCATGTCTCGTTCGTCTGGTGGTAGGTCAGCATCTTTAGCTGCGTGTACATGGGGAAGGCGAGCGGCCAATCTCATGCGGCAAAGGGCGCCTTTTGCGATGTTAAGGGCCATGAAATGTAAGGGGATCGCAGGGTCGCAGAACTTCAGGAGTCTGTCTTCAAGACTTTGTCTGAGACGTTCGATCTCGGCATCAACACATTCAACGCTCGTAGTGGGTCCAGTATTGTTCGCGTGGGCTATGTTGAACGCCCCAATTTCGTATCTAGTGGAGCAGAGGAGCATTTCAGTAACGCCGACGTGTTCCTTGGGCGCTTCCCTCATGTCAGGGTGCAAATCTCCGTCATTGATGTTCATCGGGCGTTTGGCATCCCAAGGAAAACCGGGACCGGCGTGGGCTATGACACCACAGAGCTTCGCTGCATGGCTTTCGAGCATGATGATCTGCCACCATAATCGCCGCCTCATCTCGGCTTCGAACACGGAGAAACTCCGGAGAGCCTTCTCGCGGTGCAGACCAAGTCTTTGCGCGCTTCGAACGGCCAGTCCAGTCATCATCCAAAGAGTTTGTGCATCGGACCGTGCACGTAGGGACAGCTTGTGTGAATTGATCAGCGACTGCTGTACATGGCAGGTTAAGAGCTGCAGCACATGAGCATAACAGACTCACCAAGAACAAGACGAACGCCTGCAAGGTAGTGAGACTGAATGACCGCATAAATCGCGCATTAACGAGGGCCTGCTGTGTTAAGCCAGCGAACTTCTCCAGAGAAGCGCCCAGTGATTCGCCCATCACCTTTTGGCATTCGTCCTCAGATACAGTACTCAAAGCGGAAAAGTAAACGGCGAACAACAAAGCCTCTGTGCTTGGTGACACAGCTGTCAAGTCAGCGCTTGCTTCGAGGACCAATTGCTGAGCCGTAGGTACATGGAAGATCTTGATCAATGGGTTGACGTTTTCCAGGTACATTTGCCATAACCAGAAGATGCGCACGGGGTCAGGGTGATGACCTTGTAAACGTCCGATTGCTAGGCTGCCGAAGACAAGGCTTTCAGCATTGAGAGAACTCGCCGCAAAAACAGAGATTGGTGGGTCTTCTAGTCGCTCGTGCGGATTGCGTGTTGATGCCGGAAGCTGCGCTTAGCATCAGTGACGAGAATAGAGACACGAGAAGCAGATCCAAAACACCTCCTTTCTCAAACCATCCCATAGACTACTGAGCAAAGAGTCAGCCTGTCTAGTAATATAGTATGCAGAAAACGGTTACTTTTCGACGTATGAGTGACCATCTCCAATGACGATCAGCTTTCCAGAGTTGCTTTCCGTCGTCGGAGAAGTTGGTTCACTCCTCCTGCTATCCTGGGTCTGATGTGCATGGTCGATATCTGTTCCGTGTCGGAGTAACAAGGCTTCGGCGCGCTTCAACCTCCCAGATGTGTCGTGCTTATGCTTTGTGACTCTAGTCTGGCGAGACTGCGAGGGCTTAGAAACGCAAGGGATATTGGACTTCACACAGGTCGAGCATGGTCGCTGTCCATCACATCTGACCTTCCTCTGGCTGCAGCCAATACAGCTGTGGCCGCGAGTGATTGTCCGGCCCTGGCTCCGTGCGGTGCTGGGAGAAGTCTGCCCAGGGGCAGGCATGTCGGGCACAAAAATCACATAGGGTTGGCGGTTGAGGTGCACTTTTTCGGCAATAGGATGATGTCTGATGGATGACAGGAAGTCGGAGAAAGTGTGCTGAGTGTGGTGAGGAGCGAAAGGGAGACGCTTCCGTCTAAGCGCAATGGTTCGGTTGCAAACGCCCTGCTAACAATCAAAAATCCGTCATCCATCATCAACCATCAATCATCTATCATCTATCATCCATCATGCATCATCTACCATCTGTTATCTATTATGCTCCTAAAAGTCTGTGTTCGCTCCAAGGCTTCATCACGTGCAAAGTCTCATTAGTTATTGGAAAGATGCCTTGCTTAGGATTGAGTACGTGAGCGCAGGTATCCTGGCTCTGTTCAAGTTGAGAATAATGTAGTCTGACTTGATCGCAGAAAGACAATATTTACAAAGCTGCTTATTGACCTACTGAATTGAAACCGACCCACAACTCCAATTCTCACACAAAACGCGTTTCTCTGTCTTCTGCGTGTTAGGACCAAGCGCGGATACGCAGGACTAGATTGTTGCTTGCTTAGAAGATGGTGTACGCGACGCTGGCGTGAACAAGAAACGTGCGGGCCGACGTCCGAAGATCCGAGGATCTTTGCTTAGCGGCCCCGTGTCTTGGCGTACTTCCATCATCATCGTGCATCCAGATCCAGCCGTGGCAGCCATCCTCCAGCAGGCAAACCAAACACTCCCTGCTGAAGACTGCAGTCACATACAGCCAGCAGCTGGCTCAAGCCAGTGATGGACGGCATACACCCTTTGAGTAGCTATCCCGAAGACCAAACAAAGACCAGGGATACCTCAATTCAGATTCTCCTCTCTGTCTCCCTGGGCTTGGGCGCGTTCATAGCTTTTTGCGTACGTCGGCTCGCTTCACTGAACAACGCGTTACTAACCATGTACTGGTGTAGTTGCTGCGACCGAGATGGAACGGGTTGTATGCGGCTCGCAAAAGGCAAAAGACGGAGGAAATGCATTGCCAGACCTTCCTGATACTTTCTTTGGCTGGATGCTGCCGTTATGGAGGATCACAGATCAACAGGTGCTTGCATCTGCGGGCTTGATGCATATGTGGTATGTTGTACATACCAAGACGCGCAGACAACGGCTCACACCACGCCAGTTTCTCCAGTTCTTCAGAATGGCTATCAAGTTCCTCACCGTCACTCTATTCTTTTCCTTGGTCGTGATCAAGCCCGTACATGACAGCTTCCCGGACGACGATGACATTCCCAGTAACAGCACGAAGAAGCCGCACCACCACCAATCCTTCCACAATGGACTCAAGAGATCTATCAATCTGCAGTCTGTCCACGCTATGGCGCCATGGGTCCCTGAAGAACTCGAAACAGACTACCTCTGGATGTACTTGGTCTTCGCGTACCTTTTCACATCTTTCGCGCTGTATCTCATCGTATCGGAAACCAGAAAAATTATTGAGATACGGCAGGAATATCTTGGTAGTCAGACAACGATTACGGATCGGACCATCCGCCTATCAGGTATTCCGCCAGACATGCAGTCTGAAGGCAAGATCAAGGACTTCATGGAAGATCTGGACATAGGAAAGGTAGAGAGCGTTACGTTGTGCAGGAAGTGGAAGGAGTTGGATGATGCCATGGTTGCAAGAAACAATATCCTACGGAAACTGGAAGAAGCGTGGACAGTACACCTTGGCTTCCGGCGGATAGAACGCACTCTGGAGACTTTACCTACTGTACAACCATCTCCACCAGGCCCCGCCATTGACCCAGAACGCGATGACGACGCCGAACAAAGTCGTTTGCTCGGAGCTAATGGTCCGATGGCGCCTTATGGAAGAGAGCGGCCCAAGATCAACTTACGGTTTGGCCGCTTCAAGCTCCAAAGCAGAACGGTTGATGCCATTGATTACTACGAGGAGAAACTGCGTAAGCTCGACGACAAGATACGCGAATTGCGCCAGAGAGAGTTCGAGCCGACTCCGCTTGCTTTCGTCACCATGGACTCGGTGGCTTCTTGTCAGATGGCTGTTCAGGCTGTCCTCGATCCCTCACCTCTCCAGCTTATCGCTAGTGTGTCACCAGCACCTACGGACGTTGTGTGGACAAACACATACTTGAGCAGGAGAACTCGGATGTTCCGCGCATGGTCGATCACGGCCCTGATCGTCGTTCTCACGATTTTCTGGTCTGTGATCCTCGCTCCTGTGGCTGGCGCGCTCAACTTGGGTACCATTCGCAAAGTACTTCCGCAGCTTGCAGAGTTCCTCGAAGCGCGGCCGACTGCTTCGTCTCTCGTGACAACGCAGCTTCCTACGTTGACCATTTCCTTGTTCAACGTCCTCGTACCTTACTTCTACGACTGGCTGGCGAACTGTCAGGGCATGACCTCACAAGGTGACGTGGAGCTCTCGGTCATTTCGAAGAACTTCTTCTTCACTTTCTTTAACTTCTTTGTGGTCTTTACCGTTTTGGGAACTGCGTCAAATTTGTACAACTTTTTCCAAGACTTCGGCGACTCACTCAAGGACACCACAAAGATCGCCTATACTCTGGCCTTATCCTTGCAAAGGCTGCTGAGTTTCTACGTCAACTTTATCATTCTGCAGGGAGTTGGTCTCTTCCCCTTCAGGCTTCTTGAGTTTGGAAGCGTGTTTATGTACCCTATTACTTTGATCGGCGCAAAGACACCCAGGGGTAAGCTCTGCCGACATTCTTAGTCATGTTTCCCATGCTGACCTCCTCCAGACTACGCAGAGCTTGTTCAGCCCCCGTGTTCTCCTACGGGTTCTACCTCCCTAACACGATCTTGATCTTCATCATCTGCATCGTCTACAGCGTTCTTCGCGAGTCTTGGAAGGTCCTGCTATCCGGTCTCGCATACTTTCTCATTGGCAGCTTCGTCTACAAGTACCAGCTGCTGTATGCCATGGATCACCGACAACATTCTACAGGCAAGGGCTGGATTATGATCATGGACCGCGTCATGATTGGTCTTGTGGTGTTCCAGATTACCATTGGTGGTCAACTGGCCTTGAAGAAGGCGTTGCTTAGAGCAGCACTCACTGTTCCGCTACTATTGGCAACACTCTGGTTCGCCTATGTCTACACACGGACGTACAGACCTCTTATGAAGTTTATCGCACTTCGTAGCGTGCGTAGGGCGGAACAGGCTGATTACGGCAACTTGGACGATTCTCAGGACTCCATGCAGCGGTACCATCCGGAAACACGGCACGGGATGACGGTGGACGAAGCCCAGGAGAGAGGGCTTCGATTCATCAATCCTAGTTTGATAGCTCCGTGAGTGATTGTCGCTGGATATTGATGTATGCTCAAGCTAACAAATGTTTAGGCTGGAGCCAGTTTGGATTGCCGACAAGGGCGCCCGACTGTCTGACGGGTCGAATACACCTAATGGAGCGAGACAGGGATACACGGATGAGGAAGTTGCATGATTAAGATACCCGCTGCAGTCGTTGTACATCAAACTGGTATTTGAACCAATTTTTCCCTTAATGGTAGCACGTGCCTAGGCGATAGTAAGAAGTCTGAATCGCACCTTATGACAAACGAATCTGAGCCCAATCTGACCATCACTTCGGCTTTACCGAACTGTGTTCTCTTCTTTCAACTACCTCTGGCGCAATGTGGTGATTCCTTCCCGTCTCGACTTTGGCACCTTCCCTTCGTGTTGGTCTTTGCACCTGCCAGCAAACCCATTTTTCCGGCTGCAGCTGCATCTACACATTTGACAACGACAAGCTTCACTCACCCACTCCCTTTCAATCTCCTTCCGTTCTCTCCTCTTCATCTGCATCGCCTAATCCTTCATCTGCTACCGGTTTATTATAACAGCTAACCATCTTACATCACACCGGCCCAGACGATACTCTCTTAATCATTCACCGCACCAGATCTCGCCATTCCAGCAATAGCATAGTCCATGGCCCCGAACATCGGCAATTCTGAGCTCCTTAGCCCATCTTCTCCCCCAATGCACAAGCGTGCCTCGCCGAGGAGCCAATCCCCAGCACCGAGTAGGGCTCACGTACCAAGCCCGGCATCGAGTACCGTTCGTGTGCCAACGCTGCCTCAGGAATCCGTCAAATCCGGGTCAGAGACCGGAACGGACCCCATTCCATCAACGCTCCAGGAGCCCAGGCAACCTATGATACCGACCATCGCCAGCCGCACCGACGAAAGCGCCTCAGTCTCCGACCCCGCGGTCCTCGACCGCGCACCACCACCGCCCCAGAAACCCGCTCACGAACCCGATCCAAAGACCCCAGCAGACCCCACTCCACCGCCGCCTCACGAACCCGAAGCACCCACCCCAGAAACGAGCGACAAGAGCGTCCCCGACGCAGCCTCACTCATCTCGCCGGACAACAACATCCCTCTGGGCTCCACCACCGCCATCGTCAAGGGGAGATCCAAGCGATACCAATCGCCGGCCCCGCCACCGCCCCGAACCCCATCTCGACAACAACACTTCAGGAGCCCTCCTCCTCGTCCTCCTCCTCCAACCCCACCACAGCGCCCGAAGCGACGGAGACGACCCCGCAACAACCCCAGCAGAAGCGTCCGCACGCGGGGTCGTTCGCGGCCGGGGCGATGTCGCCGATACGCGAAGAGGACCCCAACGGCTCGAGGTCCGTCGATTGGGCGCCGTCGGTCGGGATGATCGAGAGGAGGAGGAAGGGGTCACCGAGCAGCAGGTCGACGACGACGGCGGCGACAACGGCGTCGAAACGGGAGCGCGTCAGGGCGAAACTGCGGTCCCTGTGGGGAGGTGGGGGAAAGGGAGGAGGAAGGCGGCGGGGGAGAAGAGGGCGAGCGCACGTCAGCGGGGTTGTCGTCGTCGTCGTCGTCACGTCGTCGCCACCGAAGCGGGAAGGACAAGGTCGCGGCCGGTGGCGGTGCCGCGTCTGCTGCTGGACCGGAGGAGGCCGGGTCGGTTCCTGCAGTCCAGGTCACGCCGCCTTCCCGATCCGCCACCGTGTCAGCAGCGCCGCCGCCGCCGCCTCCTGACGAGCCATCATCGTTTCCCCCTCGACGCGTTGTTATGGAGAGCCCTCGGTTTCGCCCCTGGCGCGCTGGCACCACGACGGCACAGCGACGGCGACACCGCCTCCAAAGCAACCCGAGAACGGCAGAGCCAGCAAACCGAAGCGCTCCGCCGAGAGGCCCCGGAAGACTGTCCGGTCTTCCCCAGCTGGCTCGCATTCGTCGCTGGGCCGCCCGAGTCCCGTGAGCAGCATGCTCATGATGGCCACCGCTATGCCGACATTTTCGGCTTGAAGGAGGAGGAGGAGGAAGAAGAGGGGTGGCGGAGAAGCTTGCGCGTGGCATTCGTGTAGTCCTCCTAGATTGCAAGTTCTACCCCTATTCTAAACAATGCAATCCAATGCAATCCCAACATTCTCTCTTCCGGTTTTCATCCTCACTCTCACTCACACTCGCCACGCTTTCACACAAGCTTGCCAAACCTCTGTCTTCTCCTCTCATCGTCCCGCACCCGCCGCAGCAGCTGGAACCGGAGCCGGTCTCGGGCTCTCCTGCTATTTCTGTTGGCCCGGGCTCACCATCCCTGCACCCGCGGCAGCACCCGTGTTCCCTCCGTGCATCTGCGGTGTGGCGGTCGCGCTCCTCGACGGCGGACGTTGTTGCTGTTGCTGCTGCTGCTGCTGCTGCGTGGGTGTCGCAGTCACGGCGGCGCCCATCGAGGGACTCTGACTCACCATCTGCTGCGGTCCCCCTGCGCCAGCACCTGCTGGACTTGCTCTCGCCACCTGAGGACTTGCCGTCTGTTGTTGCTGAGGCGGCGGCTGCATGGGACTCGCTGAGGCCACGCCCGACCGCGCCATTTGCGGACTCCCCATCTGTTGCTGCATAGGGCTCGCGCGGGCCAGCTGAGGGCTGACACGCGCCAACTGGGGGCTGTTGCCGTTCGCTGCGGCCGGATTCGTGCCGTTGTTTGTTTGCGAGAGCTGGGATTGTTGTGCGAGGAGGCGTTGGCGCATCATCTGTGAGTATTGGCTTTGGCTCGCATTGTTGTTGTTGTTGTTGGCAGCGCCATTAGGTTGGGCCAAGTTGGGTTGGGCGGTATTGGTGTTGTTGCCATACTGTTGTTGTTGATGTTGCTGAGCTCCATTGGGAAGATTGCCGTTCTGCTGGAAGGCGGCCTGATTCTGTGCTTGGCTGTGATTTGGACCGTTGTTGCCGGCTCCGTTGACGCCGGCGGCCGCATTCATGGCGTTTTGCCTGGCTTGTTGCTGCGCTGCGTGATAGTAGGTATTTCTCAGGCGCTCGTTGGTCATAGCTTTCACTTGCTCGGGGCTCGCGTGCGGGTTCTGGCTTTGGATCTGATGGCTGATCTGGGTTATTGTAGGAACATGACCAGAACTTAGTTGCTGCGGCTGAGAGGCTGGGCCGGTACCTGCTGCGTTGGAAGGTGCAGGCGGAGGTGGCATGCTCGGCGAGGCGGACGGGTTTTGCTGGTTGGTCTGCTGATTGACGTGACTCTGTTGCTGTTGCGTTCCGCCGGTCTGACCGCTGGTTCCTGTCTGGTGGTTGGTGTTGGTGACACTGTTGGGTTGACCGCCTTGCGTGTTGGTCATCATGTTGGGTCCGACTTGGCCGCCGTTCATCATTCCACCGGGTGCGTTCATGCCACCGGGACTTAATCGGGCATTGTTCTGCATCTGGAACTGCTGGCTGCCTGTCTGGTTTCCAGGCTGTTGATTTCGGTTCTGCTGCATGGCCAGCAGTCTTTGCATTTCCTGGTTGTTCGTCGGAGCGGTACGCATTCCGTTAGGCCCTGCCTGCATCGGGGCCTGACCAGGCATGTTACCTTGAACACCCATACTGGGGACTGCAAGGTGACCGTTGCGAGTCGCCATTGCCAGGTTCAGTTGCGCGCCGCCGCCGCCTTGTGAGTATTGCATCTGACCGTTGACGCCTTGCTGGTTCGGCATGTTGGCGGGTTGGAGATTCTGGCCGCCTGGCTGTAGAGGCACGCTGGACCTGGACTGTGGCACTTGGGCGTTGACGCCTTGACCGGGCATCGATTGCTGCTGGTTGGGGAGCTGACCGGTGGCACGTTGCATTTGAGCGGCCTGGAGGTTTGTGTTAGTGTGCTACCTGCTCGGTGGATTGGACCGCTACGAACCCTTTGCTGAGCAAGCATATGCTCGCGCATGCGATCGGCGCGTTGTTGCATTTGGACATCACGTTCCTGACGCATTCTGCTAAACTCGGCCGGCGTGTGCATATTGCTCTTCTGAGGCGCGTTCTCGTGCTGTTTACGAAGCGACGCAGCTTTGGCGGCTGGGAAACGGGTTAGTTAACGACGCATACGGTTGATCGACGACTCATTCCCACCTTCGGCCTGCTTGTGAGCGTGCTGTTCCCGCTTTCTCGCCAACTTCCTCATCGCATCAACAAGGTGCAAGTACCTGTTGTTCCTTCTCCTTTCAACCCGCATAGGTTGCGTTCTCCGCCGCATAGGGGTTGGGGTTGACCGGGCGTCTGCGCCTGCTGTGCCAACTGCGCCTGGAATCTAGCATCGACGTTCCTCTGGGCCGCTTCCAACCTTTGACCCCAAGTTTTGAAGTAGACCGTCTTACGCATCTCGTTCGGAAGGGTCTCCAGCTCAACCCAACGCTCAAAGCACTCCCAAGGCGTCCGACGTTCGGCCGCACTCCGCAAGCCCGAAGGCAACTTCATCTCGTCGGCAATGAGGGACCAGTTGAAGGAATATTGCTTCGCCAGCTTCCTCAACTTTTGATCGTCTTCCCAAATCCACTGCGAGCTGACGCGGAACTCGTAGAACTGAGTCGAGGGCATTGCGAACTCTGACGGCGGTCGGAAGGCAGTGTTCGCATGCAGACGATCCCGGATATGCTTGTTCTCAGGATCGAAGAGAGCAACATCGGATTGTTCTGGTGGGAGGCGTGACTGCTCTTTGCTGGCGCGGGCGCGTTTCCTATGTGGTCCTTGCAGGGATAGGGTTTCTTCGTCGTCCTCGTAGTCGTATCTACTCCGCTTCTTCGATACACCCGCTTGCTTGGCCATGATCTTGCCCTCGCAAAACTTGGATACCGAAGGAATAATTCGGATATCGGCAAGCTTGCTCCGATCGTGCACCGACGGGTCCTCTTCTGGGAAAGGCACGTAGAGGGGCAACTCGTTGATGGCTTTGAGGAACTCGTCGGATTCGTGGTAACGATAAGTTGTTTCGGTGATGTTGGCCACTTTGAAGATGGAAGACGGTACGACCGCATAGCACGGTGTCCTTGGAGCATCCGAGTCTTCAACAGAAGACTCATCCTGGTCCGTATTGCTTGGGTCGAGCTCGGGCACGCCGTCGATCTGACCACTGGGCTCTCCATTTTCGCCGTTGGTTTCAGCAGGAGAATGTGGCAAACCCGTCTCCTTGGTTTCCTTTTGTGGAAGCTTGATACGGACTTGGAGCGCTTGACGAGTGGCGGGATCGGCATTTACCCATTCCGCACACCTTTCCGCAAAGTACTTTGCAGAAGCCTTCTTGCTCTTCCTTTCCTCACGAAAATCAGTCCTCATCCATTTCGCCTCCGCAAGAAGGTAATCCATGTGTGTCCTTGGTTGTGTGGGTTCTGCACATCGTTCCATCTGTCTGAGCGACCAGCGATTGGCATTCTGCAGTTGGTAGATGCGCTTGAGGATTCGGTAATCCTGTCGTTCGTGGAGACTGGCTGTTTGATCTGCGGTACTCACGGCCTTGGTGGCTTTGTGGAGCAGCTCGCCCAGAGGCTTGCCATGCGGGGCATCGTTGATCTGCATCCTGAAGAGCGGCTCCAGATAGTCCTTTGTTGGGTCTTCGGCAGCTCCCTTCAGCGCAGCATAACCCCGCTAACCACCGCGGACAGGTTTCTCGGGTATTCCGTCCCGGCGATCGATGGCTGCTGTTTGGCGCCATCTTTGGGGAAATACTGTCGCTGAGCCTCCGGTTCGGGGATCCTGGTAGGCGGCAGCATGGACTTGGGTGACAACAAATCTTCGGACACTCCGGCCGCCGAAGCCCTCTTGTGCCCAAGCGGCGTGTTCTTTGAAGAATCCGCGATGAGCTCGGACACTGATTTGTGACGAAGTGCACCGGACGAAACCCGTGTCGTCATGCGTTCCGAGTTCGATGTGGAGCTCCTGTTGAGCTTAGGGGTTTCTGTGGCAGCAGATGCTCCGCTGGTGCGTTTGGTGGTGTCGTTTGGTCTGGCCGGAGGAGGCAGTGGTCTCGGCCTGACGGTGATTGTATCTCCATCATCAGCTGCGGGTGTTGGCTGAGCGAGTTGAGGGGTTTCGGGTGTGGAGGGTTGAGCGGGAGGTGCCTGCATCGAATCGCGCCTAGGCGCATTGCCGGGTCTTGATGCGCCGACCTGCGACGAAGGCATCGGTGGCGCATCCGAAGCCGCACTCTTGCTAACGGCATCCCTGGTTGCCTTGGCCGCCTGTTCCTCTTCCAGGCGCAATTGCTCATCCGGTGATGCTGTGTCGTCACCCAAGGCTTGGCGTCTGGCGAGCTCCTTTTGCGCATCCAGTAGACGGTCGTGCTCCTCTATAGCAGCCTGCTCGTCGGGAGGTCGAAGTTCCTTCAGTCGGTGTGGGTCTGCAGCTGTTTCTTCATCAGCACTGGTGACAGGCGAAGGATCAACGGGCATCGGTGTAGCATTAGACCACGCGTCAACTGTGGACGAAGGGGAAGAAGGTGGTTCAATGGTCAACCCACCTCCGTTCGCCTTGTCGCCATCACTTTGTTTCTCGCGCCGTGCCTCGTCCCGTTCATGCTGCCTTTCCTTGATGCCTTGTTCCTGCACTTCTTTTGGTGGAAGATGGACGGTACGCGGGTGGTGTTCTGGTTCCTGCCTCGAACTAAGGTCGCCAGCATCCACTGCGGGGTTCGTGACGAGTGGGTTCACAAGAGGACCGTCTGGCGGTGGCGCATGCGTAAGAGCAGAGGTGTCGGATTGTGCGCGGTCCGTAGCCGTCTCTTCCGTCGGCTGTGATGATGGACTCTCTTCGAGCCGGTTGGGTGCTTGATGCGTGGCAGCACCTGGCGGTGGGTGTTCGGCTAGGCATGCGCGTTCTAGTTCGGCAGGGCATCGGGCGTATGTTCCAAAATCGACGTCGGAGGGTACTGGAAGGGGAAAATCGCGAAAGTATCTGCCTTGGGTAAGGTCGGACTGCTCGAGCAAGCGCGACTCGGCGGAAGTAAGGGGTGGTGGAGGGGTGGCATCGAAGTCCTGCTGCAGACTAGGCGATATGCCTATGTGCTGTGTGATTGCAGCAGTGACGGCGTTGAGAGCACGTAGCCGGGAGGTCCGTTTATTGAGTGCGAGGCTGGGCGTGAGTCAGTACGCATACGTGCAGACTTGCGCGCTTTGGTATACGGAATGTGGAACGTGGGATGGGGGATGTGGGATGGTATAGAAGGAAGGCTGGGCTTGGCAAAGCAAAGAACGCGACCGGCTTGCGACGGCGGTTTGGTCGAGGGCGTGCGAGGCCGCGAGCACACGTCCGGCATTCGAGACGAGCGATTCAAAAGTTTCGCAACAAAGCAGGCTTTCGAACGAGAGTGGTTTTGCAAATAAAACAGTTGCGGCGAGACGTACGTTCGATCATGTCGGCGCGAGGACAGCGCAGCATCGCGCAGAACGGCCAGGGACATAAGAGAGTCGGATCAAATAAACGGACATGTGTCTATTGCTGCGGTGGCATTGATGCCGGCAGGTGTTGTCGACTGCCTGTGATGTTATTGAGGCTGAGGCTGAGGCTAGAGGGTTGTCGACGATCGCTCTTGGTCTGCTGTTGTTCCGTGTTCGCGTTGGTGTTGGTGTTTGTGTTTGCGTCCGTGTTCGGCTTCGGCTTTGGCTTTGGCTGCCTCCAGCTTCTCTCGTTCTGTCGCGCCCCGTGTTGGAGGGACGAGGGACGAGGGACGAGGGACGAGGGCTTGGGGCTTGGGCTTGAGCTTGCCTGGTCAAAGCTCGCCCGTCATCCTCACTCGTCAGATGCAAAATTTAAGATCAGCCCGCCGGCTGGTTGAGAGCGAACGACACGACACGATACGATCTTGTTATTGTCTTCACGCCGCTCTGTTCGGTCCGACACTGTGAAGCTTTAACTAAACCCTCCCTTCGCGCTTGTGTTTTCCAGAGAAGCACCCCCAAAGTAATGGCGAAGCGGAAGAGAGGAGACACCGAGACGAGCTCGTCGCTGCCCCGACAGGAAAGAGCGGCCGGCGCTGGAGCTGTGCCTGCCCCGAACAAAGCCGCGACAAGACGCAATGGCGTTGCTACGCCGCCCTCCAAAACACCATCGCAGCCTCTCTCCGTCCAGATCGTCACCGGCTCCTACGAACGAGTCCTGCACGGCTTGACCGCAACAGTCCCGCCAGGGGCCCTCACCCGCGAAACCCCTCCGCAGCATGTCACGACCACCTTCTCCGACAACTTCCTCTTCGCTGCTCACTCCTCCGCCATCCGCTGTCTTGCCCTCTCGCCAACCTCTGGCGATGCCGACCAGAAGCGCGTGCTCGCAACCGGCAGCACCGACGAGCGCATAAACCTGTACACCCTCTCCACCGTCGCGCCCGCGCCCACACCCAAGACCGGCGCAGACGCCTCCGTCTCGCTGCCGACCTTGTCCGACGCGCGCGTGCTCGAGAACCCTCGGAACAAGGAGCTCGGCAGTCTGCTGCATCATTCGCGCGCCGTCACACGCCTGCACTTCCCTAACAAGAGCAAACTCTTCAGCGCCGCCGAGGACAACACCATTGCCATTTCCCGGACACGCGACTGGACCGTCCTGTCAACCATCAAAGCCCCCATTCCGAAACCGTACGGCCGGCCGAGCGGTGACACGGCCGCGCCAGGCGAGGTGCCGGCCGGCGTCAATGACTTTGGCATCCACCCGAGCATGAAGATGATGGTCAGCGTCGGCAAGGGAGAACGGTGTATGCGCTTGTGGGATCTGGTCAGGGGAAAAAGGCCGGTGTGTTGCAGTTCGAAAGAGATGTCTTGACCGCCGTGGGCGAGGGCAAACACGGTACCGGAGAGGGCAGACAAGTGGCCTGGAGTGACAGCGGAGAAGAGTTTGTTGTCGGGTTCGAGAGGGGAGCGGTGGTATATGGAATGGTGAGTTAAGAAAATCCTTGGAGAGAATCGACTTCTTCCAACCGGACAATCGGACGCGAACCACGAGAGAGATCTTTTGGCCGTGACGCTGACAAGATTTCACGCACAGGACTGCAAACCGCAAGCCATAATCAAGCCCGCACCCCCTCAAAGATCCACCAGCTACGCTTCCTGCCCTGCAATGCCTCCTTCACCTCTCCCGGCAACGCCGTCCTCGCCGTCTCAACCGAAGACGGCCGGATACTCTTTTACGACATCACCTCATCCCTGACTCCAGCTTCCACTTCCACGACCACCATCCCTTCCTGCCCCGCACTAGCTCAACTCGGCGGTCTCGCCTCGGAACAGAACAGCAGCAACAGGATCAAAGCCTTCGAAATCCTCGCCGTCCCCGAATCGCCCGAGCGGCTGGTGTTAGCAGCGCACAGCGATGGCGCCATCAGACTCTGGCGCTTGGATCCGGCATCGCTGACTCCTTCTCCGTCTTCTGACGCGGAGGAAGAAGCGAGACAGACGAAGCAGGTGGGCACCTTGTTGGCCACCCACGAGACGGGCCAGCGCATCACTTGTCTCGCCGCCTTTGTCTTGACCGAATCCGCCTCGGCTGCGTCCGCGGACGGTGAGGATGAGTTTGGTGGCTTCAGCGACGCGGCGGATGGAACCGAGGAAGAGAGCAGTGAGAGCGAGAGCGGATGAGCACTTGCCGAAAGAAGCCAGCAACACTTCCGGTCACGAGGAACGTGCTGTGCAGCGTGGACCTCGTTCTTGAACATCAGTCACAGTCTATGTCGGGTCGGGTTCACGGTTATCGGCCACATGCGGTCCAAAGTCGCGTTGGCCTGTTGATAGGGGGTTCTTGGTCCGCAAGTCTCAACACACGAAGCGAAGGGAAGACAATGCAACCGGGTTCTCTCTGTATGAGAAAGGAGAGAGATTGTCAGTATCGATGCACAGAGAATGATTTGTTGTACAATGAATGTAACCACCGTCCAGCCCAAACGTCCAATTATATGGCAATCGGTCTGCTACTCAATCGCTCCAAGAATAATGTGCTATTTACCATACCGTTCCCTGGCCCGACTGATCACGAGAAGCATGCATACGCAGCGTTTCTCAACCCCCACCCTCAGAACAAAAGAGACTGGTCGTAGCCTTACCACAACCCCGCCTTCGTCTCGTCGCAGTACCCGGGAGCAGGGGTCGCGGCGGCGTCCCTACCCATCCAGGACATGATGGTGAGTGCGGTGGTGTATCCCATGGTCAGGACGCCGAAGATACAGAGCGCAACGTCTGCGACCTTCTGCCGCGTCGTCGTGCTCACGGCGCGATAATGCATCATCGGCTGCGGTTTGACTCACGTTAGCTTGTTCTCTCTCTCTCTCTCTTCAGAAAAGGAAAAGAAGAAAAAGAAAAGAAAAGAAAAGAAAGAGTGAGGCTTGATCAGCGGGTGAGGCTTACCGGATAAATGAACACCAAAGGCACGCAAGCAAAGCTTCCCACAAGGGCGACGAACTTGTCCAAGTCGCCCGCGCCGGCCCAGGCGATCATCGCGCATAGGACCACCATAAAGAACCTAAACACGTTCTTCTTCCACTTGATCCACGGATTGTACTTGCCCGTCCGGCTGAACAACTGCTGGCTCGTGATCTCGATCGCGGGGTAGATCTGCAACGGCGTGGACAGCAAGATGGCCAGCGAGTAGATGAACTGCACGCCGTTGACGAGCTTGTTGTCCTGTGGCATGTTGAGGAGGATGACCGTCTTGGTCTTGGAGCCGTATGCGGCGTACGACAGCGCGCCCATGGAGATGAAGACGACGGTGATGCCGACCATGACGGCACCGAGCACACGCGGGAACTTTTCGGGGTTCTTCATGCCCGACTGAATCGGAATGATCAACCCAATGCCCTCGAAGGTGAAGATTGCGGTCCCGATGAAGAGTGTCCAGGAGTTGCGGTTGAAGTTGACAACGTCGGCGATGCCGTGGTTGGTGGCGAGCGTGAAGATGTCGTAGTAGTACAGATAGACGAGGCCCAGCGCGATGAACAGGTCTGCGACAAGTGCGAGCTTCTGGATGTTGTTGATGTTGCGGTAGAGCGACAGCGGTAAGAACACAATCATCTGCATCAGGATCATGTACTTGATGTCGATCAACGTCCGACACTTTGACACGGCAAGAATGAAGGCTTGCAAGTTCTCCGACACAAAGACTATGTACGCGCTCGCGAAGCCAATCTGCGAGATGACGAGGGAAAAGTTGATCAGGTTCCGGAAGTGCTTGCCGTAGATCTTTCCCCCATGTCACCGAATGATGCGTGCACTTTCAGTCGAGTGTTGACGAGGAGGATGAAGCACCAGAAAGAGAGTGCCGAGATGGCCAAGAGAACGATGTTGGAGAAAAGCATGCCACCGTTCAGGAACGCGCGTGGGAGGAAGAGCACACCGGTTCCGACAAAAGACTTGAGGAGAAGCAGAGCAGCACCGCCGGGACTTCCTTTACCGTGGTGCTCCTTTCGTTTCCGTCTGCGCTTGCCGGGAGTTTCTGGTAACAGCGCGCTATCCTCACCCCATTCGCCTTCTTCGCGTTCTTCTCCGTCCACTGCGGCGTCGGAAGAGAAGTACTCATCCGGTTCCAGCACCTCGTCGTCTTCATCCAGACTCTCTCCGGCGAAGTGTCCGTACAGCGTAAGGAACTCGATGAAGTTGTTCGCCACGAACTGCGGTCGTGACCTCGGTGGTTCCGTGTAAGCGCGGTTGCCGGGTCCAGGACGGTTGACGTGGGAGGATGGTGCGGGTGATTCGGCCGTTCTCCGTATGAAGTCGCGACGGAAACCACCAGGCTTCTTCATATTCGAAGTATCGTCGTCTTCGTCCGCTGGCTGGCGTGGCAGGCCAACACTGTGGCTCCGTCGTAGACGTCCTATGCGTTCGGCCTGTTCACGCTCCCGCTCGTCGGCGTACTTGTAAATGTGCCGTGTGGTATCCCCTCCCTGTAGTTGCAAGCTGGAGAACGCTTCGTCATCGACGCCAGGCTCTGGAATCCTCTGATTGCTGCCTCGTCTGGGTGACCCACCAAGTTGAGCAGCCAGATTCAGATTACTGTTTGAATTGGCCTGTGATGGCCCCACCAGATGTCTCCTCAATACCTGCACATCTTCGTAGTTCGCCGGACTCTTTGTTCCCACATCTTGCGATTGTGACCTATGATCAAAAGAACCGTAGTTGCTTCTGGGCTCTCTTCCGCCCAACAGTTCCGATCGCTGAGTGTCCGGGGACATGGGGCGTGCAGGCGGCGTTCCGAATCGAGGGGGACTGCGTCCGAGGGAGCCTCTGATTGCTTGCGAGAGCGAGGAGGTGCCCGGTCCGGAAACGGAAGCGCGACCTGGGGTGCCAGCAAGCGGAACCTGGCTCTCCGAAGCATCTTCGCTCTTTCCGGGCAATGGTATTTGCTGTACCGGCGGTGTGCCGCGGATTGGCGATGCTAGTCGGGCTGTTGATACGCTTCTTGACGGAGAATCACCGTAAGGAGACGCTGCGCGTGGAGGTGTCGAACCGGCCGGGATTGGACGAGCCTTCGACGGGCTTTCGGAGGTGCCGTTCGGTCGTGACATGATGGACGGACGTCCCAAATGCGTAGAGTGAAAGACAGAGTAGTAGTCGAGAAGACAGCCGTTGATTATATGGAGGACGGGAACTACACTCTAGTTCTTCAGGCCGAGTTTCGCGGAACCGTTGCAGGCGACGGTTGGGATAAGATGAGACACTGCCCTTCTGATAGCGGGCGTTAGCAGCTGATGACCGCGGGCAAAGTCAACCGAGTGCATGCACACATTTTTTTCAAATGCGATGAGAAGGTTGGATATGTACAAATGCAAAGGGCAACACGTGTTTCGTTTCGGTTGATCTCGAAAGAAGAAGCATTGTTTCGCTAGCTTGAAACTGCCCGAAACGGAAAACTACGCAAAACCCGCGGGATCCATCGGAGAGCGCACCGCACCTCCGACCTTTGAGTTGTGAATAGGAGCCTGATATGCGTACCTGCAACCAACCCTTCTCGATGGTATTGATACAGTGTGGAGCTACATACGGCATACTTTATGTCTAGGTTGGTGTACCGGAAACTGTTGCATTGCGCAAGGTAGGGATATAGCGAGATCGATTGAAAGCCGCAAGCTCGTACATACAGATACCGGTGCTCAACTAGATGAACGACGCATAGACAGCATGTTCTGGCCAGCCAGATTGTGTCCCTTCCAGATACCGGCTATCATGATGCTTCGATGGAGGAAACCCGTGAAGCGCCGAAACCAAATGTTCTCTCAAACCCGCCTGGTCGCCAAACAACGAAAACATCACAAATGAACGTGCTGTTAGCACTTTACTAAATCACTAGTCAATTTCACTCCAGCTTGACTTTAGAAGCGCTGTTCCGCGGCAGCACGCAATTAGTTCCATACGTCTACACGATTATCGTCATTTCGCCTGATTGCATCCTTGCTCCTCACATTGCTAAAAGAAAAATCGCCGAGCATACAATGCCAATGCTAATGGCTCGAGAAGCTGGCACATAATGAAAGCCAGATTTTCCGGCGAAAGATGCATAACCCACCTGACGCCGCGCTTGTCCAACCGTTGATCATTCTAGACGCCATCCATATAGACTCTTGTTATGCCGCGGACCGCGCCCATATCTGTGTGGGTTCGTTCTCGAAGCTGCAAGGACCTTGGTTCACTCATCCAGAGCATAGAGATTCTGACTGAGGATTTTGTTCATCGTGAACATGTGCACGCGATCCGATTTGAAGACGGCGCGCATAGCATCATCGCAGCGTATCTGACGCCTGTCGCTAGGATCCTGGAGGTCCCTCTCTTTGACGTACTCCCAGATTCTCTTGACAGTCTGCGGACGCGAGAGTTGTGTCTCTCCAAGAAGCGCAGAGAGTGGCTCGGAGAGCCCCATAGGTTTCTGAATCTGTTTAGTAAAGCTGTTCTTTCGTAATGCAGGCTGCCTGTCACGCACGTTGAAACCGCCTCCACCACCTCCACCTCTCTTCCCCTCTTTCCCGCTTTCGCTACCAGACTCCAGATCGCTGTCGTCTGCCGATTTGATTTTGGCAGCCGATTTCTCCTTCGTTGAGCCCTTTTCCTTCTTCACGGGCGCGCGCTTCCTGGTAGCTCCTCCTCTTGTTGGCCTCGCACGGCTGTTTTCCTCGGCCTGGAGACGTGCTGCAAAAGCAGCGTCATCGTCTTCTGCGCTTGTCTTTGTCCTCTTCTTCTTTGGCTTTGGTTCGTCGGCTACGTCTGAAAGGTCGGAGCCGTCCGAGGGATTGCTGCGCTTTGCTGTCGATGCGGCAGGGCTGGATAGAGGCGATGACTTCTCACCAGCAGCTTGCTTCACCTCCTTCTTTATGCCGTTTGTTGTCGTGGGGGCAGGCTCGACGTCGCCATTCTTGTTACCACTGCTGGCATTCTCGAACTTGTCGAAGCGGGTGTGAATAAGCTCGTTGATGATATCCTTTTCTGAGCTCAGTCACAATGTAGTTGTTCTGCTTCGGATGATAGCTCTAACCTTCTGCTCTGTTAAGTCATAGCCGACGGCTTCTTGCAGGCCTTTCCGAATGCGTTTGGCGGATATGGTAGAGAGATCGCTCTTAGCGAGGATGTCGTCAATGATAGCTGCGTAGGAGGCTTCTTGTTCCGGAGGTACTGCCAAAAGCGAATCAGACGGTAGCATGTACAACTTGGGACCAGACGGGGTCCTTACGCGCCATCTTCTCTACACCTAGACCTTGTGCGTAATGGGGTGGATCTCAACTAGGCGACTCGTGGCTTGACCGCTGAGACGAGGTGAGACTTCGAGGGAAGCGAGATGGTAGAATAGAAACGACGCTCTATGCAAATGAATATTTTATTCAAATGTTCAGATCGGACTCCGGCGCGCGATCATGCGTGCTAGAGCATCGAAACGCGCGGGGTCGGTATACCACTGAGGACTAAAAGATATAGGACACTGCGCATGAGCTAGCAATCGGTTTGCCAGCGCAAGAAGTGAAGGGACGCAGCAAGTCAAGGCGAACTTGCTTGAGGTTGCATGTCGTGGGGCAAAGTTTAACGATTGCCTTGCGACAATCGTTCGTTCGTTCATTGATCTTCTTAACGCGTGTGGCGCAGTTGTCTGGGTAGCCGACGAAGTTCGCGTTGAGCCAAGACCTGTTGGAGCAACTCCATAGAACACCCGTACGTACTCATGATATTGAGAAGACCATATCGATACCATAAGTCCCTTCCGTCAATGGCCCGAACAGCGTTAATCGGACACTTGCTGCAGTAGCAATTTCAGTACTCATTGGGTTCTGAACGATAGAATCAAGTCGCCTTGAGCGAAGACCCCTGTATACTGTACAAGACGATTGCTCATACTGAGAATCAATCATGTTGGTATCGTGAGTCGTCTCGATGACTGTACGGTACTCACCAGACTCCCGCCTTCTCATACACACTGCCTGATCTCTGCCGTATAAAGGCGCGCCTGCAATATCCTTCATGGTTGCTTCTGCCGATGGAGAAGTGCTAGACCCGCGCCAAGACTGTGGCTGGTGAGCAGCACTGTGCCACACTTTGTCCCCACTTCCAAATTTCCAACACCGACACGGCGAGAAGTTCAGTGCAATCCAGCGTTGGCTCAAGGCTCAAGGCGTCACACTACATTCAACACTTGCACAACATGGCGCCCAGCTTCGAGAACTTGCCGGACGACGAAAACTACGAGGAAGAGGACATCGACTTCTCCGGTGAGTGTGATGCCATACGCACGCTACAAGGCGAACTGCCTGGCTAAGAAATCTGCGACAGACCTCCACGAACAATATGAAGTGCGCATGGAAGAAGGCCTCGACGCCTTTGTCGTGTGCGATGGCCTGCCAAAGGTACCCGAGGCCAGCGTAGCGAAGCTCACAAACTTCATACTCAAAAGATTGAACACTGTCGGCAAGACCAGCGCTGACCACATCCTGATGCCTATTGAGGACGGCGGAATGACTGGAGGCTATGCATTCGTCGAGTATGAGACACCGGCGCAAGCTGCAGCGGCGGTCAAGAGTCTGCACGGTTTCCAAATCGACAAGAAGCACACTATGGCGGTCAACAAGCTTACAGACATCGAGCGTTTCGGAAGGGAAGGCAGGATAGACGAGACATACCACCCCCGGAGATCGAGCCCTTTGTCGAGAAAGACCACTTGCGCTGGTGGTTGAGCGATGCAGATGGAAGAGATCAGTTCGTCATGTACCGTGGCGACAACGTTGGCGTATATTGGAATGAGAAGCAGGACAACCCAGAGCCGATCGTCGACCGTCAACACTGGACCGAGTCTTTCGTACAATGGTCACCCAAGGGGACATATCTCACTTCGATGCACGCGCAAGGTGTACAGCTGTGGGGCGGCCCATCCTGGAGCAGGCAGAAGCGTTTCGCTCACCCAGGCGTCAATCTTGTCGACTTTTCGCCAAACGAACAGTACCTGACAACTTGGTCGCACCGCCCCATGCAGGTTGACGAGAACCATCCTGTGCTTTCTCTCGAGGAGGATGGCAAGAACTACATCATCTGGGATATCGCGACAGGCAAGCCGCTCCGCTCTTTCGTTACACTCGATCTACCCGGTCCTACAACAGACGCCGAAGGCAACCCTATCAAGAAGAAGTTGCAGTGGCCTGCTTTCAAGTGGTCCGCTGACGCTCAGTACGTTGCTCGCATGACACCTGGACAATCCATCTCCGTCTACGAACTCCCAAGGATGAACCTGCTTGACAAGATATCGATCAAGATTGAGGGCGTCATGGATTTCGAATGGGCTCCGTCAACACCCCAGCGTGACGGCGTCAAGTCATATGAGCAGCTCTTTTGTTACTGGACACCCGAACTTGGAAGCAATCCGGCCAAGGTCGCTCTGATGAGCATTCCGTCGAAGGAGGTCGTCCGTACCCGCAACCTCTTCAACGTTTCGGATGCCAAGCTTCACTGGCAATCAGATGCGGCGTTCGTCTGTGTGAAGGTCGATCGCCACTCCAAAAGGGGAAAGACCCAAGCTACCAACCTCGAGATCTTCCGTGTCAAGGAGAAGGGTGTCCCTGTTGAAGTTGTCGACGCTATCAAGGACACTGTTATCAACTTTGCCTGGGAACCTAAGGGTGACCGCTTTGTGCTCATCACAGCTGGAGAGATCCCTGCAGGCGCTGCTGTGCCACCAAAGACCGCTGTCTCGTTCTTCTGCCCCGAAAAGGCAAAGGGCAATGCTGTCGGCAACTTCAAGCTGATTAGGACCGTGGAGAAGAAGAACAACAACGCGATTCACTGGTCGCCAAACGGTCGCTTTGTGCTTGTAGCCACTGTTCTTTCTCAGCAGAGCTTCGACCTTGACTTCTACGACTTTGATTACGAGGGTGATAAGGAGGAGAAGGACAAGGACCTTACCGCCAACCTACAGTTGATGGCAACTGCAGACCACTACGGTGTCACTGACATTGAATGGGATCCATCTGGACGCTTCGTTGCCACCAGTGCAAGTGTTTGGAAGCATAGAGTAAGTCATTATGTTGTGCCTCCCTCTCGCGAAACCCCGGCTAATCCATTCATGTAGATGGAAAATGGTTACCACCTCTATGACTTCAAGGGCCAGTTGCTGCGCGAGGAGCCGATCGATCAGTTCAAGCAATTCAGCTGGCGCCCACGACCGGAGCGTCTCTTGTCGAAGGATGAACAGAAGGCCGTGCGCAAGAACTTGCGTGAGTACAGTAGGCAGTTCGACGAGCAAGATGTCGCACGCCGCAACACGGCCAATCGCGCCGTCATCGAACAGCGCCGCCGTCTGCTCGACGAGTGGCTTGCGTGGCGCGAGAACACGGAGCGTGACCTTCGCGAGGAGAGGCAGGATCTCGGCCTCCCGATTCTCAGTCCCGAGGAGTCGGCCATCAAGGACGATGAGGAGAGCGGGGACAGCAAGGTTGTTGAAGAAGTCGTCGAGGAGATTCTGGAGGAGAGTGAGGAGATTGTCCAGTAGGATTAGGTTGGGCCTTTGATATTCTCTGCTTCACAGGAGGCGCCGTCAGAACAATGCATATGGCATGTCTGAGGTGGGAAATGTAGCACGAGACATGAGATAATTTCGTTTCCACGAAAGAATTCGCTCAGAACGTCAGTTATTTCAATGAAATCGAGCCGTTCAGTCGAGCCTTGCAACCTGTGGCGGTGGTCGAACAGGAGTAGCAGAGCTAGCAGAGATCGCTCGTCTAATGCGGTGCTCATAGGGCGCCTATGACTCGAGAGTGCTTGCCTCGTCTTCTCGGTCTGATGATGGTCAAGGAAATCGAGAAGACACCAATGGCGCCAACGGCACGAACAGACACCGACTCCTTCGTCCGCTTCGGGCTGAATCACTGTTCCTGAGTTTCCCGAGCAACAAAGTTCGATACCGCAATACTAGTTTAAGTAGGCAGCAGATACTACTATATGTTACCATGGATAGCTGACGGAATTCGAAGTTTGGGCGGAAGACGTCAAGCTGCGTGACAGTGGAGTGAAAGGCTAGAAAGACGGGTCTGAAGTCCGCCTCTCGGGAGCAGTTTGGTGGCACTGCGGATTTCCGTCTTCTGCGGAGAGTGGCTGTACGGTTGTACGGCCGAGTAGGTGGGTGCAGCACCGACGGAACGTCGGCGGTTCGCTCGTGCGGCCTCCGACTCCTCTCTTGTATAGCGTGGCTTGGAAAATTGCCCGAAGGAAGTCGTCCGCGGCGTGCCGAGTGGAATCCCACCGGTACGTGAAACTGCACATGTGCACCTCAGGCGTCCAGCCCCAGCAACAGAGGACCAGTCGGGGTTTCGCTTGCCTGTCTCCCCGCCGCTAAACTAAACGAGACAATCTCACTCTGCGGTTACACTGACTTCAGGAAGCGCCACCAAGCAGCACACCAACGACCGCAAGATATAGATGCAATGTATATAAACGCCTTGTCGTGCCTGTCAGGCAAGTGGTCCAGTTGCACACTCAATCCTCCACTATCTCTTAATCATCCATACTCTTTCCACCAAGATCCACCAACATCTTTCTCCGAACTCGACAATCCAAAATGTCTTCCTCTCGTACCCTTGCTTTCTTCGGAGCCACAGGCGGTTGTGCAGGCTATTGCCTGTCCACCGCACTATCGGCTGGCTACACGTGTCGTGCATTGGCCCGCACACCGGAGAAACTGCTGCAGTCGATGCGTGATAAGGGTGTCGCTCAAGCAGCTCTCGACAGACATCTCACCGTAATCAAAGGCAACGCTAAGGATGTCGGGGATGTGAAACGCGCCGTGACGGCTGAGGATGGCGAAGTCGTAGATACCATTGTCTTCGGTATCGGTGAGTGACTCTGCTCCTCCTTATGCCTACATCTTTCAGGGGAGATGATGTCTAACATGGATCCCCAGGCGGCAAACCCAAATTAGCTTTCACACGCTCGCTCTTCACCATAGATGACCCCACAGTCTGTCAGACCGCCATGGCCACTCTTGTCACCGCTCTCTCCGAACTTCAACCAGCGAGGAAACCGCTCTTGCTCGTCGTCTCGACCACAGGCATTGGGACGAAACGCGATGTGCCGTGGCTGTTTTACCCGCTGTACCACGTGTTCCTTGCGGTTCCGCACAAAGACAAGGTTGTCATGGAGAGTCTCGTCAAGAATGCAGTAAACGACCATCCCACCAAGCCGGACAACAAGAATAGGGGTGGAGCGATCGGTGGATTTGTGATCGTGAGGGCGAGCTTGTTAGTGGACGGGGAGAGGTTGGGGTTACAAACGATTAGGGAAGGAAAGGAATCCGACAAACCTGCGATTGGGTATACGATTCGTAGGAGTGACGTGGGCAATTGGTTGTTTGAGAGGTGCATAAGGGACGGGGTGCAGAAGGGTCTGATGGGGGAAGCAGTCACGATTACTTATTGAGCAAGACGAGGGTGAGAGTGTTAGGAGATGTACTTGAGTGCTGTTGGTTGTCTTCATTTGTATTGGCGAAAAAGGAACGGGGAGTCGTACGTTCTTACACTTTGCTTACCATTGCTAGTAAGGAGAAATGGACAAATTAACGAGAGTGTGCCTTGTTCTGAACAATTGTCGTGACGCGGATACCTGAGTGGTGCACTAATTTCACTGATCGTTTACCCTATCTCTATCTTTTCTTTTTCTTCTTTCCTTACATGCAATTGTACTTTAATTGACCCGTATTCAGTACTCGGAGAGACGAGCGTCTGAGATGTGCTTCTCGTGAACACGGTTGTTGTAGGCACACCCCGCGGACTCGTTTCCATTGGACGCAGTTCCAGCGGACTGCGTTCCCGATGTACGGATTGGGTTCTAGCGGACTGAGTTCCAGGCACGATGAGACGTATCCCCGTTAAGAGTCCAGGGATGGATGAGCTTCCATTCTCGTGTTTCTGACCAATAGGAAAGTCATCTTGTTCTCTCATTGCGGTCTCGTCTCCGAGTGACGGGCCCAGTGCCGGGACAAAAAGTTTCACGACGGATTCAGTTCCGGTCATGAAATTTGAAAAGGTATAAAACTGCGCTCCCCACTTCGAGAGAGCGCAACGCTTCCAGTCCGTCACGTGACCGTTTTGCGTCTCCTTACAACAGAGCATTGTCGATTACGCGATCTACTCTAGGCTAAGGGGAAGTCTCTTGGAGGTATCTACTGGAGAAGCCTCTTGCAAAAAGGTGAACTACATTCCGAGAAAGGCCGTACAGCTGGCCTTGGAGACGATGGATGCCATCGAGCATGTCTACCTACCTAGAAGGTTGCCAACATAAGGCACACGGAGAAACACACACAGTCTGTGCTCGACTCGCACTTTGTTCCATATGCCCTATATACGCATATGCATACAAAAACCTGTAGCAGCAGGAAGGAAGTTGGTACTCTACAGCCACAAGCACATCACAAAAGGTCCGTGCTGTGGAGGAAGAGGTTCGTTACTTAATCAGACATGCCCCGCGATAACTGCTCTGATACCTCCATACCTAAGGTACCCTGCACCTGCGCGACCTACTACGTCACCGTCGTTTACCTGCTACAGAGATCAGTACTGGGCTGCACTCTGGTAGCCGAGACGCACCGCAACCATGGCGAAGATATCACCTTTCGCGACCTTCCTCATCATAGGCCGTGAGTTTAGACCACATGACCACGCACAATTTTCGACTCGCTAGCTAACACCCTCTCCAGCGACCTGTTTCTTCCTCGGGATCCTCTTTGCCTCCTTCCCCTACGACTACAACGTCCTCTGGACCACCCCCCAGCGCGACCGGACCTGGCCCCCAATGTGGACCCGCGCGAGCCGTACTATGCGCTTCTGGAGAACCACCTGAAGTTCATTCACGCATCGCCGCCAATCATCTCACGTGTCTTGCACATCGTGATCGGTACGGGTCTGCTTGGCTTCATGCTCAAGTTGTACAAGCCCAGCGAGGCCAACATGCTCTTTGACGGCGCCAGTCTTGTGCTTTATATGTGCGGCATCACTGTCTACATTGCCAACATAGTCAAGGGACTGCGCATTGTCACGGATGGTACGTACAATCAGGAGCTGGTCGAAGGCGAGAAGGAGGTGGCTGGTGTGGACTACATTGGCAGAGAGGATTCGTTGAAGGTGTTGGCGGCAAGCAACACGATCCTGGCACTTGTTCTGGTGGGTGTTCTGGTGTTGCAGGCAGGGCAGTGGTACGCGCAGAAGAAGGAAGATGCCGAGATTGAGGAGATGGATCGCGCGAGAGACGAGAAGAAGAAGCAAAAGGTTGAAGCGGCAGGAAAGAAGAAACAGTAATCGGGCAGTGAGAGAGTGAGCCACTCCGAGGGAGGGCGACTAGCTGTGCATGCGGATATCTTGTAGGATGGTGTTGGACTTCTTGCATTTAGGAGCGCAGACCAGGCATGATACCAAAGATAGGATAGCAGGTAGCGATTTGTATAGTGGAACTGGTCCTGTACCACGATCGATGGAGACTGAGGTTGGTGAGAGCATTGATCGATGTAGAAAGTCGAGCAGTGGCGCGTTGTTGGAGGCCAATTAGCTCCTGCACCTATGCGCGGCAAGGTTTCCCGATCATTGCATTGATCCGGATATCTTTCCCATAGCGATGCTTCATCAACCCATGCTCTGAGGCTCAACCATGGCGGATGGGATTTTGCGCGCAGGGCTGGCGCTCATCACGTTCGACTGTGTACAACTAGCGGAACTGAGGCAAGAGTCTCCCGTCTGGAGACATCCTGGAGAGATGCCTACGACCCCGCTGTTGTGGAATATCACAGATATCCACATCATTGATCCGGCATGCCTCCGGGAATCAGCTGGCTCGATTTTAGCATAGCGCAAGGGGAAAGACGGCTTCGAGCAGAACTATACCATGCAGATGTTGTTGCCGTTCAGCAAGATCTTAGAGAGCTTGTTTTGCGTTCCCGTGTAGTCGCTGTGAAATTGTTAGGACGAATGCAACTAACCAGGTGCAAGAGCTGACGTACTATTCTGTCACGTCTTCGAGAACCATATCTGCGAAAGCGGATCAGCATGCGATACGAGTCGTGTTTGTTCGATTGCTTTCACTCACTGACGAAATCGTCGAAGCCCAAAAGCGTTCCACTGAATTCTGGCTGGAATTAGCAGGATGTTGCCGCATGAAGTTGGTGACATGATGTGCCTTTGTCACCCTTCATGATGACCCAGATCCGCGATCCGACGCATTTATCGATCAGCTCCAACGGGAGCAGCTGGGAGGTCATTGTGTGATATCTACTCGGTGGGTGCTGGAGATCGACCGGGACACCTCGCAGTTGGCTGAGGCAGCTGCAATTTGTCGGACCGAGCCATGTCACGTGAGACCGCGTTTCCGGTGCAGGTGCCTGGAACTTTCATCATCAGGCAGGCCTTCACGTTGCACAAGCACAAGCAAAGCGATATCTATTTCGTCACGCCTGGGCACGGTGGTAATGGAGGGAATGCAGTTATCTCGGCGGGCTCAGTCTGCCGGACAGCGTTCGCTATACCACAAAAGCAAGCACTATGTACGCAGCAGCTGTGCTGTCACCAACGAACAACGACTCCACACAGACAGCACCACCATGATAGCTCCGACGGTTAGGCAGGCTATAGAAACGGGGCACCGCGCCAGCTCAGCAATGTCGTCCGGTTCAAACCCTCTGCCTCGTGGCGCTCTCGACAGAACATGGACATACTCAGACCCCATCATCTTTGCCCCGACCCGCCCATGCATGGCAGCTCGGGATACCGCCGGGAAGAAGGGAGATCAGATTGTTCTTGCGCACAACCTCGGGCAGCGGAGGTCTTACGCTGCTAGACCTTCACGTCCGCCACCGAGTTATGGTGGTTATTCACGACCTCCTCCTAACGTGCGGCGCACACGAGCATTTGGGGCAGATATCTCAGATTTCGTGAACGATCAAGCTCTGGACTCTTGGCAGGAGGAAGAGCAAGCAAAGGCCAAGGCCGAAGCCGAGAGAAAACGGAAGGACGAGGAATTGAAAGCTAAGGCAGAGGCAGAAAGGAGACGCAATGAAGAGGAACGAAGAGTGAGAGAGCGGGAGAAGATGTTGCGACAGACAAGAGAACAAGAAGCGAGGGCTCAAGCAAGCCGTTCAGTCTCAAGGTCACAAGAATCTCATGTCCCAGGCATTCCAGATCTACCAGCACATGCACCGAAGACACAAGTCGAAAACGATGACTCGGTGCCTTCTTCAGATGCGGATTTTGAGAAAGTTTCCGCAGCTCTGGACGATTCGCTGGCTAGGATAAAGACATTGCAGGAGCAGCTCAGCGCAAGAGACAAGCAACTAGAAGAGAAGGACAAGGAGACCAAGGAACGAGAAGGAAAGGAGCGGACTCTTCAGGAGCAGCTGAACGAGGTGCGAAGACAGGCAGCTGTTGACCTCGAAATGCACAAGCGCTATTACCAGAGTCAGGTCAAAAAGCGTGAGGAGGAACTTGCTTTCGAACGATTTCCCATTAGCCAACAGAAGAAGTTGTTGACACAGCCACAGGAAGAGAAAGCCGAAAGAGAAGCGAAAGAGCGAATGCAAAAGGAGAAACGGGCTCGAGCTGATGCCCGCGGAGATTACGAAGACTACAGAGAGATGCACCACCAAGCAAGTTTGCCGATGAACTGGCTACACAAATCAGCGACGGAGGATCTCCGCGTGCGGGAGCGTGAAGTGATGTATTGGAAGAGAGCACTTCAATCCTACGAGTCTTTTGTCGAATCGCAGCGAAAGATCTGGTTCCTTGAAAGCTATGCCGACTTATCCGATAGCATCATGAACATGATTTCCGCCAGGGCGTCCGAGTCTGAGCATGCAGTTGCAGAAGTCCGCGCCTTGAGTTCAAGGCTGTATGATACTGTGGTCGAATGGGGGTCTGCTGGTCATGTTCACAGGACTCGGACTAAATTGTTGAGATTCGGAATGGATCCCAAGAAGGGTTTCCCAAGTTCTGGTCGCCAAAGCTGGTTCCTCTCTACCACCGGATGACATTTGTGGAGTACATGCCCGAGCTCTTCAAAAGATTGAGTGGCAGACGTGCGCAAGTCGAAGTCCAGCTGGAGTCAGCAAAGGGAGATGATAAAGAGCGGCTCTTAAAACTCTGGAAGACTATCAAGCGGGACAAATCCATCGTGGCACATACGGCAAGAGTGATCCAACAGGTTAGCGCGATAAGAGATCTGCACTACTTGTCTGAGGCTCCATTGTATGAGCAAGAAGCTTTTCGCAGGATGAGGCAAGTCCGAACCGGATTTGCAAAGGTTCTTAAGAAAGCTACTAGCTTCGATGCTCGATTGCTTGAGAAAGAAGACGAATATTACAACACTCAGAAGGCCTTTAGTACATTAGACGAAGCGGTGTTCAGGAGAGCGCTGGTTGAAGAGCGCATGGGTGCATTGGCCAAGGATGAAAAGGCGATCAAGAAGTTCATCGATGACTGTATTGTTGATGCGTACGAGGCCATTGACAAGGTCGTACGAGGTCTTGGTGGTTACGGCAGCTTCACGCACAATGCAGTATCGGTAAACAGATCGCCAGCGGTGTCGAGTTATTTCAACCATTCAAGCAACAAATCAAGCGGCAAATATCGCAAGGCGCCGTTGATGCCGAGAAACCCGACAATCCAGAAACACAGCAGCAGGTCTGTCAGTCCATTGAGCAGCGAGGCGAGTCACAAGCCTACCAGCAGGGAGAGAAGGTTGGCTCGTTGGAAATTTGCCAGGGCAGAAGCATCTCCAACTCCTCCTCCTGATGATGTGAATAGTGGAGGAACGCATCAGGGGACGGTGGGTTTCAAGCCTACAGCCCCAATGAGACAGGCAATCACAGCGCAAGCGTGCGAAGTCGGGGCGCCGGAAGATCCAGCGTCTGACCAGATGTCTTCTTCCAATATCTCGGAACTGGCTACGGAATCCGAGCTGGAGGAGAAAAGGGAAGAAGATGTTGTGCATTTGACCTATCAGATACCCCCAGATGATCTTAAGCGGGCACTTGTGTCCTCCAAGAGCAGCAGGGCCGCTTACTGGAAGTACACCCTCTACAAAGGCCCTAATGGAATGGCACCACGGAGATTCCTTGCCCATAAGAAAGATGATGCCGAGGAGAAAGCACAGCTCTTCAAAAACGAGAAAGTCCTCGGCTTTGACATTGAGTGGGAGGCTTATGCCAAACTAGGGGTCAGCAGCATCAAGGACAACGTCTCCCTTGTACAGATTGCTTGTGAGGATAAGATCGCCCTCTTCCAGCTGGCGGCATTCCAGGGGGACGCCATCGAGAACTTGATGCCACCTACTCTGCGCCACATCCTCGAATCCCCCGACATCATCAAAGCAGGCGTCAATATCGCCAGTGATTTCACACGGCTTCGCCAGTGTCTGGACATCCAAGGACAAGGCATCTTCGAGCTCAGTCATCTGTACAAGATTGTGAAGTGGTCAGTGACCGAACCCAAAAAGGTCAACAAGAAGCCCTGCAAGCTTGCCGATCAGGTCGAGGACTACCTGTTCCTGCCTCTTGCGAAAGGCGCGGTGCGCACTAGTGCCTGGTCCAAACCGCTGTACGTCGAACAGCAGGAGTATGCGGCTAACGATGCGTATGCTGGCTTCAGACTCTTTCATGCATTAGAGGCGAAGAGGAGGGACATGGACCCCACGCCGCCTCGGCCGGCATGCTACGAGGAGAACAAGCCTTTGGTGCTTGGTAACGGCCAGGAGGTCGCATCGCGAGTAAAGGCTGCGGCAAAATCCTCCGGCGTTGCCAGAGCCGAGGATCAGGAGCAACAAGGCGAAGCAAGCGCCACTGCTGCGGAAGCGGAGCCGGAAGTGGTAGAAGAGCTGGTAGATGAAGACAACGACGAAACTGAAGATTACGTCGATGCTGTCGAGGTACAGCCAACGTCAGAGGAAGCCGACGCAACATGTGGGACGGCCATCGAATATCCAACGCTCGCAGCAACACATTCATCTGCGCTTGATGACAACCTAGCGAACGCAGCGTCTTCGCCAGCAGCACCGCTCCCCTTACTCCACGACTCTTCGCCCGACGCCCTTGCCGCCCGCCAGAATCCCAACCTGCCACTCCATCTCTCCCGCAACATGTACGCCTATACCCTCTGGCATGATCAATCGCTCAGCATAAACCAAATCGCGGCCTTGCTGCGCGATCCACCGCTACAGCGTACCACTGTGGCGTCATGTATCCTGGAAGCGATCAAGGCGAGTGGCAACGAGCTGCCCTTTGATGTGGAGAGGATGAGAGAGGTGTTGAAGTGCATTCCGCCTGCAGGTCATGCGCGGTACAACGAGGTTCTGATGAGACTGGTAACGATGTGAGGGTTGCGGGGTAATAAGATTGAGAATGGAAGACGTGAACGGTGGTGGTTGAGGAGCAAACGTAATGCATCTACGACGATCGATGACTCTCTACTCTTGCATAGCGTGTAGTGGTCTGAAGTGTTGACAAATCTTATGCAAAGAGCGCGTAATTGATATATTGCATACTATATCTATGGGAAGGAAGATTGTTCGCAACTCTCCTCCAATGCTTCTTTCTGCTCTTTTTGTCCGGAGGGCGACCGACCAGACGGTGCTGGGAACGAGGCAACAAGAGCGGTGGAAGAGGCTGACTTAGATGTGTCACACTGCGATCATCGAATGCAAGCTCGTGTTCTTGAGCGCACTCGAGTCCTGGACACCGCACCTCCGCAGGAAGAGCCCTAGTTTGCTGTCAGCGATGCGCCACGTTCGCGGATTCAGCAACAAGGTGGAGAGAGTCTTTGTTTTTCAGAGGATTGGCTATGGTTGTTGTAGTAATCAGGAAGAGGGACAACACGAATGCAGACCCCAACTTAGATCATCGAGCAAAGGGAAATAAACCGCTCATCATTTTACAGGTTTGGGATGGTTCAGATGTATACAAAGTAGAAGGATTTGACGTACCTGAACGAGTAGGCCTCGAATTTCTACCTCGTGTTGATCACCAACAATCGACTTGATGGCCCCGGCATCCGATAATTGGCGTACATTTGATGTTCAGCGTAGTGTGTCTATAGCCTTATCATCAGCATTGAGCAACCAAGGGTGATTCGGCAGTTGAGATGACAAAAATCTGTGGTTCAGAGGATTGGCTATCGTTGCTGTGGTAATCAGGGAAGAGACTGCACGAGTGCAGTCCCCACTTAGATCATAGAGCAAAGGGAATTACAACATTCATCATGGAACAGACGGCGAGGAAGGTAACAAAGAGCATATGACATACCTGGTTTGGAAGGCCTTTCTCTCAAAACCATTTGCTGGCTGGCGCGTGCTACGCTGGAAATAGTTGGCTGCTGAGGGTGACCGTAGCATGTGAGCCGGCAAGTGTAATCAGTCGGCGGCGTAACTGCAAAGCGTTCTCGATGCATCCTGCGGTCTTGGAGAGACGTGGAGGTGGGTTTACAGTAGTATAACCGACTCAACCCTTCGACCTCTTCATCTCCTTCTCTCTCTTCTCTTCCTTCCTTCTCCGCTTCTTTTCCTCCTTCCTAGCCTCCTTATCCTTGGTCGTCTTTTTCGCAGGAGCGGCGTCCACCATATCATCATCCTCTTCTTCCTGCGCAAGCACGGAGGCAGGCATTCTGTCCCCAATCTCGCCCTCCAGCACCTCTTGCTGTTGCGCATACATTTCTGGATCAATGCCTTCATCCTCCAGCACCTTCCTCTTAAGGGCGCTCTTCAAGGGTCTTTTGCTCCTCGTGCCATCGATCAAGGCATCAAGGGCCGTGTCATCACCCTCTCCAACGTCCCCACCGAGATCACCAGGCAGGTCACCGTAGCCAAGCTGCTCTGGTTCGGGCGCGAGTACCTCGCCTCGGAGTCCCTTCTCGATGCGGCGCAGATTGTGCAAGATGAGTCCACCCATTGGACCTCCTTGAGCGCTAAAAGCGATGCCGTCGCCCGAGAGCATAGAATCAGGATGCATGTATGGTTCCTTCTCGCTGGCGGTGAGATAGGCCGTCAGTTGCTCGAGTGCGGCTGAAGGAGGGAGAGGGGTGCAACGTTGAGGACGGTGAGGCGGAAGAGCTGTAATAGGTGCCATTTTTGGGTACAACGAGAGACGGACTTCGGGTTGTTGAGGTGCCTCCCGGCGGTCTATTACATGTGTGCCAGCGCGCAATGGAGTCTTGTATGATACGTGGTTAGGAAGAGTAAAAAGTTCTTGAAGAAATCGGAAATTTTTGGAAGAGTACGAGCCAGTCGGAACTTGCCGTTTGCGGAGAACGTAAGACCTCCGCTATGTACTTCAGTCTATAACAACCGCAACGAACATTTACCAGAGTGTACAGGAAGAACCGAGTGGCTTTCGGTTGGAAGATATTGGATTCTAATTGCCGGATCCAGTACAGTCAACATGTTCTCCCTGCGCTGCGCCCAGCGCCTGACCAGCGCCATCTTCAAACCCGCCCTCTCAGTCACCCAGCAAAGGTATATCCGCCTTTGTGAACATATGCTCGTGCTCCTCCTCTAAAGCTATTCAGCCGTGCCTTCTCTCTCCTCCGACCCTCTGTGCGACCAACTCTCAACACTCCTTCCGCGCTTAGCACAACCACCACGCTTTCGCTCTCTCCACCGACAGCAGCATCTCCAGCAGCGCCCTCATTACCGTTACAACAGGCCCGCGGCGTGAAGAGAGACACATACGACCCATCACACTACGTGCGAAAGCGAAGACACGGCTTTCTAAGCCGAGTCCGCACGCGCAAGGGCAGGAATTTGCTTAAGAGGAGGAAATTGAAGGGAAGGTCTACCTTGAGTCACTAGGATCGCTGCATTTGTCTCATATGTTGGAGATCATGTATCAAAGATTAGGAGCGTGGCGCGGTGCCTTGAATGTCATTTGCAGTAGCAAAAGAGTAGAGAGATGAAAGCATGCAGGCACAGGCCTGTGAGGATGGATTTGTGAACTTCGCACAGGCTGGGACGGTTGAGGGCTGTAAAACACTGTATCATCATGACGCTGGTGAGGGACTCTCTTATGCAATTGTATTAAAAGCATCTGGTCAACACGACTCTACCATGACCGTCTTCCACATCACGGTACTCTAGGCTCAACTACACGCCTCTTGATGTCGAATCTTGGCGAAGCCTACTTCCTAATCCAACCATCAAGCTACTCGGCACTCAATGAACTTCCGAACAGGGGTCCCTATTCCTCTCGGAACGAGCCAGCCAATGTTCCTCCATCCAACATCCACTCAAGGCCGTCTCCAGATAACCAAAACAACCCCTCTCCCTTCCGACTTCCTTCCTCTCGCGTCGTCTCCCGCATAGCTCACCGTCCCCACTACTGCGGCTTCAACGGCGCCCACTTCCCCATGTCCATCTCCCCTGTGTCATCCATTAAGTTCCCGCTTGTGGTAGTCGATGCACTACCTCTCCTAGGGGGAGAGGGGTGCTCGCTCTCCTTGAGCACCAACCGGCGTCGCCTTCCTCAACGTCCTAGGCGGCGGAGGCTCGGGCCTGGCACCTCGCTCCGTCTGCACGTTCGTTACGGCGCCCTGCTGCAGCGTACTCCGCCTTGGTGGTGGAGGGAAAGGTAGACTGTTTGCGGCCACGGAAGCGGGGGTGCTGACACGTCTGTTCCCAATGGTCGCCGTGCTCTGACTGCTATCGGATCGTAGTGGATTGGGTTTGTTTGGCACTGGAGGTGCGGCTTTGCGCAGCGTCTGGCGGCTCTGCGTAGAGGATACCGAGGCGGATCGGTTCGGCAGTGTGGTTATGGATGTGGTGGGTCTGGGTGCAGTGGGGAGTGGTGGTGCTTCTGTGTTGCCGTCGTAGATACTGTGAGAATCTTGCCAGGGAGGAGGGAGCTTGCGAGATACTGTGCGTCTTCCTGCTTCTGGCTGCTGTGATGGGGACTGCATCGACCGCACCGAGGCAGCACGAGTAGGTGGCGGTGTTGGACGCTCGACCTTGACCCAATCTGGCTCAGAGGTTGGTGTGAAGGGGTTTGCCGGCCGATTGGGATTTAGAACATGTCCTTTGCTGGGAGGCTCTATACTTGAGCGTACGGGAAGACCTTTGCAGAACGATCAATACCTTCTCCCGAGATGAAAATCGATTCAGTCCTTACCTCCATCAAGCCACCATTTCCGTTTATCAGAACTGGCTGGTGGGAGACCAGGTTCGATCGGGTCATAACCCATGAGGTCCTCGTCATCCGTGAACTCGGCGTGAGTATTGGCAGTCGAATCGCCAACAACTGCGCGGCGTTTCTGATAGAGATCGTTGCTTATATCTGCCTTTCTTTTCTCATCTACGATGCTGACGGTGCATTGGAAGGTTGCATACACCGGCCTGTGATCTGAGAACCGTAGGGGCGCAGTATTGTAATGGATCTGTCGCAAATTGTTGCCCTTTGTCAAGACACGATCGCACCACGCCGGAATTCGGGCTTTGTCACTGGTGTCGTAGTCATCCGTGCCGTTGTCGTATTTATATGTAGGCATGAAGGTGATGCGGGCCTCAGAATAGTGTGGGAATGTTTTACCGTGCACCATCTGCAGGTTGAGCTGATCGTTCTCGTACAGGGTGTCGAGATCGCCGTTCTTGATGAGCTGTCTTGTCCGTTCATTGCTCATACCGATACGGTAGTTGAAGTCGCCCAGCCAGATGATGGTATCGTGGTCTTCGATAGACCTATTCCGCTGGAACCGTAACCCGTGGCTGATCGTTCTGTAGTCTTGATTTCGCTCTTCGTAATTGGCAAATCCGGCTGCAAGATGTGCGGTGACGAGGCAGATTGATGTGTTTGCATAATCCATTCGGATTGCTACTGCACCCTTGTTGCCAGCCATACCAGACATGCCTGTCTTCTTGACGCTACCTTCAACGTTCTTGGTGAACGGGAGGACGCTGGCTTTGACGAAAACGGACAGCGACGCCCCTACCAGCTGGCCTCCTCTCAGCATCACGTACTCCTCTGAGCCCAGCCGCTCCGCGTTTTCGTTCAAGGTATTTTTGACAGCCTCTTCCCATGCCTGTCTTCTGTGAGGATCTGTAGACATGATCTGTTGCGGGCTTAGTTCGACGATTTCTTGGAATCCAACAGCTACAATTTCAGGCTGTTGCTGTGAGCGGTCCACAGGCGGACAAAGCCAGGCAGACAGATCTTCAGCGATTCCGCGGCTCTTTCCGTTGAGATTGAAGGTGCCGGCCCACACATGGATTGTTTGGGAGGTTGTGTATTCATGGTTCCTGTTGCGCCGTTAGACTGATCAAACACACGAACCAATCGTAAATAACTTACTTTTTGACAATTCCGCCGAAACCCAGTCGTTGATTGGATCATACAAATCCACGGGTACTTGTCCCATGAGCCGGCCCTGATGCCGTGAGCATATGTCTGACCTTGTTGTTCTTGCCACCTACCAGTAGCATGTCGATGGTGTTTTGTCGTCCTTTGTCCTCGAAATTGTTGATGTACAACCTGGTGGCGCTTTTGGTGAAATCGGAGAACGCGCCAGCGAGCGACATCTTGCCATGTCTTGTAAACGATGACTTCAATGCGCCTGTTCCGGCATAGATTTTTGAAAGCGCCTAGTCGGAACATTAGCACTCTCTTTTCCAGAACAGCTTGCGTCGCTCACATCACCGTTGTCAGCCCAAAGCGTGCTATGTCTGATCCAGAAATCGGTGGTCGTTCTCCGCTCGGCCCGCTGACTCAAGAACTCTTCTATGGCAAGCTGACTGATCATGGTCTGGACAAGGTTTGTCCTGTCGAGACAATCCAAACAGTTCGTACGGAAGACACCTTGCTGCTGAAGGATGGCCATAGGCCGTCGGACAACGCCTTGACGGTTACGCTTACCATCTTTCGGGTCGTCCTCTACTTCCTCGGTATAGAAGTATACAAAGGCTTCAATGGAGTCCTGTATGTAACGCTTGATACCGCGCGCAGCTTCGTATCCGAGTGGACCTCTAGTTTCTGCATGGAAATCGTAGTCAGTCTCCTTTAGCAACTGATGTTCCGATGCTCCTCCCTTTTCCGCAGCTTGATTAAGCGGACTATGGGCGACATGGTATCTGTATCTCCGTGTCAATTCAAGCTCGCCGGACTTCTCATTACTAAGGAGATTCACGACGTGGATCGCGCCGTAGTTGACTTCGAGCTCAGACATGTGCTTGTCAAACGCTGGTTGTGTGGCTTCGGCGGAACGTGTCAGCTGTATCTTTTGCTGTCCCGGTGTGAATCCAGCAGCTTGTTCCCAAAAGAGTGGGACACTGCCTCGAGTCTGAACATAAGAGAAGCATACTCCGGTTGGTGCCCAGAAGACAATTTCCGTCTCAACGTAGTTCGCCACGTTGCCATCATCATCAATACCACGGGCATTGAAGCGAGTTCCGGCTCGCCTGCATGACAACCGAGAAACCAGAGTTAGCGTGGAAGGAAACCCAGAGAAATTGCTGTCTAGTGGAGATGATGCAGCCGGTATCGTTATGGTCATGGCAAACCCCGAATAGCGGATGTCAGGATGTGAGATGCATCCAAGGCATCTTTCTCGTGTTCGGCAAGTCGCGAGCGGAAGCTAACCAGCGGCTGTATCATGTAGGAATTCCAGAGAAACCCGGCATCGATTGAATCTAGCGCAATGGTGGCAGCCTCTGTTGATCTACAACAGTGTAAGAGTAGCGGCAAAGCCTGAACTTGTGACCCTTACCTGTCTTGAAGACGTCTCGTTAGGTCGAAATCAGCGCTATAATAGAAGCTGCCCCCACTGAGTAGCTTCTTCAATGCTAAACATGGGTGCTCTAGGACAGGCTCCCGGCCGTGATGGTGATCAAATCCATCTTCCTCTATCGAGTCGACTGGGTAAGGATTGATTTGGTCAAGCAGTAGGTAATCGTAATCGGGTTTGTTGATGCAGTCTGGTTTGCGTTAGCAAGTAATTACCGACACTTGCTTAGATACCAAGAAGCAGTACTGACGGAATTCCACGGAAGTGATCCTTTGAATGTTTTCTCCCGGCCTCAGTGTAGCAACTTTTGAGGCTCCATTGACCACACAAAGGAAGATGTCGTGATTGATGGTCACGAGACCGAGCGTGCCTTGCACGGAAAGGGAGGTCAGTGACCGGTAATCGCTCGTATCAGTGTCTTCGACAGCTGAGAACTCCACCATGCAGCGTGGTGTCGTCGCTTCTTGTAGCGAGGCATTGCCAAGAGATGTAGTTGAGACGCTTGCCGTAGACGGACTGTGGCGGAAAGTGAGGATATGGCTATCTGTCTTCAAGGCGATCGCGCGGTGAGGATGATCCCTCAGCAGTACTTTGATAGACATTCCGCATGCTGTTCCGGACGGAAATATCTTCGAAGCAGAACTTCCCTGCCTGTTGCTATGCTATGGTTTGTGAACCTCCAGTGAAAGTAGGTAAGCGATGTGCTAGAGGCGGAAACGGAGAATGGCAGCTTGCGCTTCGACGAAACGGTCAGGCGCGGAAAACAGGGAACGCAATATAGAACACGTTTCGTACCACTTCAGCAGGAGACCAAGCAGTAAGATTGCTTAGTGCATGCTTGGGTGTGTAGGCGCTTGAGTACTGCAATTGAAGGTGCCATGTATGTCTTGGCATACCGATGGTTGGAATATGGATTGCCGTAGTGGTCTATTACCTAGCAGTATATCCATCCAGAGCGACACACGACCAACATCCATCCACCTTCATATCCTTAATGGTCAACCAAAAAACTAAACAGGTGTCCTCGAAATGAAACAAAGTCTCCTGCGAACCATGACCACGAACAAGAACATATCCCGCCCAACACCTTGCGAGAAATTTTACGGGCATGCCATATATACAACCAATGCAAAGACCTGCATCACTACCTCCTGTACTCTCTCTGCTGCCTGCCGTTTCCGTCCACGACCAGGACCCTCTCCCGTCTGTATGCAGCACTGCTTCGACTGGCCCTGGGATCGTCCGTATAGCTTGCTCTTGGACCGCCGCTGCTTCTCCTGTCCCGGCTATATTCTCTGGTATAGCTGGCTCTCTCTTGCCGGTTGCGTTCCGGCGCTTCTATATATCGAAAAGTGTCGTATTCATCTCGTCGTTCCGGAGAGTATCCACGCTCACGCCTATATTCGTGCTCCCGTATGTGATACTCGCTCCTTGGCGCCGTAGTTCTCGATCGCGAGGTGGTCCTTGATCGCACATCTTCGCTTGAACTGCTTGAACTGCTGCTCGTCAAGCTTGGGGCTACTTCGACATAATGCGCTCGGGTCTCGTGAACAGTAGGCGGTGGCGGACTTGGCGGTTTGACGAAGACCGGTTCTGGTTGTGGTGCTGGTACGGCGTAGACTGGTTCCGGGGCGGGAGCGGGGACGATGTATGAAGCTCGAGGCGAAGAGCGCCTCCTCTCATCTATGATGATCCTTGTCGATCTGCGCGGCGACGCTTCCCTTCGGACGACGCGGCGACGAGCGGGGACCGAGTAGTCTTCCTCCTCTTTGACTGATACCAAACACATTGCTGGGAAAGGAGGCTGAATAGATACGAAAGATCAGATGGTGTACATAAGCAGGCGGCGTCGATTCGGGGTGTATAGGCGGCTAAATTACACGACAAATCGCATGTGATTGCTCACGAAGCACGTCGCATCCTGGGCGGTTTGCTGTATGGGCATGTAGTGTTCGGGAAGACAGATGCAGGGATATTATGTGTCGACCTTAAGGTGGCAGGGGAGAAGTAGAAGCTGCGGGATTGCGCCTAACCAGGAACCCGACCTGCAGCAAGGTGATTGCTGTGGCTGGGAAATAGATTGCAGGTGAGATGAGGGGCACCGCTTGAGCGGCAGCGACTCCTGCACGAGCCATGGCTTCTTCGTCGTCATCTCTTAACTCAGCCCAGTTGCGGTTTGTCCACAGGCATACACGAGACAAGGTGAAGTGAAGAGAGGTTGCTTCGGCATGTCCAGCAACCGCAAAACATCCAACTTCGATTGAAGACTATCGGCCGTTGTTCCGCCAGACCCCAGATCTGCTCCACGCGCGGAACCCTGGTTAACCCTAACCATACGGTAGCCTGCCGAAACGTCTTAACCATAATTATCTCGCGTGCTGGTCTCTTTATCCTCTACCTGTCCACCTTCACCAGGGCCTATGCCATGGAGAGGAGTAACTCACTGAGGGCTGGCGGCGCCTCTGCCCCTCAGCGAAACCGTTCGAAAATGGACAAGATAGCCCATCCCAACAGCGTCCTGGCCTCGCTACGAGCTACTCAGATAGTGAGCTCGAGGCCAGTACTACCGGCAGGCATGAGTCGCATTGGCAAGAACGCAGCATCCCACTAACATGCGCAGAAATTCTTGCGGCCATACTGGATTATCTGCCTGTCCCGGACATGATGAGATTCGCTCGAGTCTCCAAGCGCATGCAGGAGATGGTATATGACGATTCGAGGTGGACGCAGAAGCTAAGAGCAATGGGTGTCTGGAATGAGGCTGAAGCGAGGCAAAGGACGGATGAAGCAATGCGGCGAAAAATGGAAGCTCAGAGGGCTAGGGAAGCAGACGAAGCCCGGAGAACAGGAGTGGGGTTATCAGGGAGCGTCAACGGCATTGCGGGCGGGGAAGAGAAAGAGGAACGAGTGTGACTATTTTCGATGCAAATGTTGAAGAGGAGAGGTACAAAAATCCCTCGAGCAACCACGACCGCGGCCGCGACTTGCCAGTGTTGCTGACGGGTTTGACGACCTCACTTTATCTCCTAACGTACCCAATCGGACACCCTGGGATCCGGCAGCAGCTCTGGTGGTGCTGCGCCGAGTCCGTTCGGTTCGTGGAAATGCCAGACAAGAATATGGCAAGATATATGGTGCTCTGGGGCCATTCTATAATGACATGGCGCAGTCGGATAGCCATGCCGATCTGCTAGTCTTCCGCACTTTTCGCGACCCCGAGCAGCAAGCGCGGATACTGGCCGATCTCAAAGTGTTCGCGCGTAGTGATACTACTCAAGGATGGCAAGAGCGGGAAGGGAAGCTTGAAAGCATGATTGGCATGTTCGAGAATGCCGTACTTCGGGAGTTTGAGCAGGGCTACGATGCTCAAGATGTTGATGGCCGCATGAAACGATACGCGCATGTACTCGTCACTCTCAACGGTGGAGCAGCTGGAGTGGATTTCTTCATACAGAACCATCCCTACATGCTACGGAAAGAGCAACTGGGAAACCCTTTGGACTGTGTGGACGGGGTAGCCTACGGTCACTGTGACCTTGGCCCTTCCCAACGCTTCTTCGAGCGACTTGCAGTGATGCTCAATGATCAGGTGTCTGTCATTGATCGCGTCTTCCCGCAAAGCGTGGATGTGCTTCTACCCTTCGTCGATCGCATCTGTGAAGACATAGTTGCGGACTACCTTACTTCGTTGTTCGATGAGGCCCACGACAAGAACATCGAGACATATTTGAAGGCTGTGTCCGGCGTGTTCGAGCAAGCCATGCGTTTCGCAGTCTCCCTGCAGCCTACGAAGGGATCGAAGCCGGACTTTGCAGACGAGGTGCACAAGGCGGTGACAAAGTGCTTTGAACCGCACGTCGATCTTTATTTGACAGAAGAGCTAGATTTCTTCCGCTCCAAGTCGGAAGCAGAGGTCGGAGCATGGGAGAAACAACTCTCAGATGAAGAAGCGAGGGCAGAATCCTTCTTCATGTCAAACATCAACCGGCAAGCCGTGAAGCGCGACTTCCTGACTTCGTTCAAGAAAGTGGTGATGATGCCAGTCAACGCTCTTCCGGCTTTTCCTCTCTCAGCTCAAGCACCGACCGCAAAGCCCGCCCCAAATCCAGCTGTTGCAGAGTTGAACTCGCGCCCAGCTACACCGTCCCTCACCCCGAGCTCTAACCCTGACCGCTCGTCGACGCCTCTACCAGCAGAGGCTCCAACGACGGAACTCGCCGCCAAGACCGCGATCATGAACTCGCGACTGGAGGGCATCAAGTCTCTGTTCAGCATTGAAGTGGCCCTTAATTTGATCCACCATGCAAAGTCGTCACTCGAGCGCGCGGCCATCTTAGTTCGTATAGGTGGGCAATCCGGCGAGGAAGCCAAAGAGCAATGCGAAACAATTTTCGTTACGTTGCTTAGCATCCTCGGCCAACGGCACATCAAGACAGGGTTTGACAAGGCTGTCCGGCACCTGAGCTCGTACAACCCGCGCGAAGCCAAGTCGCTCGCCGAGAACGGGTCTGCGTTGTCTTCGGCCAAGGTCGGCGTCGAGCCCCTGGTCACCTTTCTGGAGTTGGTGAATGTGGGCGACCTGATCCAGCAGATGGTCGACGTATTCTACGCGCAGGAGCTGGTAGCGCCCAAACTGACGGATCGCGATGACTTCTTGAACCCTGCGGTCAAGGAGAAGAAGCGGTTCGAGCAAATGCTTGACGAGCGAGTGGCCGCGGGCATGAGCAAGGGTATCGATGTACTCATGGATGAGGTCGAGTATATCTGCGCAACGACGCAATTGGCGACGGATTTCAATCCTGGCGTGAACAAGGATGGCAAGGGGCCTGTGATCGTGGATATTGGACCCAGCCAAACCGCAAAGAGGGTTGTGGATACGGTCGGCAGCCACACAAGCATGCTCGTCGGCAGCACGGACAAGAATATGCTGGACGTGTTCAACCAAGAGGTCGGGTTGCGGTTGTTTGGCGTACTTTGCAAACACATCAAGCGGCAGAGGATCAGCGTTGACGGCGCTATAAAGCTCATCAGGTGTGCCTACTTTCTTTCCCATCCGCTCAGCCTATCCCCCAGAGCTAACGTCCGTCACAGCGATATCAATCACTACTCCACCTTCGTCGCAACATTGCGTCAAAAATCTTTACTGCCCTACTTCAGCGCGTTAAGAGAGTTGAGTCAGATTTACCTGATCGACTGCACGCCACCTTCGTCCACTGCAGGCAAGGTCAACGCATCCTATGCCAAAGAGCTGGCGACAATAATCGCGGACACGGATCGCTACCGCGGCATTTTTGGCGCCGAAGAGGTCTATGAGTTTGCGGAGCGCAGGGCGGATTGGTACACCGTGAGGAGGGATGTGGAGAGGGCCATGTATGGGATCGGATGCCTAGTGATGTGAGAGTCTATGAATAAACTTCTCAACATTGTTGGCGTCTTGACAAGTATCCGAACGTCTCTTGCACTGGACACCATCGATCTGGCCTGGCCTGACCCCAACAACCACATTTTCCAAAGATCCCACACCAGAGCAGACACGTGCATTACGCTGACTTGGCAGGAACTCCTACAACAAAAGCACTTAGAAGAACGAGAGATCATGATCGGCGGTAAAAGACCGCAATATAACAAAGCTAAGACTTACACGCAGTCCCAAAACAAAAGAACCAATACAACTGCTTGCGTCAATCAGCTCCCTGCCCGAGTTCGACTCGTGACACTTGGTCTAGTGTTCTGAGGTACTTCGTCCGACCGGATTCCTCGCAACAGTTGACAAGTTCTGTACCAGGTCCGTGGCAAAAACAAAATCACCGATGCGCAGACGACCATCAATTGGCTTCAGCAGCAGTCTACCAAGTGGTAAGCGGATCGGCACACAAGAGTTCAGGACCATGGAGGTGGAGCATGCCGTGAGAACTTACAGCTTCGCACCTTCCAGCACCTTTGATGCAACGACCGTCCAGGCAAATAGCAGGCTCGGGCATCACGGCGACCAAGGCCTTTGATGCAGTGGCCGTTAAGTCAGATGTCGCGTCTCTCGAGCTCCCGCGGCCTGCGGAGAATTCAATAGCCAAAACCGGACGAATGGTTTCTGTACAACTTACCGGTCCCCCTGACGATAACGTCCTCATCGCGGCGTCCAAGTCCTTTGATGCAGTGGCGGTTCAAGCAGATGGTCCGAAAAGTTGCTGTGAACCGCGGTCATTGGTGTGGCAAGATTTCTCTCTTCGTCTCTGTCTCGAAACATCCCCTTTGCTTCCCCAATCTCAAGCGGTGTTTTCTTCCTAGCGAACTGTTACACTCTACTTTATTTCGACCCATATGTTCGCAAAGCCTTCCACGCTCACGACCCTCGCGGCAGCCGAACCCATGTATCGAAAGCTTCCGAGCAGCGAAGCAGACACAGAAACAACGGTAGCCACCGTGAACGTCAGGGCCCGATGGTGCCGAACAATCGTCTGCGTGCTTATTGTACTATTCTCGTTCTTGCAGCTAATCGCATGACTGCTGCTGCGGCGACGGGTCCCACTTCTTCGATCGCTGTCTCTGTTCCCGCACAGTAAGAACGCATCTCCCGCCCGCCCTGCCCTCTTCGGCTCATGTATTGTCATTATTGAGTCTGTTCTGATGCACGATACAGTCCCGACTCGCCTCCGGACCTTCGAGCAAGACAACCGCCCGGTCCATTCTCCGCCAAATGACAACAAGACCTCCCCTGGGACACGCTTATTCCGACGAGTGGTGGCTGGGTACTGACCGACGGTCCGGCACGGTACAACCTGTCATTCCGGTACCCGCTCAGCGTGCCGTGTTCGGATCCGACGGCGTTGCGACGACGACGTTTAATGGCTGAGATATGGTACACAAGTGCAAAGACATCAAATTTGTTGCCGGTTGCCGAGCTCGTAGAGCGGAAGAGTGCTGGGATGGGAGAGGGATTCTGTAGACCGTCGAAGACACGTTTGCGGATTCATACGCCTCTTCTTGACCTTGCCTGGTTGGGGAAGATGCGGCACTTATTAGATTATATGGAAGACGTGGGGCGTCCCTATTGGAACCGAGATCGTACGGTGGCCGTTTATCAATGAGGACACTATCATGGTAATGTCGGTCACGAAAGACGTTCCATCCCTGTGGTAACCATGTCGGATCTGGAGTTCTACAGCCTCCATCTAAAATTTCAAAGTATCCAACCCGCTCAAATAAAGGCGTGACGAGACTGTTCTTCCCAACGGGCTGGAGAATTAAGCCGTCTGTTTTATAGCGGTACCAATCGTACGCAGAAGGTTGAACTGCGAGGTGGAATAGCCGCCAGCTCTCACACGTGACGTCGTGTTCTTATCGGTCCGACTTGGCGGTCATGCAAAATCGGAGATGGATATATTGTTGATAATGAACAAACATAACTGCTGGAGCTATTGCTACCTATCAGGACAGAATCCAGGCCGACGATGTTCGGCTTCGCTGCCGAGCCAAGCCCGTTCTTCCCATCGATGACACAGAATGAAACCTACTTACCTGACATGGTCGTAAGCACCGACGAGCGACAACAGTATCACGAAGAACGTCGGTATGGGGAGGGGGGAAGGGAAACTTGGCAATCAAGCCTCGTCCACGCAACGCAGCGACAGACTCAGCGACACCTTGGGGAAAGAAAGCAATGCATTGAACCTAGCTAATGCGCCATAATGCTCTCCGTAACCCATGTAACCATGCCCTCTTTCGTGTTGCCAGAAGTGAAGAAAGACGCTCAAGAAAGCATCTACTGGCCTGGGCGGCGGTCGCCGAAGCGGCGTGGGCGCTCGGCAACCTGTTGTTGCTGGACGGCGACGACGTTGACTGGGATAGAGTCGAACTACGACACCTGTCAGTCCCATGTTCCACCACGGCATTCGCAGAGTTTTCAAGGTGCTACTCACGCCCATGCTCCTCAGCATGTCCTTGGTGTCCTGGTCGATGTCGAGCATGCCGGACTCGGAGTTTTGGGTGAAGTCGAGGGCCGACACCTCTGGGACGTACTGATCCTTGCGCTCACGCTCCTCCTCCTGCAGCTTGAAAGAGATACCGCGGACAGGGCCACGCTGGATACGCTTCATAAGGTGGGTGGTGTAACCGGCGATCTTGTTGCGAAGGCGCTTGGAGGCAATGATAGCGATCTCATCGCAAAGACGCTTGTTGGTCTCAAAGTCGAGCGTCAACTTGGGGTAGTAGCGCTCGATGATGACCTTGGCGGACTTCTTAACGGTCTGTAGAGGAATCGAGTGTCAGTTCTCCATTCACTGATTCTTTAGCAGCTGCTGGACGCAGTTGATACTGCTGACCTTGGTGCGGACGCGACCCATTTTGGCGGTATTGACGAGGTATTGGTGGGGAGGGAAAGGCTGTCGATTGTCGTTTGTCGCTGGGTGGTAGAAGAGAAGCTGTCTCGAAAAGGCACAAAACCAAGCTTGTGAAAATCACCGCCGAGGATGCCGGACTTTAGCCGACGCATGAACCGTCCACGCCAAGCCAAGCCATATCAGACTGGAAGGTGAGCACAAAACCCTGGCACGTATGCATTCATATACACGGCTATGATGGATGGAACTGCGTCTGTACAATCTTCGAATGTTCGTGTTCGCACACACTATAGCTACAGAAAGATCCACAAGTCTCGCCTCCAACACAGAGCATAATACAGTCCCTCTGCGCCTCGTAAGGCATGTTGATACAAGAACCACAAGAGAAGAGAAGGCACGCTCTCCAATGCTCCACCACGCGTCTAGCTCCTCGTCTGCTCGCGCGGCTTGCCCATGTTCTGCTCAATCAAATTCCTGATCTCGTCAATGCTCGACTGACTACCCTGTCCCTGCTCACCCTGCACCTCCCTGTTCCTCAACACTTCAGCATCGAATCCTTGCACTCGTGGTCCAGGCGTTAATCCTGTGCCAAAGTTCGCGTTTCCCCTCGTGCCGGGAGTAGGCGAGTCGAGTCTCTGCTCCATCCTGCCACTAAACGGCGACCGCTGCCCGATGGATTGGCTTGAGGGCGTCTCGATAGGCTGACCCGTCACGACGCCAACAGCCGCGGCGTCGCTGCGGTCGATCTCGAGCCTGATTCTGCCACTCTCGTCCACGTAGGCCTTCTTCGGGTGGACCCAAATCTTGTTGCCGCCCTCGATGTCGGGGTCCAGGTTCTGTGTCGTGTCTGCCATCTTCTGGCTTGCCCTATAGCTGCTGTTGAGTGTGTCGAAAGCCGTAAATCCGCCAACTCCCAACATGGCTTTCTCGGTCCTGGCTACGGCCGAGTTTCTGGTCTGCAGGACGCGCGCTTCGACGGGGAGTGGACCAGTTGAGGGCCGTAGAGGGGTGGTTCTCCATATAGGCGTTCGTGCGGAGGTAGGAGATACCCGCGCCTGGGTGGGTTGACGGAGGACCATGATCAGTGTTATCTGTTCTGAAGCCTTCCATCATCCGATCATGGGAGGTTTTCTCGTACCCTCTCAGTTCATCAGAGGGGAAGGCGGGGAGATCGAAGAAATCGCAGATGAGTCTGCTGAGCTCAGAACTCAAGTCCTGCTTCTCATCGCGCAGGCCTTTGAGCAGGAGACTCAAGTCAATCTGCGCCTCCTCAGCCATAGCCTCAGTGTCGTCGACGGGAAGCCCTTCATCCCGTCGGCGCCGTGCAATGTCGCTCATTCTCTTCGTGAATTCCTCCTCTACCACAAACTCAAGGAACGCCTCCCTGTACTTCGTCCTGACGAGCTTCAGGTACCTTTGAAATTCGTCCTCCGTCAGACCTGCCAGCCAGGGACCTTCAGTCTTCCACCTTGACTTCCCTCCGCTCATGGCGGCCCTCCTGCGCCTCATCGCAGCCTCCTTACTTATTCTGCCGCTCCGACTGAGTTCCTTCATCTCCTCTTCCAGCTGAGACAACCACAGAGGAAGTTCCTCCTGGCTCTCAACGCTGGCTAGCTTGTCCTCAAAGTCCCTCTCGACCCGACCAAGGTGACCCCTTTCAAACCGAAGCTCTTTCTCTGCGCGTCCCGGAGCATCCTGTTCCATCGATGACAACTCCAGCTTCGCCTTTACCCGCTCAATCTTCTTCTTCAGCTTGTCAATATCTTCCGCAGAGACCAGAGCCGTGCTGTCCACTTCCGCCTGGTAAGCACTGATTGTGCGAACTCCGTCGCCAGTGATACTACTTCGATGCTCGCGGATACTCATCGGGATGTTCATTTCCTGCCATTTTGCCAAGGACTGCGTATGATCCGCCGCACTTTCGAAATCCGTAATGTGTTCAAGCGTGTCGACGGCCTTGATGCGTAGATGCGGCGTAGAAGATCTGGTCGATCGCTGCGGTAGAGGTCGCTTGAGACCCCAATCGCCGCGATGGTGGGAGGACGGGGAGTGGCAATGGCCTGGCGTGTAGGATAAGGGAGTGTCGCAGTGTCGGAAGAGCGAAGGATGCCGCTGGAGGTGAGAGCTTCGAGACTCGGTTGCGGCAGGGGAGGTGGGAGGGAGAAGAGACGGGAGGAGCGCAGCAGTCTCCCTGTGGGAGAGCTGAGAGCCTTGGACATTGCTCAATTGCCCGGTCTGCCTCCGCTACCGGTAGTTGATGGTGGACGATGCGGCTCTGGGATAGCTGTTACCACGCTCTTGCCTGTCCTGCATGTACGGAAAGATTTGGTCTCTCCCAATTGGCCAAAGCGCAGCACTTCCGAAGTCGCACGTGACGCCGTGGTTGCCTGCCTTGAGGACAACTACGACAATGCAGCAGAGTCCAACAATCTCACATCTGGCCACCCTTTACTGCAGCTTACATGAGCAGAATCTAAGGGGTTTGTTCATGTTCAATTGAGCCGGAATGAGCAACCATGTGAATGTATAAGCAGAGTTGGCGCGCAACTCGAGCCAAACGCATCATGCTTCAACATCCCGCATACTGTACACACTCCTCCGCCTCAAGTGCCAACGACTTGGCTATCGCTCAACTGGCTCTCAAACAGCGTCTACTCCCAGCCAACCCAGCCTCTGCCAACAACTCTCCAGACTCTGACCTCTCCACTCTTAAGATCGCCCAACCTAAAACTCTCCATCCGAACCTTGCCCTTCTCCCTGCCTTGCTCCCAGGCCCTGACCTTCTTCTTCGTGCCATCCCAGTCCACCACCACAGCCACGTGACCATTGCCCATACCAACATCCATCTTGTACTTCTGGTGTAGACCTCCATGCTTGCCTTCCAACCTGGCGTTGCGCAACGTGACGATGTCGCCCGGTCTGATCTCATCAAATTGCTGCACGGATGCGTTGGCAAGATTGGCGTAGACAAGAGCACCGTACGCACGCGTGCCGACTGGGAGCAGGGCGTCCTTATGTGGACGAATAAGCTCCATGACGAACGAATGCGGTGTGCCGTCACCGACAACATGGTCTTTTTGCCTTGTGGCAGCGTCGTAGATTGGTCTTCCGAAACGCTGCCATGCATCCTCCAGCTGGTCCTGGCGCAACCGGGATGGTGGCGGCTCGTGGCGTTGCTCGAAATGAACATCAGCAGGGTTGTGACTATCAAAGCGGGCAGTGACGACCGTCTGGCTATAGTCGAGGAAGAGCGCATAGACGTCTCTCGCCACAATGGTCTTGCCGCCACGCTTCGATGTTGTGGAATCTTCCATCTCGTAGAGAACGTCATTGCGGTTCTGGAAGACCGGTGGTGGTGTATTGGCTTGTGTCCACCATTGCGTCCGCTCACCGAGGTCAATGTCCCGAGCGATGAAGCCGTTGTCCACAGGACGCGACATGTCCATGGACCGCCGGGTATTGGCTCTTGTTACATCAAGGGACTGCCTTGGTGGAGCACGCCCGGGTGCGGGTGTCGGCTGCAATGGCGGCAAAGGTGCAGGATGGTCTTCCGCGGGTGGTGGCGGTGGTGGCCGATCCATTGATCGCCGCGGCGGTGAAGACGAGTAGAGATCGTCCGAACTCTCCTCTTGTACAGGTTCGGGTTCCTGCACAATAGGTGGAGGGGCGGGAGCACGTGGTGGTGCTGGAGGGGGAGGAACTGCACGAGCTGGCTGCGTGTACCTGTATGGATCATACTCACCCGTGTCCTGAGGTGGAGGTACTTCCCTTGGTGGGGGTGGGGGTGCTGCTCTTGGTACGTCCACGGAACGCCTGCTGTCTGGTGCAGCTGTGGGAGGTGGAGGCGGAGGGACAGCGCGGTGAGCTGGTGGCTGCGGAGTTTGGAGTGGTGTGTGAATGGGAGTGTCATCCGCCGTAGTGCTGTCATCGAGGCTTGGCTCCCTTGCGTGCGCCTTGAGAGCGTCTTTGTGTTTTGCACCAGAGGCAATATCTGTATCGTAGTCTCCCTCATATTCGCTTTCGCCCTGACCCTGTGCTTCTACAGACGTCGCTGAGTATGAAGCCTCAGGAGGAGGTGGTGGCGGCGGCAAGGATACAGCTGGAGGTGGTGGTGGAGGTGGGCGAGCCGATGCAGGTGGTAGCCCAACAGATGGGCTGCTACCAGGTATTGGCGGGATGCGGCTAGCCCGTCTCTCAGAGCCAGGCGTCACGGGAGAAGTGGGAGACATAGGATCTGCCCCAAAATACGAAGCTCGCTTGGCTGACGGCGATGTTGGTGAGCGAGGGCTTTGAGGACCCTGAACCCTAGGAGAAGTTGCCTGGGCAGTTGGCACAGGCGGAGGGGCTGGTCTCATCGGCAATGTTCCTGAATCCGTCATGCTGCTCAGTTCGCCCGACATCCGCTTGGCTCGAATAGACATCTCATCGTCGGACTCTGATCCAGCGCTGGGTGACATTGGTGGTTGGGAGGGCGGTGGAGGCACGGGACGAGCTGCTTTTGTCAGTCTTTTTGTGTCTCGTACGACGTTGTGGGCGACTGCTTACATTCTGTAGGTGGCGGTTGTGGCACAGGGCGGCCTCCAGGTATGGGCGGAGGAACACCTCTTTCAGCAGGCGGTGGAGGCACTGCTCGATCTGTAAAGCTTGTTAGCACGCTCATGCCTGCGAAGGCGTAAAACGGTTGCTTGTTCTGATTTCCACCCTACTGAACACTCGGATGATTCGGACAAACTCTGCCTTCCGTCACCGTCAAGGCTAGACCCTCAGACAATGCTCATGCCAGGATTTGATCGCAGTAAGGTGCCCAGATTGCCCCGCTATAACCTCCGCGACTTCTTTGTAGAACGGAAACGATGATAGTTACCTTGTGGCGCCCCTCGCTCGACGGGTTGTGCTCTCGGCGCTGGCTCAGGCTTGACGTCCTCCACGTCTGGAACTGCTTCAGGACCTCTTTCAGAGGTGATCGTCCCTGCAGGCTCGCCTTCTTTTTCAACAGCCACTTGGGTATCCTCAGAGTCGGGGCTCCTAACATGTTGCATACCCGGAACAGGAACCATTGGGATACGCCGAGGTGGCGAGACCGGTGCTTCCACTGCTTCTTCTGCGGACTTACGCTCCTTCGTAGAACGCTTCTTCGGTGGCACGGCACCGGGCATTGGCATACCACCGGGGGTCCAAACATGCCTGCCATGCCCATTCCACCACTCATCTTAGCCATACGCTCTCTGAGTTCCATTTTGCGGCGAGTTTCGGCATCCATATCATCTTCTTCTTCATCATCATCATCCTCCTCCTCGTCACCTTCGGTAGTGCCCTCTTCCTCCCCGACGTCAGACTCCTGTTTTGGAGCAGCCGGTGCCCTTGCAACGTGCGCAGACGGCCTGTCTTCGAGATCTTCAACGCCCGAGGTGGCTTCGTTATCTTCAGTAGTCTCACCGGCAGCAGACTGATCGGCGTCGTTGGCGTCGCTGAAGATCTCGTGCTCGTGTGCAGTTGCTCCTGGAGATCGAGGTTCGGTAGATACTCTTGATGGACCCCGGAACTGATCGGTCGACGTTCTTTCGACTTGTTCTCCGCTGCGAACGCGGTCCAGCTCAGCGCCCTCTGATTGTTCGGTGGGAATCCTGTCTGCGGACTCGGTCCGCTTCTTTGGAGGCTTCTTGGGCTTCTCCTTGTGAGCGGCATCGGCCCTGCGAGCGGCCTGCTCCATTTGTTGCTTCTGCAGCATCGCGATTCGCTCCTTCAAGCTTTGTGGTTTCGGCGCATCTTCACCCTCCTCTGCTTCGGTGGTAGAAGTTGTGCCCGCAAGACCGGCTCTCTCCGCATCTGTCTGGTCTTGTGCCTGTTTCTCAAGTATCTCAGGGTCTTCCTCACGCCTGTACGTCTTTTGCACCGGTTCTGGTTTTGGCGGAGGCACATAGGCGTTCTTGCTTGGTGGAGGTGCCACGAAAGGCTTCTTAATGAACCCACCCGGAGGAGCGCCTGGCTTGAATGGAGCGATAGGCGGCGCTGCTGCTTTGTTGAATGCTGCAATGCGGTCTTTAAATGAACTGGGCTTCTCAGAAACAGGTGGAGGACTCTTAGCACTAGATGAAGCGGCCGCCGTGGGTGCTGCCGGAGTAGGCTTGGGAGCTGCGGGTTGGGGTTCTGGAGCTTTTGTCGCAGCTATTGGCGGCAGAGACCTGACATTCTCGTCTTGCGTAGGAGCCGGAGGCGCTGGCGCAGAGTCAGGCTCCTGAGCAGGTGGAGGTGGTGGTCTGGACAGGACCTCAGGCTCTTCGGGTGCTGGCTCGGGTAAGGGCTCCTCTGCTGGAGGTGCTACAGGCGACTGGATCTCGGACTTGGGCCTCGGAGCTCTGGCAGGGCGACTGGGCACCTCTGGCTCGTACCGCTCCACAAAGTTCTTAGGAAACAAGCCATCGTGCTTGGTGCCTGAAGCATCCGTATATTCCCCACGTACCAATCGGCATCCTCCTCTTCGGTCACAGTGATGATCTGGCCATTGGGAAAGCTGAGGTCGTCCTCGTGCGGGCTGGAATAATCGTAGACGGCTTTGACCTTGAACAGCGGTGCAGACATTGTTGTGGTGGGGGTGGGATGGATTGGTGTATGCTACCTGCTACCTGGTACGTTCTCTACTGAACCCTTGCTCTGCGCCAAGAGTCGGTCGGTTGCGTGGCTAGGGCAAGCTGGTGGGGAGAGATGGAGAGACGATGGTGAAATTAGCCGGAAGGAAGGACGGCGCAGCGATACACGGTAAGTAAACGAGACCGAAAGCAACTCTAGTATTATTTGACGGTAGTGGGGACGGTGTCAGTACAGGTATCAGCATCAGGCAATGGACGAGGTGGAGTTTAGATCGTTGCAGGCAAGCTCGACCTTCGTCATCCGCCGTTCCACTTCCTGCCCAGCCTGGCCAATCAGATCGGAGCTGCGTGGCTGCGTGGCTGTGCGTGGCTGTGCGTGGCTGTGCGTGGCTGCCGTTTGCGGTGGCCCTGCCTCACTTGACCCTGTCTTGACCGTGGCACAAAACACAGATTTACATGCAAACACCAAAAACTTCGCAGCTTCACCTGACGCCGCACACAGAACTTCTGATATTTGGCCCAAAGGATTGCATCGCATCGCATCGCATCGCATCTGTCTCGTCAGCGAGACGCCCTGGCTCGGCATGACCTCCAACAGCACAGCTGCCGACCAAGCGCCACCAAGGTCCATCCTGAAGAAAACCCATGATCCCATACAATCCATCCCGTCGCTTCCCGTCCCCAAGTCAGACCGAGAGAGACGTCGTCTTCAGACGGCCGTAGACCATGCGCGCCTCATCCAGCAGCAAAAGGAGACTATGATAAAGAATTTGGACGCCATCGAGGAGCTATCTGACTATCCAGCCTCCACCACTTGCACGCAGGTGGAGGCTGCACGCTTTGTAGAACTAGTTGCGCTACTCCAGCCGGGAGAGTACGATATGTTGATCGAAGAACGCAACATTAACGGCCGATGTGGTCATACGCTTTGTCCGAACCCGCACCGCAAAGTCGACAGGAGAACTTGGCTTCGCCCGAAAGGGAGCGAAAATTGGTGTAGCAATGACTGCGCGAAAAAGGCACTCTACGTCAAGGCACAGCTCAACGAAACCCCGGCGTGGGAGAGGGCGGGAGGCATCGCTCCCTCCATCGCACTTTACGAGAACCTTCGACCATCAGATGCAACCTCGTCCAAAAATCTAGATGTGAAATCCTCTGATGCCGTCGAACTTGCTGCTGAGCGTGGCGAGAAGGCGTCTTCGTTCAAGCCAGCCCGGATTTTGACCGCCAACGTCTTGGAGAAGAGTACGCCAAGGATTACCACTGCACCGGACTCAGCCGGCACAGGTCTGCATGATCTTATCGAGGGTTACCAGCCCAAGCAGAAGGCAGGCAAGAAGACGTTCTTTGTTGAAGATGACGATCGGATTGAAGCCGCCGAGGGGTCCATGTACTAGCACAAAGGTGTTTCATGCCTGCCTGATCACGCATGGTTTTATCACTATCACCTCTGTAAGTTGTTCCTTACACCATCCGCACCTTGTTGTGCACATCCAAGAGACATCCCTCAAAATACCCCTCCAAGGCGTCAACGTCCTCAAGACCTCCTATAAAACCGGTGTATCCATCCGGCCTGAGGGCTACCACGCATCCTCTTTCCTTATCAACTCCATAGCCTTCATACGCATTACCGTCGCCACAATGATAGCTGACATCGTCCACAAAGACCTGGTCCTCGTTAGCCGGATTCTATACTCTGGCATACTTCACTCACCTTGTTGTAATCCCATCCCATGTCGTTGGCACGCATCGGGTGCAACAGTTCTGGCAAGTCGTCCAGTAGCTCAGTCTGTTTCCGTGGACTGGAATGGATTGTCAAGATCTCGATCGCAGAGTCGATCGCCTGATCCTTAGGCGTATGCTTCTTCAACCACGAGCCCTCCTTCTCCGCCTCTGCACACCATTCCCGAACACGCTTCTGCTGTTCTGCATTCTTCACATTACCAGCAAACAGAACAACTCTGTACCGACCATCGCTCTTCAGCCATTGCTGGAACTGCCACGGACGGGCACCACTCTGGTTGAGGACCTGGAAGGTCGGAAAGCGCATGCCTAGGGGCAGTTCTTCGCAAGCGTCTGCTTGCTTACAACGTTCTTCGATTCTCCTCTCACGTCTGTGCCGTCACCCTGGTCGGCAGCGTCACCCTCTTTAGCAACCAACATGCTGCGACCATAATCGACGCTCAACCCGGATGCAAACATTGCACCTTTGAGGAAGACGCGCTTGAACTCGTCCATTGATACTCCGGCTTCATCAGCTGCGTCCTTGGCTGGCCGACCACTAAAGAGTCTGCTGAACTTGTGGTCAAATTCGATGAGGTCCTGTGCGATGCGTCTCCGCTCCGACTGATACGTCTTCAAAATGGACCGCGGCGCTTTGTGCTGCACACAGTGCGCAATCTTCCATCCGAGGTTGTAGGAATCCTGCATACTGACGTTCATGCCTTGACCTGCCTTTGGTGAATGCGTGTGCACGGCATCACCGGCGAGGAAAATGCGTTCATGCGACGAAAAGCTCGTTCCTACGCGCTGTCCGATCTGATAGGCGGTCCACCAGTGGCAGTGCTTGTACTCAAGCTTGTACGGCGCCAATGTCCGTTGTGCGGCGCGCAAGATGGTTTCAGGCGTGATCTGCGACCTGTCGGCCCGCCCGGACGCGTCTGGTTTGACTTCGTTAAGCTGGACGTAAAACCGGACGAGCGAGTTTTCACGTGGTATGACCATGAGCGAGCCAGAAGATTCGGAGTGCACCGAGCAGCGGTTACGAATATCCGCTGCGGCGAATAGAATGTCAGCATCCCACTTCAGCACGATGGACAAGCATGCGAACTTACGGAAGTCCGTTATGGGCACAACATCCAACACGCCCCATATATAATCCGTTGGTTCACCCTCCAGTTTGAACCCTAGCTGGTTTCGGACCCAGCTATGCGCACCGTCGCACCCGACGACGTATTTGCATTTCACCACCTCCTCCCTCCCCTCCTTTCCACTTGTCTTCCGCACCAAATCTTGCGTGTCGTCCGGGGCCAGATTACTCCTAAACAGACCGTCGCTGACGCCATTCCCCTTCTTCGACTGCTCCGGCGTAGCCTCCTCTTCTGTCAGATGCCGCAGTTTCAGCGTTACAGGATAAGCGTCTGTGTCTTCGGCCAGGCCTTCGTCAAGAGAGATTGATAGGGGCAGCACGCCGCGCTCGACAGTTATGGGATGGGCTCGCGACGAGTATTTGTTGATGTTGTCAAGGAAGAAGCGTTCAATTCGCCCTTGGTGCAAGACGCTCTCATGGAACCGTGAGATGCCAATTGGTGTGTCTGGAAAGCGATCGTCGCGGCGCAACACGCCGTCGGGACCTGGATGCTTTTCTTCGTAGTCAGCCCACGTACTTCCACTTTGTCTCCCTCGCCACGCAACAATTGTCTTCTTGTCTATGACACCACCCCCTACCAAAGCGAGCCAACCCGAGCAAGAGAAAGAAGGGCCACAAATAGCTATTCAGCCAGTGTATCCATACCCACATAGAGAGCTCCTCCATCTTGTACGCCTCCTTCGCAACCCGGTCCGCGAACCCAAAACTCTCGAAGATCTCTTGCGTCCGAGATTGCAGTCCGTCGGCTTGTCCATTGAAGACCTTGGTCCCTCTCTTATCAATGATGCGAGCATTGACCCCGCAATGGGCCATCCACGTCGCAAGCATGAAGCCTGCCGGGCCAGCGCCGACTATAAGAACATCGGTCTTTGACTCTGCTGCTGTCGAGGCTTCAGAGGGCATGGTTAGGGAGGGCATGGCTACGGAGGGCTTCTTAGGTGACAGCTGTGAATGAAATAATGGATCGAGAAAGGAGACGGGAAGAGAATGGATGAGCACAGAGCAATCTTCAAGGGTATCAGAGCTACTTATGTATACAAGTATGTCTGCGGGCTCGACCTCGTCTTTCCCGGTTACAGCTTTCGGGATTGGAGATTGGCGGGGCATTGCTGTGGGGGCAGAGATCTTGGCGGTGTCTCCCCGCCTCGATTTCCAATTCTTGCAAATCGGGGCCTTTGCCGGCAATCGATCCGACGGGAAGACGGGATTCACGGAAGATCTGCTGCTCACGTGCATCGCAAGTCCTGCCTGCGCCCTCCTCGAAAATGGGAAACCCGTATCCGCTTGGGGCGAAGAAATGCTGCAATGGCAGTAGATTGATCCGACCCTATTTCCAGTTGTATTCGCTGCACCCGTGGGCAACTTGATGAGTACAACGGCCCAATTGCGTGCACAGAGAGGAGAGAGGCTTGCAATGCGTTTGTTCAGCCAGACTGTTTTGCATGCCGGCTGTTCACAGGGTCGGATGGGTCAGAACATCAGTAGCATAAATTACGAAAATGGGTATCATATCCTCTAAGTTTTCTGCTCATGCGTGTCCGGCACTCCAGCCCTCTCATTGATCTCCGCACCCTCTGACTCGGCCTTGTCGTCCGAACTCCCCTCCTTCTCCCTTCTCTTACGCTCAACCCTGACCCTCCTTTCCTCCCTCCACTTCGGGCCCCAGCGACACAGTACCCACAAGATAGGGCTCGTGGAGGCGACCACAGCCGCCACCAAGGTGAAGCACCAGCCTCGGCCCATTGCATCAATCATGATGATGATAATCGCCGTACCGCCCGCACCGACCAGACACCGGACGAGGTTGTTCGCCGCCGTCGCCGTTGCGGGACTTGAGGGGTACAAATCGACCAGCATGACACTGAGGGCGTTGAAGCTTCCATTCAGTGTGAAGCCCATGATGAACTGCAGCACCAACGGCGCAGCCAGTGGCGCATTGACGTCCATGACCCAGCCATAGCACAGCAGCGTCGCCGTGCCCACCACCACGAGCGGCCAGGCGATGTCGATCCTGCTCCTCTCGAGCGGAAACCCGCGCAAGTCCTGCGCGCGCTTGCGGTCAACGGGCAACCCAGCCTTCTTGGCCAGCCGTCGGAAGTTCCAATCCAGGAGCCAGCCGTTGGTGAGTGGAGCGAGGAAGCAGCCGACGCCGAAGGGGATGAAGCAGAGTCCGATCTGCAGGTCGTTGAAACCGTAGGTCTGCTGGAACATATAGGGCAAAGAGGTGGTGACGTCGTAGAAGGCGGTATAGACGAGGCTGTTGTAGAAGAGGAGAAGCCCCACGTCCTTTTCGAAAATCACCTGGAGGGTGTGCAACGGGTTGGGAAAGCGGATCTTGCGGTGTGATGCCAATTGGGCTTGGGCGCGACGGTTGCTCTCGCGGGAGATGGTACGGGTAAGTGTGTCTGGTCGTTTGGCGGCGCGCCGGGTGGAGAGATAGTTGAGTAAGGACATGTTCCAGCCTTGAGGTGGGATGGATCCGTTGCCTACGACATTACGGCCCGTCTCCGGGAATGTGATGAGGAAGGGGATCAAATATACGACGGCCATGATGACGAGAAACCAGAAGATGGCCCTCCAGCCTAGAAATTGAGCCAGGATACCTCCAAGAACCGGCCCCAACGCAGGCCTGACAATACCCGTTAGCGGATTGCAGGCTCTCCGAGCGACACGTTGCTACTATACCCGATCATTGGACCAGCCGTAGCCCAACCCATCCATGTGCCTCGCTCTGCACTCGTGGCTATATCGGCCACCACTCCATTTCCCAAGGCGATAGTCCCGCTGCTGCCGCTGCTCTGCAGGCACCGGAGCACGAACAAGGCTGCGTAGCTGTCACAGAGCGCTATCCCAATGCAGGCTCCAATGTAGATTATGAATCCAATGGCATATGCCGGGCGTCTTCCCGCCATATCCGCAAGGTCGCCGAAAAAGGTAGGAGCCAGACCCTGGAAGATCATGTACGAGGTCAATGTCAGGTTGATCAGAGTAGACGAGACATTGAAGTCGCGGGAGAGGGTGTTGAGGGCGGGAAAGTAGATGTTGGCGGACAGAGGGGAGAAGAAGCCACCCCACGCTACCATGAAGACTATGAAGCGGCGCTGTCGTATGCTGAAGGTGGTGAATGGAGGGCTGTTCGTCTGCGTGGTTGTGATAGTGGTGGCCTCGAGCTCGCGTGCTCCTCCTTCTTCGTCTGCGTTTGTATTCGACTCGCTGGTCCCAGAACAGGTCGGAGCGGTGTCATTGCCGTCGCCGTACTCGTCTTCCTCTTCCTCCTTGTCCTTCTTGTCCGTGGACCGGATGGATGTTCCATGCGGCTCTTCGAGCACTCCGCTCGGCCCAGGGCCCGCAGCTCTCTTGGGAGACGGAACTGCTCTTTCATCGTTCAGGGTTCCTACTGCCATGTGATTGTGAGAAGAGCCAGCGAGTGTTGGGCATGGGCAGAGGGTTGTTTCTTACAGGCTCCGTCGTCCCCATAGTGTTTGATGTCTTTGATGATAGCATAACAGTTTCGTGAGGTGCCGTTATTGCCGGTAGGCTACACCACCTTCCAGATCGATGCTTCCAGTTCGGCTTCTCGCTCGCTCGTTCGGCTCGCTTCCCCACAAAGCCGCGGAACAGCTTGGCCTTGACCTTGACCTTGACCTTGACCTTGACGTAGCAAAATCGGGGACAAACGCCGACAGGACTCTGTGGATAAACCAAGGCCGAACAGAAACAAACATATACAGTACACCCACACCAATCACTGTTGCACTCGCCGGCATAGGAGCCATGGCGGATGTTACTCCTGCGTTCAACACTGCCCTGAAGGCTCACAATGTCCCACCAGTCACACAGCATACCTACTCCAAAGACCAGCTAGACGAATTCTTGAAGGAGGCATACAGCATTGTGAGCCCCTCTTCCACCTGCCACTACTTGCGCCATACCCTTACACACTGCATCAGAATGCCCGCATAGTGGACTTGTATAAATACCTCCGTGCCATCCGACCTTCATATCTCTCAACAGCACCACCACCCCGCAACCGTCGCCAATCCAACACTCAGAAGCAGGGCTCGCAGGAGGCCGCGCATCGGCATCTTACGGATAACGAACGCGCTGCGATTGATGCGGAAGCAAAGACTGTACTACGGCAGTTACACTCTGCCGTCTCACGACTGGCTCAGACAGAGCAGATACGGAAAGAGACAGCATCGCATATCGCGTTACGCAAGCGAGCAAAGACTGGGTTAAGCGCTCTAGGACGATGGGCAGCAGGTGGAGCAGTCACGGCGAAGAGCGTCGAAGAGGAGGCGAACGAGGCTAAGGAGCAAGCCGTCAGCCTGCACCGTGAGAGCGTGATTTGGTACTTGCAACGGCAGTTGGAGCGGGCAGGAAATTTGCAGAGCGGTATGATGGAAGTCAGGATCTCTCGTGAGATTGAGAAGAGCAAAAGCGTGCTGTACAAGAGTAGGGTGGGGAACGTGCCGTATGAGAAGGAACCTGCCGAGCTTTCGATGCCAGATGGAGTGAGCGGGCATGGCGGCAGGGGAGAGGAGAGGGGTCAGAGCAGGAGCTTAGTCAGGAGCAGATGCAGCTGTTTGCACAGGAGAATCAGGAAATGCTGAAGCATTACGAGGACACGCTGGACCAAGTCAGGTACGTGATGGCGTTGGCGTGTGCTTCATGGAGTATGATGCTAACGCAAGCTCGACACGACAGGACTACAGAGAAGTCATTACTGGAGATCTCTGAGCTGCAAACAACACTGGCAGCGAACCTGGCGTTGCAGTCGGAGAATATTGGACAGCTGGTCCAAGACTCGTATCTGACCACGGAGAACGTAGACAAGGGAAACAAGCAGTTGAGGAAGGCTAGCGAGAGAACAAGTACCGCCAGGCTGCTGTTCTACTCTACATGCGGGTTCTGCACCTTCTTGGTGGTTTGGGACCTAATATTCTAGGGCAGGGTGGGGCAGGGCAGGGCAGGGCAGAGCAGAGCAGAGCAGAGCAGAGCAGAGCAGAGCAGAGCAGAGCAGAGCAGAGCAGAGCAGAGCAGAGCAGAGCAGAGCAGAGCAGAGCAGAGCAGAGCAGAGCACTCGTAGCATGCATGATAAAAGGCCGCGGCCAGATGGACAACTACCGCATTTCCATTCGATCTTCGTCCCGCGGTCGATCTCGGAAACGTGCCCTTGACCAGACTTGGCTCGACTCCAGGGACGAGTGCTAAAAGTAAAGACGGACTAGGGACTTGCCTCGGCTTGAAGAGGAAATGTCACGCGTCTTTGGCCGGGGGCGGGCAATGGGTGGTCCTGGCCCTGGTCATGGTCACTGCTAGCATGTGAACACGATATAACCACCTGGACCTGCTCTCGTGACGGTCGCGTCTCACATTGTCTTCTTCATCTCCTCATCCATCTGAATCGGTTAGACTCGCTGTAGCAGGACAAACGGAAACAATCACCGTGACATCCTTTGGTCCACCCGGCTCGGCCAACCCACTCCAATCCGATTCAACAAGCGAAGCAGTCGCCGACGCTCGGCCTTTCTCTCCTCCGGAGGCGCGCGAGTCACAACATCACCACACCGCCCTGCCTTACTTTATTTACCTTACCCCAGACTCCATCCATCCCCTTCTTGCGGAATGTCTTCTTCAACCAACTCTTCCTCACCTCAGTCTCGTCTCAACCAAGTCACCGCACACATGGGCGGCGTTCAGAGGAGTGCCTTCGCGGCAGACGTCGTGCCTCAGGCACCGGAAGATCCCCTCTTCGGCTTGATGGCCGCATACCGCCGTGATGAGGACCCCAACAAGGTCGATCTCGGTATCGGTGCTTACAGAGACGACAACGCAAAGCCATGGGTTTTGCCCGTCGTCAAGAAGGTATGCTAGACATGAGCTACTTCCAAAGATCCCTTGTTCGTACCACGGTCCTGCTGACCCAGTTCAAAGGCCGACGAGCTGCTCCGCGCCGACCCAAACCTGAACCACGAATACCTCCCCATCGCCGGTCTCGCCGATTTCACCTCCGCCTCGCAACGTCTCATCTTCGGTGCCGACTCTCCTGCCATCAAGGAGAACCGCGCCATCTCCCTCCAAACCATCTCCGGCACCGGCGCTGTGCACCTGGGCGCCCTCTTCCTGTCCCGCTTCTACAAACCCTCCAACGCCGACGCCAAGGCCGTCTACGTCTCGAACCCAACATGGGCGAACCACAACCAGATCTTCTCCAACGTACATCTGCCCATGAAGACCTACCCATACTTCTCTGCAAAGACCAAGGCTCTAGACTTTGAGGGCATGATGTCCGCAATTGAGTCCGCTCCAGAGGGCAGCGTAGTCCTCTTCCACGCCTGCGCGCACAACCCAACTGGCGTAGACGCAACGCAAGAGCAATGGAAAAAGACCGCCGAAGTCATGAAGCGACGCTCACACTTCCCCTTCTTCGACTGCGCATACCAGGGCTTCGCATCAGGCGATCTGAATAAGGACGCCTGGGCGGTCCGCTACTTCGTCGAGCAGGGTTTTGAGCTCCTCGTTGCACAGTCCTACGCCAAGAACTTTGGCCTTTACGGCGAGCGCGCCGGCTGCTTCCACTTCGTCACGGGCCCTGGACCGAACGCAAAGGACACGGCGACGCGCGTGGGCAGCCAGTTGGCCATCCTTCAGCGCTCCGAGATCAGCAACCCGCCCGCGTACGGCGCACGCATCGCCTCGCTCGTGCTCAACGACGACAACCTGTTTGCGGAATGGGAAGCGAATCTGCGCGAGATGAGCGGGCGCATCATCAGCATGCGGCAGGCGCTCAAGTCCAAGCTGGACGAGATGCAGACGCCTGGCAACTGGGACCACATTGTGAACCAGATCGGCATGTTCAGCTTCACCGGTCTGAACGAGAAGCAGGTCCTGAAGCTCAGGGACGACGCGCATATTTACATGACCAAGAACGGCCGCATCAGTATGGCCGGGCTGAACACGAGGAACGTAGATTACTTTGCCAAGGCCGTGGACAAGGTCGTTAGGGAGACCACGGCATAAGGTAAAACAGTCGTGTTTGCATAGACGGTGTCCGATGGGGAAGAGCTGGCAACGGATGGGTTAGGATGGGATGGACTAGAGACGGACACGGGACCTCAATGGATATGACGATTGGGACGAAAGAGATCCGTGATGCTTGCAGGAGAGGCGGGAGGGAAGACATGTAAGGCATGCATTTTCCTGGCGTTCCCAAGCTGTTGTACGAGCAGGCAGTTCAGTTCAGGTCATGTGGAAAAAGTTTCAGCGCCTCTCCATTGGAGCGGATCCATCTGCATCCTGTGTCCTCAAAGAGACTTATCTGAGGATGCAGAAAAAGGCGTCGCTCGTGCGGCTGCTGTTTCCCCCACTCTCTCTCTCTTTCGTAGAGGAGATCGATTGTGAAGCAAGGACTCGAGATGCCCCTCGCTCCGGACAGTGCCATCCATTACGGGCAAAAATGCAGCTTGCCCGGATCGAACGGGCGACCTTCAGATATCGGAACTGAAGTTTGATCTTCTTCAGTCTGACGCTGCTTGATTGTTAGAATTTGATTCATCGAGAGTTGTTGGAATAGATGCTTACCTCTCCCAACTGAGCTAAAGCTGCCATGCTCCGCTCTCTCGCAACTCGTGAGTCGAGCCGTCGTCTGAGCGTCGTCGTTGGTGAGAAAATTCAAGTACCCTCAACCTGCACGTCTGAGAGTTCCTGGATCTGGTCGCGTGCTCCCGCAGATATATACAGGCGTAATCTTGTCGATCTTAAGGGCATAACACGGGAGTGTAGCAGGTATAGCAGAGCGAGCATCGTGATTCACGTTTAAGAAGTTGATTAGAGGCAGTAATAAGACGAACAACTATCTAAGCAACGCTCCCAAGACAAACGGCACAATGTCTACAAGCCAAAGATAACAATGGGAGACCCGCGCACGAGAACAAAGGACGCAAACAGTCCTCTTCTTGTCGCTCCAATGGCCTGTACTCTGTGCCTTCTCTCCTCTCCTACCACCCGTTCGCTGTCTTCGTACAACAGAAAAAAGGACATCTACACTGCTTTATATCCACCCGTCTCCCTCTCTCGTTCGTTCTGTCTTCTCTGTACTTCGCGGTTGGTATCCCCTCCCTCCGGTGATGATGTCTCAAAAGCAGATTGCCCGAGACGGGTATTTGCTGGTATGTGAAACGAGTGAATACAGGTCGGTAAAAGTGTGTCCACATATAGGCGTATCAGCGCCTGAGCCTGCGGTGGGAGCATGTGGGTTCGGTTTATGCATACACGCATAGAATGAAGGCCTGAATGGTGTGCAGGTAAACACTTTGTCTCGGGTCGGATTAATAATGAGTTGGTGGGTTTGCGCTGTCGCTTCGACCATGTCGATGCGCAGCCTAGAGGCGTGCTAGACATCTGCCCATGGTCTTACGAAAGCCCTACAAAGCGTAAGGGTTCAGGGAGCGGATGGTCAGGCATCTGAAACATTATGTCAGCGATACTCTCGAGATAAGCAAGGAGAAGAGAAACATACGGTGGGCTCTTCGTCATATCCGTCTTAAGGATAACCGGTATCCGCATCATCTCCGTGACATCCTGGATATAGTCGCCGTTCTGCTCGCGCAGCTTGAAAAGCTTGAGGTACCTGTCCTTGGTCGAGGCCTTGGAATCGGCAGTCGACCTAGACAAAATGCGAGAGTCGGATTTGGTGCGCTGTGGTCCTTGGGCAGCGCCGTTGCGTGTTGGCGACGGCGGCGAGCTCTGCGTGGTGCGGTCATTCAGGCTGACGCCAGCGGTTGATTCGGTGATTCCGGAGGTGGCATCCTCGTCGTCGTCGAAAAGCGCGTCGACATCGTCGGTCGACATGGTACCGGTCTCCATGTGTCTACGACGAGCCTCCTCGTCCGCCTTGGCACGGGCCGCAGCGGAGTCACGAGCCGAAGCAGAAGCGTTAGTGGCGCCGCGACCGGAGCCAGCCTTTGGACGCTCGTCCTCTGGAACGAAAGCAGAGGATGGAACACCCTTCTCCCAGTAAAGTTCAAGCAGGCGCTTGTTCTTGTCGAATTCGGCCTTCTTCAGAGGTAGTTGGTCACAGTGGACACGCTTCTCAAAGCCGTACTCTGGAATTAACACGTCGAAAGCAGACTCGTAGACACAAAGGACGATACCTTCGCTGATAAGGTCACCACCGAGCTCCTGGCTCTTGCGGTCCATCATGCGGCAGGATTCAATATGCACGCTCTGCTCTTGAGCAGCGTATGCAGAATCTTTCTTGGTATTGCAACTCTCTGCAGTCTTGGCCAAAGTCTCAAGGTCCTCGGCGAACTCGACGGAACCGTTGGTGAGCACGTGCTCGAGCTGACGGTGGACGATGATGTCGGCGTAACGGCGCGACGGGTTGGTGAAGTGGGTGTACAAAGGGAGGTTGAGAGAGTAGTGGGAGTGAGCTTCCTCGGCAACCTTGGACGGAATGAAGTACTTGGCGCGCTTCATGGCCTTGATGACGAGAGTCTCCATACCCTTGCGGATATCAGGGTCCTGGATCTTGAACAGGCTGTGCTGCAAGGCGCTGCTGCTGGAGATGTCGATGTCGTAACCAATGTTGGACATCCGCTCGGCGAATGCCTGAAGACGGCGATGGTTAGGTGTGTCCTGCCTGCGAAGCAGAGCCTTCTCTGGCAAACCAGCGAATATCTTCTGAGCCACAAATGCGTTGGTCTTGTTGCTGAGCTCTTCAATCAACTCGTGGGCCGGAGAGGAGTCGAAGATGTTGCCCTCAACGGGCACGTTTTCATCGTCAAGCTGGTACAGCAGGCGAAGTGGCGGGATATCGCCAGGACGATCGTCGAATCTCGAAGCGCGGAGCTTCTGAGTGATGGAATGAAGCATCTTGATCTGTTTGACCCGCTCATCCCCTAGCGAGCCGTTGTCGGAACCGTTGATAACAGCATCGACCTCGTCGTAAGAGAGCTTGCCAGAGCTCTTGATGACAGACTTACCAATCCATGTATCTTCGTCGAGAACACGACCGGTGTCGGGATTGATCTTGAAAACGACAGACACAGCGTAGCGCTCCTCGCCGGGAAGCAAAGAGCAAATCTCAGCGGAGATCCGGGAAGGCAACATGTTCACGCTGCGATTCATGAGATAGACACCGGTACCACGCTTCTTCGCTTCGCGATCGACAAGAGAGCTAGCCTTGACGAAGTGAGCGACATCCGCAACGTGAACACCAATCTCTACGTGACCGTCACTGAGGGTCTTGAAGTGGATGGCATCGTCAAGCTCCTTGCTGCCGTTGGGGTCAATGGTGAAAGTCTGCTCCTCACGGAAGTCGCGGCGGTTTTCCAAAGCAGCCTCTCCATCATTTGCAACAGACCAGTCTTCGTAGCCAACGTTCTTAACCACGGCGTCAGAGAATTCATCAGGACCAAAGTTGTTGTCACGCAGCAACGCGTCGGTTTCCACCTTAAGGTCACCGGCTTCTCCGAGCTGCTCGACAAGGGTTCCGAAGGGATGAAGGGATGTGATTGGCCATCTCTTAATGCAAGCCACGAAGATCTTGTTGGCATAGTCCTGGTGCTTGTCAACAAAGTCTTTGGGTGCTTGTTCAGTCGGAATGGCAATCAAAGGCACGCGCTTGTCGGTTGGTTTGAACCACACGATCTTCGGCCTGTCCTGCTGGCGATCGTTCTGACGTTGGTTGTTGCCGCCGTCACGACCCTGGCGCTCGGCTTCTTGGCGCTCCTTGGTAGCTTGACTGCTTGGGCGAAGCAGACCAAGAGTGCCGGAGAACATTTGTCCGGCCACACGCTCAATGACCGCGACGATGTGTCCGGCATACAAGGGCTTCTGTTCGTCGTTGATCTCGTCTTCCTCCATGAGGAGCAAGCTTTGACCCTCAACCTCGACATCGTCATTCTTCTTCTGCGTAGGACGCTGCTTCAGGCTTCCACGTCTGCGAATGCCACCTTCAGCAGAGGAGGATTCGGGTTGGGTCGTGGCATCGTTGACAGCGGTGACACTGCCACGAGGGTCGTTGTCCTTGCGCTTCTTCTTTTCTTCCTTTTCCCGCTTTTGGCCCCAGACTTCATCAACATCGAGAAGCTCAACTGCGACAAGATCGCCCTCGAGGGCACGGTTCCGGTCTTTGCTTCCACAGATGAAGATGTCAGCATCGAGGTCGGTGGTGGTGACGTAGGCGTCGCTTCTATTCTTCTTGTTAACGCGCAAGTAACCTGCAACCAGCTGGCCATCTCCGAGCAAAGCAGGCAGAGTAGCTTGTGGCAAGTACGGAGTGAAAAGTGTCTTGCGTTGCTGCTGCTGCTGTTGCATGGACATCTGGGGCTGTTGGCCGCCAGGCAGACCTGGAATCGGTGGCTGCAGACCTGCGGCTTGCCAGGCCTGCATTTGAGCAAGCTGCAAGGCATTCAATCCTTGGCCACCAAGCATGTTTGGCTGAACAAGAACCTGGCCCTGTGGAAGCTGCATCAGCTGTGGTTGCTGAGGGAATTGGAAACCGGCAAGCGAGCTGACAGACGCCGAGCTGATACTGCCTCGCTGGCGATGTCCTGGCTGGAATGGCTGTGCACCGGCATGCTGGTTCATCTGGAAATTGCCCATGTTGCTGGACTGCTGCTCCTGGATAGCGGGTTGCTGCTGACGCCAATTGCCCTCGAAGTTACGAGACTGAGTTCTGCCATGACCTTGGCTGCCACGACGCTGAATGTCAGCACCTGAGTCGTTTCCACCCATTGGAGCAGGGAACTGGAAGCCAACTGGACCGCCGCGCTGGTTCCTAGCGTTGCCGACAGCCATGCTTTGGCTTCTGCCATGGCCACGGTTCATGTTGCCACCGCGCATTCCGCTGAAGTTGTTCTGAGGCTGGCTCGTAGGCTGCGCCTGGGGCTGAGAAGGAGTGGTAGCCTCTGCGTTACCTGGGCTGACTGAACGATTGGTTGGACCCGGAGAAACGCCTCCTGCACCCGGAATAGGGAACTGGAAACCAGATCCCTTCCGCTTCTGCTCAGCGATCTCTGCAGCCTTCTTCGCCTCGGGAAGAGCAAGCGAGTGTCTTCGAGTGTGTCCGCCACCAACTGGTCCTCCGCCTCCACCTCTTCCACGGCTTGGTGGCTGATTTTCCGGCTTGGAGCCTGGGAAGCTGAAGTCTCCGAAAGCCGACCCAGAAGCACCCGAAGATGGTGCGGGCGGTGGGCCCATGGAACCCATGTTGGGCATAGCGGACTGGTTGCGGCGATGGCCTTGTGGCGGACCCATACTGCCAGCCATAGGAACATTCAGGTGCTGCTGCTGGGGGAATTGGTATTGTTGGTTCTGCGGTGACAAAGCTTGCATCTGCTGTGGAAAGCCTTGGTTAGGCAGCTGCTGTTGCGGCTGGATCATGCCGAGGTTGACATATTGTTGATGTGTCGCAGCAATTTGCTGCTGCTGTTGCTGCAAGATTTCAATCTGCTGAGCAAGCGCAAGTTGCTCCACTGCATCAAGTCAGCCGAGTGTAACCAGTCGGATCTTGGTATGTAGCCACTTACTCATCAAGGGCGTGAGTTCTGAAGGGCTGCGCCTGTGGGCGACGTGAAAACGCCGGCCACCCTGGCCTTGTGCTCCTGCTTGGTTCTGCTGATCCATGTGTGATGTCTCACTGAGGATGAACGGCGGGAAAGCCGATATCTATACAATGACGGAGGTGGGGGTTGCGGTCAATGAGGCGACGAGAGGCAACTAAGACCTCGAGGACAATCAGCTCGGTTGTGCGTTCGAAGGGAGCAGTGATGGCTTACCTGCAGAAGAGCCTGCGGCGAACTGGAATTGAGACTGTTCGGGTTGCGGTGCGTTATGTGCGCTGCTGTGTTTTTTTAGAGAGTCTAGACCTGCTTGAGACGGAAGCTGGAGGAAACGGTATGCAGGTGTCGTGGAGAAGCCTGATTCAATGAAGATCAAGTTCGAATGCAGTGGCAGATAATCGCTACTAGTGGACGGGGATCCAGAAGTGATTGCGTGTAGTTGTAGTTGTGGTTGTGGTTGTGATGGTGTCGATGACTTGTAAAGATCGGGGTCTGGCGGGTCAAAGCCAGGACAAGGAGTGCGTGAGCGCGGTTTCCTGGACGAGACTACTAAGCCTCAAGTTAGACCAATTTGGCAGTCAGAGAGCGATGTGAAGGAAGGAGAGATAGATAGGGAGACGTGTACGGAAAGTACAGGTAAGGTATGATGACGGGCGAAAAAGGCAGGTGGTGGAGCAGTTCCAAGGAGGACATGCCTTTGCTTGGCGCGATGATGTGGGCGCGGCTGCTCCCAGGCCTGCCGTAAACGCTCAGCGTTTCTCGCTTCTGTCATCCTAGGCATCGACGAGATCTATGGGCGCAGTGTTGTATCAATAAATACCATCATATGTATGCATGCGTTATCACAGCTCGTTCGAGCTGTTGCACGTGGCTAGAACATATATACATGTATATCAAACCCTACGCCGCATCGTGTGCTTCTCCAATCGACGGCCACGCTTCGTCGAGCCTCCTTCTCCTGTTCTCACAAGCTCATCCCGCCCGACTCAGCCGTTTGAACACATCATCGATAACGCGCTCACTAGCCATCCCCATTCCCATTCCCACACGGCATGTCACAAACTGCTTTCCACTTTGGAAGGACCGCCGTTACTTTCGCGGCGCCGTTTTTGGAAATCTATACAGTGGTGAGCACGACCTGAACAGCTCGAACACGAGGCACGGGCAACAGCAGTTCTTTCCATGGGCTCGCTCCAGTGCTTGTACCCTTGCATTTTCGCAACGCTCTCAGCCAGACGACCGGGTCTGTGCGACGCCAATTGCGGCTCTCTGTTCGACTCATGCGCTCGGGTGGCGGATGAAGTAGATCTCCATCCTCATGTATCAGCGATACTCGACGACTCGGCAGAGAAGCAAAAGCTATGACAGAGCAGAAACGAAGTGGAAACAAAGTTACAAGGAATACAGTGAAGGAATATCGCTCCACCGATGGCTTCAAGGCAGGGCAAGGCAAGGCAAGGCAAGCCGAGACGAAGTCGGTTAAGCCTCGGCTACTTCTGCACCACCTCCACCGAGCATAGATTGAGTTCTTCCTGCAGTCAAATTTGAGTATGCATTCTGAGGAGGGGAAACCTTTCCCCAAAAAGGCGAGCACGGTAAGCGAGTGAAGGGGACACATCCATGTCGGTGCTACCTTTCGAAAGGTGTATAGATGGGAAGAATACGGATGAATTGGAAACGAAATCCCACAGACAATCGCGACAACACTTAGAGAGAGCAAAATACAGCAAATGTCGAAATAGACGTGGAGAGTCTCCCTTGACAACCCCAGCCGGTGCAACAACGTCCCATTGTAGCTATAAGCTCGAACAAGTCCTTCGGAAGCGATCCGCTCGTCCTTCTTAAGCCTGTCCAAGGAAATGTCCTACCCCTCTATATAACCGATCTGTCGGTTTCTCTGGAACCTGCAGGCAGTCGTGGCAGTCGCCAGGCGAGACGATAGCCGAGAGAAGGTGATCCATGACCTGTTCTACTTTCGTGTCTGTTCCTGTCGTTGTGTTGGTGCTATATAGCCTCCCCTCAACCAACGCAGTGTCATGAATGCCTTGCGAAGCTTTCTGTAATGGTTTGTGATTGTTGTTGGAAGAACTTGACCAGTCCTTCTCACCGGGGTCGATACCCTCGATTCAATAGTCGCGGCATTGCGCTCGGGTGGCAGGCCTTGTTGTACTGAGCCCTCCTGAGCATACGAACGCCTCGAGCCTAATGCACCCGAAGAGGCATTCGTAAACATGGAAACTGATATCGGTAGGGATTTCCAGGAAGAAGCACCTCCCTTACGGTGGGGTTGATGCCATAAACATATCTATCCCTGCCCAATGTTGGTATTGTCCGGACACGCGACGTCGATCTGTACAATGCATCTGTGGGGAAGGCTCGGGGACACGACAGTATCTGTCTCTGCTTACCAGTGCTCCAGAATGAACCCGGATCACTGGAAAAATCGCATTCACTCAATGATTCGGCATTGCTGAGGGACTTTCGGTCCGGCTGCTGAGACATAGTCGACATGCTCGTGATGTCATTCCATCTGACACTCGGCATGCAGTGCGTGATGAGGGGAGTAGGTTGCGCTCCATAGTTGTTGCGGGATGAAAAACGTCTTGAGGGGACGCGATGCGCGCCTAAAACGCGGCTTCCTAACCCAATAATCGAAAGAGGAAGGCACGACCCTGATCCTGGCCTTAGCGTCGGCGACCGAACCTGATGCGACGATGGTGCGAAGCGTGTATGAACAGATGATACTGAACGAAGGCAGAGCAAACTATGGCCAGCACTTCTCCTCCTCTTCCTTCACATTCGCGCTTGAACACGTGCATGTCTGTGATTGAATCAGAGCCTCTCCATTGACAATCCTCTCCGTGTTCTCTTCGAGCGACAGCTTGCCCATGTTCCAAAAAAGCAACGCATACATAAGAGTGACACTGTCCCGTGCATTGCAACCCAGTCTCTCGGCCAGAGTCCGTTTGAGGGTTGAGATCAACGTTGGTGGCTTCGATGTCCCGTCTACGTTGGGCATTTGCCTCTCTTCCATTTGGTTCACTTCGTCCTGCAAAGCCCTAGAGACGCCCGATGATCAGACATTGAGACACTCTCTCGCTTGTGTGGCAACCGCACTTACCGAACTGCAAACGCCCGTGAATTGAGCAAGGCGACGAGAAAATCGGGTCCACCGTGTAGAAGCAGCTCTTGACATGCCAGCTTTGTGTCTAGCCCGGAAACCATCCATGGCAACCACTGTACTTCCAGGAGTTCGACGCTGGAGACGAGAGTGAATAGTAAGGTCGCGAGCGACATTGAGGGTAACTTCTCAACGAGTGTTAGCCTGTCTCGCGCTGGCCCTGTGCTATGTCAGTACGAGGCACTTCGGATAGTATAACCAAGACAAACAGCTTACCGCAGTCGTTGAGGCGGTACAACAGGAGCAGTCCTAGCTTGAATATTCTGCCTCCATGCTTTTCCCTGTGTCCATCCCACGCAGTATTGTAGCTGTGAGACAGGAAGTCTACCGCTCGCAAGCGCTGATCCACCGTTCTTATTGTCGAAAGAGAGGGTACCAAACCCGCAAGCCCTGGGAATAGCCTGCGGAGGTCCCGATCAAAGACTTTGGTGGTCACGCTGCTTTCGAAGCGCTTCAGAAGGCTATCAAATCGACGGCACACCAGGCGAATTTTGGTGAGGCTGTTGAGCGGATTTGCTTTGGAGGAACGGCTGAAGGGCACATTCGAGAGGATCTCGAGGGTTACCTCGGCGGGCAGGTTGATAAGTTTGCTTTCCATCATGAATTTATGAATTTAGAAATAATGAAGTAGAACAGGAGGAAACAGGAAATTCACGAAGATACATGAGATTGTACGTACGCCTGCCTCTGAGGTACCTTGATGGTGGAGGCAGTAGTGAGCACCTCATCGCCCGCACCTTGATGGAGCGAGGTGCTCTGCACGCATGCGATGCGTGATTACTCACCATGTGCGCGGACTGCTTTCTCAGCCCAAGACCAGCGCACCCGTGATGCCACGTACTTGACATATAACCAAGAATTGGGATCGTAATGCTTTGGAGCCACGGGGAGCCCTGAACGAGCAGCGGCTGTGGCTTCTTTCCCTGCAGCTCAGGCCCCGCAAGGGTCAGGATACAACCCTTCTTGAAGGGTTTAAAATGGTTGGTGGTATGCGAGTCTGATACATGTTAGCCGCCCCTGAGCAGTCCACAAGCGAGAGCATGTCCTCGAGGCATTATCAGAGAGGATCAATGAGTTGCTGGCTCGCGTGATGCTGAAAGTTGATGAAGTGCCCGCGGGAGGTTTAGCCGGAAGCGTCCGGCTTCTTTCGGAAACCAGATGAACCAGATCCCTTTCAGCCAATCAGCAGCGTCTTGGCCCTCGTGATGAGATCATCCCTGACAGATCTCGCATATGACGTGTAGATCTCCAAAGCCAAAATCAGATTGAGGCTCACTTCGTATCGTTGAATTGACCGCAAATCGTCTCGGAAGGCAATTTTGAGCATACTCCGAATCAGCCAATTCCCTTCAGCAGCGTATATCCGGCACGAGCTTGTATCGATGACGCCTTTTCAACGCTTCTTGTTGAGGTAGGATTTTGCACTGGCTCTCTCTCTCTCTCTCTCTCTTCTAGCCCAGTTGTTTCCTTATCTGCTTGCCCCTTGCATATCTCCGATCAGTCCACTTTTACATTTCCCATCGTACATTGTGCATCATACACTCAACCGTCCGCTGCTGGCATGGCGGAACTAATTCGAGACACAGCTGTCGGCCACATACTGCGCTTCGTAACTAGAAACAAAGTCTTGCAATATCAGGAAGAGAAGGACCCCTCTTTATGGCGGCAGTATATTGATGAGCGAAAGTCCGGATACCTTGCACACCACGGCGACCCGACTCCACCGGAAGACGACCAGTCGATACATGGTCTCGGCGGAGTGAGGACACGGGAGGGTGTAGACGTTCCCCAACAACAGGCACGACGGACCTCTTCGGAATCGTCACGAACATTAAAAGAAGATGGAGAGGAGCGACAGTACAACCAGGCCAGCGGTGTGCCCATCGATCCGGAGAAGGGAAAAGACCAATACCTGGTGTCCTGGTGGGGTGACAACGATCCAGGTAAAACGGCATTCTGTACAACCCGTTACGTTACATTCAGCTAACTCACTCAATCTAGAAAACCCGCAGAACTGGAGTTTAGGGAAGAAGATCTTCGTCACTTTTGAGATTTGTCTGCTCACAACCGGTATCTACATCGGTTCATCCATCTATACCGCGGGCGAGGAAACTGTCGAGCAGCAGTTCGGGGTGTCACAGGTCGCGGCCACGTTGGGCTTGACGCTCTTCGTTGCCGGATATGGTATAGGACCCATGATCTGGTCCCCTCTCAGCGAGATCCCTCAGGTTGGGAGGAACCCAATTTACTTGGCAACCTTGCTTGTCTTCGTTCTGTTCCAAATCCCTACCGCGTTGGCGGTAAACTTTGGCATGCTCCTGGCCTTCCGTTTCCTCACTGGCTTTTTCGGATCACCTGTCCTGGCCACCGGCGGTGCTTCGCTTGCTGATATCTACGCGCCTCGCAAGCGTGCCTATGCTATGGCCATCTGGGGTATCTCGGCCGTTTGCGGTCCCACCCTTGGTCCCCTGATTGGTGGGTTTGCTGCCCAAGCCGAGGGATGGACCTGGACTATCTGGGAGCTGATGTGGTTGAGCGGCTTCTGCTGGGTTTTCCTCATGTTCTTCCTTCCCGAGACCTCTGCAAACAACATTCTGGTTCGCCGGACCAAGCGCCTGAGGAAGCTTACCGGTAACGACAAGCTCGTCTGCGAGCCTGAACTGATGGCGCAGAACATGACTGGCAAGGATATAGTCATGATGGCTCTGGTGCGACCGTTCACGCTCAACTTCACCGAGCCCATGGTCTTCCTACTCAACCTCTACATCGCCCTTGTTTACGGTCTTCTGTACATCTGGTTCGAGTCCTTCGTCATCGTGTTCGTCGAGATCTACCATTTCAACCTCGGTGAAGAAGGTCTGGCCTACCTTGGCATTCTGGTCGGCGCAATCGTTATATTGCCTCCGTTTTTTGGTACCTGTACAAGTACGTCGAGCCAAAATTCAACGACAAAGGAGAAATCGTACCCGAGGAGCGACTGCCAGCTTCCTTCGTCGGCGCCTTTGCCATTCCAATCTGTCTCTTCATGTTCGGTTGGTCGGCCGGGAGAACGCACTGGATAGTGCCTATTATCGGTTCCGGATTCTTTAGCGTTGGCTCGGTGTTGCTGTTCAACTCGGTCTTGAACTATCTTCCCGACGCCTATCCGGAGAATGCTGCTTCCGTGCTTGCCGGCAACGACTTTATGCGGAGTGCCTTCGGTGCCGGATTCCCATTGTTCGCGTCTGCCATGTACAATAAACTCGGCGTGGACTGGGCGTCAAGTACTCTTGCCTTCTTGAGTATTGCCTTCATTCCTATTCCCTTCGCACTCTACAAGTTTGGAAAGCCGCTGCGCGAGAAGTACTCAAGCATGCCAGAAAGGACTTCTAGAGATTGCTTGTACGACATGGCTTGCTTACTGCTGTCAGCCATTCGACGATTACGACTTTGCTAGGGTTGACGAGAATGCATCGGCATCATCTCCGAAGTTTTACCTGGTGTTAGGGAAGGATCGGGTCGTCGCATGGCATGGCGTTGAACATTTGTTATAATGATTCGCTTGTGGCTTCCCTGCATGCGATGCATGAACAGGTGGCTTAATACGTAGAGTGTACAACATACCTAGAGGATCGACGAGAGAAAATTGAGTTCTAGTTAGAGTATACTCTAGTTATTGTTTTTGTTGCGCTTGCTTTGAACATTGGAAGCTGCGCGCACATGGCAGAATAACTTTCCTTGTTCTATGCCGACATCGTGCATGTCACTCTACCATGTACACACGGCAGGCGACGCTCTGGCATGTTTTAGAAGCCGCTCGCTCGGCAAGACAACCGAAACTTGTGGGAACTGCAAAGGGAAGATGGTGCGGATTACTTCATCCGGCATCTCCAAACCTTCCTATAGGCTTGCTGCTGACGAAAAGCAACACGGCAATTCGCGACACCATGATCCTTGAAGGTCTAAGGTTTAAGCTGACCCTGTCGCCTTAATCTTCGCAGAAACGCAGCTTGCGGTTCCGCAACACCACTGGTGCATGAATCGGAGCTTAAGCTGAACATCGAAAGACGGGAGGGCTTACTGTTTGGCTTTTGGCAACTGACGAAAAGAAAATGGAATGGGGACTCCGTTACGAGGCCTGGACGGGCCTGGCAGAGACAAACACCAAGTGCAGACTCGTGGCATCAGCATCCGTTCGACCAGCCTTCAAGCCGTCTCTGAGAGCCGTTGTTGGCGCCGCGCGAACAGCAGTCGGGGCTTTTTTCGCATGGGGACTCGTTTGTAATGATGGCAACCTGCGCCCTCAAAGGGTGCTTCGCCGAGTCGATAAGGTGCTGTTGCAAGGCGACGACGATACTGTAACGGTCTTGTAGTTATCTTTGGTTGCAGAACCAATCTTGATGATGCTGTTCTGATGCCCGAAGAGCCTCTAACGTGAGCAGGAAATCCGACGGCCAGGCAGATGCAAGCCTTACCGAAACAACCTCGACTCACCATCATTATTGAGGCTACGTGGTACATGGCATGGTGGGGAAGGGGAGGGGGGGGTTGGCCCCGAGCGGAGAAGCGCGCTTGTCGATCTCTGCACTTGCTCTTTTGAATTCCGAGTTACGTCCGCTCTGCAGTACATCTGTACAGTGTGTACGGCTGGTAAAGGACGAATGAAAACCCGGGCGTTATTCATTTTGCTGATCGTCACACTCGACTCACGGTAGTGACGGCCATGGGGCGATGTCTGAGTGTGTCTCTTGTACGACGGCCTCTCTTTGACGCGCAGCTCCGACATGTTATCGCTTCACATGCTGTTGAACCCGCTGGACAGCGGCCGTAGCTGGCTGCCGACCTCGGCCGGGTGGACCGGCATGGTCTTACGGAAGTTCCCCGTAGTGCTCGTGCTCAGAAACACCTTTGGATAGCTGAGCACTTAGCGGCCGCAACAGGTTGCAGATGGCGTAGCGTGGGCATGAGCGCGATCCAGGATCTGTGCACACGCGCGACAGATTCTGGAGCCCACCCCAGCGCCTCATTTCGCGCGCGAATCAGCCAAACGGTGAGATAGCGCTTCCCCTTGGGGATCGTCTGACACTAACAGGTCTTGGTTCGTCTCTTGTCATGTACATATTAGCACGGGGACCCCGCCAAATCTCTTCTCCTCGTGCTCTCGTCGTGTTGACGTGCTGTCTTGCTTCTTTCCATGTCGGGTATCTTTGACGGTCTGTCCTTGTTGGGACTTCAAGGACCTCAGGCTATAGACAAGAACAGCCACGTCGATACTATGTCCGACTCTTCCACCAACGGCGATGTCGTCGAGGCATCGCAACAACACGCGCAGATCCAGCCAACGAAGCGCAAGGTCGGCGATGCCGGTCTCAATCCCAATGGTGGCAGGCCCGGAAAGAGTGTAAAGAGGAGAGCCTCAAAGGCTTGCCAATGCTGTCGCGCGAGGAAGGTCAGATGCAATGTCGTTGAGCAGACGCCATGCACCAATTGCAGGCTCGACGAAGTTGAATGCATCGTATCTGAGAGCAAACGCAAGAAGTCGGTCCACGCAACTGACGCTTGCAAGCGTTTATGCTAACCAATCTACCAGGAAGTGGACTGGCAAAATTGGAGAGGAACAGCTTGACGCCTTCACGGCACACACACCACATGGACTGCAGGAGATCCGAGCGAGCTCGCCATCGTCCATTGGCGGTTATATCGTTCCCCAAGCTCCTGTACAGAGTAACAAGCGGGTACCGGAACACGTGCCGCACTCCCTCTGTAAGTGTGGAGGTGATCTTTCTCAAGATTGCGTTGCTGAGAAAATACCAAGATCAGGAGCTCACACCTGTCGCCCTTCGCCAATCTCCTCGCGCGCGCGCATTCTCAACGGCAACGACTCTCTCGACACAGGCTCCAAACAGTCTGATGACCGACCTGCACGCATTGGACAACGACAAAATCTTGCAAGCGATGCTTACTCCGTCAGCACCAACCGGACCCCATTTGCCCAGCTTCGTAAAGCCACTTCCATCGCGTATCGGGTCTGACGAGGTCATGTACTTGACTGCCAAAGGGGCTTTGGCGATTCCTTCACCGCCCTTGCGGAACGCGCTTCTCCAATGTTATGTCGAGTTTGTGTACCCGTACATGCCTCTGTTGGACGTGCACCAGTTCATCAAAGCCGTGGATGACAACAATGGCGAAACAACAATCAGCCTACTTCTCTTCCAGGCTGTGATGTTTGCGGCCATTGCCCACGTCGACATGCAACATCTCCGTGCAGCCGGTTATGTCACGCGACGCGACGCGAGGCGTGACTTTTTCCAAAGGACCAGGGTTAGCACTCCAGAAATCGTAGCGTTTTACCTAACGGCTAACACGGAGACAGCTTCTGTACGATTTCGATATCGAAGTTGATCGTGTGGCGCTGGTCCAGTCACTGCTCCTCATGACAGTGTGGTACGAGACGCCAGACGATCAGAAGGACAGCCATCATTGGATGGGAATTGCAGTTTCTTTGTCACACACAATAGGACTGCACCGGGATCCAGCACGCTCCAACATGGACGAGGGACGCAAACGCCTGTGGAAACGGATTTGGTGGTGCACTTTCATGCGCGATCGTCTTATCGCCTTGGGAATGCGCCGACCCACAAAGATCAAGGACGAGGATTTCGATGTTCCGATGCTGACGATCGACGACTTCGAATTTGCACCAATTGCGCCCAATTCCTGCATAGACTCTAATTGCAAGCTCATGCAGGACCCTTCAATGCAACGCGAAATGGCGATCATGTGCGTAGAGAAGGCCAAGCTGTGCATCTGCATTAGTCATGTTTTGTCCACGCAGTATTCCGTCTTGCACAACAACCACGGCGTGCTCAGCGCGGAGGGAAATACGCGAACCACCATGATGCTCGTGGCAAAGAAGAGCGATCCTGAAGTCTGTGGCGTCAAGACCTGCGACGAGGAGCTTCGCACTTGGAGAGAAAACCTGGCACCAGAAGCAGAGTACAAGGAAGCTTTACCGCAAGATGTGCAGCCGGGCGACAGATGCATGGTGTTGAATCGATCTTTGCTGCATATGATCTACTACGCCACTCTATCCGCGCTGCATCGTCCGCAAGTCCTCCCATCTGCCGGTTATCCGCAAAGACCGACAGCATCTGAAGTACTCGAAATTTCGCGTCGAAACGTGCGACAGGCAGCGACCGAAATCACAAACATCGCCCAGAACCTCGCCAACCTTGATTTGGTGAGATACTTCCCCACGACAGGTATTACCGTGCTTCTTCCAGCCATCATCATTCATCTCCTGGACATCAAAGCACCAGATGAGGCAACAAGAAGAGCCAGTCTGCAGGGCTTCTGCCAATGCATGCAGATCATGAGCAGACTGCGAGACATCTACGCTGCGGCAGATTACTCGACTGCATTCCTCGAAGCGGCGATCCGGAAAGCGGAGATCACGCTTCCACAAAAGCCGGCAGAGATGAAAGAGAAAGTCATCACTTCGGCAGCTGGTCTGGTTGACGCTGGACGCCGAATGCACCTCATCCCTAGCACACGGGACGCAAGCCGCTTGACGCCGCCGCCAGAACACCCCTCTCACAACGTCAACACGAACGCGACTGCAAACCCTCCCCAGCCCGCGGTGGAAGACGAGCTTGCAAAGCGCCTAGAGACGTTTCTGGCGTCGACACCCAACTCGGACGACCAGACACACTCGCAGATGCAGATGCATCATGACGGCTTTGGGCTGGGCAACGACGGCTTCGGTACTTTCGAGCCAGATTTTGATGCCTTGTTGGATCTGGACGCGGCAGGGGAGGCGTTTGTGCTCGAGGACGGGGCGTTTGCGAACCTGCAGGGTGAGGGGAGCGGATTTGCGGTTGACATGAGTTTCATGAAGGATGCCAACGCGCTGTTCGCGTGAGTGTGATATCGCGAGCGAGAACGGGAACGGGAACGGGAACGGACGGGGTGGTGGACGGACTGTTACAGATTGCTGTTTTGGGCTAGCGATGGTGTCCAGGGACAGGCTGCGTACATGTCACGAGTCGAGTAGACGTGTATATGTGCCTGCATATGTGCGTACAGTTACAGATACGATACGTCGAACTTCAGGTTCGTGATGGGATTGAGTTTGATGTGTATGTGTCCCTTAGCCTGTGTGTGCTGCCTGTACATGCGGCACGTGGGCCCGACTCGCAAAAGACCCTGGCGTCTTGGACCGAGCAAACACTTTGTGACGTTAAGTTTTCGGATGGCGGAATCGAGAGCGATCTACTCGAAGCGCCGCTGCGCCTCTTTAGCATCCTGCATCTACTGGCAAGCACCGCAATCCTAGGCCGCCTTCTCTCCTGCAGCTGCAGGCTCCTCCCGTATTCGACATCGACATCGACATCGACTTCACACAACATCTCCATCCAAACCAGCGTCGACGAGGCTTTCGAGTGCCAGTGCAGAGCACCTCCGACACGACAAGACCGAGACACACGATCCCCCCACCATCTCCGATACGGGCGCACCTGCCTCTGCCTCTGCCCCTTACAAACGCCCGCGTCATAGCCCACCGACCACCGACCACCGACCATCGACTGCCCAGGAAGTCGCAACCATGCGCGACGCCTTCCTCAATGGCTTGGACTCTTTCGACACCCTGCGCAGACGCTCCCTGCGACGCTTGAACACAAAGTTCATCTACGGGAAATACGTACGTCGCTCTGCCTCCTGGCATGCCGCTGCCTTTGCCCGTCACCACCACCACCTTCACCACCGACACCACCTCGGCTGACCTCTGCCACAGCCTCTCCTGCACATTCTCGTCTTCCTAGCCGAGCTCGTCATGGCAGGCATCCTTACGTCCAAATTCAACTCCTACTATGCACGGAGGCCGGGTATGTGCTATACATCTGTCCTCTCTTCGAGAAGTCAAGCTGACGGCCACTGCAGTTCTCACAACCATGATCACCAACGCCGTAAGCCCTCGTCCTTCTTCCCTCTCATCATTCATGTTCGCCTAACACAACACTCAGGTCCTCGGTGGCATCGCGGATACAGTAGCGCAAACCCTGACGTCCATCCGCGAACGAGCAGTGCGCAAGCCGGGTGGGCCTTCAAAAGATGACTTCTTCGCCATCGAAATCCACGAGCTGGACCGCAAGCTGCCTCACTGGGGTGGTCCGGAAGAGTTGATACCCGATTCCAAGAAGCTGCCGCCACCGTTCGATTTTGAGCGCTTGATCAGGTTCATGTCGTACGGTTTCATCATGGCGCCTGTGCAACACCGTTGGTTTGGCTTCTTGAACAAGACGTTTCCCATTGGAGGAAAGAGTGGCGGGACGGCTGCAGCGTTCAAAAGGGTGGCTTTTGATCAGCTGCTGTTTGCGCCTATCGGTATGCGCATATCCATATGGGCAAAAGATTCGAGAACAAATTGGTGGCTGACATTCTGGGATAGGTCTTTCTATCTTCTTCACTTACATGACGGTGGCAGAGGGCGGCGGCAGAAAGGCCGTGCAGAAGAAGTTCCAGGACGTCTATGTGCCTGCGCTCAAGGCGAACTACCTCGTCTGGCCAGCTGTGCAGATGATCAACTTCAGAGTCATGCCCATTCAGTTTCAGATTGTGAGTCTCTGCCGAGTTCGTACATTGTTCCATGCCGGTGTCATACTGACTCCAGTCACAGCCTTTTGTATCCACCATTGGTATTGCCTGGACGGCATACCTTTCTCTCACGAATTCGTCCGACGATGCGTGAGCACGATAACCTGAATATCTATGATGACGACCACAGACTCTCTTTTCTTCCTTAGCGCTCTTGTGGTTCGGGTTGGATGGCTTGCTTTTCCTCTTGGCTGCAATTGCTCTTGGCGTAGGGTTGGCGGCACCGGCACTGGCATCGCAAGGCGTCTGGCGTTTGTTCTGCCTCTGTGTATAGATTGTTTGACCTTTAAAGCTATTACGAACCTAGTTTCCTAATGGCGGTAGTTATAGCCAAACATTCCGTCCGTCCGTCCGTACTTTTTCCGCGGCTCAGATGTCACGCGTTGCTTATCGGGGATCTCCTGCGCATCTCGTTCTCGCTCTCAGGAAAAGGGTCGGACCGGCTTAAGAAGCCCCTCCAACTCCCAACACCCCCACTTCGTCACAACAATTGCTGCTCCCAATCCTTTCCCAGCTTAGAACACCATACTGCATACGTGTAGGTTCTCGAACTGCAGTTGGACATCAGAGCAACTGCAGACGTTTGACAACTGCGCAGAAAGGAAAATGTCTCTCTCCAACAAGCTCTCGATCGAGGATGTCGACCTAAAGGACAAGCGTGTCCTGATCCGGGTAAGATACGCACTCTCTCTCTGTTTCCAGACATATCTTTCGCGCAATGGTTATCTCGTCTGTTACCAACGTTGTACTAACTCTCGCAGGTGGACTTCAACGTCCCCCTCGACGCCGACAAGAAAATCACCAACAACCAGCGCATCGTGGGCGCTCTTCCCACGATCAAGTACGCTACCGAACACGGCGCCAAGGCAGTCATTCTCATGTCCCACCTTGGCCGTCCCGATGGCAAGACCAACCCCAAATACTCGCTCAAGCCGGTGGTGCCAGAATTGGAAAAGCTGCTGGGCAAGAAGGTGACCTTCACGGACGACTGTGTGGGTCCGGAGGTCGAGAAAGTGGTCAACAGCACCACAGACGGCGGAGTCGTGCTGCTGGAGAACCTGCGGTTCCACGCTGAGGAGGAGGGATCTAGCAAGGATGCCGAGGGCAAGAAGGTCAAGGCCGACAAGGCCAAGGTTGAGGAGTTCAGGAAGGGATTGACGGCTCTCGGTGATGTTTACATCAGTAAGTTTCTCTCATGATCTTGCTGTAGGGGAGCAAATGGGTTTCTACGGGGTTGCTAACGTGAGATCGCAACAGACGACGCATTTGGTACCGCTCACCGTGCCCACAGCTCGATGGTCGGTGTTGACCTGCCCCAGAAGGCCTCTGGCTTCCTCGTGAAGAAGGAGCTCGAGTACTTCGCCAAGGCTCTTGAGAGCCCCTCGCGCCCGTTCCTGGCCATCCTTGGTGGTTCCAAGGTCTCCGACAAGATCCAGCTGATCGACAACCTGCTGCCCAAGGTCAACAGCCTGATCATCACCGGTGGCATGGCCTTCACCTTCAAGAAGACCCTGGAGAACGTCAAGATCGGTAACAGTCTGTTCGACGAGGCTGGCAGCAAGACCGTCGGCGACATCATCGAGAAGGCCAAGAAGAACAACGTCAAGATTGTCCTGCCTGTCGACTACATCACGGCGGATAAGTTCGACAAAAACGCCAACACTGGCACCGCCACTGATGAGGAGGGTATTCCAGACGGCTGGATGGGTCTCGACTGCGGTGAGAAGTCCATTGAGCTCTACAGGAAGACCATCGACGAGGCCAAGACCATCCTCTGGAACGGCCCGCCAGGTGTGTTCGAGTTTGACAAGTTCGCCAACGGCACCAAGGCTACCATGGACGCGGCCGTGCAGGCGGCGCAGAACGGAAAGATTGTCATCATCGGGGTGGCGATACCGCAACTGTTGCGGCCAAGTACGGCGCTGAGGAGAAGCTTAGCCACGTTTCCACCGGTGGTGGTGCTAGTTTGGAATTGTTGGAGGGCAAGGAGTTGCCCGGTGTTGCTGCGCTGTCGAGTAAGTAGATTGCCTCCTCGTGAAACGAGGATGACAATGGAGGACTGTGGAAAAGACCTATGCACAGATGAGAAGAGCCTGACGCGCTTGGGAACGGAAGGTAGGAAGCAGACGAAAGCAAGTCTCTAGTCGATGATTTCGAAACGCATGATGCAAGATACTTGGACTTTCTTTGCGAGACTCGAGGGTGTGTTCGTTGTGTAAACGGGCATCTCTGCGGCTAAGATTCATTGTTTCTGTGGCAGGACCATTCGCCTGGTGCTAGTTGCATATGCCAGCGAACGCCCTCCCGAACCCATGCGTGCTGTTAAACCTCCGTACCGGTGTGCATGTTTGTGCATACCATTCCGTCATTCATCTAATCTCTTTATCGGTATGTGAAAGTGAAGACCAAGTCCGATCTCGCCGAAGCTGCTTCGAGAGCGATAATTGCCTCTGGGATCCTCAACCCAAAATGCGCACTGCCGGATTCTTTCCTTCCTTCCTGTTGTACGCGCAGAGTGGAGTTCTAGGAAAGGAGAATGTTTCCTCATCGCTTTTGGCCTTCCATCTTCTTCAGCTCCTCCCTGGAGGAGGGGAAAGAGGATTAGTTCGAGACTTCATATACGCGGAGGAAGGAGACGTACTTTAGCTGCGCGGAGAACTCGTCGCTTGTGTCATCATCGTCCCAGCTCTCCTCCCACAAATGCGTGGTTCCCGTGCCCGAGGCGCCGACTTCTTCTTCTGTGGGCCAGTCTGTGGAAGCAACTCGTCAGCCTCCTGTTCCCATTCTTTATCCCTGGCCGTTCGGATGTCTCTGATTATGTCGTCTCGACACCCCTCGTGTCTACTTCCCTTCAACGTATAACCGAGGGGGGGGGGGGGCAACACGTTGTTGGATTCATGTGTGTAGAGGGATGGCGGGAAAGGGTAAGGGCACGACGGGCGGGGGGTCGTAGGATAGGGTTTACATACCCTCTACAGGGAAGTCCTCGAATTCGTCATCCTCTTCGAGCGCGGCGGCGGGCTTTTGTGGCTGCAAAGGTTGCGAGCTGTCGGATGTGTCTGATACCACGGCCTTGGTAGTTTGGCCGGTGCTGGGGGCGGTGCTGCCGGGGCCTGCGCCTGACATGGCTCGTTTGGTTGACGGGAATTGGTGGAGCGTTGAGAGAGGAGATGAGGGTTCTGTCGGTAGAAGGCTGCGCGGTCGGGGATGATTGTTTGATGGCGTGTCGCGATGGTAGAGTGGTAGCTTACTACCTACGAGCAAGCTGCATTGTAGGTATCGGAAGTTGAACGGCCCGACGTTCGCGGCGATGCCGAATGATGACGAGCAAGAGAAGCGTAACCCAAGCGATACGACTCGTCCAAAAGGAAAGAAAAGTTCCTGAAGGAACGCAGGTGCAGGTGCAGGTGCAGGTGCAGGTGCAGGTGTCTCTCTCTCTTTCTCGCTCTCGCTCTCGGCTATTCTGTCGTATCTTCCCTCTCTCCACCTACTGTCTCTTCGCATGCGTTTCCGTGACTCTTCATCTCCATACTGTAGCATCGTCCCGCGGTCTACCTAATAGGCTTACACTGCCACTACCTATCAACATATCAACCCATCAACTACTGTTCTCTTTTCTGAACAGGACAGCATGAAGAGGGTTGGTGGTTGGCTCAACGTCAAGCAGCATAATGCTTCTACTCAATCACTAAGCTCTTTGGATGAGCCGCAAGCTCGTATGCCCCATCAGTAGCCCAACACCACGCTGAGAGCATCAGGCTGACTTGTCCAAGTCCAGGATGCAATGGCAGCTGCTGCCCACATCTTGAATGATGGTATGATCACTACAGACGTCTGATTCTATACACGCGATACTTATGTGGTTTGGAGATGTCGACACCGCCGAGGCCTTACTCAGCCAAGGCAACTCACCCTATCACAAGGTACGCAGTCTCACAACCACCATTGCGTCCTGCCCAGGCTAATGTGTGCACTCAAGTAGTTGGGCAAAGGAATGACAGCATTTCTTCGCGCCACTCTAGGTTTTGAGCAAGACATCATGCGGGATGCAGCCGAACGCCTTGCCGATGCGGAAACTGCAGCTTCCAAACACCAACAGGCCGCTCAAAGGGATGCCAGAGCCTTTCGCTCACAGATATATCCACCAGGAAGCGAGTATGCTCTTTGTTACGCAGAATCTCAGCTCATGAGCGCTGTCATCGCCGTGCTGAACGAGAGTTTGACCGAGAGTATAAAGGGATTCTACAGGCTGAGGAAGGCTTACGCCACGCTTCAGGAAATCGCTGATGCAGAGAAGCGGTATTTGAAAAGCAAGACTTCATCCAGTCTTCCGAGTTCTTCCAGGCCATCCACGGACTCGGTGAGATCCGCACGTTCAGCAACGAAACCGATGCCGACTTCCTCTGCCTCGCGCTTAAATCAGGAGACCTTTTCGGCGCATTCGGATCCCACGAAATCCGAACTGGACGATGACGATGACGACTTTGACTTCGTGGATGCTGAAGAGGGGCATGACGACTTGCCCACGCCTGTGCATTACCAGGGTCATCTTGAGCCAACCAATCCGATGGATATGTCCGAGAAGATGAAGGAGTTGTCTCTCGAATCCAGGGATCGCGGTATGGAACCACAGCCACCGTCATATAATCCAGCTACACGAAACCACGATCCACTCGAGGATGAACCTGACCTGGCTGATTACACTAACCATCCCATTGATCTTTTCATCATGTCGGGTAGCAATCTCTGCTTCGGCATCCTGCAGCTCCTGCTCTCCCTAATTCCTCCAGCATTCTCTAAATTGCTGAACATTGTTGGGTTCAGAGGTGATCGCGCCGCTGGTATAGCAATGCTCTGGCGCGCAACCCGCTACCACAACATTCAGGGTGCAATGGCCGGCCTTGTCACTCTTGGCTATTACAACGTCATGGTCGGCACTTGCGACATCATCACCAGTAATGCTCATCCGAGAGACCGGTGCCGCGCTTTACTGAGCAACATGCGGGAGAGCTACCCTAAGAGTCGACTGTGGTTGCTCGAAGAGGCGAGAATGTACGCCGGTGACAAGCAGCTGGAGAAAGCTGTGGAGATTACTGGTGGCGGAGAGGAGAGCCCACTGAAGCAGGTCGAGGCATTGCGGTGGTTTGAGCATTCGCTCAACTGTATGTACTTGCACCGTTACGAAGAATGCGCAAGCGGATTCATGAAGGTTTGTTGTGGGCCCCTCCCACCTGTGCTCTTGTAATCTGACGATGCAAACCCTAGTGCGTCGACCTCAACAACTGGTCACATGGCCTCTATTACTATATAGCAGGCGCCTGCCATGTGGAGCTATACCGCCTCTACAAGGTCTCCGATCCCTCACGCGCCCGCAAACATGCCGTTAAGGCCACAGATCTCCTTCACGGCGTCATGTCTCGCGCGGGCAAGAAACGCTTCATGGCACGCCAACTTCCCTTCGACACCTTCGTGACACGCAAAATCAGCAAATGGACTAGCCGGGCCGAAGCATGGGGTGTGGATTTCATTGACGCGATCGGCATCTCTCCGATTGAGGAGATGATATACTTCTGGAACGGGTACAAGCGCATGCGTGCCGAGCACCTGGAGCACAGTCTGCAAGCGCTGAAATGGAGCGAGAACGAGAGTAGCAACTCGACCTGGGGAAGAGAAGGTCTGGACGAGAAAGCAATCTTGTGGACGTTGAGGGCTGCGTGCCTGAACCGACTGGGACTAACGAAGGAGGCGAAGGAGAGGTTGATGGGGAGGTTCTGAATCACGATTGGAGTGAGTTCAAGGGGCACAACAGGGATAACTGGACCCTGCCAGTTGCGCACTACGAGATGGCCATCAGTCTGTGGGTCGAGTGTGGAGGCGAAAGGGGAGATATGACACAGTTAAGGGAGTGTTCGGAGTGGTTGGAAAAGGTGGCTAAGTGGGAGGCGTTCGATTTGGATGCCAGGTGAGTGCTTCTCCATAGCTGCCGCGGCATGCTCCGGGCGCGCAATTTTGCTCACTGCGCGAAACAGGGTTGGCCTTAGGGTTACGACTGGAAGGGATACACTGAAGAAGTGCGGCGTGGTGGCGGCATAGCATGAAAGCTGCCTCAACCATGAGATATCATGGTGTCTTCATCAAAACCCCTTGCATCCAGCATGTTCTTTTCACTTGCACCAGCGATGCCCGTCCCTCTTCTTGACTTGCTTCCTCTGGTCAATCATCCTGATGAGCTTCTCCATCCCGCAATCATTGCAGTACCACATCACGTGTCCTTCGAAACATAACGTGCTCCAAAGCTGCATTCGCATATTCGCACCTTGTTCCCGTTGACCTCGACAAAAGGTGCGATTGGCCTTGTCTTGCCGACGCGGACAGCGACAGGCTGGCCAAAAGCGGACGGAAGATCAGAAGTTCGCAGTACATGTGGCGGTGCCGCTCAATGGGTGATCTCTGCATTCGCGGTGGGGAGAATCCTCTGAATACTCGTGTGTTCCGGAAGTAACCGGAAATCGGTCGGGGATAGAGATGGGAATCTGCAGGTGTTTGCGGACGAGCTTTGGAAATATATGAGATGCAGGGGCTTTGACTCCTTTCTTTTTTTACCCACTCCGTCACCACAGGTAGCGGTCCCAGCAGGATGGCCGCGCGACACCAACCGTTTTCCCGCATCTTGGCGATGCCGAAAACCGTCACAGGATAGTAGGGCGCTGGACCAGCGATCTAAAGTCGGGCCTCGATGTAAAGGCCGTTCTCCTTGTTGGTCGTGCCGAGAGAGATGAGATCCAGGTACCGGATCGAGTCCGCGATAGTGCAGCGAACCTCGTAGAGGGCGAGGACGGTACCAAGGGAAGGCATTGCCGAAACTGAACGACTGCGACTTGGGTGGATATGAGTCGTTTCTTCATCTTAGTGTAAGTTCTTGAGAGCGTGATCTTACCTGAAGGCAGAAGGTCCAGGATGTGTTCTTAATCAGCAAGAAGCAGAGAGGAAAGTAGGGAAGTGTTCTGGACGAAACAAACTGAATCGAGAGCTTCAAGGCGGATGGTGAAGGCCGAGGGAAACTTGCAGAGAACGTAGGAACAGCTTGGCCCGCGAGCAGAAGGATGAGAGGACCAGATAGATGTAAAGAGAGGATGTCCGTGGATGCAGTGGCGTATCATGGAGAGAACAACAGTAAGGAAGGAAGAAAGAAGGAAGGAAAGGAAGAAAGAAAGATGTATATGTAAAAACAGCGACCACAGCAACCTTGACAACAAGCAGTTGCCTATTGAATGAGAAAAGTCAGTGGCTGGCGCGCTACCGCATCTTGCGATGGGTGATGTCAATCAATTTAACTCCGAGGTGAAGAGCAAGTGAGGCGTATGAGCAGTAAAAGTCCAGGTCGTACGGGCCACTGCCGAGAGAAAACTGCAGCGGAGGAGCGGAGGTGATGAGGACGCACACGCAATGTTGTTATTCCAATCGCTCGAGCTAAGCTATTACCTTCCTCCTAACGTATGCTGTTCTTTGCTTCGTCAACGCAGCCGAATCCGAAATGAGACAAAAACTCGCAAAAACCGACTCAAGGAAATGCAACTGGGGGTATTCAGAGACACGTCAGCCATCGTTAACAACATGAAATGAGCAAAAGCAGCCCATCCCGCAACCGCCGATCGATGAAATTTCGTTCCGCCCGCAACACTGTCCTCCCGTTGTTCAAGTATGCAGAAGAGGAGAAAGAAAAAGGCAAGAGCAGGATGCTGTATGAAAGTCGATACCAGCCGGATGATATACCAGAAGAGGTGGGGATGAGCCTTTCGTGTTTCGTCGAATGCAGAGATGTGTAAAGCGAAATGAGAAGTACCGTACAGGGCGTATTCCAGTACTTGACAAGAAAACGATAGAGAGTAGAAGCCATCCGGAAATGCAAGCAGGTTTATGCCATTGACCCCACTGTGAAAAACATACGAAAACCTCGGTGGTTGTAATGACAGCCTAAATGGAAGGCAGGCTGATGATGTCGCAGTTTCTCTTCTTTTGAATGATTATGAAAACCGTTGCCGGTGATATGAAGTCTGTGTGTCCTCAGAGGTAATCGATTGGAATTCTTTAACTCTTTTTGCGGCGATCGATTCGAAGACATGCCATTCTGACATCGACGTCGGCTTGCAGGAGCAATCTCTTGCATGACTGAAGCAAGCTGAACATATCCAACGAGTCTGCGGAGACGAGCACATCAGTTTAGCAACCAGACATTCCACTAGAATCGCTGTTGCCAGTCTTGAGACATGCTACTTGGTGGTGCCCAGCCAGGCATTCCACCCTGCTGATTAGGGTTGGACTGACCCATGCCGAAGTGCTGCGGATTCGGGCTAGGCTGATACATATTGCGGTTCAGGTTCGCCAATGTCGGGTTGTTCATGGTAGCCATTGGATTCATGCCGCCAAAGCCCATCCCTCCTAGCTGAGATGGCGGGTGCATAGATGGTTGCTGATGCTGAGGCTGAGGCGTATGCTGCTGAGCGTATTGCGACATGTGGTGAATTTGACTCATAGGAGATGGCTGTGGTTGAGGTGGTGGAAACATTTGACCGCCCGGAAACCCGTACGAAGGTGTCTGTTGGCGACCGGACATGGACGCCATGCTCATGGCAGGCGAGCCTTGGTGCATCTGAGGCCCCGGAAGCTGTTGGTGCATGGACCGTATGGGAGATTGCATAGGGTTCTGTTGATGAGGTGGGTGTGGTGGAAAGGTTTGCGGTCCTATCAGATGTTGTTGACTCTGCGTGTGCGCCATCAGATTCTGGTTCAGGCTGGCCATGTTCGTAGTTTGCTGTGGCGAATGCAGGTTCTGAGGCGCCACGGTACCAGACTCGGCCTCTGCTGCTGTGGGCGGCGGCGTGGGAGGCTCATGAGGCCGCTTCCAGTAGTCTTCATAGTACTTTGCGCGAACAGCGCGCTGTTGCGTGAGCCCCTTGTTGAATTCATTTGCCTGCGTAGCCTGACCAATAATTTCGGCAGGATTGCTCGGCTGAGACCTGTCTTGGTATGGGGGTCCGGATATCTCTTGCCTGGGTCGAGGGATGTTGCCGTAGTCGCGGTTGCGCATATCTTCTGTGGGCATGATCATTGGCAACGGAGCCAAAGTCACTGGATGCAGCCCGGGTGGTACAGGAGGTCCTTCGATACCGGGTTGGTTGGTGTAGATGATCTCACCGTGAGTTGGCAAAGCAGCAAGGGCGGCGTTTGCGTTGTTGCTCGCCTCAGCTGCAGCCGCTTCCCTTTGTTTCGCTGCACCTGGCCGCTTCTCTCCGGCCGCATCTTCTTCAGTAAACCCCTGCTTTCTGGCCTTTGACTCCCAGTAATCGTCTCGGACACGTCTTCCGTTCACGATAACTCTGCTACCGAACTGGCGGAACATCGATCTGGCCGTGACGATGGCGATTTGTCTAGATCGGTAAGAGTAGGGTAGAATTTCCTGGTGGATAAGGTTGTCCTTCTCCGCCTGACTCGCAATAATCTTGTAGAGCGACCTGTTCTTGTTGAAGAGCAAGTACGAGTCTCTATAGCCTAGAATTCTCGCGCATTCTGTGGCCAGCATGAATAGCTTGTCTCCTCTGTTTGGAACAGTGAACGTGCGTATGCGGTATTCTCTGCCATCCAGTGGGGCGCCAATCTGCGAGACCTTCTTTTCCCCCGCTTCGTCGACTTCGCGTGGAATATATTCATCGCCGTCTGGCCCCAATTGGTCGGTAGTATGGTCCCTAACTGTCGGCAATGCTTTCACGGTCGCGCTTTTACTTCCTGAGCTCGGCGTGGTCCGTTGCGGAGAGGTCTGTGTGGGTGAGACCTGAGGTGCGACTTGGGTCTTGTTGACCTGCGGGGTCTGCACGGCGAGAGGAGGAGCCGATGGCATGTATTGTGTCGCCATTGCGGCGTTTTGGTTGGGTCTTGTTGGTTTTCCTCTTTTCCGTGGTTTCAAATCAGCTGAACAGCAGCTGTCGTCAGTCGCGTCTGAGCAGTTGGCGAAGGTGTGCAGCCACTTACCACCATTACCTTCCCCACCTGCGACGAAGCCCCCGTAGTCGTCCGGTGAGCGTTCGCGCTTCGTCCCGCGCGGGCTTTGTTGCGTGAGCAGATTGGGTGCGATGCTCGGTGCAGCAGCTGCAACACGACACGTTAGTATGCTAGGGTGTTTCGCGACACTGGGGAAAGTCGAAAGGCAAAAGCGCAGGTTAACGCGCCGGCAAAGCCAACAACAGATCAAAGCCCGACGTTGACGCAAAGCTGACGGCACGTGCAGAAAGCGCAAGTATGGGGAACGACAAACATACCTGAAGCGTTCAGTGCAGCTGGGTTGATCGTGCCTGAGCCATCCATGGCACTATAATGTAAAGATGGGAACGACGGATAGCCAAGATGCGACAACGACAGCATCACATCCCACGACCCGAGACAGGTCCACTATCGTGTTGCGCGACCGGGGAACGGCCGATATGCGATGCTATGCTGGCGCCTGCATACGCCAGTGGAGCGCTGTAGAAGTCGCAACGAGGCGCTGTAGCGGTGAGGGTCCTTGTGCTACAACAGTATGCAATGCGGCTGTCGCGTTGGATGGAGAGAGGTTCCTTGTGCGGGACGTGAGCGGGTTTTGGGTGCATGTAGGGATTCGCCAGGGATGTTGGCGTACTCAGGTGCAGCACGATCGCGGAGAATTGTGCAGCGACAGATAAGCTTGCGGCTGCGCTGGGAAGCGTGACCCTGCCGGTCGGGACGAGAGTGCGGAGAGCTTGAGGGCAGCGGGAGAGTCGATTCGATGAATTTCAAGGGCGCTGCAAGGAGTGGCGACGAGCGCAAGGGTAGGCCTGAAAGTCTCGGCACCGAGACGGTGGCACAGGACAACCTGGTGTGGTAGCAGCTCCACCGCAGTCGAGGAGTGGGATGCGGACCGCAGCCAAGGTAAAGGAAGCAGGAAGCTAGTCGAGACGCTTTGACTAATGTGATGCTGAGGGCCGGACGCCAATGCTGACGGAATGCCGCATAAACTACGCGCGCTGGTTTGACAAGCGTGCGATAGCCACTAGGGCTCGGCGGCCGACGGAGGCAGAAGCGTGCGTGGACGGTCGACGGATGGATTGCTTGTGCGACGACGACCGCTGGCTGTAGTGGGTGGCCGCTGCAGCCTGCTTCTGTCGAGAGGAGAGAAGGGGAAGAAGGTAATTGTCGATGCGCGCGCCTGGGAGCACGAGCGAGGGGGATGGGGTCGAAAAGCGGCGCAGCGATGACAACACTCGTCGCTGGTGTAATCGAGATGGTGGCAGCGATAATGGGCAATAGGATAGGAGCGGGTGATATGAGATGACGGAAGCCGTAGGCAAAGCAGTCAGCAATAATAATAATAATAATATCGAGCGGCGACGCCAATGAGAAATCGCGGCGTATATGTAGATTGACGGAGAGGCTCGCGACGGGCTAGCGGGCTATCCTGCCCTGTTCGAGCAGCAGCACGATTAGCCTGCGAAAGCACGTTGACGATGCGGCTGATGTTTGTGAGGGCGATGCTTCGATGTGTGATGCGATGCGACGCGACAAAACAGTAACGTTGCGGACGCGGGGGACTGTTGGCCAGCGTTACCTTGTGCTTGTGCTTGTGCTTGGCGGCAGAACCAGGACGAGATGAATGATGATGATGAGGAGGGTACGCAAGGCCAGATGCAGGGCGCGGGCTCCCGTCTGTGTTAGGATAGCGTGAGTTCAATACACTTGAATCAACTCCGAGCCGTCGGACGCAGGACACTGCTCCGGTTCCGCGGTCGTTGTCTCGTCGTCGTCCTGCGGTGCTCGTCCAGTCCTGATGTCTTGTCTCGTCTTTCTTCTCGTTCCATTGTAGCTTTCGATGCGTTGCGATGCGGGCCGGACTGTTGGCGATCAACGGGGTCCACTTCAACGACAAGAAACACACAATGCAGCTTTAGACCAATTGGGCCCTCCCGCCTGCTAAACACCCAGTCAAGGGTCGTAGGAGCGCGAGAGCCGGTGATCTCTACGGCATGGAGCGAGCGAGCGCCAAACTTGCGCTCATGCTCGACGGCTCTAACTAGTTGAATACATATCGCAATGCATACGGGAGCAACCGACCCAATGACCATAACATTGCAGTAGCGGGACTGCTAGTGACCTCATGCGGCGCAGTACATGGCAGCTGTGCGAATGTGCGCCGTGCAGGTGCAGGCGAAGGGCCCAGAAAGAACAGGGGCTCAGAACTGTTCCCCCGCTTGTCCTTGCCTGCAGCCTCGCGACAAACGAACACACGCAGGCAAAGGGAACGGCAGAGTCCTGCGTAGATTGTGCTGCATCCAACCCATCCCTGGGAAACGCGCTACTAGACAGGTCGGCTGCCCGCCTGCGCGAAGAAGAATGAGTGGCTTGTCCGTATGCGGACTGAGCTGAGCCGTTCCTTTCCTCTCCAGATCTCCTCCTCCGCCTGGCGGCGTTAGCGTATGACCTGCAGACGACCAAGGCTTGGTGATCCTCGAATTGGCAGCCGGATCGTGCTTTGTCCGGCTATCCACATGCCAAAACATCTGCTTGTCAGTATCCCGCGGGCCTGGATTACCTCACAATGTCAGAAGGTCAGAAAGAAAAAGAAACCTGTCACGAATCCTGCAGTTTCAGAGTTACTACCTCGAAGTATAGCTGGCAGAGGAAATGGTTTGTTAGGCGGCGCGTATTATCATCGTTCCTCGTCGGGACAAGATGCTCTCGCTACGCGGCCCGCCTAGTCGGACTGTGCTATTCCTGAACGGGAAAGAGAGCAATGCAAGGATGCGAATCGGCCAAGCAGAAGGACGCGTTCGTGGCGCGTTCAGTGAGGGGTCGAATCTCCTCATCCGGCTGCTGTAAGAGGCGCAAATGGCACAGTCATCGAGCCATAAACGGTTGGTGATCCACAGCTCTCCTCAGTCGACAAAGGAAAATTTCGCATATCACACGGGTCGCAGCTGCCGACATTGCGCGTTTGCCGTTCACGCGAGCACAGTACACAAGCGATGCTGCAGGGTTCCGGGGCGTAGGTGATCACTGCAGTCAGCCCGCCCTGGGATTGCTGCGACCTAGCGGCCTTCAAAGTCTCTATTCGCTCAAAGTCGTGATAGCCCATCTACCGAGGAACAACAGAGATAAACAACGTCCGAAGCACCGGCACTACTGAGAAGACGGACGGCAGCTCCATAGATTGGAGTACGGACTTTCCTCCGGCGAGCATCATGGGGTCTGTGGAGAGAGGAGCGCACGCCTCGGTTGCTGTTTTCGCATTGGAAGAACCACGAGATGAGCTAAGATAAAGTTGCGGCAGGCTGCGTCGTCGCAAACCGTGACAGAGATCTGTGGTCCATGCTCGATTGCTTTGACGATTGTGATCTTGAAATCTTGCTGACATCTCGCCATCAACCCTATGGCGAGCCGTTACCGCTGCGGCTGTTGACGGACACAGAACTGTCCCCCATGGCGCCTCTCAACATCAATCGCGATCTTTCGGGCGGTGTAACATTATTTGAGTACGATAACTCTGCCACGATTGGTGGAACGGCGACAGCAACCTAGGCGGCACCTGCACCGATGGAAAGGTGAGGAGCGAATCGGGATTGCATGAAGCCTTTGTTCCTCACGGCGGATTCCTGGCACGACGATTCGCCAATGCCATTGTGAGTAGCGATGTTTCAGCTGCGGCAAGTGGTCAGAAGATGAACGGCAATGCAGATCATAGTTCGCCTGAACAGTCATATGCGAGATGATCGGGGCGCGTTTTAGCATAGCGCAAAGGTTTGCTTCTTCAATCCAAAAGTGTTCCCAAAGGAAGAACATGGTGACTAGAACCTGACAGCAGCTGGACTTCGAAATGTTTCAGAGAGCCCTCGCTGGTGATCATCCCTTCACAATCCGAGAGTCCGGAAGGTTTGAGCTTGAGCTATATGGTCGGCGGGTCCTAGTCTGAAGCCATGCTCGCACCGATTGCCATGATCCAACGCTTAACATGCTCCACAATGGGCACCGAACAGCTTTCGGTTCACGGTTCACGAGGTCATGCAGCAGAGTAGCAGCTTCAAGGCTTGGTTCGGTATCTGTGACGAACCAAGGTTTTGCATCACGGTCGGTGTATTTAGAGACGAAGCTACACGCGGCCCCGGAGCTTGTTCCAGTGCCATCGTATTGGTTGGTGCATTTAGCCATGATCCCCCTTAGCCTCCAGTGTCATATCCATACAGCATACCAGACCCTTTCAACCGAGGACCATTTCGAACGGCGCCGTCAAACACGCACATTCTGCAGGGACTCGATCTTGCAAGACCAAGATCGTAAATGTTCCCTGCAGTGACCCATGTCTTGAAGATCTCTTGGCCTCTATTCCCAAGATCGTTCGGATGGTGTGCCAACGTTGGGTCCACGTGCCCGATCGGACGTTTGTATCCATGTCCGAAGTGGTCTGATGGGGGTGAAGGGAGGCTCCAAGTGTTGCAGCAGAAGACAGGGTCCAGAAGGTTGGTTGTGCATGGTCAAGATATTCAGAATTTCCTTGCGCATACTCAAAACGCCTCGCTGATTCTTTTCCCCAGCCCTTCCTCGCAAGAAATCTGTCACTGCTGCAAGACATCCTTTCGCATCAGGTCATGTCATGTATTTCGTGCCCCAAACTGCAGCTTTGAGGTCCTTCCGTCACAAACAAAGCACCGCTCTTCCAACTGCCACAATGCGAGGCCTTCATCCATCAGTACCGTGCCTGTCTTCCCCATGACCAGCCCTCTGCTGTGTCATTCTCGCAGCATCGGATCGCTCTTTCCAGAACTGATACTCCTGCCAGAAAGTGCTGGCCAGGTATCCCATGTCCTCCATAGCTCCGTCCGGTCCGCGATTGTACAGCCAGACACCAATCGCAATGATGCTGCCCCAGAAAATGATTCGTTGCGCTAGTCGTACCCAGAACATGACGGCCTGGTAAAGCATGTTGAGTATCTTGAGCGAGATGAAGAGGATGATGAGCAGCAGAGCTATCGTCGCAAGATCTGGTTTTTCGGACAGCATTGGAAGGAGGTGTGCACGTGCGGTTGACGCGATGGAGAGGAGAGGTCGAAGGTATGCCGGGCTTCTGTTCGTGGCTGCAACATGGAAGAGGTACTGCGCCCAGTCTACACCATCTTAGCATTGCCAATGACAAGTGAATGCGGGTGATGCCTACCATGAACAACATCCATGATGGGCGTTTGGAGACAGTCTGTTTAGCGGTGTACTTCACGGAAATATTCTTCAGACCGTGTGCTTGAGCAGCAAGAGACTACAGTATGTACAGGGCACAAATCAAGTATCCTTGAATACACCGATGATCGCAGTCGATCCGTGAACACACAAATTATGCGCGTTGTTGATGTGTTTTCTAAGGGCATCATTCATTCATTCAACCGTTCGACATGACATGTGAAACCCTGCGGGTCTTGCCGGCCGAACCTTGGACTTTCGCAACGCGAGCTGGACGGACCTTCACTATCTTTCCACTTGCAATTGCACACATCAATACAATGGCAGAAGTCGCCGCAGCCTCAGAACTCGTACGAAAGTCAGCAAAACGCACGCGTGAAGTTTTCGCCGCTGACTTCGGCGCGCCCTCCGCTCTTGAGAAGTTTCCACAGCCATCTGCTGCGCCTCCAGTACCTTCTCCTTCAGACAATGCGCAGCGCGCCAGCGTTGCCGTCCGGATACGAAATGAATATGCGGACGTGAAAGAGCTGCCGCCTGTGCTTGCAGCGAAGCAGGCAAACGCAGCAGCCTCGGCGGCAGCGAGGCGAAAGAAGCCAAAGCAGGAAGATCAGGCATCAGACCCCAAAATGGCTAAGATGATCGAGGGCATATCGACACAAGTACCATCGACCACTGGCATGTCCAACGCGCTCACATTGCGTGCAAACGGCACGGGCGCGAGGTTACCACCTAACGCAAACGGGCCCACGCCGCAAAGGAATACACCTTCGTCGAGCTTGGTGAGGAGGGATAACATACGGCAGCAAAAGCCAGAATGGCACCCACCATGGAAGCTTATGCGCGTCATCTCCGGACATCTGGGTTGGGTACGCGCGTTGGCGATAGAGCCTGGAAACCAGTGGTTCGCGTCAGGAGCCGGTGACAGGACAATCAAGATTTGGGATTTGGCGTCTGGCACGCTCAAGCTCACACTCACGGGTCACATCTCGACGGTTCGAGGGCTGGCGGTCAGCCCAAGGCATCCATACTTGTTCAGCTGCGCCGAGGACAAGAAGGTCAAGTGCTGGGATCTTGAGACGAACAAGGTCATTCGCGACTACCACGGACATCTGAGCGGTGTTTACACCCTTTCGTTGCACCCTACCCTCGATGTTCTCTGTACTGGAGGTCGTGATGGCGTGGTCAGAGTATGGGACATGCGAACACGATCAAACATCCACGTTCTTTCCGGACATAAGCAGACGGTGTCCAGCGTCGTCTGCCAGGAAGCTGATCCCCAAGTCATATCCTCTTCCCTTGACTCTACGATCCGCATGTGGGACCTTGCAGCCGGAAAGACTATGGGTGTTCTGACGCACCACAAGAAGGGCGTACGCGCCCTGGCCACGCATCCTACCGAATTCACCTTCGCTTCCGGTTCTTCGGCACAAATTAAGCAGTGGAAATGCCCTGAGGGCGCCTTCATGCAGAACTTCGACGGACACAACAGCATCATCAATACACTCGCAGTCAACGAGGACAACGTCATGTTCTCCGGCGGCGACAACGGCTCAATCGCCTTCTGGGACTGGAAAACAGGTCACAAATTCCAACACGAAGAGAGTATTGCACAGCCGGGAAGTCTGGACGCCGAGGCAGGCATCATGAGTAGCATGTTCGATTTGACGGGTTTGAGGTTGATCACCGGTGAGGCGGATAAGACGATCAAGGTCTGGAAGCAGGATGAGAGCGCAACTGAAGAGACGCACCCTCTGCAGTGGCAGCCCACGTTGGGCCGGCAGAAGTATTGATGGACGGAACGGGAGGGATGACATTGTTGAGCTGATAGCCGAAGATGGAAAGAAGTGGTTACATGAGGGCACTGCTACTTGATGCTTCGGAACCGACAAAAGGGGTTTCATTGCCCGCTGCTTCCCTTTCTGTACTTGTGGAACATTGCAGCAGGAGTCAGGCAGCCCGTAGTCGTCTCGGGAACGTCACACAGGCAACGAGAAGGTCACGGGTTGTGTTGACCAAGTCTAGTCTGGACGTTCCTTCCGATTTGTGCATCTGTCACTGTCTTCATCTTGAGCATCTTTGCTCTGTTAACCCAGGTGCCTGCTGGATCTGGAAGCGCGCCTGTGCGACAGCTGAGATAGAGCTCAAAAAAAAAATGAAGTATGCAGTTTGCGGCACGCCTCGCGTTCCTTCCCCTCATGTGCCTGCGGTCTTTCTTTCTGCTAATCCTCCCATTGGCCTGTGCCACGGGTGGTTAGCAGGGCTCGCACTCGCACTCTTCTCGATCAGTGATGAACAACATCGACATTTGCACAGCAGCAGCGAGGCTTTGCGGCGAAAGCAACTCTTCGAACAATGGTACCGATCTCCTGAAGAATCTGCGTTACAAGTCTTGCCCCGTCGCTAGAGCAGGTTTTTTGACGACGATTTACCGCTGGGATCACAGCGTACTATACCAGAGTGATTGGTACAGTCTCGTCGTCGAGTGTGAGCTTCATGCCCTGACTTGGCTCGGAGTTGTGACGATGTTGGACCTGTGCCATTCCCGTGTATCCACTTGCTTCGCCGACGAAATAATAGTGGCTATGTTGACCTGCCACTTTCCGAACGATGCAAAGATTCTCCACTCCGTGAATCTTGCAAAGCAGATCGCCTTCCCTGACAGGAGCAGGAGATACTCCGCAATCAAAGTCATCGAACACGAAGAAGGTCCTGTTCTGGCAGCGCTCCTGCTCAAGCTGTCTAATATAATCCGAATGCAACTCGGCCGTGTTCGACACTCGAGAGCTGTGAGGTTGCAAAAGCCCCTCCAGAGCGTATAGGGTCTCCCTCGATCGCATATTGTGGCCCGAGTTGTAAGGGTTGAACTTGCTTTGGGTTCCAGCCGGATTGGCGTAATCGCAATATGCAGCAAGTAAATGGCAGAAGGCCTCCAATCGCATATAAAATCCACGAGCGCCAGCTAGGCTGCCTGCGCCTGAACGCACTTGGGCATTCGAGACTTTACGAGCGTCTAGGATACATGCACAATTAGGATCGTTGTTTTTCCCCGTATGTCCTTTGCCGATTAGGTCATAGCATTCCATCTGCCAAACCCAGAGTTGCACACATTCCAAGAGAGCAGAATCCGAAAGATCAATCTGGGCAACACAATCCCGCCCGGTGTGAGACTTTCTGCGGACAAGATCCTCGACGGCCGGACTTCGACCGTAGAAGTCACTCAGAAACCCACCATGCTGGCCGCAGAACCCCACGAGTGGGACCAATAATTTGTTTCTCTCTGCTTCAATCGAACGATCGCGATATGTCTGCAGTCTTTGCATATAAAGCTTCCAGGCATCGGCGATCTCCTCCCAAAATGAGCGCATATAGAACCCTGTAGTCGGATCTTTCGGATCAAGCGCTTGAGCACCTGTGATACGGCCAACAATCTTGCCATACACGGTCAATTTATTAAGTCTTGTAGTACTTGCCATTTTCAGTGCTACTTCTATATCTTGCTCCAGCATCTGCCAGCCTTTCTCGCGATCCCTGTCGAGGAGGCTGGTGAACATGTCCGTGATTCCGTCCGCAGTCAAGTCGAAGCTCCTTGACCTCCTGTCTTTTGGCGGTATATAGCGATGGGTCATGTGAGGAACGTGTTCGGCGGCCAGACCCTCAATGGCCATGTGTCTTCTTTCAGAGGTATGGCGGCGAGCGAAAGCATCCAACTTCTGCAACTCAGCCGCATCCAGAGCCGTCCAGTCGATCACCCAAGAAGGAACGCTGAGGCGCTTTTTGCCTGAGCGTAGTGGAGTAGACGTAGGCTGCGTTCGTGTACAAGAGTGCAAGCACTGGCATGGATCATGACGGCCTCCTCGGAAACCGTAGTGGAATAGGTTATGGGTAGACCGTTCCACCTCGTGGGATTGAGTAAGCTCAGAGTGGCGTAGATGCGATCTCGGGGCAATGTAGCTTTGAAACCAGCCGTCGACACCAACAAATCCAGGAGGGTCATGACATCCTGACGGAGTGACTCCTCGAGCGCGGGCAACCGCAACCAGAAATCAGGCACAGCACCTGTTCTCAGAAATGCGACACGAGGAGGCATGGAGTCTTCCTGTGCCGTGGAGTCTGTGGCGCCGAGACCGGCATTCTTTAACCACTCGCGGAAGCCGATCGCCTTGTCTTCGTATCGGATGAAAATTTTGTGTGAATGCACAACTTCCTGAACAACCCAGATTCTTTCAAACCAATCGAGGGTTGTAGTGTTCTTCTTTGACAGCTCAACTGACGAACCAAACGGCGAATCGGCATCTCTGAAAGCACCCTCACCCAACCAGATCCACGTCTGAACGGACTTGTTGAAGATGTTACCCATCATAGGCACCTGCGCCGCTTTGTCCGCATCATCATCCTGATTGATGCAGATAGCGTCTATCCAAAAGCTGTAAGCTCTGGCCGGATGCCTGAAGCACCGAAGAGCATCCTCGAGATTAGTTGTTATAGGTAGTCGCGCACTTCCCAGACAGATCGAGCCAGTGGGCAGTCCAGCCCACCTGTACGAGACGGCTATGTAATGAAGGTAAACATCGTCCAGATTCTCTAAGCTCAGTGTACCATACAGCGGGTCCGTCCGGTCCTGAGCTGGGTGTAGGGAGAGAATGCGAACCTGGTTTTTGTGGCATCCGGTCGCGAGTTTTTGTAGACCTCGTCCATTGACGACGCAAGAAGCGTCTTGAAGGTAGGCCTTCTCGGCAGCGGGATTGCCATGGAGGACAGTAGGCTCAATCTATAGTGACTAGTTGTCCTTTGTCTCGGACGCGTAAGCAGCTGAATGCATCCTGTCGGTTTTCTGCACCACGCATGAACGGTTTGTTCACGGTTCTGAGCACTGACCGTGCCTTACTCTCAGTACCTGTAACATGTGTTGTGACAATGGCTTCTGCAGATGAGGCGCAGCCCACACATAGGAGGATAGTTCGGCGCGCCTCACTGCTGCTCGGCTGATATTGTCCGTTAGCGGCGCATGACCTACCGTGAACACCATTGGTGCGTTAGTTGCCGCTCAATCCACGAAACAAGAGAAGGCAGAGCGGAATACGTAGGTACCTATACATCCAATAGCCGCCGGGAGATGTGATGGTACAGAGTGTACTGCGGTTTGCTGCAAGGAACGTGCAAGCCTCCGTTTGCGTAGTTATTGAGGAAGCTACGGGTTTGTTCAGCATGGGAAGGTTGGAAACGCGGCATGGAAATCAGCACTGCGCTCGGAGGGCAGTGCGTTGCGGTGTCCTATGATCGGGTAACGCGGCGCGGCAAGGCTTCCGAGGCACGGGAAACAGGCAAAAGAAAAAGAAAACCGGTTCATGCATGGCTTGATTTGGTCTGGTCTGGTTTGGTTTGGTTTGGTTTTGGTTTGGTTTGGTTAGTCGAGTAACAACACGGTCAACACTGCCCCGTCACGGATCCATCTCCTGAACTCGACACCTAAACTCCCCTTCCGGCGCACCTGAAAACCCCACCGTCCTACTACAACCGTCCCTCATTCCTCTGTCACGCAAGAGTCCTGGGGAGCCTTATCAGAGGCACGTTGTTCGTTTCTCCCCTGTCGAAACGCCTTTGACTCGGCGCCACAGCACTAGCCACAACTGTATCTCTAATCTTCCGAGAGTTACCGCCCATCACCTCTCCTACAGAACTTTGTGCCTCATCACCCACCCTCTCCCTGTCCCGGATTTGCGGATCTGCGTGGAGTCATCCAGCTATCACCATGACCAGCCCACCTCGTGCTGTGCGCTTCCAAGCACACAACGAGCCTCCACGAGCCCCTGCCCCGGAGGAGATGACGATGCTGGACGAGTCAGCCGAACGACCAGACCTCCATACGGTCGACTCTTCAGGTACTGCCTCGTCGGAGGAATACGAATCTGAGGCACTGGGTTCGGATCCGGAAAGCTACCCAAACGGCCCACAAAGAGTGCAATTCACGCCTGGCTCCTCTCTCGGCGTAGACGAAATCGCCCCTATGACCTCCGGATCAGTATATGGCTGGCCACCTACAGCTCAAGGACGGGCAAGAGGTGGTAGCGGAGGCGAGCATCAAGTACCGCCACAGCTTGTAACGAACGGGCTGCACAGCAGTCAAAGGGCTGTTCGACCGGCGAACATCAGGCAGCCATCCAACGCATATGCGCCAGCTAGGAGACCGCATCAATATTCGCTGAACTCCACAAGCAGCCGGCGCACAGCTTCAACCAATCGAATGAGAAGGAACCCAAATGCAGAATACAGAGCGCAGGAGAAGGCATACGTTCAGAGGATACGGCAGGATGCGCCCGGAGAGAACGACTTCTTCAACGTGGAACCAAGCACGCCTAGCTTGGGTTACAGTGAAGGATCGGAAACGGATGAATCACCTTCTACTGCCGACCATCTGGAACATGACCCATATGACCAGGAGACCTTGCTATACTACGGTAACGATGACATGCAGCCTTCGATGGAAGAACTCAAGATACCCGAAAACAGGGAACGTCTCGAGTGGCACTCGATGCTGGCCAACGTCCTTACTGGAGATGTAGTGAAACAGGAGAAGAAACGTTTGATCGGCGGTACAGAACAACAGGGAGAGAGTACACTGAAGACCGAGGTCTGGATGGGTGTGAGGGCAAGGTGCTGCGGACGAACGCTTGCCGCCCAGCGGCGCATGATCGAGGATGGCAGGGCAAAAGTCAAACCATCCATCGAGGCAATCATCACCTTTGAAATCAAGGGCGAAGCAGAAGTTGGGAAAGCGCCACTGGAACAGGTGTTGGACATTGTTCGGAAGATCGAAAAGATCGAGGGCCTTTACCCTACACGCCAGGCTTTCGAAGCTGCAAACCCAAGAGCAGCATCTGCTGCATATCATGAGAGCTGTGATGCAGTCATTGCGTGGCACAACACCACTGAGCTCATCAATACAGAGTTGGGCGTTCTGCAGAGCTGGGTTGGCAATGAAGAGCTGGATTTCGTGAAGCCAAGGAACCGAGCTTCTGGCGAAAGTCAAAGTCAACTCTTCGATGAGTCTTCCTTCATTGACAGGATTCTGAAGGAAGATGGGCTGAAGTCTCTGCAAGGGGATAATAGCCTTCTGTATGGCGTGAACGCTGTCATCCATAAGGCCAAGGCTACTCTTATTGGTAACGCTGAAGCTTTTGCTGACCGACACCTACCGCCATATATCGAGGAGCTACTCACTCTCATTAACTTCCCCTCTCGTCTCATTCAGGAAATCATCCGTATGCGTCTCAGTTATGCCAAGAAGATGAAGGACCCCGCACAGCAGGGCGTCATGATGGCTGAACAGATGATTTTGCAGTTCCAAATACTGCTCAAACTAGCCGTCCAGATCAAGGAGGCATATACAGTCATTGCTCAGCCTGAGCCTGGTTGGGATCTCCCGCCGTGCATCGATGACAACTTCGATCGTGTGGTGCTCGATGCTTTGAGGTTCTACTTCAAGATGCTGAACTGGAAGCTCATGGCCAACAAGAACACTTTCAAGGAGGCAGAAATTCTGGAACAGGAATGGGGCTTTTCCAATGAGCTCGGCAGACACTTGGAAGGGGGTGACGTGGAGGTCGCTGAGCAGTTCAGGTATGTGTTTCGTTTGGACGTCACGGTTGCCTTCACATCCTGATGATATCGTAGTTCTCTCACTTCCAAATCCTTGTCCCGCTTGACTAGTCACTTCGAGCGGGAGCTTCAGAAGAGGCCCGACGAAGTCGCTGGCGCTGAGATGGACAAGCGATACAAGAACATCCTTGACTCCGTCCGTGTCCGGCAGCGAAAGATCTTCCGTTTCTCAAGGATACTTACGCAGCGTTTTGAGAATGCTACCGAATACAGCATCAACCTGCAATCGGACCATTTCCAGGATCTGATCGATTCACTTATTATATCCGGTCATTTCCTGGTTGAGACATCGGCAAGTGCGGAAAAGAATGGCATGTACATTGTAGCCTCGCCATCCTTGCAAGATCGACCAAAAGATATCCAATCCCTTCTTGGTACTTGTTATCACGCCGAAGACAACCCGGAGGATCCGTCTAATCCTTACATTTTGATTCTCAAGCCTGAAAACCCTCTTTACTGGGACGGTGCCCGTCTGGATGACAGCACCATCCGCCAACCTCATCTTGACCTCAGGCCGGGACACCTGCGATTGATCGCTGACGGCTCACAGCAGCGTCTCGCTAATGCCAATATGGCCTTCATGATCTCCGTCAACATGGACCTCGATGTCACTGTTCCACTACGGGCAAATCTCACCCGTGTTAACCAGGAATTGCAGAAGATCAAGCGCACGACCTACAAACTCTCCAACACCATCATGGACAGTGTGGAGATTGTGCGTAAGCAGACTGTCGGTCTGGAGTGCCAGGAACTCATTCAGACTTGTTTCGCTTTCGCGACAGAATTCGGACAGCGTTCCGTTCTGTACATGGACGCTAACCGCCGGGCTTACCACAATCTGAAGATGACTCGTCTCGCTCTGGACTGGGTCAGCTTCATCTGCGATGATTGTGTCGCAAGCGACAGAAAGACGTTCCGATGGGCTGTTGTTGCTTTGGAGTTTGCCATGATGAGGACGCGTGGTCAAAACATTTTGTCCATCAGTGAGTCTGAGTACTCCGAGCTGCGTGCCAAAGTCGGTGGCTGTATGAGTCTACTCATTAGTCATTTCGATATTATGGGTGCGAGATCTACCGTCGCAGCACAAGCTGAGAAGCAGCGCTTGGAATCCATGGCTGGCAAACTTAGGCTCGACGTCAGTAGGCTCAAGGATGATGAAGAGTCGTCCAGGCTTGTCCGGGAGCAATGGCTCGAACAACTGCAGGCTATTGACGAGTACCGCGAGGAGCGTGAAGCCGAAAGGCAAGCGCTCGGTAGAGTACTGGAAAACTCGAACGAAGCCGACCGTGCGCTTACGTACCTTTCCGCCTCGGCCGGCAATGTGGTCATGCGCTGGCAACAAGGTCAATTCGTCGGTGGTGGTACCTTTGGCTCCGTCTACGCCGCCATCAACCTAGATTCTGGCCATATGATGGCAGTCAAAGAAATTCGCCTCCAAGATCCTCAAATGATCCCCACCATCGTGTCCCAGATCCGCGACGAGATGGGCGTCCTTCAAGTCCTCGACCACCCCAATGTCGTGTCCTACTACGGTATCGAGCCACACCGGGACAAGGTCTACATCTTCATGGAATTTTGTTCTGGTGGATCTTTGGCCGGCCTTCTCGAGCACGGCCGCATCGAAGACGAGACCATAATCCAAGTTTATGCATTGCAGATGCTAGAGGGTCTTGCTTATCTTCACGAAGCCGGCGTCGTGCACCGCGATATTAAGCCCGAGAACGTCCTCCTAGACCACAATGGTGTGATCAAATACGTCGACTTCGGCGCCGCAAAAGTCATCGCTAAGCAAGGCAAGACGATCGTTGCTGACGGGCCTAACGGGCGCGGTCAGAAGCAGGGTTCGATGACCGGTACGCCCATGTACATGTCTCCGGAGGTCATCAAGGGCGGCGCACCCACGGGCCGACACGGTGCCGTCGACGTCTGGTCGCTTGGCTGCGTTATCCTCGAGATGGCAACCGGTCGCAGACCCTGGGCTTCTCTCGACAATGAGTGGGCCATCATGTACAACATCGCACAGGGCAACCCGCCGCAGATGCCGACGAGAGACCAACTCTCGGATTGCGGATTGGATTTCTTGAAGCGATGTTTCGAGAGAGATCCTGCTAGGAGGAGTACGGCCGCTGAACTGCTTTGTCACGAATGGATTATGCAGTTGAGGAGTCAGTTGAGTCTCGAGCCGTCGACCCCGCAGACACCAGCGAGTGAGAGTGGAGGTGGACTGAGCTATGGTCCTTCGCGGCAGAATACCATGCGGTAGATGGGGACGTGGGTAGTATTGTTTCACTCTTGGTTTAGACCGTTATGAGCGTATATTCTGATCTGAGATGCTTGGGTCTCTGATCTTACTCTTTATCGTTTAATCATCCTTCGGAGTATTCTTGTTGAGAGGCGTTGCGAACGCGAGGTCTTGGATCCGAAACCTCTTTTCTTCTTTTTTTCTTTCATATTGTTCGGCCCGTGGGCTTCGCATGGCATTAGCGCAACAACTCTGTATTTCCAGTCTGCCCTTTGTGGCGCCTGTCGCTCGTGGCTTTGGGGCAGTCCTGTCTATATCATATCGTACCCTTGGCGGCGGCATCGTCGTCTGTCCTGACAATGCCGGGCGAATCACATCATTGGCCGTGTGTTCACATGCGCGCGAAACCGTACAAAGTGATTACTAAAATGCAATACAACATTGTTTGATGCACTGTACCGGCTCTGAGCGTCCAGAACATCTTGAGTGGTATTTCCCAGCCACGCACTCTGTCATCATAGGATGCACGAACGAATCCAAGTCAGTGGCCGGAACGACAAAGCTAGACTAAAGAATTTGAAGCTCCGGATGTCCTGCTGATTTTGCAGGCTGCTCGCCGGTGTCACCTAGAATCGAGGGAACCGGAATCTTGAGCAGCCTGCGATGCTGATCAAGCATCAATCCCACATGCAAGCTTGTGGAACGCTGCGATTGAATAAACAAATGAAAGACAGCCCGCCACCTATCCGAATACAGCGATCTTCCGGTCAGTTGAGGGTTAGGTTAGTTTGGGGAGGTGGTAACAATGTAAGTCGACAATCAGAAAAACATGGACGATTGTTGCGTGAACCAAAAAGAGAAGTACAGTGTCATCGAAGATTTAGATCTGTACATAGTTGCACTCAGGTCACGTCAAGAACGCTTTGATACGTTTTGTTTGTGGGAGATTTCCATTTCCATGTCGTGACTAAATTCAACTCCCCTCCACCAGTGGAGGTCCGCCAGGGCTACTCGGTAGCAGCACCCTACGTGCTTAATCTCAGGTACTGCCCATTCACTCTGACCTAATCCCTAACAATACTCCAAAACGCCAACCCCAATGCCCGTTAGACCGTCATCCGTCATGTGAGTACTCTAGTAAGAGAAACGCGCGTGAGGGTGTCCGACATGGCGGCGGACGTGGGCACGCTTCGCGACCACGCCGTTCGAGCACGTGGTACCCGCAGCCACGGGCTGGAAGGAGACCTTGCCGAAGTTGCAAAGGCCCCATTGCGTGCCGTCACTGCTGCAGACAACGGCACCATCAGTACTGCAGGAAGAAGAGCCTGACGAGGTGCTGTTAGAACCAGAGACGGCAGAGCTTCCAGAGGAGCTTCCAGAATCGGTGCCGCTTGAGTAGGAAGAGCCCGCGGATGTTGCAGCCGCGGAGGTCGCTGCCGCGGGTACAGAGGCGACATCGCCGCTAGATGCGGTGGGTACGTAGGAGACCGGGTTAGAGTAGTTTCCGGCTGCGCCAGAGGTCACAGTCACCATGGTAGTAGCAGTGACGTGAGTCGTACCAGCCGCACCGGCAGCGTCAGAGGATGAGGCATCCGGAGTTGGGTAGTTGAAGGAGAGGGAGGCAGGACCACTGGTGATTGTCGCTGCCGGCGAGGAAGCAGCAGCAGAGGATGCGCCTGATGAGGCACCCTCGGTAGCCTTGGCCTGACCCTTGGCAGCACAGCCTGGACCGGTAGGAGTGGCCAGGTCGGTGCTCGCGAAAGTGGTGACGTACTTGCCCGGGTTGGGGATCTCCAGGTCGTGGGAAAGCTGGCTGCCACAGTCAGAGCTTGGCAGATTGACGAGGAAGAGGTCTTCGAGCTGGTCGAACTCCTTGGTGTCAGAGGCGCCGCCCGAGACCGTAATAGGGGCACAGTTCATGTAGTTCTCTGGCTGTCCGGAGAGCTTGGAGACCCAGTTCCAGGCCAGAGTGGCCTTGCCGTTGGGGACCTCAGGAGGGATGGTGTAGTTGAAAGGGTGAGTGCCGCCGTTTCCTGCAGAGTCGGTTGGGCAGCCACCAATCCAGCTGGCGATGACTTTAAACTTGCTGTTGGCGGTAGGCTCACGATCAAGAGTAACGCTGAGCTGGCAGGTGCCGCCGCCGTGCGAAGCAGAGCCCTCCCAGGTCATGGTGTTGGATTCTCCCACCTTGAGGTAGTTCTCGGTGGATACCTCAAAGGCGTTGGCGCGCAGCTTGCAGGGAAGTTGCTGTTGGCAGAGCCAGGAGCGGCGTTGATCAGTGGGCTGTTGTCCAGTGTGTCCTTGCTGTAAGGGACTGGCTGCTGCATGATCAAGTGGCCGGATGTAATCTGAGCGAGAACCATAAGGCCAACAGCGGCCTTGCTCAGGGAAGACCAGGTCATCATGGTGGAGGAGGTGCTCATGATGAAGAGGTCGGAGGTAAAGATGGCTGGCGTTGAGATCTCTGCGAGGTTACCTTTTCCAGATAGACAGCTAGACCAGCTAGCAAATTGTTCTTCGAAGAAAGAAGGTAGTTGCGAAAAGACTGGACTTTTTGTGTAACTGGAAAGGTAACGTGGAAAGATAGGAGGGGGAGAGGTTGAGAGAGGTGGATGGTTCTGCCAGAGAGACCCGGAAAGATCGAGGGGTACGTGGAGAATATATATGAAGAAGGTGGTAGAAATCACTGTGTTGGGCGAAAGTGAACGTGACAATAGCCTTGTGTTGCAGATAAAGAATGGCTTTGTGGCTATTGAAAGAAAGGCTTTATGTGATATTGACAAGAGCCGGTGACGTGTCGTGATAAAAGGAATGTGACCAGCACTCAAAGAAAGGCGTGAAAGAGAATGATCTTGGGCGCACAAGGGACTCGAAGGAGAGGGTCATTATGTACTCGAGGAGTGGCGGCAGACACGTACGATTGAGGGGCATGGTGACAGGAGTTACATGAGAAGGGGCGGCTTTCGCTGCTGATCACGGTCTCGGATGCGGCCATCAAGAGCCAGCAGATGTTAGTCCCGAGCGCGCATATGCGCCTTTGCCTCCAAGTATTATGAAAGCTTGTTTTGCGCTTGGCAGTGGGGAGTGAAGTGGCTGGTCTGGAGAGGTTTACTTCACCACTGCAAACGAGACCTAGAGGGGATGGTGCGACTTGTGGGCGCCAAGCATGTTTCAGGACGGGCGTCTCGGACGGGTTCGGATGTGATGGAAGGTATGGGATGGGTTGTCTTATCCCCTCTAGTCCATAGAGTGATGGAGCGTCGTGTGCCTGCAGTGAAAATTGGAAATGGAAATGGACATGGACATGGAAGTGGAAGTGGAAGTGGAAGTGGAATGGAAGAGAGAGGAGGTGTTTGTCTCGTGCCAAGGCTGCTGCTCTCGCATGCGAAAGCTGCAAAGTCCCGGAAGGTGCGACTCGCGTGGGCTGTGATTGCCGAATGGAGCATCATCTACCATCTGCCATCTCTACCATCTGCCATCTCTATCATCTGCCATCTACTGCCATCTGCCATCTACTACCGTCTGCCATCTACTACTGAAAACACAGAATGAAGCCGTCACTTTAGCACGTCTTGCATCATGTGCTTGTACCCATCAACACTATGGCGGCGGGACAGACCGTCTGGAGCATCGTGACATCTCTCCTCAGCTGCTTCATCGAAGTCGCCTTTTTCTGGCAGTTGGTACGTTGTGTCATGTTGATGTTGTTCACGCTTGCTGATTCTCTCCCAGCGCTTGTACGCATGGTGGACACGCCCCAGCCACAAGGACCTTCTCCTCCAAAACCTTGCCGAATCTCGCTCCTTCGAGGAATGGGAAGCAGCCGCCTTCCAGCTCGACGAAGTGCTGGGCAACGATCTCTGGCGACAAGATCCCACATCGAAGCACTACGACTACCGTCTCATCTACTCCCGCCTGCAATCAATCATCGAAGCTCGGGAAGATGAAGACATCCTAGCTCTGGTCAACCTGCTACGCTCCGGTCTCGTCCGCAACCTTGGCAACATCACCGCTCCCCGGCTCTTCAACCGCGCATATGCAGGCACGAAGCTGCTGATCGAGGACTACATCACACAAGTAGCCCTCGCAGTCGACCATGTCACGGCATACCCCACCACCTTGAGCTATGACTCTGGCCTCACAAACCAAGCGAAACTGGACTTGCTGCATGACACACGCCAGGCGTTTGGAAGGAGTGCCCTGGTACTGCAAGGAGGATCTATATTCGGCCTTTGTCACATCGGCGTGGTGAAGGCATTACACCTCCGCGGTCTGCTGCCCCGTATCATTGCCGGCACGGCAACCGGCGCTCTGATGGCAGCGTTGGTCGGCGTGCATAACGAAGAAGAATTGTTGGGTTTTTCGAGCGGCGACGGCATCGACTTGACTGCGTTTACTACACACTCGCGCCACGCTGCTTTGTCAGGGAAGGACGCGCACGCGAGACACGGCTGGTATTCTACGTTGTTGAGACGCACAAGAAGGTGGTTCAGGGAAGGGTATATCCTAGATGCTAAGGTGTTGGAGGAATGTGTAAGAGCGAATGTCGGAGACCTCACCTTCGCAGAAGCATACCAGAAGACCAAGCGGGTGCTCAACATCACCGTCTCGTCCACCGGTGGTGGTGTTCCAAACTTGTTGAACTACTTGACTGCTCCGAATGTCGTAAGTACCGTCACCATTACCCTGGTGGAGGCCTTCGCTGACAACGCTAGCTGGTCTGGTCCGCGGCGCTGGCTTCCAATGCCACTGATCCTCTCTACAGCCCCGTTACACTCCAGTGCAAAGATCCGTCTGGAGACATCGTACCGTGGTCCGATACGCAAGAACTTACGTTTCGCCCTTGGACGCACGCCGACTACGCTTCTGACCGCGACAGTCCGCTCTCAAGGATTGCCGAGCTGTTCAACGTGAACCACTTCATCGTGTCGCAGGCCCGGCCTTACATAGCACCTTTCCTGCGGAGCGACCTGCACAGTCCGAAACCACGCTATGCCGGCCGTACGGGCCTCTACATGGGCGTACTCAAACTCGTGGTCATGGAATTCCAGCACAGATTGCACCAGCTCGATTCCCTGGGCTATCTGCCGTCGGGTGTCCGACGATTCCTGTTGGATGAGAATATACCCGCTACCTCCCTGACGCTGGTGCCGGACGTTGGGTTCAAGGATTATGCACGCTTGCTCGAGACCCCGACCAAGGAGAGCGTCGAGTACTGGGTTCTGAAAGGTGAGAGGAGCGTATGGCCTGCTGTAGGCGCACTCAAGGTCAGATGCGCGATCGAGGTGGAGCTTGATAGAGGATATCAGATGGTCAGAAGAAGGAAGCCGTTTGATGTGAGCCCGAGTGGTCTGAGGACGGTGGTGAGTACCGAAGACAGAAAGAGAAAGCGGATCAGAGCTACTAGCATGAACGCAGGTTAAAACGCTCAATGTATTCCAATGAACCTGCTGTAGGGAAATGCACGGTCATACGTCGAGATCTTTCCATCATGCGCGCGACGTTGTGCGAGGTTACACGGAATGCATGTTGTGATGACAGTAAACTTGCCAACCGCGTCAACAGTACGATTGACTATAGTGGGCTAGAGAGGAAGTACTGATGCTTTGATAAGGAAAGGGAATATATAGCTAGAGAACGATGTGGTTGTACGGCTACACAATCTCCCAGTGTCCACAACGTCGATGCAGGAAGACGTTACTTCTTCATGCAATGCGGGTTGTGGCATATGCAGGAGCTGTTCCCCGCATCTGCTCTACTCTCTTCTCCTCTCCTGACTACATCTCTCTGCGATAGCCTCCAGCGTCCACCATCACACTACAATGCCTATTGGGGCACAAACGTCCCGTTCCGACAAGGGAACCCCAAGTTCGGGTTCAGCTCAGCGGTCGCGTTGAGACAGATGACAGATGGTGCAGCCATGCTCTCTGGAACGAGCTGGATGTTCTTCGTCACAAAGTTTGTGCACGAGCTGTTGGTGTTGCACTCGATAATGACCGCCTAAGAACATGTCAGCGCCAGATCTGATCGTGTTGCTTTCAGTCCTTTACTTACCTCCGTGTGCGTGAGATTTGGCAGGCCGACGTTGTACCAGCAGGGCTGTTCATTCGTCAGTCTTCATCAACATTCTTCTCCTTCTTCTTTTTCTTCGCCCGCCTCTGGCGTGGTCGGTGAAAATAACCTGCGCGGGAACGGGGAGAAGAAGGACTTACGTCAGTAACGCAGGATCCATCGCCCGGGTTAAAAGTATTGATTGTGCCGGTGAAGTTCTCCCACTTGAAGTCCCTCATGACAACGCTTGAATTATTTGGTCTCCCGGTGACACCTCCGGTTTGGAGCTGCGTCTGATTGCTGCCCTGGTTAACGTACGTCTGAGTCACGAAGATCGGGAAGGTGACATTGTACGTCCTGATGTTAGTCCAGGAGATGTTCCTCGCCAAACCTGTTTGATGTTAGCACCGTGCGATGTTCGCCAGAAAATCACAGGGCAATCACCTTGGCCGCCGACCCAGGACTTGAATCGCGCGCCGTACACGGCATTGATGACGGTGTTGTCGTCGAACACAATATCCGAAACATTTGCGAAGGCAGCTTGGTTCTGACCCAGCGAGCCGATGGACATCCCGTGTGACTGATAACCAATGGTGTTGCCACGGAAGAGGACGTTGTGTGATCCGGTCTGGACGGCGATCGCATCGTCTCCGTTGTAAATTACGGAATCCACAATCTGAACGTTCGTACCCGTGACATCGAAGCCGTCGGTGTTGAAAGGACTGATAAGCCGTCAGTGAGAGAGCAACTTCATGTTGAGATAGCTAATGATCCTTACAAGCCGCCAGTGCTCACGGCGTCAATGATCGCGTTGGACACGGTCACGTTGTTTCCAATCAGCTGCACATTCCAAGCGATGGGCTTGCGACTCTTGTAGTATTGCAGAGAGCCGTTTGTGGTGTTGAAGCTGAGAAGATGTGGGCGCGCGGCCGTGCCAGTGCCGTTTGTTGGATTAGCGTCCCACCAAGCCTGTATTAACGATAAGCGGTTCTGCGTGTTTTATCAATCTGGCTCCATCCCTACCTGGCCGTAGGAGTAGATCCAGCCATTGGAAACGTTCGAGGAGGCGACATAATCGATTGAAGGTCCGGCGAATTTGAACCAGTACAACGATGTCGCCTGCGCGCTGGCGGTAGTGGCGTTAACGATGGCTCTGTGATGGTATGTCAGTATACGGAACGGTACCAGGGAGACTGGGGAGAAGGAACGGGGTGATCTGACTGGATAGCGGTTATGTTTTGAGGCAGATGGAGATTGCCTTGAAGCGAGATCTCTACGTTCGAGAGGTTCGTCGCACTGATGGGCTGCAGGATGTTGTAATCGACTCCCTCGGAAAACCTTATAACCGCATTATGAGCGCAGTCTGCAAAGGCTTTGGCGACAGCGGGCGAGTCATCAGCCGTTCCGTGGGACTGCTTGTAGTTCGATGGAATGACGCATGTCTTCTTCCGGGCCGGACGAGAAGCAGCAGAGGCCAAACTGGAAAGCGAGAGGAAGCTGATAATGAGGGTTTCGAACAACATGCTGGGCGGGAAGGACAGCCAATGTTTGCTAAGCAAAACCCAAGAACGACAAGAAACGAACAAGAAATGAGGTGCATATATACCTACCGCCGCAGTATCTACATCTCGTGTGGGTGCATAAGCGAATCATCAATGACTGATGCCGGTTCGTTGTTCCTGGCAGGTGTCAAGGATCTCCAGATGGAGCCTCCGCGAACCCACAACCGTATCAGCGGCGTGCGGGGTAGAGTTGTGGAATTTTCCCGTCGGATTGAAGAGCCGCAACACGCTTTGCTGTATTAGGAAAGTAGTTGGAGTCGCTGCAGAAGATCCACAGCAGAGCGAAAAAAACACAAGTGATGCGCAAATCGTTGCTATAGAAGCATGCCTGGTTTTGAACAACGTACATGATCACAACCGTGGAGCCAGTCTAGGCAGCAATACAAAGTACAAAATTCTCAAGCCAAGGCAGGATCAAAACAAAATAACGCGTTTACAAAAACCACCAATCCGCTCCTTCGCCTCACCAACACGACCCCGCAGCTACTCCTTCCATGGCGCTTAGCATTTCTTGAGAGTGGAGTACTTGCAAGCGGAGCTTGGGCCAGAGGACTTCTTTGATGGCTCCTTGCCGCTATTGTTGCCAGTGTACTCGACGCAGATGTCCTTGACGGAGGTGGCACATGTCGCACTGTCGATGGTAACCACGTCGCCATAGTTGCTGTTGATACCGGCGAGGACCTTGCCGGAGGTGGCCTTGACGTTCTTGATGTTGACTTTGCGTGCCTTGCCGTTGCCCTTGCAGTTGCCGCAGGAGCGGTAGAGCTTGCCAAAGTCGTAGACGGTGAAGCCGTCGATGTTGACTAACATCGTAGTTAGCAAGTCTAACTTGCCCAGGTTTCCGTTGCATTCGCTCACCTGTTCCGAATCCATTGTGCTGGATGACCTTGTCGTCGGCACCAGTAGCGCCTCCACCGGTGATGGTACCGGTGCCATCGCCCTTCAAGGTCAAGGCATCTGATATTCGTCGTTAGCAGTCCCTCCCAGGGTAACGGCAATCTCATGTCCTTATACTTACCCTCGCAGACAGCGGACCACCAGACGTTCTCGAGCGTGCAGGAACCAAGGCAGTGAACACCCTCAATCTGGTCCTTGCCAATGATGGCGTTCTTCAGGGTAGCGCCGTCGTTGAGGAGGAAGACAGCATCGTCGTTGCCACTGTTCCGATGTTAGAATATGCCGATGTTCATGCGCCTACCAGACTTACCCCTCAGCCTGGCCGGTGCAGGAGACACCACGGCCGTAGGTCTTCATGCCACCGTCGAAGGTACCTGAGATGGTCTGGGCCTTTTGTAGGTGACGGATCCCTTGGAGGCTGGAATGGGAAAGCTGGCACGCTTGCTGATGGCGGGGCTGGTGTTGGCGTTGATCTGAGGGCCAGCAAGGGCAAGGCCAGCGGAGGCGGCAAGAAGGATTGTGGTGAAGAACTGCATTTTGTTGATGATGTCGGGGAGTCTACCAGAGAGTCCCTGAGAAGGAAGTTGAAGAAGACGAAGAAGCAGAATGAACGATTGACTGTGATGGGTTGGAAAGGAATGACTGATGCTTTGATGAGGAAAGACTAGATACCGCTGGAGGTGATGGTGATTATATAGCTACAAGAGCCATGGACTGCAGCTGCACGCTGACCTGATATCTGTTCAAGGGCCTTTCTGTTTCGGTTCACATCGCCGGAGAGCGCCCTTCGATAGCACGTCGCAGGTTCAAGAAGCGATCTTGGCAGCACAAGCCTGGACCGCTGTACAGAGAGTCTGTTCTGTCGTGCAGCATTGGTCGGAGAACGGGCCTCAGAATGTTCCACATTGCAAGTAGATTGTGACGGATATACCCTAAATTCGTATCCGTCGGTAGAGCACGGATTTACGTAGGGAGACGCACCTCCCCTGCCAAGTGACAGCTAATTCCACCGAGTGCACCACACGTCGCCTCGCTCGGTTGCTTGTCTGCCTTCGTTGTGCCTCTTCTGTGATCCCGCTTTGGCGACGCGAAAGACATGAAACTTACGACAAGCCTTGGCCCTTGGCTGCCAAGGGCCAAGCAGGAGCCAAATTTGATCCAAGAGTTTGTGGTACCTCATTCGATTGATGGAATAAAAACAGCGTACTACGTCCTTTGCCGACACCTATAAGCCCTCCGTCAGGCGCCTGTTCCATATAGATGAAGGTCGACCTACGTGTACTTTTCGTATCGGGGTTGTATGCATGCAAAAAGGCGCGAGTCGCTTGCATCCGTCATGGCGATGAGGTTCGGTACTACTCGTTCCCTTCACACGGACCAACCTGATCGCAAAAGGTTCCTGGGCGCTGTATCATAGAGTGAGTTCGGGATCCTCATGCGTCGGTAATCCTTCGTTAGACTGACGCTTGCAGTCTCCTCTAACGAGCGCCGCATGCTGTGGATAGCTCGGCGAGCAGTTGAACGAGCACACAGATTGGCCACGAATACGAGCTGTCATGGTTGGCGTAGGTTTCAGTGTGACAGTCCCGAAACCCTGCCCTAAAGCAGGTTCAGCTGTAGAAGAAGAGAAGAATGGTAAGAGAAGTCGGATGTTTCGCCAAGCTTATCGGCTGTCTTTTTGCAGTCTCGCCACTTCTGCGGCTGAGTTTCACTCCCGAGCTCACCTCTAGACTTGTTTCCAAGACCATGATGGATTAGAATCGTGGTATTGCCATGATATCGCCTCTTCCTTGACTGGAAAGACGGGCATTCAAGACCATACTCCAGAGACAACTTTGCTATTAGCTGCGACTGTGAGTGATGCTGGGACGAAGCACGAAGGATTTACCTAGTCACTGCCAGCAACGTCCCTTTGAAAGGGATCTCTGTTTGCGTATAATCTTTTCCGGTGGTTTGTAAAGAGGAAGAAGGTCGGTTGAGATACGACCACGCAACAGAGAGAATGTATAGCTTTTAAACCACGCTTCTTCTGTGGTCCCATATTCACCCACGTTCCAACCAACCCTACCGACAATGTCCTCCTTCCATGCTAGCTCCGCAGAGCCATTGCCAGAGACCGCAAGTCGAAGTGGAGTCAGCAGTCCACATATGACTGCCTCAAGTGGAAATTCCGAACCAGAACAGGCGTACGATCACTCATCAGATGATTCGACGCACCCTTTCCCCGGTTACTGGCTGCGACTAGTATCGCCCCCAATATTGCATCTCGACTCGCCAATGGCAACTCGTGTATCTCCGCCAGGCTACTTGCGCCGGAGACCAAACCGAACGCTTCTGCAAGCTCAGTGTCCAGAGCAAGCGATGACTCCGAAGACTCATTACGTCGATTATAGACCACTGGCCAGAGCATCCCAACAAACAGGAAATGAGGGAGTTGAAGCTTCGCATACCTCCCCTGCTGGAGTGGTGGGATGTAGATGTGGATGAGTTTGATATTCTCAGTAGCTGTTTTGACAGTCCTTCCATTAGCGTGGCCGATGACTCTGCTGGGCAAGCACTACAGCAGGCTGAAGGGAGCCGTTCACGTGAGAAAGAGATTATCTCAGGCGGAGCCCCTGAGCCAAGGCAAGCATCTGACCCAACAACGCAGAGTCCTGAGCCCGCAGACACAGGCTCAGAAAATGCGAGAGGGATGAACGAGGCTTCCCAGCAGCCGGCAACTCACCCACGGTATCGAGGCACACTGGCTGTGCTGCAAATGTGACGGGATGCGTCCTGACGAACAGGGTCGTTTGCAGTGTTGCAGCATGTGCACATGTACGCTGCTGAGAATGCCACGGTGTTGTGGAGAGACTTCGCACGCTCGACAGAGACATTGTTGGTGGTCTGGGCGACGGCCCAGATGAAGTAGACAGCGAAGATGAGAACGACTATGAATATGGATTTGACGATGACGATGCTGCCTTTATTGGCAGAATGCGAGAGCTTGGCCTGTCGCGCTCGAACGAACCGGGACAGGTTTGCCTCCCAGATCTAGATGAGACCACCGCACCACGAGCAGGAGGAAGTGGCTCGAATAGAACGGACCCAGACACCGAGAGTGACGCTAAAATCGCGCGACTGCTTCAGCTTCAGGGGTACGAAGACGATGTTCGAGAGTAAGTAGTGGTTTCTAGCGTGATTGGATAGAGCATGTACAAATCCGAGTCGTCCAGTAAGTTTCTGCCTTTGCATTCCTGACCTCTTAATGGAATCTATCCTTGCTGCCAGCAGGCGGATAATACCCACCGCCAAATTCCAAACTGGCATCCTCGAACTCATCCTCATGCTTCAACTCCCATGGACTGAACCAACCCGCCTCGTACACCTGCACCTTGATCGTAGCCTTGAAGCTCTGACCCAGGAAGTTCTCGCGATGGCCCTCCGCAAACGGGCTTGTGAGACTGAAGAACGTGCCTTTTGGCGCGCTGGCTTTGATCACGATCTTCTGCCTCCAACTCTGGATGCTCAGGTGAAAACTCCTGTCCTCCCAACTTTGTGACACGGACATGGTCGGGCTGCCTAGATATGGAATTTTGACGGCGAAGGGTGGGCGGAAGTCCAGCGAGTATCGGGGATCTTTGGCCCTGTAACCGAGTAGATAGGCTTCGAGGCCGAGGATCTGGCCGCCTGCGATGCACAAGCCGCGGTCTTCATCACGGCTTTGGATCCAGATGTGTGCGGAGGGGAAACTCATGGCCCAGTTCTTTTCCTGGTGCACTTTTGCTACGCCCTCTCGGTCTTCGGCCGGGAGGTTGTAACCGGGTATTTTTAAAGAGAAGTCGGTTTTGGATGCAAGAGATTGCACGTGCCAGTGGAGCGGAAGCGGGAGGTGAACCAACATGGATTCAGGACATTCAGTATCCTCGGACCACGGTGTCCGGCTGGTCGTTTTGCCTTTGAAGGTGAACTCGGGGCAATCCAGACTGTATTCTGTCGTAGAGTCTGGCCCGCATCTCACGTATCCGACACCTGGGATGCGGTGCTCGAAGGAGTATTTTGTTGTCGGGACCATCTTCAGCTCATCGACGAACAGTTCCTTCTGGTAGACGGTTTTCTCGGCGGGCGATGAGTCTTTTGGCACGTATGTGAACGACACCATATGTGGCGGTTTCTTGTTTGCCTTCGGTACTGTGCATATTATCAGGGCCAGATGGCCACCAGAAGGAAATCGAACTTGTGGTAGTATCCTTCAAAGGTCGCGCTCGGGTGAGGAGCGTAGTGCTGCATGCTGTGCAAGTGCTCGGGCCACGTCTGCCAGAGCAAAGATGGTTCCTATACGAGATTGGGATCTGGATGCCAGGTAAAGTACTGTGGATCTGAAGCAATGGTTGGAGTATTCCGCATACGATGGCAGAAATGGATGCAGGGATAATAATGACGCAGTGATCAATCGGGCCAAGCTAAATCCAACGTCTTCGCTGGCTATTCCAGCCAAGCCGATCAAACCAAGGCAGACACAACAGAGCGGGTTTCATGTATCAATGAGAAAGACCAGGTAGGCTAGGTGCAAGCAGGCTTGTTCGGCCGTCTCATGTTCGAGCGATCAGCTAATTCCTAGCTTGACCATAAAGTTAATGAACCGTTACAGAAGGAAGCCACCTCCAGCAATAGCATCGCCTAAACAACCAAAAAACGCCATGAGTGGGGTATCATTCTGTGCCAAAGTATATAACTCGCTCTTCCATCTACCGCCTCGCAGCGGAATCACACTGTTCGATGAAACGGTAGATACCCTCGAAGCCCTGATACTCCAACGGATCGTGCTGGCCCGCCACTTGTTCGCCGCTACTGCTGTAACGCAAGCTCGATGGGGAGGAAATCCAAGGGTTACCCTCGTCGCTATACAACTCAAAATCCTCACAGCCGCCCTCGGATTGCGTGGAGCACGGAGCTAGCTCAGAGTGAGACGGTGTAAGCATGTTACGCCAGTCAATAGGTGAATGCTTCTGCTGACCGCACTGATGAACGCGCCCGTGGTAAGCATCCGCTTCGGAAGGTGTAGAAGAGATTGGAGCGAAGGGGAAGAGCAGCGCAATCTCCGTTCCAACAAAGGTATCGAAGTCCTCGTCCTGGACCACGACTCCGCGTTGCACGTTTAGCTCGTCACACAGGCCCTCCACTGTCTTTGCGTCACATCCGGGGAAGTGGACGCGAAGACTAGATGCTTGGTAGGTAATTGGCAAGTCCCCGAGCGCAGAGAGGCGCTTGAGATCATTCAACACTGCAGCAAGGTCCTTGAGTGCACGCGAAAAATCAACGGATAAGACATCGAGCAGGCCTTCGGTGTTCAGGTGTTCAGACTCGTATGTGCTGTTTGCCACGTTGTAGCCCGCAACGGAGTTGAGCGAAGTGAGCGCAGTGATGGTTGGATTGACGGTGAAGTCAATGTACGATCCGGGAGTCGCCTTTGGCAGGCTCTTGACCTTCCTTCCCGTCTCTTCCTGCAGCGTAGTAACTGCTTTGTACTGCTTCTCGCCGGTAACCGGGTTAACGCCATTGAACTGGGCCTTGTGTCCAGAGATGAAGAAGGCTCGGACGGCCTGGGAAACGTTCTGGACGACCTGGGCCTGGCTAGCTGGAGAGTGAGAGAAGTATCGTGCCCCACCAACGCGACCACCACCCAGACTATACCCGCCTGCAGTCCTTCCTAGTGTGCCACCTGTGAGATTCGGCCGAAGCGTGGAAGCGAACGGCGCTCGGCCAGACTGGCGGTTGACGGCATTCCCGACGTTCGATTTGGGGAGGGCAGCACGGTTGATCTTGACGCCCGGTGTAACAGTCTGCGCAGAAGACGTGAAGTGACGGAGGTTGGTGCTGACGGTGCGACCAGTGCTGAACCATCTGCTCTGGGACTGGCGGATGCGCGCGGCCGGATGCAGAGGCTGTCGTGGAGGGTTACGAGCAAGAATAGGTTGTAGCTCAGGTTTGCGACCTGCGAGTTTGGCATCGAGCGCCCTAGCGGCCTCTTTCCAAGCTTGCCTGCTCATTGTTGGCTTCGCCAGCATAGATGGAACCGGATAGGATTGACGTACCTCAGCAACTTGGCATTCCTGGCGATCAGACTATGCCAGTACCCTGGTAGGGGCGGCATGATTGCTGATTGTGTAGCTCACAGGTAGAGGGGAGTGGTTGGGTGTTTCAGAAGAGAGAGAAGGAAGGGATAAGATGCGGAGGCCGGCGTTGTCATTGATAAGGCCGAGAACCGGTGGCGTTGCGGCGAAGCACAGCACCGCACGTGCCTCTGAGTCGTGCGCGAACACAGCTATTGTTAACATAGACAACTCGGACAGGAACAAGTCACCTCTGGATAGGCAAGACGATTACTACTTTGACACTTTTATGTTTGTTTTCTTCGAGCGAACTAAACTCTGAATGTACAACACGAGAGAGGAGTTCCCGTGCAGCAGAAACGCATCGCAACCCATTTGCCATTCCCTAATTCACTTTTTGGTTCCTTCGCGAAAACGTGTCCATGCAACCAACAGCCAACAGCCGTTGATGAAAAAAAAGGAAAAAGCCATAACAGCAGAGCAGGCAGCGCAGTCCCCTACGCTATGCAATGAAGCCGAATTTTGAACTTGATGGGGGAAAGAATTTCGTCTCGAGTGGGGAAAACAGAAAAACACATGAACATCGGGGGAAGTTGGACACCAACAGGAAAAGACATCTCCTTCGATCCCTGGCAAATGCGCGCGATGCCTTCCTGGGAAGGAAAGAGAAGGAAGGACCCGCCGGATTAAGCGCCGATGCTGAAGCTGAGGAGATCTATGATGATTTCTGCCAGTCGCATTACGCCGAAACGCCAATCGTGTGAAACCGCCAGAGGAGGGATGGTTGAGGTCTTCGGAGACTCGGTATGAGTTCGGTGAGTGGGCTGTCAGTGTTGATGCTTTGACCCATCCGTGCCACCAGACGGGGAGTGCATTGAAGAGAAGACCAAGAGGGTGACATGCACAATGCCTTACCAAAGGTGCCTTCCATTAGAACAACCGTACCAGTGAAGGGTCGTCAAAGCGTAGAAGTTGAAGGTTTCGGTAGCAGTGGTGAAGTCAGTGCCTGTTCAAGACTCGAGCTCAGCTCGGAACGTCTCGTCCATAATATCGCTAAGCTTTTTGCGGTTCTTCAGGTTGAGGGCGCCGTTGCGCCAGGCAGAGCGCAGCTGCTTGAAAGCTGGACAGTCGGACTTGGCGTTTTCGGACTTGGCGAGCTCGATGTAGTCGCGGGCTATGCGGTCGCGAATTGGGCTTTGACTCGACAGAGATTCTTCGTAAAACTTGAGAAGATTGTTCAAGCCGACGCTGTTGTGGCGTTGAGCAGCATCCTGCTTGGCATAATGGCAGAATTCGTAGTACATCTGAGTGTTGAAGTTGCGGATGAGGAAGTGAGACCAGAATTGGTAGAGAACGTCCATGTCGTAAGGGCAGGTGCCAGTAGCGGCATCCTCACGCGCACCGAGCGCCTTTTCGTGTAGCTGAAGGTAGGGTTCATGAGTGGAGCCGTTAGGAAGCTTGCTCACTGGCGCATCCCGATTCTTGACCCAGAAAACTTGGACGTCCTCTGGAGGGGTGCTTGTGCGTTGGCGTCGCTTGAGTCGGTGGAGCTAGAGACACTGTGACAGGGTAAGCTGGGCACCAATTGGAAACTAGGTATTGAATTGTTTACCCGTTGGTGGCGCCGTCCCCGTTGGCCTGATGTTGAGCCTCTTTGTCCTCAGGCTTCTGCATCTCCTCGAAAATACTTCTCGAATCAATGGAGCCGTTCGAAAATGTCCTCGAACTAGTACCACGAGTGACAGCAATTCGCGGTTGAGCAACGTCATGCTTATGCGTAACCACCGTCAGGCCCTGAACCTGCTCCGCCAAAAAGTTGTCCGGCTCGGCGGACTCCTCGGTGAGAGGAGGCACTCCGTTGAAGGGCGAAATGTTGCTCTCACGGTAGGGCGACTTCACCCGACGCCCTCGAGATTCTTCGCCTGTCGCCTCGCCACCAAATCCAGGCTCAGCACTATGAGGGTAGAAGGCAGGTGGCATGCCGTTCATCATCTGGCGATCCATCTTGGAAAAGATCCGTGGGCCCCGGCAGAAGCAGGACTGCGAGCGTAAAATGGCTGCTGCTGCGGCTCGAACATGCGAAGTTGCGGCTGTTCTGGACGTTCAACCTGCTCTGGACCCTCATTCTGTGCCGAAGGATCGCGCTCATTCATCGGAAGGACCCACTTCTCCCAACCCTCCTTCTTGCGCAATCGCTCCTTCCCGTCGGAGCCGAGGCGAACCTCAATGTTAGGAGATTGCAGGCACACAAAACGGATAAGGTCGTACTCGGTAGTCAATTGCTTGATGCGATTGAACTGAGCAATGACGCTTATGAAGACGTAACCCTGGGAATCCATGTGCTTTCGCAAGTAGATGTCCTTCACCATATTTTCCAGGGAGAAGTAGTATTCCAGCTGCGTCGCGACCATAGCCATAGTGTATTGCTGCTCGACGGCGGGCTGGTAGGACATTGCTGTCGCGGGGTATACGCCATAATACTCAGGCATATAGGTCTGCACAGGTGGCATGGGGTAGCCGCTGTAACCCGCTGCAGGGCGTCCGTAACTGTCAAGAGCAATGGACTGGGATCGCACGCCGTGGTTGCGAAAACTGCTACGGCCATTCTGAGAATAGTGACCGCCACGGAATGGAGGCTGCGAAGAGGGTATTCCGTATCCTGCACTAGCGTATTCGGCGGGGTAGCCATTGGGATACTGATGGCTTGCAGCATAATGGGCATTTCCAAAGCCGCGGTTGCCGCCGCCTCTACCACGCTTCGGCTTTGGCTCACGGAAACTCTGTGCATCACGTGCACCGTCCGCCGGGCGTGGTGCGCCGTTGGGCAAGTCCTTCGTATGGACACCCTCACCGTTTGCGAGCACAGGCTCTCCGTTAACTGCGAAAGTTAGATCAGGCAACCCATTTGCAATCGCAGAAACCGGCAAAGCAGGGCCAGGCAGAGCAAAGCAGGCTTGGCTTTCACGCACAGGAAATACAGAAAAGTTGTACATACCATCTTGGACCGACCCTCTTCGTCCTACAGACTCGTTGGAGCCATCTGCACGCCTGCCAACGCCATCTTTCCTTGGCGATTTGTTACCCTTAGGTGCAGTATATCTGCTGTAAGAAGCGGATGGAACAAATTCCGTTGCCGAAGCCGCAGCACCTTGTGGAATAGAGATGCTTGATGAGTCCACGGAATCGTTGATGAGATCGTTTCCTATCGAACGTGGTGTTGGTCCATCATTTGTGGTCCTAGCTGGTTTGCTGGATGGTGGTGGCATTGCCTCGCGATCGACCTTTGCCTGATCCGGCAGGTCTGATGGCGTTGGCTCGCCGTTGGGCAGTGAAGAAGCTCGGCCAGCTGGCTTCTCACCCTGTGCTCCCTGGAAACCGCCTCGTGCAGCAAAGCTTCCTCCACGGCCGCTACCACGTCCAGCCCTGCCTCCTCTTGCAGGCATGGCGGTTTCGAAAACGGCAGATGGAACGTAGGGTACGGCCTTCCACTCAGTCTTGCCATGGGATTTCGCGGGCGGCACAATCTCGCGATTCTTCTCTGCCTTCTCTTCCTTTTCTTGGGCCTTTCTCTTATCCTCCTCACGTGCGCTCTCAAAAGTTGGCCATGCGACGTCGTTAGCGGCAGGTGGCGGAGCCGGAGCACTGCTTGGCGAGATCTGGCGGTCTGTGTCATTTGACCTGAAAGCACCTCTCTTGTGAGCATCAGAAGTCGAGTCCCACATAGGCCTTGAGCCCTGGCGAAAGTGGCTGCTGCGTGCCTCATCGGTTCCCCTCGCGGCATTAGTAGCTGGCTTCTTCCATTCCTTGCCAGCGTTTCTTGACTGCTCAGCATCTTGCGTAATATTCGCCACAGAGTGTGCTTTCCCTTTAGTATCCAACTTTGCATTCTCCTTCTTGGCCACGGTTTCAGGAGCAGCAACGCTGTGCCTTGGGACGTTCTTCGATTGGAATTGTTGGGCCCTCTGGGTCCAGATGTTGACCGCGGGTGGCTTGGCCTCTTGCAACACAGGCTTCGGGGTGCTGCTTGCTTCGCTGTCTCATCACTCGCATCAGAGCCTGTCTTGCTCTCTTTGGAGTCTATAGATTTCAATGTAGGTTCCGAGGTTTGCGACTTGCTCTCCCAGGTTGTTTCCGAGGATGTGTTTTGGACAGAAGATGCATCATCGTCTTTCGAGATGGATGCTGACGAAGAAGCCATGTCGGGCGAGTCGACGCTTGCTGTAGCAGATGCGGCCTTGGAGCCCCCATTGGAACCTGCCTTCTCGGAGGACTCGGAGCTGGCAATTTGAGGTTCTACTACCTTGCTTGCGACGGTGCTATTCGAGGAGTGTCCCTCCGTGTCATCTGCCCAGCTGCTTCCTGGGGCAAGCTCCGAGACGGAGTTACTTGAAGGTGTTGCAGCGCCTGAGACTGCGGTACTTGACTGCTTGGTGGAGGACGCAGACGGGGTGCGACCCATTGCTGCTTGTGCATACGAGAAGGAGGCCATTGTTGTGTAGAACAAATACCCGGAAGAGGTAGCGTAGAAGACGATCACCGAATGTCTCGGACAATCGTTGCCCCAACGGGGAGATTCCAAGAATTATTTTCAGACGCTTTGCGCGCTGTTTTTCCTCGTCCGGAGAGGTATCAGCTCTAACCTCCCGCACCGGTCTCTTCAGCGGCTGCCACACAGTCAAGCAGGTGAGATTAGTTGTCGAGTGTTCGAAAAAATGTGCAAGCTGTTTGCTGCCGCGTCTGATAATGCGACGTCCTAGAGTGGGGTGGCTGCGAGAAGAGAATGCCGTGGACGAGGCTGATTGTACGGCGCGGTAGCTGCCTGAGTGGACCTTGTGAAGTATCGTGTTAGTGCGCGAGGTCAAAGTTGGCGGCGATGGGGAAAGCTCAGGAAGCGGGAGAGAGGGTTGCGGGCCTTTTCCTATGACAGTGAGCGCTGCAACACTCATCCGTAGACAAGCCTGCAGGTTGACTGACGTGGGAGGATGAGCAGAGCGCGATGGTTCGTGCAGACAAGCAGATGTCTGGCGCAGGATTTAGGCAAATGGTCGCGTGTGGTGTTGACCTACCGATCAGAGATGGTCTTGGTGCAGCTTCGGCAGAGGCAACCCAGGTGTCGCAGAGGAGGGAGATGGTCTGGGAGAAGATATGCACTCAATATGCAGGCCTGCGCCAGCAAAGATGGTTTGCGAGTTTTCTCGAGGCCCGTGCTCGGCTTTTGGGAGAGCGGAACGGAACGGCAGTTAGCGAATGCCTCGGAGGAGGTTGGCTGACGATCGGCTACGTGACGAGAGGGAGAGAGCGTGTCCAAACAGGGACGAGGGACGAGGGGCGAGGAGGAGAATGCGAAAGTGGAGGACAAGGAGGGGGACAGAGAGGCGGAGAAAGAAGAGAAGAGAGGAGTGGTATGAGGTGAGGAGGAAGAATCCTTGTCAGTGCCTTTTACGCAGACGTGGAGCGACTATCAAAACTAAGCCCGGCTTCTTCCCTATTTTCTTTACCCATGCAAACACTCTAAGGCACTGGAGCAAAATTCACCCTTGTCACGAGACCATATTCCTGCCTACGTCTACCACGAGGGAGGCCTGGTACAGCGCTTGGACGTGGCTCGCATGCGATGTTTGCCAAGAGCAATCCATCAGACACGAATGCCAGTTGTGCCCATCTCGAACATCCATCACGTTTAGTCCCGCGCTCGGGAAGAACAAGCCGGCTATACAGCGGCTTCTCACTGGAGGACGAAAATTGCAAGGGACGTTTGCCCAGGTCCGAGCTCCGTTTGTCTGGGATGCTGAGGTTGTCTAAGACACAAGGACTCTTCCGTGGGTGTACACTGGCCATCTAATTGTGCAGACTGATCCTCCCTGCTGCAAGACTACCAAACGCGGCATTCACTTCCGCCGGTGGCATCTTCTTGATAGCGTCAATGCAGCTCACCCGTCTCCTATGCGCCACCTCTTCCTCATCAATCTCCTTGCACTGTCCCACCGGACCGAAAGCGAACGCCTTCTCCTCGGACCACGGCGTCTCGCCCGTGATGAACATGATGAACCTTTTACGCATCTCCCCGCCCAACTTGGCCGCGAGCGAATTGTGCGAGATGTCGAAGCCCTCAAAGAGGTACAGCAAATCGACGGCATGATGGGCTCTCGATGACGCCTGCCAGGGATTTGCCTGGTCAAATAGATATCTGTACACCTTCTTGCCTTCTTTGTGGTAGAGCTCGCCTATCATCGGTACCGGCGCGGCGAAGCGCATGTCGTTGAGGAAGTCCAGCACGCCGTGCTTGCTCTGCGTCGGTCGGGTAGGGTTGATGTGATACAGCTTCTTAAGCTCTGCAGCTGAGTTCCCGGCCTTGTCGAAACATTCCACGATCTGCTCGGCAGTCATCGACTCAACGCCGTTGCGCCATAGGATTGATTCGAACTCCACATCGCCAATGAGCAAGGCTTCGATGCTTCCAGTTTTCTGAGCCCAGCCTTGCAGGTCCGTGTCTTCTTGCATGAAGACTGAAGGGATGTGGACTTCCGCCTGAGCTTTGACGAAGACGTCCACAGGAGCTTCCTTGAGAGAATTGAAGCCCTTCGCTTGAAGGTTCTTGAGCATGGGATCCACGAAAGCGCCTTGCCCTCTTGCCGCCGGCTGAGGTGGCGATAGATACAGGGAGCCAGACATCAAGATGCCTCGCCTGATGTTCGAACACGATACCAGCAACGCATGCGCGAAAGCCCCTCCTGCACTCTCTCCAGCAATCGTGATGTTGTCCTAGTACATCTTCAGTAACGTAGCGTACAATGTATAGATGAAAATACATACCGGGTCGCCACCGAAGTCAGCGATGTGCTTCCTGACCCATTGTACTGCAAGCTGCTGGTCCTTCAACCCCAAGTTTTTGGTCTCCTTGCCATCGCCATAGTGGAACATATTCAATCTGTACTGCACGCTCACCACAATCATCGGCATGCCTAACTGCACCGAATCCTTGACCAACTTCAACACATCCCCAATCTTGCTCGCGCCGCTACCGTAACTCACAATCTGGCTACCACCATGGACCCAGAACAACACTGGAAGTCCCTTCTTGCCATTGCCATTGGTCGGATTCGCAGGCACAGTAACATCCAAATTCAGGCACTTGAATTCGTCTTCTGTCTCATCGGCGAAGATGTCGCCCTCGGGTTCGCGGAGCAGATGGCCCAGGTCGTACTTGTTCTGTGGGCAACGCGGACCCCATCTCGTGCAATCAAGCTGTTCGCCGTTCCATGCATCGTGAAGTTGTGGGTTCTCGAAGCGCTCCGAGACGGTACCGTATGGGATGCCGCGGTACTGCGCCCAGGTGTCGCCTTGCACGCCAGTCAGGCTGGCATTAAGCGAGGAGTGTTGGAGCGTGGCCATTGTTGTGAGATATATTTGGAAGAATGCATTTCTTGTCTCCTGCCTCTGAAGGCCGATTAAAAGGATCTTGTGATGAGGTGCCGTCCTCCCCGACGGGAGTTCTCCTCACAGTGGATGTGGGGGCATCTGTGGACTCGGCAATTCTGAGCCAAGACAACCCCACTTGGAGTACTCTACGGTGGTATCGCACGTACATATCTGTTTTCACTTGAATGTGAACACGATTTTGTATTGTACTCTGTTCGACGCTATCCAGCGAATTTGGATAACTGGAATGCTCCCCAAAGCCGAAGCACTGACAGCCAGTCGTGCTACTCCTCGGGTATACAACCAACAGCATCCTTGAGACGCTTGCAGGAAACAACTTCAAGAACTCCCAGCTTCCACTAGAAGCAAGAGGGTAATGACTCGCTTCGAACACAAAACCAAACCCACACCAACTCCTCGCTCGTCCAGCACGGAAACGCCACAAAGACTCGAGAACGCCTGCGCTCGAAATCGAACCATTAGACCCAGAGATACTTGCGGCAGCGTGAAGTGCCGCAGTTGCATGGAACCTTTCTCCCGGAGTGCGCGTCTTCAGCCGTGTGAGTGTCGTCTCGCTGTCCTTCTTCTTCTTCGTCGTCTGCATCCATGTAGTCAAAAGTGAGTTCGGTGCCCTTTGGTACATCCTCCATGGCGAAGAAGGCCAGCTCGTAGATCTTCTCATCGTACTTGTCGTACGACACGGTATAGATTCCACAATTTGGGTCACAGGAATGGTTTATGAACCGAGTTGGTCCACCCATAAACTCCCCGTCCACAACGTAGCAGTCACTGCCGTCGATCCCCTGTTCTTCGGCAAATTTGTCTAGAGAGAACATGTAAGAGGCCTTGTCGAAAGGGGCATTTCTTTCCCGCAGATCTGCTTCGGTCGCGACGATGATCTCGCCTATGTATGTGTCGATGAACTGTCCTCGCCTAAGGTCGTCTCTGCAACGAAGCCCAAAGCCTCTATTCGCAGTCTTGAAAATTTCAAGTCTTACCTGACGGCCATGCTGAACGTTGCGGTTTTTGCAGTTAGGTCCACATCTGCACAGGTGATTGCACTCGTAGATAGGATCCCGCCTGTCCAGGTAATAAGAGCTGAGGATTCCTTTCCTATTACCGGTTCCATAAGGAAACCTCTTTGGCAAACCCTCTGTACTATAACTAGGATCATCCTTGTGGGCTTCGTACGCGGCGAGTTGCTTTTCGTTAAGTCTCGAAGTATCAACAGATGCCCGTTCAAGACAACCGCATTTCTGTGTGTACTCGCATCCGACATTCTGGCCCATATCCGGTCGACACTGCGAACAGCCTACCATGAATCCGTCAGGTTGAGGAACAACACCCCGGCCAATGACCGATCTCTGTATGAAGTGGAAGTCGAGGGAAGGCGTGTCTTCGCCCAGATTAGCTAAAGTGACGGGAGGACCGGGTAATTCTTGCAGACGGCGCTCGAAACATTTTCTGATTTCGACTTTGGCCTGCAAGGTTGACGTGACCAACGCTTCTTGCCACATAGCGGATGTTGGCATGGCGGAATTGTTTACATGAACAACCTTTTTGTCTATTGACTGGAGTGACTGTTAGTGAAGCCATGTGGTTCTTGATCACAACAAGACCTGCCTCTTTCGCGAAGATAAACCCGGATTTCCGTTGGAGTACTCCGTTATATATCTCGGGTCTTGCATGCGCACTAAAGCAGTCAGGGCCCGAAGAGACAGACGAGGCGCGGCTGCTGTGACTCTGAGACATGCTAACTGGCGTGGGCAGGTCGCGAGGCTCGTCATGTGGGCTCTTTCGTTTTCGGCTCTTGGCGCCGTTCCCCTCATTTGAGTGAAGCCTGGGGGCACTTGAAATCAGTATTGCCGCTATGGAAGTATGTTTGAAGGACGTTTCCGTACGATGTAGGCAGACGGTCCACGTATTTTTGGACCAAGTGAAGGCATGTTGAAAGCTCGGAAAGAGGATGCCACGAAAACACTGGGGTTTGAGGGTTGCCCTTCCAGCGCGCAAGGTATTGTTCGTGCTACCAGCATGTCAGTCGACTCCCAATCACAAACTGTGTTTTTGGCGTACCGAGTCGACGTTGCGGTGACAAATGATTGCGTCCACCTGGTGTTTTGTAAGTTACCCGAAAGCGGTAGCAGTGAAGCGACGCACCTCAGAATTGCACAACCGGTACTGCGGCCGCACCACAACAACTACTTCCGGGCTGGGTGGCATTTCCACAATCGGCTACTTCCGATGAAGTACAAATGACCTTTGAGACACTCCATGTTAGCAGATGTATTAGACGAATGCGAGAAAGAGGGCCGATCGCAATAGTTAACGAGTGATGTAAAGAAGAGAGACTAAGAAAGAAAGGAAGACGCGCCGAAACGCGACAAGAAACGCGGGTAAATATTACCGAGAGTAATTCCTTTTACTATTCGTAGAAGGGCTAACTTACTTCATTCGAAATAGTACGCGTTAATCGAAGGTTTAGGAGTTGTTTGTATAGATGAGGGATTAGGTCTAAGGGCTTCTAAAAGTATTTATATGATCACTAAAACAAGGGCCCGAGCGTCCTACTTAGATAATATGATAATCGTAGCTATTTATAGTACCTTAAGAGCATTTAAGAGTACAGGTAAGAGTGGAAATAACTAAGGGCCCAAAGGACTTAACCAAGCTTTACGTGGATATGGATATGCGCGCATTTGGCACATGAAAATATCTTTAAATATATGTATAGATCTTGAGGACTTGAGCACGGACCGTGTTCGCAAAACACGACCTGCAAAGCTCATGAACTTGCGTGAAGTCCGGACGCCAGACCAACCACTGAATCGTTGTTATCTTCTTCATTGCCCTTATGCGCCTTCGTGGTGGATATCCACCATCACTCCATTGATCACCTTCGTCTGGTACAGAAGCTCGTGTGAAAGAGCAGCCGCGCTCATGGCACCTGTAACGCGGAGAGCAGCAGGAGCTGCAGCCTCAAAGCAAGGCCATCACAAAACCACCCGTCAGGTAAGTTTGCCTTTTCCGAAGTCATTCAGGTTACGGAGAGACACAATCTTGCATGTCGCGATCCACGTCACGTTGCGGCAGTGCAAAAACAAACATGGGAGCTTCCTTTGTCAACAACACTGAAATCCTTCACTTCCGTGTCCAGTTTCCTGCATACTCTGACCGCGCTGTGCAGAACTCCAGTTCGAATGGCGGTCTAACGCGCACGTCCACGAACCATCTCATGGACGACATCACACCTTTACGCGACATGGCCGACCGTGTAGGCCGCGAAGTCGAACACTTCGCCGAGACCCTCGACAGGTACAACGACCGGTTGCGCAGCGAAGACAGCTTCGACGCTGCGTATGAGCTCGCAATGGAATACAAAGCCTTCGCGCAAGACATGGTCAACAAACTGAAAAAGAAACACGAGACACAGCGCATCCGGGAGGTGAAGCGCGATACGAGCAAACGGGTACAGTCATCACCAGACTTTGGCTCGACGCGCCGGGATGTCAACGGCGCTGCTGAAGGGCAGAATGGTGAGCGCGATACCAACGTGGAGACGTTGAAGCACTGGCAGGCGGAGGCGGACACCTGGGAGCTGTTCCGGATCATGCTGCAGCTGAGATACAACCCAAACCAGCAGGAAATGCAACGCCAGAAAGAAGAGCAACTCGAAGCTCTGAGGACACCACATCGATACACGCCTGAGAATGAGATTTGGGACAGATTCATGTTGGAAAATGACGCCGCGAAAGAGAGGTATCTCGTGTTGAAGTGGTTGGAAGAATCTGCGAATCATGGCGACAACGACGTCGATGCCATAGTGGAGGAACTTGAAAATAAGTCCGGGACGAAAGGCCTCTGGTACAACGGCTGGATGGAGACGAGAGAGCGCATCAAGGGAGATAAGAGACTGGGCCGTACAAACACCAAGCGATCCGACAACAACGAGCCATTAGTTTCCAATTTAGACCCTGACGCTCCCACTCGGCAAAAGCGATCATTGGAGAAGGCGGATGCGTTTTCGGAACGCGCACTTTGGATGATATGCTGGGAGATGCTACGCCGTGGGAAGTCTTGGGGTGAAATATGCGACTGGTGCCTGGAACGGAATCAGAGCTGGCGCGCTGTCAGTGTGGGCAAGGCCGCTGATGGCGATCTCGCAGTCGGTATGCCTGGCCAATCGTTGGGTGGCCTTTGGCGTCGCATATGCTACGCTACCGCCAAAGACGGCACGACGGATGAGTACGAGGCTGCTGTCTATGGACTCTTGAGCGGAGACTTGGACACTGTGCTTGCGGTGTGCAAAACCTGGGATGATCACTTCTACGCACACTACAACTCTCTCCTCCTCAGCCAGTTCGATCAATATCTGCAACAAGTCTCGCCGCCGAGGATCTCACCAACTCTGAACAAGCGTTTCGGTCTCTTTAACGCGGTGCAGCATCACGGCGACTCTAGGTCTGCAGGCCGCAACCTGGTGAAGAGATTGAAGCAACAGGGCTCCACAGCGAAGCAAGCTCAACAGGCGACCAAGCTGCTACAGGGCAGTCTCATCGCAGATACAGTGGAAGACTTGTTCGCCAATGTCGGTACCGCCATTTCAGACGCCGCCTGGCTGGATGGAACGTCCCCAGTCATAACACCAATCCGCACTGCCGTGGCACCCGGGTCGTCGGACTTTCTTGCCGAGAATAGCATTGTCCAAGACTACGATGCCCTTCGCGTAGCCACTCACATACTTATCATTCTGCGAGAGTTCCACATTACACCCTCACAGCGGAGTGCAGAAGCGGATGTCCTGGACAACGTCATTGCCGCCTACATTGGCATCTTGCAAGCCGGCGGTAAGCGTGACAACACGTTGATTTACGCATCGAAGATGGCACCCAAGCGTGCCGTCGCATCCCTAGCGCAAGTGCTAGGCGACGTCAACGATCCGAGAGAACAGAGAGAGTTGATCACCCTCATGGAGCAGTATGGCATTAGTCCTATCGAGGTCCTGATCGAGCAGTATCGATCCCTGGTTAAGGATACTTTGGCGGAACGCAGCGCTGAAGAGGCAACGCTACGTGTGGTCGAGGACACAGATGAAGACATTTACCCGGGCAAAAGAATCCGGCGAGGCTTCACGGACCAGACGGTGGGAGAAGCGGAACAAAGTATTGTCGCTGCTTTGATGGCGTTCTGGGTCGTCGACGGGCAATGGCGCGTCACCTTCGAGGCAGCTGCGTTCGTGCTGAGGAAATTCCTTGGTAAGTTGCTGCCTCGATATGCCATCGTCATCTTGATAGGCGAAGTGTCGCTGACATACTGGCAGTCAACGGCTACTTTGCCGGCGCAAGAGAACTGGTCAGGAAGCTTGACGCTGAGCAATTGTCAAGAATCAAATCGCCCGCTTATCTCGGCGCAAGCCTTGACGTTTTCAACGAGCAAGAACTGAACACTTATTTTACTAGCGTTGATGAGGCGGAGCGTGATGAACTTCTAGCGAAGGTGTCCCTGTTGAGGAAGCAAGCGAGCCCTTATACTGAGCTCACGTTTCTCGTGGACGCGCTCGAAGCGCTCGAAGACTGGAGACAGGCCGAGTATCAGCATGTGAAGTAAGTACTAACCCGTCCCACTTGTTGTCTACCTCTGATGCCTCTTCCACCCGAGGAATCACGAGATGCTAACACATTCATCTGGACAGTAAACCGGCGCGACCGTCCTCAGCGTCGCAAGATCTCCGAGCTGCCTTCGAAAACGTGCAAGCGTGCATGTCGCCTCTCCTCCAAGGCGTTCTTATGGACTCTGCAGATGGTAAGTCCATCTTTGTTACCGTTGCCTGAAGCAGCACTAACACGAACCTGCAGAATCTCAACAGGCAGAGCTCCTCCGTATCCGCACTCTCTATTTACCCTCCATCGTCATCGCCTACCTTGCCGTCCTCGTCAGCGCCGGACACATGCTCAGCCGCGATGCATTGCTCGATGCAATGGATCTCAGCACCGTGGTCGCGGACGAGAAGCGCGGGCTGAGCCAGGCGTTTGTGAATGCGGGCAGGATGAAGGAGCTGGTGACCTGTTTGGCAGAGACGAGCAAGATCATGTTGAAATTGGGTGAGAGCGGGAAGAAGAGCAAGAGGGAACGCGCAGGCAGGAGCTTGGGCATTTGGGAGATTCATGGCTAGGAACCAGGACCGATCACCCTCGCAGACGCCAAACGGTTCGTCGTTGTCAACGTAACGAAGGTTGGGAAGCTTCGGCGGGTGGGCAGGAGGGCGCGACGAGTGGATTAGGGGTAAACGAGGGGCTGGTGATGGCTGCCCGCCTACACACACCTACCTGTCACAGATACAAGCTAGCACAACAAGAGCAGGAAAATGAAACGCAACATCAGAAGACAACAATCATGTGTGTCATATCTCATTAAGGGTATCTGCACATCTGCTACCAGGGCGCTGCATGTCACGCCGCTCTGCCTGTCGTCCCCCGTGTATCTATCCGTGCGTCACCTTGTTCACCGTACCGTCCTTGCCGACGTGAATGTTCAATCTGGAAACAGAACAACCATCAGCACCTGCTTTTTCCGTGGACGTGGTACACGAGGCCAGTAAGCACTTACCGGTCAGGGTTGAAGTCCATGGTGGACATACCGCCTTCCTCAATCACGCGGCTGGTGGGATATCAGCGGAGCTGGGAGAAGATGAAACGGGGGCCTGAAGATGATGTGCGCGCTTACTGTTGCTTTGGAAGGTCTTTCTTCGCAAAGGTCATCTGGTCGTGGCCGTCGCCGAGTTTCTTGCCCATAAGGTCATTCATCCACTTCGAGGTCTTGTCGTCGCCGCTTGACGACATCATTCCGGGGACTACGAGAGGCATAGTGTATGATCTGCAGTTTGAGGTGTTGATGTTTACGGGACAAGACTCGTAATATGTCGAGGAGTAGGCTATCTCGGTTGTGTTGTAGTCGTAAACTGTTTGAGGAGGAGGAGAAGTGGTCGTGGTGGTGTGTGTAGGCAGGCAATCGTGTTAAATATCGGGGCTGACTATCCACATTCAAACAATGACGTAGCGTCCACGCCAGCTAGTGAGGGCATGTGATGCTGCCACACCGTGCCGCGCCTGCTTTGTCTGCTATCGTGATCTAGAGAAAAAACACGATCCGTATCAAACCCTGTCTCGGCCTAACATGTCGAAAGAAATATATACATATTCTGGAATTAGAAGCATGACTGCCTTGGCGAGATGGTACGGGCAGCAGCAGCAGCAGCAGCAGCAGCACGACACAAGACGAGCAGCGTCGCGGGCAAGGTATGCACGTGTGGCTGAGGCTACTCCGAGCCTCCATCCTGAGTTGTACGTGGGTCACGATACGGTAGAAGGCGAAATTGTGTGTATGGTAAACCCTCTGATTTGAAGAGCCACTATGGACCTGAGCAACAAGATTGAGAGGCAGAAGAGACAGAAAGAGGCCACGAGTCAATCGACTGCCAATAAGCAGGAGACGTCAGAACCGGCCAGAACCCAGAACAAGTGAGAAATCGCAATAACTCTAACGAGTAAGCGGGGTGTAGCAGCAGCAGCAGCAGCAGTCATGATGGACTGAATAAGCAACCGACGACAAGATTTACTTTTGGTGGTGGCAGTGAGCATGACACTCTATTAGCCGCAGGCGCGCTTGAGAGACAGGAGAAAAAAGACGAGAAGAAAGAAAGGAAAATTTTCCACCACCAGCACAAGAGAGGGGACACTGCCAGAGTTTATTTACTCCACGCCGAGCTGAGGATGCCTTGCGAGAGCAAGGGCTTTCCAGTGCTCAACCTCGCTCTCCAGATCGAAAATGCGGGCTTCGAGAGCCTCACGCTCCCTGACTTTCTTGTCACGAGACTTGCGAGCAGCAGCAGTGTTGCGCGCACGCTTCAGTGCCACTTGGTCGTTCTCGTCCACGACGATGGGAGGCAGAGTCTTTTCGCGCTTGCGGACACCAGCACTGGTCGAAGGACGACTGCAGGCGGTCATGGGTGAGTGGTTGGCCGACGATCGCTTGCGAGCCTCGCCGCCAGGGTGCACCACTACCTGACCTGAGCTAGCAGAGAGGGTGCGGGTCATGGCAGGAGGCGCCGCGGTAGGAACATCATCAGTCGACTCTGGGAAGAGAGGGAACCAAGTGTCGGACGCGCTTGCATCGGTCGTGAAGCTGTCGTTAAAGAGAGGCGAGGTTTCGTACGATTCGTCAGGGGTGTCAAGCAGAGCAGAACCAGGAGTCGTCAGGTTGGTGAAGGTAGTAGAGGGAGGAACAGACGAGCTGTTGGTTTCCGCGAAGATGTCCTTGGGCGACACGGTACCGTTGGCGCTGCCGTTGTTGATGGCCCCGAAGCCAGAGGCAGCAGGCAGGCTGTCAGTGGAACCGCAGATGTGGTCCCAGCTGAAGCCATCGCCGAAGAGGTGCATGTCTGCGCCCAGGCCAAGGTCGGCCGAGGTGCCTTCGTAGGCAACGTTGATCTCTGAACGCGGAGTTAGGATCGGCCAAGTAGGTTCGGATACACGGAAGCTATTACCTCCGCTACCCATTGTGAATAGCTGTTGGGCAAACTGATGATATTGGTTTTGATCCTGATTTGGAAGACTTCCTGTAGAGTTGCTATGGAACAGAGGGACCGGAGGACGAGGGTGTTGGCGTTGACGGACTAACCCAGATGGGGCTTGAACGCTGTTGGCGTACAACTGGCTGTTTGTTTTAAACGTAGGACGAGGCCTCGAATCGAGCGACGGAGCGCGCTGGCGGAGGGTCGGCGTCTGCGGAGCGAATAGAGCGAAGTCGTGGGTGAACTCTGGTTTGGGCGTAGGCCTTGGTGGAGCTGGTGGTGGAAGCCATGATTGTTGTTGAGAAGCCGTGGTGGCTTGAGAGAAGTTCAACTTGGGGGGTTGTCGCAGGAGCGAGCGCGCAAAGCTGTTGACTTCAGAAGCAGAAGCTCTGAAGGGAGAGTGGAGATGTTAATTTGTTGCTGGTCTATAGACTGTATGGTGGGCGAGGGGGGATCTAGGAGGCAGCCATCGTGTGTCTGTCTACTGTGTGTGTTGTTGTGTGGTTTGCTGGAGGGGTTGGGGAGAAGAAGGAAGAGAGAGGCAGATGGGGTGGGGAAATGTATGGCCTTATGTGCGCTCGGCAGCCTAAGGCCGTGAACCGTGGGAGAGAGAGACAGAATGAGTCACAGTTCGGCCTGCATTAGCGTATGCTGCAGCCAGGTCCATGCTGCAGCCAAAACTCCACGTCCCGAATCCTTCGACCTCGATTGCTCCGTTCGTGTCAAAACGCGCATTTGTGTGGGAATTGACACGGATGTACTGTATAGATAGACACGCTTGTCTCAATCACAGTCACATCAGTTACATACAGAATTCACCACACGTGACCACTTTTCTCCCCTCACGCACAAGCACAAGCCCGGTACTCAGCAACAGCAACAGCAGCAGCAGCATGACAGCAGCATGACAGCCGAAAGCGCAGTCGCAATATATGTCAGGCCCGCTCGTATCGTTATCTTGGTCCCACACGCATCGTCGGCTGCACCACCGAGTACCAACTCCACGGCTTGATGTGGCCTAGCTCCAATACCTCCAACCCTCGCTGACCTCGTTGCAGACACCGCTCACTCAGCTCACCGGAAGCACAGCCTCAGCACCTGCAGCGCCTGCAGCGCCTGTTTCCGCGAGGGGCCAGGATTCGTGGCTGACGTGGTTCAAAGTCAAGGCAGCGACAACTCAATTCCGCCAGAAATCAGGCTGCAACTTTCATCGTCGTCGTCGTCGTCGTCGTCGTCCTCCTCCTCCTCCTCCTCCTCCTCCTCCCAAACGATCGGGGAATCGCGCATGGCTTCCTTCGCATGAAGGGCGCGAAGGAATGACGCCTCCGATACCGCTTGCGCCGTTTGCGCGCGCCCTTTCGGTGATCACTAACCGCAGCCGGCAACCGCAGCCAAGCTACACCGCCTGCCCGTGTCTTCGGCCCGGTCAGCAGTAACGGCCGAAGACACGCTATGTACAGTTCGTGCGCTTCGTACCAAGTCTACGAGGGCGACATGACTACCTGACTGGTCCGAGATTCTACCGTAGGGCATGCCAAGCGGCACCCCACCCCCACCAGTTAACAAACTTGGCTCTCTCATGTGGTCGTGATTGCGGCCACACGCGCAACGATGTCAACCGTCTTGTCGTCCATCCAGCTCATCCAGCAGACATGCAGTAGGCTGGGCAAGGGAACGGTGAGATAATCCCTCACGTCGTCCATCAATCGATTGACCGCCGATGCAAGCGATTGATGGAGCGTCGTTCCGATTGGCCGAAAGCTGCCCGCGGGAAACTTGTTTAGCGTGGCCGCGGGAAAGCATTGTATACAGTTCGCTTTCCTGTCACCCGTGTGATCCCTTGTCGATGGCTTGTATTGACCATGCAGGACGTCGATAGCAATCACCTTTCTTCTCACAGGGATCGGCCCTACAGGTCCCATTCGCAGCCAGCATGTGTTCCATGCCGAAAGAGGTAGTCGCTCTTCCATGCCTAGGTCCACCTTTTCGAGTCTTAACTCCATATTCAGAAAATCACGATGCAAGCTGGACGGAGATTCTCCCACATGCGTTATGTGCCGCGTTCACGGAACAGAATGTACTTTTCCGAGTTTAGAGAAGTCCGATGCGACAGAGGCACGTCCGAACAAGAGACCGCGGCGAAGCAAAGCCGCCGAACCCGAGACGTCCATGCCCACCTCATGCCATGACAGGCAATACATGCCACCTATGGTGTCCTCTACGGCTAAGGTCACATCGGCGCAGGCTTCCACGAGCGTGCCCTCTCCGGAGACTGCTCACCGAAGTCCGCAATATCACACCCAAGCATACAGCAGAGGTGATAGCTCAACCGAGGCGCCACTGACAGAGGCAATCTCAAACGCTGGAGACGCGGTAGAGCACAGTGATCACATCATCGGACCGACAAATACGTGTGATGCGCGGATTCTAGGGCGTTACCTGTCCGGACTGCCACAAGCCAGTACTAGGACGTGGCTCGATCGCTTGTGTTCTAACATCCGCAATCCGGTCTTGTTCACATCAGACCGAAAGCGCCCATCAGGAATGACAATGGCCAGGTCACAAAGCAGGCATCAATGCCAAATCATAGAGAAGCTGGTTGACCCCTGCGCCGACGAGTTGATAGATTTGTGAGTCGTGGCCTGTTGCTCTGCAAGCGTTGGAGGATTGACAGATCTCCGTCCAGGTACTTCAAAAAGGCCAGTAAATGCTTTCCTTTGCTCGATGAGACAGCATTCAAAGAGCAATACCGGGAGCGACGAAACCAGGTTTCTCCGGCATTACTGGCTTCCATCTTTGCAGGCTCTCTCGTTTACTGGCGGCATTCTTCCGATCCCCGGTTAGCTGCCCATCGTTGCCCCGATATGCAGTTTATCTGGGTCCAAGCAACAGAAGCTCTATTCTCTGCTATGCTCGATTCTCCCGACATATGGACGTTGACAGCCATCCTGATAGAAGTTAATGGTCGCCCGACGACGTCGATGACGAATAACTCCATGGCATTGGCTTCGGCGATTGCGTTGGCACAATCACTGGGCCTGAACCGCAACCCCTTGGATTGGGAGATCGCGGACTCCGAAAAGTCATTGCGCATCCGCGTTTGGTGGGGTGTGCTGATTTCTGACCGATGGTGAGGCCCACGGTTCCGATCTCATGGGTCGGGGTTGACATCCTTTAGGTGCAGCTTCGCTCATGGCATCCCATATAAAATACAGGGGTCGCAGCATGATGTTCATCGTCCATCAATCCGGGATCTCGTTGAAGTGCATAAATCCAGCTTGCGCAATGCGGCGGCGGAGATCTTCATTGCGCTTTGCGGACTGACAGAAGTTCTCGGCGAGTGCCTGGAGCATGTATATCAAATAGCTCCGGACTCATCTACAGAATGGTGGTTCGAGAAGCGTCTGCGAGGTTTGGAGTTAAGGTTAGATCAATGGGAAGAACGCTTACCCGACAGCGTGCGAAGGATCGTTGTCCGCGGAACCCATCTAGATGGTGATGGAGCCGCTAATCTGCGATTCGCCTATCTGTCTGTCAAGTTGTTGCTCCGCCGCATTGACCTGGATAAACCGTCATCCACGGCCCTGGGCTTAGATGTTGTATCGCACGAGCGCATTCGCGTTGAAAGCGCCGCGGAAGAGATCCTCTACTTTATCCAAGATCTGGAGGCGCCGCAGTTGACAGATTTCTGGCTCCCCACTACGACGTTCACTCTTGCTTCGACGACGACGCTTCTTCTCAGGATTGCGCTGGAAGGCCAGTCTAATGTGGCCATGGTCAGCCAGAGTTCTGCATTCAACAAGGCGAAAGCGATGTTGGAAGCACTGCGCTCGCATCGCGACAGTTTTGGGTGGGAGTTGGGAGACACTTGTCTCGCGCAGTGCAGTGAGGTGGTTGACAGAATTTCCACTTCGAGTCAACCGGAAGTTAACGATGCTCCTGTTGATCTGCAACAGGTCTTCTTTAACGAAATCCCTTTCGTCGACGATCTGTTCCCGAATTGGTGGGACATAATAGAAACCTCTTGAGTGCGGCGCTGAGGGCTGGGTCTGTGACGACGGATCAGATGCAGTGGTTTAGAATGCAAGAAACTCGCAGGCTGTGTGGGAGTCATTTGCAGCACGCAGATGATCATTGATGAACGAGTGGGTCGAGCGCGACCTAAATACGCTGTGTATGGCCTCTGTGCGGACCATAGTTGAGCTATTTTGAGACTACCACGCTAAACCGTGCTTTCTCGTTATATTATCGTTATTGTTCTTCTTCTTCTTCTTCTTCTTCTTCTTCTTCTTCTTCTACATAACTCGATGAGGACCGCACCCCAAAGCACATCGGAACTTTACTCACCGCTTTCGCCACCAGCACTCAAGTGTACTGCCAAGCACCAACGACATGCTCATCAACCGCACTGACCTGTCCATAAAATCCCACACAATCACTTCCAAACGTCACGCCCGCTAACTTTGCAAACACCTGCCACACGCCCTCCTCCCCCTTGCGCAGGGCAAGCCGTAAGTCCCACACCACCAGGTCCGAAATACCCACCCCCGACATACGCACGCGTGTCCTGCGAACTGAGGTTGAACATGCTGGCACTATGCGCCTGCGTGTACGCCAACGCGCCGTTCGTCTGTACGAACGTGGCTTGTCCGCCGGGAACCATGACGGCCATGGCGTGGTCGGCGAACACGGTTTGGTTGCCTAGGCTGGCGCAGGTTGCATTGCTGACGGGTGGAGAGGGGCAGTAGGTCGACGGCTCGGAGAGGCCGATGAAGAAGTGTTGGCCTGAGGCTTGAACGGCCGCTCCGTTGAAGGGAGCGGTGGGGTTGATGGCGGTTAGCGTGTACTCGCCGTCGGTGGTGGGAAGAGGGGCGAGGGTTGAGTCGGTGCAGCTGGGAGCGAAGTGAGTTGAGTGGGAACACGATTGAAGGTGGGGCGATGATGAAGGTAATCAAACAGGAGGTGTGTGAAGGTAATGTTGAGAGGGATGTGATCATCCGCTGGATCCCGACGGGAACGAAGGGAGAAGCACTTACCTATACATGTATGAAGAGTAACAAGCAGTCCCGCAGAGTTTGGTAGCCACGCCGTTGATAACGGGGCACAAGCCAGAGCCGTTCTCATTGTAGCAGGTGTACTGGGTAGGGTCATAGAAGGCGCCGCCGCACTGTCTAAGCTGGGCATGAGCAGATCCAAGGAAGACAGCAAGGGCGGAAGCCGTGTAGACAGAAAGGGGCGCCATTGAACTCGAGTAAAGCTCTGTTCAGTCAACGAAGATAGTCCGGTATAATTTTCCAGATGCTGATATCGTTTGAGTGGATGTATGAAATGTGGAAGACGATGTGAAAGAGATGAACTCAAGGAGAAGAGAAAGCCACCCGCCGTCAACGTCGATGTACTTATACAGACCGTGGCTTCTGTACCCGGGCAGCCAGCATACGTTCCCCGGGTAGCGCAGAGCTTCATCGCGTTGCGCCTCGTTTCAGTCCGCAGTCGTACACAGTATTGTCGGTATGTGAGTGCGAACCTGCGTGTGACCTGGGAAAACGACAAAAAGTCTGGCCGAGAGCGAAACCACGGTCCGTTTCTGGCTAGCGCTGACCGCTTTTGGGCAGCTGTAATGTCCTCTCCAGATCGTGGGGTAGAGGCAAAGTGTAGCCCAGCTCGTATACTCGAAGAAGCCTTGCTTGTCACACCTGGGCGGGGTGACACTAATGCGGCATTGCGGTGTCAGGAGATGCCAAATACGAGTGTAGTGAGTTGGTCTGATTCCTGTGACGTGGATGGGAATGTCACATCCGAGAGTAACAAAGAGTGATGCACGGTACGCACTACTGGCTAGTGGATGCTCTCATCACAACGAACACGAAATAGTCGCCATTTGGTGCGAGCTATCGACGAGGCTGAGTGGACTCGAGACGAGGAGTATTTCAGGATTGCGAAGCTTGTCAGAACACTCCGCTGGAGCGAAAGCAATTGAGCGCTCATGTAATTTTGATACCTGGAATACATCATCACTCATCACTCCATTCGACTTCAGTAGCTCAACCCCAGTTCAAACAGTCTGCGTTCTTCTTCTTCTTCTTCTTCTTCTTGTTCTTCTTTTTCTTCTTCTTCTTCTTCTTCTTCTTCTTCTTCTTCAGCTACAATACCTTTTCCACCCGCTCAGCGTCCACTCAGCCGGCATAGTTCTTCTTCTCATGCTCCATGATGGCATCCACCTTTGCCGCACTCGCACTCTTAGGATCAAACCTATACCCCAACCACTCCTTGGCCAACCGTCTCGCAAGCTCGATCCCGACCACTCTTTCACCCATACACAGCACCTGAGCGTCGTTGCTCATGATGGCCCTCTCGACACTGAAGCTGTCATGCGCCGTGACGGCACGAATGCCGGGCACCTTGTTCGCTGAGATAGCAACGCCCAATCCCGTGCCGCAGATCAGCAGGGCCCGGTCGGCTTCGCCGCTGTTGATGAGTTTGGCGGCGTCTACTGCTGGATGTGGGTATGCGGTCTTGTCATCGCTATGGTGTACGCCTACGTCAATGACGGAGGCGACGCGTGGATCGGCTTCCAGGTCTGCCTTGATCTTGTTCTTGTAGCCGCAGCCGGCGTCGTCGGCACCTAGGGCGATGCGGAGAGGCTTGTCGCGGGTCTCGTTGTTAGTTGCCATTGTGCCTCTACTCTTCCCGTAGCTTTGCTGTCCGAATAGGGATCACAGCTGTGAGGTGTCGAAGCCTACGGTTGCAGGATCCTCGGCTGGATTTGATGAGTTCTGTGTCTTGGGATGTGTGTGCTCTTCGCCGGTGGTGGTGATTCTGCCCGGGTTGCCGGTGATGGTCTTGGAGATAGTGGTGATGTGTGGTTCGTTGCGATCAATGACTTTAGTCTTGCCCGTATCGTTATAGTGAACCTCCTCGTGCAGTCGCTCGGCGTCTATGGAGGTGTTGGAGGTGATTTGGATCTTTTTCTTTGGCGCAAAGTCTGGCATTGTGACGGCGGGTGAGGCGGCGGTATTTGAGTATGCGGCACGGGAGCGGCGGGAAGAAGCAATTGGTTGGTTAGCTGGTTTTTGTCGTGCCGTGGCGGTTCGTTGTGGGACGATGTTGGATTGCCGGAGGGGAAGTCCAGGTGCTGCGCGGGGTGGAACGATTCAGCCGGGGAAGCGTGGAGAGAGCGCATTGCCTTTTCGGGAAATCCGGTGGTCGAAGTGTTTCGAAACAAGTCAAACTCTCCATCACATTGGCGGCTCATTTCAAAGCGAAGCGGCGGGTCTTCATCTCTTCAATTGCCTCAGACGTAATGAGGGACAGTGATTTGATACCTTGGAGTCGGGCGTGAAGCGTGATCATGAAAGCGCCCTTTGCTCTGGCTCTCGATTGGAGTCTTCGGCAGAAGGCTGCTGACCAGAACAACCACGCCATCCAACAATCGCTGAAGTCTCGACACAACAAATCACCGGGTCTGTCCTAACCAAAGGAAAACACGTCGGGTGCGCACGTTGATGGGACGATAACCTGAGAGGCGTCGTCTTTTCAGGCCTGGAGAAGCTTCCCTGCGCTTCTCGACAAGTGATCAAGAACGTAGCTGACGTTTGGCACACTGCAGTAACGCGCGAAAGACAACCGCTTTCAAAGATTACCAACGCCAAAACCAAAGGGGTTTCACCAGAAACTATCTCCGTCAACATCCTGTAAGAAACGCAATTCTTTATGGCCTGACCTTGCTGTTAGGCAGCTGCTTATCCTCCAACATCTGCATAAAACGGCTCACTCTTCCATTACTCTTTCTTCTCTCGCCTCCACGTATCCTGACCGTATTGTTAGGCAGCTGCGTACCGTCAATGACAGTATAAAAGCGATCCACCGTCGCGTTCACCAGCTGAACTTCTACGGTTCACAATCCTCATATCCTCAGCTTCAACACCAACTCAGCCTTAACCTACACCAACAACACACAACACACAACAAGGTAGGGTTTTCCGCGCGCACCAACTTCGTTTGGGGGTATTGTGCGTGATACCTGTGGACCTTCAAATGATTGACAGTCTTCAGCCACAAAATGTTCGTCCGCAAGACCAAGTCTGCGCAGGCCGAGAACGCACAGGAACCTCAAACGGCTCCATCGCCCCCGTCGCTCGACGACCACATGAAGGACTACCTCCAAAAACAACCAACAGAATTCCACCACCTGGTCGTCAGCAGCGCGGTTCTCTACAAAGACCGCCTGCTCCTGATCCAGCGTGCTGCTGAGGAGCGCACGTACGCCAACATCTGGGAAATCCCAGGCGGCAGTGCGGATCTTTCCGACAAGTCAGTACAGGATGCCATTGCCAGAGAGCTCAAGGAAGAGACGGGTCTCACTCTGACCAAGGTCGTTGCTGAGATTTTGCCTCCTATCACCTTCAAGACAGGCTGGGCGCCAAAGGAGAGGAATTGGCTGAGAGTGTCATTCGTGGTTGACGTGGAGGAAGTTGAGGAGGCGGTGGCGAAAGCGAAGAAGTTGACGGTAGACCTCAAGCAGGAAAGGAAGGTAGGAGCCGGTACGAGCATGGCTGGCAAGGAAGAGCATGATCAGGCTAGAGAGGTTGCTGCCGAGTACGACCGGCCTGGAGAGGTTGTCGTCAAGCACGGTGATGGCTCTGTGGATGTTGTCATCACGCTAGATCCAAAGGAGCACCAGAACTACGTGTGGGCAACCAAAGAGGACATCATTAACGCCAGCACTCTGGACGACATCACCACAGACGGGCCACCGGGCGAAGACGGACGCCTTGAGCTGATCTCGGATACGCATAGAAATGCCCTCCTGGAAGCGTTCCGCATCCACGAGCAGCGAGCGACCGCATAAGACGGCGCAGGCAGCCCCATTCGCTCACAACATATCTCGAAACAGCATCTCCTCCAATGGCGGTACATATATCCGCATGCCGGGCTCACCACGTAGTCAACGCTGCGAAGGTCTTTCTCGTTGATTGAGCGTGGGTCATACAAGGCTTCATCAGTTGACGTCTTGTCCATGAGCCTCAGAAGCGAACGAATCAAAAGTTTTCCATCCGCGGTTCTGTGCAGCACCGGGCCGTGATGGCGGAGCATGAGCAGGCAATCGATTTCTTTTATAGAGATGCAATCAACCATTGGCTCGGCAGCCTTCTTCTTGCTGTGCGTGCATGCCAAACACACGAGCAAACTGTGGGTTCTATTTCGAGGTGATGGTGATGGTGATGGTGAGATGAGATGGAGTGAGTGGGAACGGCTGCGGCGGGGGCGCAACTTCCCGATCCGTGAAGCTGAAACATCAATGCGGGCGATCTCCCACAGCCGAGGTAAAACCCGCGTGAACTTTACGCTCTGGCACGTCTTGCTATTGCGCGCGCCGACGGGACGTGTCCTACGGTACGGTAGGGCGAACTCAGCAGCGACGACAAGCCAGGTGTAACGGCAGTGCATCTCAGACATCCTTGTACCACAAGGCTTGACATCCGATCTGCGGCGCGGGAGTGGGAGTGGCTTGTTACTGGCAATCCTTCCATTTCCCTCTTCCATCTTGAGGCTTTCCTGCTTGTACAAGCTTCTGCAAGCAAGCGTTGACACCACCACTGGCACCACTCCACTGCAACCCTGTACTGCGTCTTCCGCGTCCCGGTGCATTCGCGACACTGCCTCGCGGACGTGATGTCCCGCTCGTACACCGCGACGAGCCTCTTACACACAGCATAAAGGCACCATGACAGACAGAAACACGTCCGGCGCAATGCCCGCCCCGAACGGTCCTCTTCTTCCTCCCGTGCCTCAACTTCACGCTCCTGCTCCTCCTGCTCCTCCTCCTCCGCCGCCGCCGCCGCCGTCTGCTGCTCCGGTCGCGCAAGCTCCGATGCAGAACACGTCGAACCCAGCTCCGAACAATCAGACGCCCGGTCATCCCAGCTTTAGAAGGTGCGCGCAACTACACAACTACCTGACTGAGAAGGCGCGCATGTGCTGACACACAGAAGACAACGCGCTTCGAGGGCATGCGAGGTAAGTCTGACTGTCCCCTTGCGACAAGTTCGACCGCGTTTGCTAACATCTGCCGTAGACGTGTCATTCGCGCAAAGTACGTCCAGTCCACTGCTATGATAGCCCATATGCGTCTCTCACCACACTCCTAACGCGCCAATATTCAGGTCCGTTGCGATGCTGCCAGTTTAGGTGTGCCTTGCACCAACTGTGTGGCTTTTTCCATCGAGTGCAAGATCCCTACGCCGAAGCGCAAAAAGGCAACGGAAAGGCGAAAGATAATGAAAGGTACCGGCGGACTCTCCCACGGAAAGTGCAAGCGGGTTACTGACAGCTTGACAAGCCAACAGGGCGATTCCTCCCTCCCTCCGGATTCGCGATCACCAGCCACCAGTACCACTCTGACCGACTACGCTCCTGCCGCACGAGAGACAGCCGGAAGGGATATTGCTATGCCACGTGAGCTTCCAGGTCGAGAACATCAAATTGGCTTCAACTCACCAGAGGGGATGCCTCCGACTACAGTTTCCGAAGCTTACGCCGAACAACAACGTACCCACAACGGAACCTATGCACAGTACATGAAACCGAAGTTTGCGCGCGCGCCCATAAAGGAGGCTGGTAGAGTTGCATATCTTGGAGAGTCCTCGAACCTGTCCTTGCTCGTACACGACCAGCACGGAACCCCCGACGTTGTACATTACCCGTTACCGGAGAACGTGCGAGGCGCAAGAGCCAGGATGAACGAGTTGGACGAGCTGGAGATCAAGATTCTGCACGAGAGAGGTGCCTTCCTCTTGCCACCCCGTCAATTGTGTGATGAGCTTGTCGAGGCCTTCTTCGCCTGGATCGCACCGGTGGTACCAGTGATCAACCGCAGCAAGTTCATGCGCCGATACCGCGACTCGAAGAACCCGCCGTCGCTCCTCCTTCTTCAAGCGGTACTGTTAGCCGGCTCACGAGTATGCAACAATCCACAGCTATGCGATGCGAGCGGATCGACAACTCCAGCCGCGATGACTTTTTACAAGCGAGCAAAGGCACTATATGATGCCAACTACGAAGACGACCGCGTCACAATCGTTCAAGCGCTCATCCTGATGGGGTGGTACTGGGAGGGGCCTGAGGGTAAGGCGAAAGACAGAGGAGAAACAGCGCCATCCGCCCGATCTGACATTGCCTCAGATGTGACGAAAAACGTATTCTATTGGAGTAGAGTCGCTGTCATTGTGGCTCAAGGCTCTGGCATGCACAGAAGGTACTCATCCAGCACTTGCGTTCGCGCTTTTGTTTCAGCAGTAACAACGCTAACTCCTATACAGCGTGGAAAATTCGCAATTGAGCAGACAAGACAAGCGGTTGTGGAAGCGTATCTGGTGGACGCTCTTTACGCGAGACCGTTCAGTAGCCGTGGCGCTTGGTCGACCAGTCTCCATCAACATTGAAGACACGGATGTTGAGATGCTGACAGAAGAAGACTTCCTTGATGACGACCCCGACAAAGACCCGGAATACCCGCCCGATCCTCAGCACATCCAGTTCTTCCTCAACTACGTCAAACTTATGGAGATCACCGGTCTCGTGCTCTCTCAGAATTACGGAGTAGCCTCCAAGAACAGAGGACGCAACAACGCGCTCGAGCTTACCCATAGCGACATGGCTCTAGCTGATTGGCTGCAAAATTGCCCGAAGGAGGTATACTGGGACAGACAGCGTCATTACTTCTGGCCCGCCCTATTGCACATAAACTACTAGTAAGCGACTGTGCAACCTGCAACAGACCTTGCTGACGTCAAGGCAGCACGACTCTTTGTCTGCTTCATCGGGCACACATGCCTCCCGCTGGCTCGGCTGAAGCTAAGTACGGATATTTTGACGAGAGAGCATACCCGTCCAGAGACATTGCCTACAATGCAGCTGGCATGATCACTGCGATTGTTGAAGCACTGATCCAGCACGATCAACTGAAATACGTCCCTGCTTTTATGTAAGTGCCCGCCTCCGGTAGCACGTGGATGTTACTAACGACATCATAGCGTCTATAGTTTGTTTTCGGCTCTGATTATGCACGTCTATCAAATGCGATCATCGAACCAGTCTGTCGTGGCTGAAACACAGCGACGATTGAACGTCTGCATGAACGCCATGAAAGAAGTTTCCAAGGTCTGGCTAGTAGCGAAGATGGTCCATACACTGTTCGAGTCTATCCTCGGGAATAAGGTCCTTGAGGAACGGCTTCAGAAGGCCGCTGGGAAGAGACATGCTAAGGACAGACAAAGCGCTCGGTCGTCAAAACCACCCTCAAGGCCAGACAGGCAGGACAGCAACGAGACGCACAAGAGAAAGTTCGAGGAGATGGAGTTTGGTTATGCCGGCGGACCACCAGCGCCGCAGATGTCTTACGAGCGGTCCAGACCACAATCTCCTGTGGGTGAGCGCGAACAGAACCAGCAGAACGTTCAGCCACAGGGGCCACATGTTACAGCCAACACTCCGCCACCGGTACGGCAAAGCACAGATGCTTTCATGGGCACGTCTCGCGCAAACACTAGACCGACAACCCCTTCAACACTTACTCATATCCCGGAACGCCACCAGATCTTTTCCTTCACACACGCGACTCGCCCAATATTTCTCAAGATCTCTGGCAAAATTACCAGCCAGACCAGCTCTTCCCTCCGGACGCTGTGATTTTCCCTACTAGCAGTCCGAACCAAGCAATGGTTGACCCTGCTCTCCGCGATCAGGAACCGCAGCAACACGTTGCCTCGCAGTACGCGCCCCAAGCTAACATGGGTGCTACGGCTATGCATCAGCAACAACAGCAGCAGCAGCAACACCCACAACAACACCAGATTCCACCTGCGCATCTCCAAGCCGCGAACGGACTGCAAGCCCTGCAACAGCAACAACCCTACCAGCACACTGATGCGCAGACGTGGGCGCACCTGCACCAGATGCAGCAACAGCATCAGCAGCAAGGTCGTAGGCCGGAGGATACATGGAGCAACAGTTCCACGAGCGGGCCGATTGTGCCGACAACGCTGAACGTTGGGGACTGGTAAGTGATATCCGCGATCAAGGCCGAGACCGGCGATACTGACTATGCCTTCTTCCTGTAGGTTCGAGTTCTTCGGCATTCCAAATGGTGACATGCACGGATTGAATGGCGGTCAAGGACAAGTACAGCCTCAGGGTCAGGGACAATACTGAGCTTAAGCTCTTAGGGCAAGGCGTTTGGGGGATATGCAGTGCCGCCTCGTCGGGTTGCAGGGTCAGCTAAAGGTGCATGGTGCAATGCAAAAGGGAAGGGAACGGAATCGCGCTCGCCCATTGTTATGGTTTTGCTGGCGTGGCTTCGTTGTGTATCCGTGTCCTTGCACACGATGGACCGTCATAAAAGGTTCGTTTCGCTGTGCTGATGGTATCTGTAATGCGAAAAACCGGACGTGGAGTTGAGTCTATGCTGACACGCACTGGAAAAGCCGTTGTGAGTTTCCTTGCTGCAACATCTGTCCAGCACAAGTGCGTTCTCCTTTGAAGGCCAGCTTAGTAGCCGGTAGAAGTCAGTGGAGGCGCTTGCGGCGGTTTGTTCACGTGGATCCCGATGTTTTGACCCTCGTCCCTGCCTTCGTTGCGACGTGAGTGAGTGCAGCGAATAGTCGGAGGAGATCTTAGCATACATATACACCCAACCCACGTCAGTCTGGGCGGTGAGAGATATATAGCGTGATTGAAACCGCATTGATGAACCGAGGATGTGATCAATAATCGGGATTCGCCCGTATCTGGACACATTTGAAGATCGATTGCCGCTGTCAACCGGGCAGAGCAAGACACTACAACAAAACACAGAGCAAGAACAAGTGTGCCGTTGATTGATCCAGGTCTTTATCGTTCATGGACAAGAGGATTGAGCTCTACTTTGACGTTGGTGTGGAAGCTCCGTTGCTTCTATATACACTCAGGCCGCCTGCTTACACTCCGGTCAAGTGTCTCCCTACAGCTACTATGCCTTTTCCTATCTCCGCCAAAACGCAGATGCCTTGCGTTCCAACGGAGTCGCTATAGAGTAAGCGGGTCCGGGACTGCCTGCTTCCAACCGGCTAACCACCCACTGAAAGATTTATCCCGGTGTTCCTTGGTGGGATCAACGTGGGCAGCGGTCAGGCAGCCTCAAGCTGTTACTATCGCCTTCTCTGAATCAGGCACACAGGAAACAAACCTCCTTGGACCCTGCCGGCCAAGGCGGCGTACTCGAAATACGACGGCCCACGAGCCCAGAGGTATTTTGGAAAGAAGTTTACTGTTCCCGACTTCTTTCCCATTGTCTCGCTTCTGGTATGGCAGGCTCAACCAAAGACGCTCTCCACCCCCTTCTCTCTCATCCACTCTGAGACCATTCACTGACACGCAATCCCCGTCGGCGTGATTCCTGTAGCCGCAGAGAGCTCTCCTCCATATAAAAACCAACCACCCGGAGCGCTACGAAGCCAGCATAGAGTCGCTCTTCTCGCACCTGTGGAACCGACACCTGGACCTCTCGCACGCTGAGCATCTCGTCATGGCGCTGCGCGAGGTCCTGGACGCATCAACCGCCAAAGAAACCTCGACGCCGCCCGCGAGCCGGGCGTGAAAGCGAAGCTGACGGCCAACACGGAGCACGCGGTCAGGGATCTGGGCGCCTTCGGCTGCCCGTGGTTCTGGGTCAGCGATGGGAAGGGGAAGCGGGAACCGTTCTTCGGAAGCGATAGATGGCATTACATGTGGGATTATCTGGATTTGCCGCACGAGGACTTGAGGTTGCTTAAAGGGAAGGAGGACGCAAAGTTGTGACACGAGAAGAGCGTGTTCGTCGTCCAGATGAAGAGCAAGTTGTCCCGAATCCGTTGGATGTCTTCGAGCGTACGACTTCCACCTCCGCTTTCCCGAAGAGGAACTACTCGTGCTGCTCTTGTGAATCGTACCGCCCTCTATCCCATCTGAACTGCGGCAATGTGGAAACGCAAGATTGGCGTAGACGACAAGGCGATCGGTGCCGTCTTTCCAACCCATCACGGGCGCCGTGGCCGATAAGCGCGGCTTCCACATCGCCATGGCTATTCCTGCAGCCGCTTACGCTGGCGCATGCGTCTTTCCCCTTGTACATCAACACGGGCCGAGAAGGAGATGATGGATGCTCACCGCGAGACAGATTGATTTGAACGTCAAAGCCGGAGACGACGGTAGATGCGAAGGCGTCAGAGCTGGAGAAGGGGAAGGGGTGGAAGTTGGGAGGGTGAAAAAAAGAAGAGTGGGGAATATTGAGGTTACAAGAGGAAGTGATGGTTGATGATTTGACGAAGATCGCTTTGTGCATAACTCTAACCCGCGTCCACCACGACTGTCATGTAGGGCGGCAACACACCGCCGGAGACGGATTACCCATGATGATACCACCTGAAACGCCATGCTTGCTATATTACGGCAAGAGAAGGTCAAACGTGAACGCTCCAACACTCCGGAAAATTCCCCATAAAGAAAGGCATTCCAGACCTCCCCAATTCTTCTTCAAACCTAGCATCGCATCCCCTCGATGGAGGCCCGCGATCGGCTCCATCTACATTGTGGTGCTTTGGGCTATCTTGCCGAGACTGTACGAAACCGTGCATTCAAGACCTCATTCCCGAAAGGTGCCGGTCGCGCACGCAGTCCTCGGTCCTACTACTTCGCCCTGTTGATCAAAGTCGACCTGACCCTCGTGTTCACGACTCCGCCGACGCCGAACGCGGGCACGATCCTACACATGCGCGCAAGACTGCTCTTCAACCAGTCCAGCCTGACCTTCCTCATGCGCTCCGCGAACGAAACGCCTTCACGCCGGTTGTACAAATCCAGGCCGAGCAGATGCAGCGGTGTGCTCAACAGCTGCACGCTCGCGGGCGCCGCGAACTGCGCTACCGACAGACCGCTGACGTACTTTTCCATTCCCTGCCCGATGGGGATGTGCGGCGCGAGCAAGGGGGATGTTGAAGCTGGCGAAGATGGTCATGCAGTCCCGAGCCGCGAACAGGGCGTACGAGACCGGTGGGACGGGACGTGACGACACGGCGCCGAAGATGCGGGTGAATTGGCTGTCTTTGTAGAGGCAGAGGGAGAGGTTTGCGCCGCTGGTTGCAACGAATTTAGAGACGCCGGATTCGGTGTAGGCGGAGGGCTTGTTGGTGGTCGTGGAGATGGTGGTGTCGAGGATGTTGGCGGTGAGGTAGGTGCCGGTGTAGAGAGCAAAAATTAGGCGGAAGGGCCGCGAGATGAGGAAGTGGTGTGGGCGGAGGAGGAGAGAGGCTACAGAGGCACGCAAGGAGGGCATAAGCGCCTGTCGCCCGGATGCGTTCTCAATTATTGCTCTGGGAGAGGTGTGTTAGTAGACGATTCGAGTCGAGCATACAGTCAGAAAGCGTGTTTTTGTACAGAAGAGGGAGAGAGAGAGAGGGGTTAGTAGGGGAGAGTGAGCATTACCTGTCAATCATGGTGATAACGGGCGCAACGAGCACGCCCGCCGTCGCGGCCGCAGCGCCATCTGCACACAGTCGCAACCCCAGGTTGTTGGTATTCCATTGTCGGTTCTTTCCGAGTAGGACCGAGGGAGCATTAGTTGCTGCGACTGGCGCAGGCGCTTCGCCTGCTCCGGCACCCATACTCGTTGCTGCCGAGCGGTTTTGTCTGGTAGAGCATTGAGTGGCTCCTGAGAGCGAGAGAATGAGCAAGGATGGAGTGGGCGGGGTGAGGGGGATGAGGTGAGTAGGCACGCGACACTCTGTGCTGCTGCTGCTACTGCTGCTACTGCTGCATGTGGGTGGGTGGGTGAGATGAGCGGCCGGCAGCGAAGTAGTAATTATGAGCTCGCGAGATGATGTCGGCCTGCATTCAAACGCCGTTATCGCCCGGTTCGGGATAATCTATTACCGAAGCCAACCGACCAAAAACATCAGCCACCCCGAACTACATCCAAGAGCAAAAAGTCAATGTAATTGCAGATTTTCCATTGACACGAATCAGGCCAGAGGAACTGAGCGCTCACAGGCATCGTCGACCGTCATTGATGCAAACACGCCACACGATCCGACCAATACCTAGGCGTAAAAAAGGTCGACACGATAAAGATTCAGGCAAGTAAACACACGGCAGGTATCAAAAGCCGAACGCAACAACAGCAGGAACAAAAACAAAGACTCGGAAAAAACAGAGTGATGGTCACAGCAAACCATGAACTCCAGCTATAGCAGGGACAGCCGCCCGATTACATCTACAAGATCTCCTTCCCCTTTTTCGGGCTCATCACATCTACAACAGCGTCCTACCGCCGATTCGCGAAGGAAGGGTTAGAATTTGGAGAGCCACCGGCCAGAGTCAGCAGCTGGGCGGACGTCGAACTGTCCTCTTGATTGGGTCGATGAGGTCGAAGGAGTGGTAGTGGTCCAATCGCCGCCTTTGACCCAGACGCACCGTCCCTACGGCGAGAAGAGCGGCCCTTGCACTATCGCTAGTCAGAACCGGCGAGCGGTATGGGTAGGGAAGTAGCGGATGGTCTTGGTCAGGGGCGGTATGTAGTGTGCACATACTCGATAGTAAACATGTCTGAACCACTTGACTCCGTTCCCCAACAAGACCCAAGCGTCGCAGTCCGCACAGAGGCCCTCAAAGTCCTGTTGACCAGGCCTGCGTCGTGTCTCACGCGGCCGACGAAGCAGGCTGCCGTCGCGATCGATGCCGTGGTTGAAACGCTTGTCGTACCAGTACGCGCTGTTCTTGAGATTGAGCCAGCGACCTGGTCTGCAGAGTCCGCACCAGCCTTCGCGTGTTTTGCCGTGGCCGCGCACCCAGATGGGACTATAGCCGTCGTCTGTACCATGTTGTTGTTGTTGTTGTTTCTGGGCTTGGAGGTTGGGGTTAGGAGATTGAACGTCAGACGAAGGTGGATCGGAAGGCAGAGTCTTGTGTGCATTGAGAATGTCTGGTCCCGATTCCTTGACTTCTGCGGAGCAGCGGCTGGACAACGTTGCGCCGCCCTTTGTGCTCAACAGAGACATAGATGGAGAACAGGAAGATGCTACTTCTGAAATCATGGAGTCGTACTGTGAGCCTTCCTCACAGTTATGCGCCTCTGACAAATACTGAACATCGGCACCGCTGTCAAACCTTTGGAAGTGCTGTGGTTGACGGGTCAGAAAGCCGTCTGTGCCAGCATTTGAGACGTAGTGCTCATGGTCGTGAGCTTCCGGGTACGCTACACAAGGATAACCTTGCTGGAAAGAGTCTACCCGTGCCCATATTGGCGAGATGGTGGACGGAACAAAGTTGGTATCGTCTTCGGAGTGAAACGCAGGGAATGCAAAGATGTGGTTAGAGACAGTTTCGGACGCCTGCTCCACCTGTAAAGGATGTTCGTGCAGCATCTGTTGGTAAGGTTGATGGTGAACCTGCGATGCCAGTCCATCATGTTCAGATTCAGACGGGCGTTGATACCCGAAGGAATGTTCCTCTGTATAGAAAGGCCACTGTTCCGCATAGGAACGGTCTGGACTCAAATAGCTGGCAGGAGACCACTGCTCGGGTTCGGTAGAACGGGCGAGATATGCCGGTGAGGTCGATGCAAGTTCACAGTCCTGAAGTTCTGGGCTTGCGAAGTGGGACATGGCAGGTCCCTGCGTACCAGGACAGACTAGGCTGCTGGTTAGCATAGTGCAAGAACCAGGTACTCGCAGTCTTGCGCGGCGTTTCAAAAGAAGGGTTGCGAATGTATTGTAACAGTCTTACCTGTCTTCCAGTCTGAGTCACTCGTACTGTGATACGTTCCGAATACACCCATACTACCAAAGGTGCGGTTCTCGTTCGCCTTTCCACCAGTGTCGCGAAGGTTACCGTTGTAGTCGTAACCGCTGTTGACACCGTGCCTTGTTTGTGGACGGTCGGCATGGAGTCCGTAACGACGATCCTCTTGTAACGCATGCTGGTTACGGGCCCAGGAAGGGCCGCCGTACGGGTTGTTCATTGGCCACGCTGCGGGATCTAGTGGTCACCAAGGATGATGTTCAATCCATGATTTAGATCCAGTGTCCGTAGAGTGGAGCGCGGTATGGTCGAGAGGCGCCCATCTTGGATTCAGCTGAGTCGAAGCTTGATATCGCCTTGCCGGCGGTATGCACAATGTCCTGCGGTCTGGAGCTGATCTAGCAACCGACCGGATTAGGAAGGAAACGTTGATGGATTTCGACAAACAAAATCGTTGAAGCACGAGCGTCGCCCAGGTAAGGCGAACGGGTGCGTTCCTGAGGGGAAGCAAGGGTTTTTCGCTGCATTGACACCGCGGCCCGAGAGTGCGGTTAGGGAGGAGCTAATTGCCAAGGCATCAGAAGCATCATGCACGCGCTTATGTGATTCGCCGGCTTATGTGACAATAAGGGGGCGTATTGGAGAGGTTCGAAGTGGTGTCGTGAATTCCGTGACACCCAACATGGCTATCTGAGAGATGGAGGCAGGCTAAGAGAGCAGTCCAAGGAAGCGTGCTTACCTGTGCCACAGCAGCTGCATGCGGAAAATTATGGCTGTCACATTTCAGTCTAGCCAAATTGCTGCGTGAGCACGCCGTGCCAACCCCTCCTTCTTGCAGCTGCGCCTTGCAGGAGGTTGCGTTATCAACTCGGAATCAATGCAGAACTCGACGCAGCAACTGCTGTCTCTGTACCCTCCGGAAAACAGGCCGCAAAGGAATGGATACACGGTTTTGGAACCAACGACGAGACGACATTCCGAAAGAACCGCCAAGCAACAATCTCGCATCGGCCCGTAACCCGTGTCCCAAGTGCAGAATGTGAGGCGGCTGTCATGCTGCGCCGACACTGCATGCCGTGCAACTCCTCTCGGTCATCACGAGGGGCCATTCAGACCCAGCTATGACTCCTCCGAAGCTATTTGGTCATCCACAGGGGCTTAATGGGTGTGATCGAGGCTTGCTATGTTTGGCTTCAAACGCGTCCGGGAACTCTGCCATTGAATGGAAGAGAGAGCATATTAGCAGCACGCTTCCCATTATCCTGCAGGAGTGGTGTAGGGGATGGCCGGCAAGCATGTGAAAAGTGTATGTTGCAGTGCCAGATAGAGTTGATGTAACGTGTTTAAGCTACCCTTTTCGGACGTCTGCAGGCAATGAATTCCTTGGATGCTCATTCCTTGCTTGTAGGCACGATCGGGGATCTACTTCGCGTTGTGGACCAGGGTAGGGCAGGGAAGCAATCAGATCTCTACGGCAGTCAAGGCAACCCCTGACAATGCTTATTATCGTGAGGGGTTCTGTTCATGCGGATGCGACGCTGTAATCGGGGGGGGGGGGGGCATCTGCCAGCTCGTCGACGGTGGTGTGTCGTGTCATGTCATGTAGCCACCCGTGTCCGTGTGAGCAGTAGATGGAGCGTTCGGGTGTCGGGGTGCTGTAGGCAGGCGACATGGGCGACATGGGCGACATGGGCGACATGGGCGACATGGGCGACATGGGCGACATGGGCGACGTATCCTTCGTCGACCGGTAGAAGGGGTGGGCCCAAGGATTCCCGACCTGAGCTGGCACTCGATTGGTGAGAGGGAAGGGGACGGGGACGGGGTCAAGGGTCAAAAGAGGAGATTGCATGTTGAAGGAAGTGCGTCATCGCATGTGCAAAGGTGCGGAGAAGGATCAGTTAACCGATCGATGGGTATTTCCTTAAAAACAACTCTAAACAGACGGCTCGGCGCAGAGACGAGAAGGCGACGACGAGGGCAGTCAGCAGCATCTGGAAGGATGGCATAGGCCGCCTGCGTGGGAAAGAGGAGCGAGTGGGTTTGGGTTGTTGCGCGCTCTGTGTGGCTCGCGGCGGTTATCCGATGCTCCCCTCATCTCACCCGACAAGTAACGTTGGCCGGGCGTCTGCTCGCCGATCGATGCAGCCGGTGCAGCGGCGCAGCGCCTCATCCACTCATCGGGTCATGACCCAAGCGCCTCCCCGGTTCTCCCGTGCTTAAGCCCTTGCTAGTAAGAGATGTCTTTCATCATCACCTATCTTTCCACTCGACACGGACCTCTTGCTGCGCTGCTCCACCCATGCGCTCTGTCGTTCCTTCGGGGGCAAGTCCTTCTTGCTTGACTCTTTGACAGGGCCTTTTCTGTTGGGTTTTGAGACAGTGACGTCCGCGGCTGTCTCGCAGCGCCAACGAACCATAATGGCCTCGCTCGCCCTCTCCCCTCGTCCTCTCCCTGCCGTTTCTGATCCTTTCGCTTCTTCGATCGGGGCCGCTGTATTTCTTTTCCAACACTGAAACAGCCGGAGTCGTACGGTAGATAAACGTTCTGCTGTCGAGTCCAAGCACACGATCATGGCCAAGTACCTGGGTCTGAGAGGCACCAAGCTTCGTGCTGCCATCGGCATAACCGCGGGACTCTGTTTCATGTACGCTCCCCGACCATCAATGCCGCACATGGTATACTGACGCCTGGTCAAGAGCTTTCGGTTTTGGCCAGGGTGACTACGGCAGTTTGTTGACCGTTGCTACCTTCCGCGAACGTTTCCCTCAGATCGATACCATTGGCAATCCCGGCAGCTTGCACGTTGCGCAGATACAGGGTGCGTGAAGCTTAGGAAGAGAATACACGAGCAAGAATGCTCATACCACACAGGAATCACAAACGCAACATGGAACATTGGCTGTTTTGTGAGCGCCATCATGACCGTTTTCATGGGAGACATTCTTGGTCGGCGCAAGACTATCATGCTTGGACTGTTCATCATGGCCTGCGGCAAAATCATCCAATGCACCTCGTATAGCTTCGGCCAGTACATTGCTGGCAGATTCATTGCAGGATTTGGTATGTCCCACCAATACACGCCCTTAATAAGAATGACGGCTTACTAAGAGGACGTAGGTAATGGCTTCAACACGGCCACGGTACCCGCCTGGTCCGCCGAATGTATGAAGGCCCACCGTCGGGGAACGATGCTCATGGTCTCATCCGGCGCCTGTATCGCACTCGGACTTGCCTTCGCTTATTGGATGGATTTTGCCTTCGCCTGGACAGAGCCTAGCTCCGCATCCTGGAGAGCGCCCGTCGCGTTCCAGATCATCCCTGCACTCCTGGCGTTCATCATGATTACTCTCTGGCTGCCGGAATCGCCTCGTTGGTTGATTCTAACTGGCAGGGAGGAGGAAGCTCTCAATGTTCTCGGCGCGTTGTCAAACCTCCCATCAGATGACACCGAAGTGCGCCAGGAATTCCTGCAAATAAAAGATGCGATTATCGAGATGGCTGCTGGCGGCTTCGGAACCTTGTTCTCAATGGGCGATTACCGTTACGCGCAGCGCACCGTATTGGTCATCGTGCTGCAACTCGCACAGCAGTTTTGCGGTATAAACCTCATCACCCAGTACCTGGGTATCATGTTCCGTGTGCAGACGAACTACTCGCCCTGGGTTGCGCGTCTGCTTGCCGGCTGTTGCGCCACCGAGCTGTTCCTGGCCTCTTTCGTGACCGTCATCGGTATCGACCGCTTCTGGGGTCGCCGCACGCTTACGATGTTCGGCTCTTCGGGGATGTGCATCTCGATGATCATCTTGGCCATCATGAGCTACCTGAACTCGGGGAGCAGCCACATCGTCATGGTCGTCTTCATCTTCGTCTACAACACGTTCTTCGCCATTGGCTGGCAGGGCATGGCCTGGCTGTGGGCGGTCGAGCTTACCCCTCTGCGCATCCGTGGTCCGGCTAACGCGCTCTCGACGGCTGCCAACTGGCTTGGCAACTTTGTCGTCGTGCTCATTGCACCCGTCGCCTTCCACACCATTGGCTACAGAACTTACATCATCTTTGCCGTCATGTAAGCCTTCTTCCTCATTCCCATTCACCTTTAGTACTCTACTGACTTACACTTCCAGCAACGTCTTCATCCTGCCTATGATTTACTTCTTCTATCCCGAAACAGGCTTGCGATCACTCGAGGAGGTCGATGTGTTGTTCCACCAGGCCTCTCAGACACCATCGCCATGGACCAGCGTGGTTAAGGTCGCTAACTCGGTACCGTTATGGTACGGAAAGGATGGCGAAGCAGGCTTCGCGTACGACCAGAGCGAGTGGCACCAGAGAGTTGCCAGACACTCATACGAGACGCAGCAGACGAGCTCTGGTTCGCCCGCTTCCAGCGACGTCAATGGAACGCACGAGCCGAAGCAGGGTCTGGAGCACGTGTGAAGGAGATTCTCTTCTATGGAGTCGGATATGAGGTATGGATTTAGAAACAGCAGGGCCGTATAATTTGATAATATACTGCAGAACGCAGTGTTTGGTAATCTCGGCAAGAAGATGGGATAATGAGAAGTAAGGAAAATAGTGGATGAACGGCTTCTGCGAATTTGTATAACAGAATTAAAGACTTATATCTTGCATCACACCAAAACCTTTTTCTCCTATGCATGCAGCAACAGCATCAAGGGCATGGTTTTCTCACGCACTGTCGTCTTACACTGTCGTGACTGCGAGTTTCACGTCACGAGCGCGTGTCACGTCTGCTCGTGCCGGGGTCTTCGCATCTTCCACACTTCCGCTTCCAACAGCTTCTCGTCCGTCAACCTAAATATCTCTAGTGAGCGAATCAAGTTCCAAACCTATCCACCGTGGATAAAACCGGTGATGTGTTCGGACACCGCTGCAGCTTCCAGCTTGCGATCGTCGGTGCCGCATCCGGCTCGTATGCTCGTGTATTGAGTCATCCAGACTAATGCCTAGAATGCGTTGTTAAGTAACACCTCCTTTTCCACTTCCATTTATGAAATCCATGCCCTGTTTTGTTTGACCTTCTGCAGGTCGTACGGACTTTACTTTGGGTCTTCTGTCAAGCTCCTGCATTATCCAACTCCATACCGGTCCGCCTCCGCGTCCTGCATCCCGCGTCCTCTCCTATCGCTTCTGCTGTACAAACACCTCCTCGTCTGGTGCTGACGGTATCGTCAAAACGAGGACGAGTATGGAAACACTTATGAGCGACACCTTTCTACGTCAGAGCACCAATGAAACACTGGCACGGCACTTCGCCCAAATTCTTCAAATAAAGCTTCGCAAACGCGACCATGTCGGTTCTTGCTTACCAGCCTCCCCTGCCGCTGAACCCACCAACGGATCCATGCTCGGTGAGGCTACTTCATCAGCCGGCACAGATTATGTCGCTTTGGCCGCAGAGGAGATCACCTCGCACCTGCTGGAAAAGACAGACTCAGGATTGATCCCACCACGTGTATTAGCGACATATCTGAAAGCAACACCGTATCCTAAAGCGGTCGCAGATGTCTTGGAACAAAGTCGTTCTCTTACAGCCCGCAAAGCGGCCATCAAGCGCTTCGGAGTCTGGATGCGGTCCAGGGCTTGGAGAGTCATGTGGAACGAAGTGGGAGCGGAGACAGGAGTACGGGAACTGCTCGCCCGCTGCTCTGTTTTGGAAGTGAGGATGCTCTGCAGCGCCCTCGGTCGATGCGGCGGCCACACTGCTCAAGCCAGCGCAAGACTTTCTCCCATTACGAGACTTCTTGAAGAATTACTGTATGCTGCGAACAAAGATGACCGTCGCCTACTGAAGTACTACGCTCTCCTTGTGCCTGCGTGTACCGCAGAGTTCGTCCGTTCTCTTCTTCAGGACGACCAGAGGCGTATTTTGGCATACGTGAACTTGCGTCAACTGCAAAGGCACCGTCCAAACCTCTTTCGCGAGAAGTTCACGAAACTTGTCATCACTGGTGACGCAAAGCTAGAGGACTGCGAACGGTTGCGGCCACTACTCCACTCGATACCTGACCGGATGGCCACTTTGGACGGGCATCGAGTATCAGCACCCATGCAGTATAGCTTCCATCTCATAAGCAACCTTGTCGAACACAAAGTAGAGGCCCCAAAAGTCTACCTTTCTACGCCGATCTAGCCGGACCTCTCTTGTCCCGAGCCATCAAGAAGAGAGTGCATCGCGACTTGCGGACGAAGATCATACAGATGATCATCGATTACCTACAAGCTCACCCTTCCGCGACGCATGAGGACGCCCTTTGGTCCGGTGAGAGCAGCTTTGTTCATCACGTCGTACGTCTGTGGTCTGAGTATCGGGAGGACCATGAGCACTTGATGCCTGTCGTCGTATCTCTGATTCCCGAGAAACGGCTAGCGGACCTGCACAACGTCGTGGATTTGTTAAACGCAGCCTGGTTCCGCTATCGTTATGATCTCCTGCACGTCCTGATCCTGAGAGGGAAAGGGTCCGAGACCGACATTGGCAAAGCCGATGACCTGCACCCCAGCTCCTCGACTCAGTGGCTTCCAGAGCTGTTCACTGCCCTTCCAACAGAGAGTTCTTTGGAGCTCCTGCAACGACTCGCCACCTCTCGACCGGCAATGGACTTCTTGGCGGTCGGGCAAGAGCATTCGATTTTCCAAGACAAAGCACTGCCAAATATGCCTCATGGCAACACTGTTCTTCTGAGGACATATCTCGAAAGAGGCTACAAAGGCGCTTTGGAACGGGCGAAGTCCGCCATTAATGGACGTAAAGCAAGGGCGGCGAAGAGCAGAGAACAAGACGATCGTGCCTTTTTCGCTCGCTCGTGTCTATTCCTAGCGATTGCTAGCGGATCTCTCGAGGTATATGCAGAGACCTTGATATGGGCACGGCGCTTCAACCGCGATGCTTTGACCGTCAAGAGTCTGTATACAGGGCAGGTCTTCCAAACTTCTGAGGGAATTGAACTACTCTCCGGAATCCCAGAGCACCCACTCCGGGATTCTACGATGCAAGACATAGGAACACGGGTGACGAAAGCAAATTCAATTCTAACGGAGATGGTCGAAACTGCCCGTATGGGCCAGAGAGAGCCCTTCTTCCATTGGCGAGACTGGCAAGCCGTGTTTGGTTTGTTCAAGGCAGTTGTTCACACCAGACTGAGACGATACCCAAGGCTGGAGAAGATCTTTTCTAACGATGCTTGTTACGATTCAATCTGGAAACCTACAGTCGAAGCCCTAATTAGTGCCGAGGAGTTTGGATTGAAGGAAGAGAACGAAAAGCTGCGTTTCAACAGCCTGAATGGGGTTCTCGCATACCACGACCCCTCAAGCGTTCACTACGACTATGAGGTCGTATCTGAAGCCTCTGCACCGACATACTGTCACTTTTTGAACGACCTGGCAATACGCAGAGACCAGCTTTGGGAACGACGAAGACCCTTGTCGTCGCCAGCCGTGACGAGCCTGCCGGAACCCTGGCCTCGCGGATTGGCTGTCCAGCATTTAACTCACCATCGCGTCAAGGCGGAGCATCTGCCGCCTCACGTCGTCAAACGCGCAGAACGTGTGGTCTTCATGGAGTCAAGGTTGGCCCTTGCTCCAATGCCGGAAGACAAGGAGGCAATTGATGCTATTGGGCCATTTGTGGACGACTACCGGGATGCACTGAAGACATACGTGCAACAGGGTGTCAACAGATCCGACCAAGTCGCCAGAACCAACAAGGCATGGGATCACGCTCTCAATGAGTTAACGGGCGATCGTATGACACGTGACGAAAGCGTGTGCTTCTGGAGGAATATCTTCAAGCTGACTGACACTGCTCAACTACACATTCCCGTCAAAGATCCCTACGAGAAGCTGCCTGAGAGCTTTCCCATCGTTGACAATGCAGATGAACCTACCGAATGGAATCCTGCATCTGGGCGGCCTTTGGATTTGGAAGAGCGGCCACTGCAGTCGACAATCTTGGACTGTATGCTAGAAGCAGGATGGTTCCACTATACCGACAGGCCCGTACTCCCAATCACGCAGACCACTGTGGCGACGAAGTCCGAGAGTTTCTTCAACCGGGATGGTGTGGATCGCTTCATGACACCCAAGACAAGAGAAGCTTTGATTGCATCGGTCTTGCTCTTCGTTGACAGCCAGAAGGGCGGGGGTCGTAGACTCCTGACCAAAGCATTCCCAGGCTTCAAAGACGTCCGCTTCCCTTCGCTTTTCTTGGATGAGGAATTCCTGTTCAGGGAGGACGTGCAAAGAAGTCAGACGCTCAAGATCCTTGGAAAGTTGTTGCCCCATGTCCCTGCTTCTCTTCTGGCAACATTGACAGAGAATGCGCTGGATGTGCTAACTGCAATGGATCCGGAAGCACCAGCCCTTGCCAAACGCGAGGAAATGTGCATCCAGCTGCTGTCTTTGCTCGAAAAGAGTGACCGCCCGGAGCTAGCGACAGACATGGTGCTACGGACCGTCCTTGACCGACCTGATGCCAGTTCGTGGCACCGTAAACTCCTTGCGGCGGGATTCTTCAAGAGGCTGGGCCCCTCCGAGGTGCAAGACTTCTTGATAGCTTTCGGAGAAACCGCAAAGAGCAGGTTGCATCCGGGCGAATCGCCGTCTGACGGTCCCGCGATCTCGTCAGGCCCCTTGATCAAGGTCACCACCGTCAAGGCGCTCGCTCAACTAATGCAGAACGCGAAGTTCGTTTCTCCAACCCTCTCCGTGAGGCTACTCCGGGAGCTTTTCCAAAGGGCTACGCACATCGACATCAGGGTCGCTATTGCAGAGAGCCTGCTGAATATGCTAGCAGACTGCATTGAGGAGGTCTGGGAGCAGGTCATGTGCGCTCTGACAGAAGACGTGATTCCTGTTGCAACGGTAGTCAACGAGCGAGGAGCACCGATGAACGGCACAGAGTGGGCTAGGGCTGGCAACGTCGACCCGCTTCCAGAGATCCATGAGCCCTTGACGCTCGCTCAACCGCCGCTGTTGGCTGTTTTGATGCACACGGTGCGGTCAGAGCATCCGCTTCGTGAGCGGCGGCAAGAATTTATTGATCGAATCGTTGTTCCGGCCATCAGACGCTCGATGGAGAGCAACCGTAACTGGCTCGTCGCCTTTCTAAGCGAGCACGAAGCCCTGCGAACAGCTGGGGTTACGGTCGAAGACCTGCCTCTAGTGCCACTCAAGCCGTCCCTGCTGTCCATGTTGTTTGAGAACTGTATCGAGCTGCTGCCAGCTACTGTCGATGGGATCTCACTGCTTGACTGCTACGGCAGGTTCATAATGACAAACATGAGCCCCACGCCCGCAACATCTACACTGACCAAGTACGTGCTCGATACGCCGAACCTACGCGCCTCGAACGCTGGCGGGTACGTCCTGTCGCTATACAACAAGGGCCTCGAAATCTTTAGGTACGGCTATTTCGAGGTCGCACAACTACTTCAGAAGCCTTGGAAGCCAACTAGGCCGGACGGTATCTCCGTCTCCCAGGTCCAGGATTTCGCAATGCAGATAGCGGAAGCTCTGATCGCAGGGTCGGATGAATCTTTCGCAGCGTGGGACTCCTACATTGAGGCCTTCAAGCCTCCTATCCAGGGTAGTCAAGAGCGCCAGAAGGCCTGGGTAGAAAACAGCAAGCCGGTTGTGGAGCGTATGAGGGATTTCATTGGAAACCTGCGCACGAGGGAGTGGCGGGATGACCCGCACCGCCGACCGGCAGTCCTACCATATACGTTCGCTTTGGAGTTGATGTTGCTGCCAAGGCCCGGCGAGGAAGCAATGCGGTACAACGCAATGGAGGTTCGGAGAATCATGCCAGCAGGACTGTACCACGAAAAGTTCGCACAGTTGAGAACTTCGATTCTGGGATCAGCGCCTGCTGATCGTATCGATCTTGCATGTGGACTGGGGCAGTGGACCAATGCCGAACTTTCTAATCTACTAGCGATTGATCTAGCCGACGAGCTGCTGAGAAAGGCGGCGGCTCCGAGGCAGCAGGAGCATGCGCAGATGGCGGTAGAGATGTTAGAGGGCTGGCGGAATAGCCCGAATGAGGACGTCAGAATGAGAGGGTTACGGACGACGAGGTTCCTGCGCAAAAAGGACGGGGGTAAGAATTGGTTCATGGGGGCCAGCAACGGCGGGCAGGCAAAGAAGTAGGTTGTGGGTGGGCCGTCAACAAACAAATGAGGAGTAGCATAGTTTCTCGTTTCGTTGCTGGAACCAGAGGCTAGATGAGCATTGGGATAATCGTTAATCGCCCCGACGAAAGACCGAGTGGCGGCAACAACTGGGTACCGGCAGCATGATGCTTGAGGTGCGATTCCAGCACGAGGCTGATCATGCTGGCCTTGCCGCTCTTGTTAGCATAGCTCCTAATGGACATATACATGCTACAGGACCTCTCTCGTTGCCTGGCCTCGAATCAACAGAGTCATTGATCTCCGCCAGCTTCCGTTCGCATCAGTGTAGGGCATCACAGTGTCTCGTGCAGCGGTCTTCGCCCCTGGTGCATCGACCCTTATACCGTTCCGCTCAAACATGAGAGAAACGTGTTCAATGCGAAACACGTGGATCTTGAGTCTCAAACAGTCAGGACACGTTTGAAGAGCACCGTGCTTTCCCATACCACACTATATGTACAATACCGCACTCACCTTTACAAAAACACTTAACAAGGCCAGCCTCATTTTCATCCGCATATGCCGAACGCCGCAACCAGGACTCAAAAGGAAGGATCGAAGCCGAAGTCCTCCGACGGAGAAGGAGCCGGCTTCTGGCTACCCGGAAACTGGAAGCTCTCGTGGCCAGCGCGCCAGACGTCGATCCTCTTTCTCCAGGATGAGTCCTTCTCGAACATGACACTGACACTGTCGCACGGATCCAACACACCAAAGTCCCAGTCATCCATCTCCGGAGCCTCGGCAGCCATCAGCACATCCCTCTCCGACTCCTTTCCGGAGGGCAGGGAGTCAAGCCAGGCACGCATCTTCTGGCTCTTCTGGATAGCGGGATCGAAACAGTCCTCGTCGTTGTATTCGAACTCGTCCTTGCCGAACAAAGATTCTTGGTCTTTGTCCCTGACGTCCACGCCGGCGTCGAAGGCGGCCTGCTTGGCGCGCATAACGGCCGCTTCAGCGGCGAAGATCTCCTGCGTCAGCGCGCGCATGTGCTGGAAGTGGCGAAGGTCGAATTCGACAACATCCTCATAAGCGCGCTCGCCTTTCTGCATCGCTACGATTTCGGCGGAGCGGACATTGTGCCGGTTGCGGAGGGCGCGCTCGGCGAGGTAGAGACGGCGCTGGGCCTGCTGGTAGTCCAGGACGAGCTGTTCCTCTTTCCTGTATTCGCTGATACAGTCGTCGACTGCAGCAGCAAAGGCACTTGAGGCTCCGGCCTTGGCCTGGGGTTGTCCATTGCGGAAGGCGGCTTGAATGTGTGCTTCGCCCGCGAGAAGGCACTGTGCGCGGTCGACATCGTCGTTGGTCACAATATCGTCGAGATCGAAAGTCACCTTGGTTGGCGCTGGCGACTTGGGGTATTTCTTCTTCTCCTTGTTCTCCTTCTTGTCGTTCTTGAGGAGATTGGCACCTTCCAGCACTTGACGAAGGATTTTGTTAGCTTCGGCCTGCTTGTCGAAGAACTGCTTGTACTTGATCTCCAGCTCTTCATCGGCCTTCTGCCACTCAGCTTCCGCTTCATCCTGGACAACCTTCACGTCTTCCATCACCTGACCAATGGCAGCTGACAGCGCTTGATCGTTGGCATCGATGGCTTTCTCTCTGCGAGCCTTCAGCTCGTACCATTGTACGCGAATCCTCTGCCTGCGCTTGAGAACGTCATCGAAGATCGCTCGCTCTTGCCTCTCGGCCTGCTCGACTTCCTGCGTGACTTTGACGGCTGCTTGCAGCTTCTTGGACAGGTCATATGTGAGCAGAATGGCAGGACACTCGAGCGTTCCGTCGTTGACCACAACCATCTGAGCCGGGTTGTCGGTGTAGTCCCCGGGCCCTCACGAAGGAAGACGAATCGCTGGGTAAGAGGCAGTCCCAACTCACCCACTATCTCGCGGGGATCAGGAAGGAGCGGTTGGGCAACAGCGTCACCCAGGGCCTCGACCTGCTTCGGGGCCAGGTCAGCAGCATCTACACCTCTCATAGCCTTACCTGTTGGGCCAAGTAGCTTCACCGATCTGTTCAAGCGTCTCGCCGCATACTCCACCCGACCAGCGGATGACTGGATTTGCGAGGAGCCCCTGTTCAGAAGGGGAAGAACCCAGCTTACAGGCCGTAACAGCTTCATCGATTGCCTCTTCCAGAATCCCTTCGGGGCGCTTTCAGAGATGCGGGTTGCAGATGTCATGGCTTGGTATCGGGGTTGGTACTGGAAGGTGTAGACGAGAGGCGGAAGACCAGCAGTCGTGGTTGGCAGATGGGAAAGTGCAGGGAGTCGTGTTCCTGTCGTTCACTCGAAGTTGTGACGACAGGGTTTAAAGGCTGCAGCATAGCGGCCAAACAAAGACCGATGATAGAGGCGTTGTAAATTCCATGCTTTGAAGAAAACACTCACTGTATGTCTTACCTCTTTGTCTCGACGACATACACGTAACAATGCAGCACAGTCCCGATGAGGAACCCCACAATGCATTGTTGTCTTTATCTCACATCCTCTGGGTGGAAGGACCAAGAACAGCAACAACGCTTTCCTTGACGTTCGTGACAGCTGCGTATCAGCTTTGTTGTATGCCTCAAGATGCAGCTAGCAACCAGTTTTCTCAGAACTCGTCCTGACTGGCGCCGACGAGCTGAACATACGCAGGCTGTGACGTTTCTGGATCTCCTCCTCCGCTGATTTTGTATCCTCTATTCATCGGAGTCCTGTCCTGATTCCGATCGGCGTTTGGGGTCTGCAATTTGGCTTGATTCGTGACGGCAAGCATCGCTCGAAACGGCGTCTCGTCTACCGCCAGCAGTGAAAGAACAGAACCTCGTTGAGGGCAGGTGTCGCAGTTGCGTCGAACACGGTCACCGTTGGTTGGAATGCCGTCAGCCGCAACAGCGCCGGTCAGTTATACCCATCAGCTCTCAAGCTATATGAGTTGTCGCATCCTCGTCGCCTCTGGGTACGAAGAAGATACGCTCTTCTCCGCCTCCGGTTTCGGATCCATCAAGAAGAACAGTCCCGATGTTTAGCGCGCCGTCATCACCTCGTCCTTTGCTTCCATCGTCAACATGGCGAAGAAGCTGGTGGAGTTGGGGGAGCAGACGGGGAGGGCGTAGTATTAGATCATGACGACCTGATAGATTATAGACATGGAATGGTATAGACTCCACACAACGATGCACAGAAATCACAGGAAAGGAGAGTTCGAATGCCCTGTAATTACCTTTGGTGCATGTGCTGTTCGAGTGTTGGTGATATCGCTCTACTCATCATCATACTCGAGTATGCCGATGCATGGAGGCGTTGGCGACTTCGGCGAAGCTCTCGAGCACGGGCCGTCTTGGAGGCTTCTAGAGAGCGTCATCTACAGTAATTAGAGCTTCGAAGGCGAATGTGAAGTTTCGCGTTTGAGCGCATTCAGCCGGCCCACTTCCACTCTGCTCCTCCTGCCAGACCTTCCAGTCCTGTATCTACATCTTTGCAGGCTGCTCTGTATTATCATATTCCCCTTACTACTCCTCCTCCTCCTCCGTTCTTACTAGGTCTTGCCTTTGCTGCATTTATCAGCAGCCCCGGAGCTCACGAGCATGTTGAACAGGCGATGGCAAATAGCTCTCCAGCAGACGGCGCGGAGGTCGTACAGCGCGTCCAGACAACCCCGATCGAGCCTTTTACTATCCTCACACGCGACCTCTTCTCTTCACGCCCGGACATCCTCAACTCCGCTCTACCTCCGTTCCGCCACATCCCACTCTTTCTCGACATCCACAGCGCGACGAAGGGAGAAGCCGCCATCCGATGACGACGGCAAGGATGGAGACGAGAAGAAGACGGACGTCACGCGGGAAGATGGGCAAGATGCGGACTCCAAGAACAAGGTGCCGGAGCCAAAACCTATACCTAATGCTTCGGAGGAAGGGCGCCAGCGCACTCGGAGGCGCAGCTGGCGAAGCACCTTTGGGTGGCGCTGGCGGTGGAGGCAGGCGCAAGGGATCCGGGGAGCTGATGAAGCCGTCGGTGCCAGACGTCTATCCTCAGGTCATGGCCATTCCGATCGCGCAAAGGCCGTTGTTCCCCGGCTTCTACAAGGCTATCACCATCAGGGACCCGAACGTCATCAAGGCAGTGCAAGAGCTCCTCAAGAGGGGGCAGTCATACGTAGGAGCGTTTCTGCTCAAGGACCCCGAATCCAGTCAAGATGTCATCAACGACCCCAGCGAGGTCTACGAGGTCGGTACGTTCTGTCAGATCACCGGCGCATTCCCCGCCGGAAACGACAAGGACAAGGCATTGCAGGCCGTGCTTTACCCACACCGCAGGATAAAGCTCAGTGAGCTCCTCCCACCAGGCTCCGGTGCAAAGGGAGCCGCAGGAGCTGAAGGTGCCACAGCTGGAGCCGCCACCATTGAGGCTACTCCAGCGCCTGAGCAAGAGCCCACGAAAGAGGTGCAGCAACCCGAGCCGTCGCAAGAAGGCGGCAACGTAGTTGCCAGCTTCGAAGAGCAAAACGTCGAGCAGACCAAGGATTCGAAGGCAGCCACGAACTACGAGCCTACCGATTTCCTGAAGACATGGAATGTCAGTCTGGTCAAGGTTGACAATCTGGTGGACGAGCCGTTCGACAAGAAGTCGCCCACCGTCCGCGCACTGATTTCGGAGATCGTCAACACCTGCAAGGAGATCGGCAGCGTCAACCCGCTTTTCCGTGACCATGTCTCAGCATTCGCCATGTCACAGTCCGCTGCCAACATTGCGGACGAACCTGCTAAGCTCGCTGATTTCGCGGCCGCAGTCTCTGCCGGTGAGATGGAGGAAGCACAAGAGGTTTTGGCCAGCCTGAACATTGAGGAACGGCTGAACAAGGCATTGCTCGTCATCAAGAAAGAGCACATGAACGCACAACTCAGCTCGAAAATCAGCAAGGACGTCGAGACCAAGATTCAGAAGAGACAGCGCGAGTACTGGCTTATGGAGCAGATGAAGGGCATCAGGCGAGAGCTTGGTCTCGAGAGCGACGGAAAGGACAAGCTGGTGGAGAGGTTCAAAGAGAAGGCGAGCAAGCTGGCTATGCCGGAAGCGGTCAAGAAGGTCTTCGACGAGGAGGTCAACAAGCTCGCTCACCTCGAGCCCGCAGCCAGCGAGTTCAACGTCACCAGAAACTACCTTGATTGGCTCACTCAGATTCCGTGGGGTCAGCGCAGCGCGGAGAACTTTGGCATTCAAAACGCAAAGAAGGTCCTTGACGAGGACCACCACGGCTTGAAGGATGTCAAGGACCGGATATTGGAGTTCATCGCCGTTGGTAAGCTCCGTGGCACCGTCGAAGGCAAGATTCTCTGCATGGTCGGCCCTCCAGGTGTAGGAAAGACCAGTATCGGAAAGTCGATCGCTCGGGCACTCAACAGGCAGTACTACCGCTTCAGCGTCGGTGGTCTTACAGATGTTGCCGAAATCAAGGGCCACCGGAGAACCTACGTCGGTGCACTGCCCGGTCGGATCATTCAAGCTCTGAAGAAGTGCCAGACAGAAAACCCACTTATCCTCATTGATGAAGTTGATAAGATTGGCCGTGGCCACCAAGGCGACCCGTCTTCCGCGCTGCTCGAGCTTCTTGATCCGGAGCAGAACAGCTCGTTCTTGGACCACTACATGGACGTGCCCGTGGATCTCTCTAAGGTTCTCTTTGTCTGTACAGCAAACATGACTGACACTATCCCAAGGCCGCTGCTTGACCGTATGGAGATGATCGAGCTTTCCGGTTACGTAGCGGATGAAAAGATGGCTATCGCTGAGCGTTACCTCGCCCCTGCTGCGAAGGAGCTGAGCGGTCTGGAAAACGTCGACGTGCAACTTGAGAAGGAGGCAATCGCTGAGCTCATCAACAAGTACTGCCGCGAGTCTGGTGTCCGTAACTTGAAGAAGCAGATCGAGAAGGTCTACCGCAAATCGGCGCTGAAGATCGTGCAAGACGTCGGCGAGGACGTCTTGTCCGAGGAGAAAGCATTGACCGAGGAGGGCAAAAAGGCGCAGCAAGCAGCCAAGGAGGATGATACTGACGTCAAGACTACTCCGGAGGACATGGCGAAGGAGACGACAGAGAAGCCTCGCATTGCGCTCAAGGTACCAGAGAACGTGCACGTCAAGATCACCAAGGACAACCTCAAGGACTATGTCGGCCCACCGGTCTACACTGCCGACCGCCTGTACGACACCACTCCACCGGGTGTAGCTATGGGCCTCGCATGGACGCAGATGGGTGGCTCGGCTCTTTACATAGAATCTATCCTCGAGAACGCACTCTCCTGGAACTCGCGGCCAGGCCTTGAGCGCACTGGCAACTTGAAGAATGTTATGAAGGAGTCGACCCTGATTGCGTACTCGTTCGCAAAGGGCCTCATGGCCAAGCAATACCCGGAGAACAAGTTCTTCGAAAAGGCACGGATACACTTGCACTGCCCTGAGGGCGCTGTGCAGAAGGACGGGCCCAGCGCCGGTATCACCATGGCGACAAGTTTGCTCTCTTTGGCGCTAGACAAGCAGCTTGACCCGACAGTCGCCATGACTGGTGAGCTGACTGTGACGGGCAAGGTGTTGAGGATAGGTGGCTTGAGAGAGAAGACGGTGGCGGCACGTAGGGCGGGCGCGACTATGATCATCTTCCCTAAGGACAACCTAAGTGACTGGCTTGAGCTGCCTGAGGTGAGTACCGATCCCCCACGTATCCGGACGAGTGGTACGCACGACACTAACACGTTTCACAGAACATCAGAGAAGGCATCGAAGGCAAGCCCGTCAGCTGGTACTCGGACGTCTTCAAGCTCGTCTTCCCGGACGTCGACGCGACGCAGGTCAACGAGCTCTGGAAGGAACAGCTCGCTAAGCCACCCAAGGCGGAGGCAGACGCAGAGTCAGAGGGCGACGACATCAACCCTGCTGTGTGATCCAGCCAGCTGAGCTTTTCTTTCGTTGTCCTGTTTGCTTACTATCTTAGCGAGCGTTGTTGTGCATTGGGTCTGCGAGTTATTGTCCTGCATATATATATATATCAACCGGGCAGCCCGCCACGACACATTTAGATAGGGCGGGCGTTGCGATGCGATTCTTGGCTAGGAGGATCGATGGAGTTGGAGTCCGGTCGGGCGTCGCCGGTTGCATCGGCCATGATGGCAGAAACACGGAGACAAAGGCTCCGAGCGGTAGGATTACTCCGCTCTATACAATGTATGTGTATATATATATATATATATAAAAGACGTTCTTGTTCGTGTCCGTATGCCGACAGCTATCTGTGTCATTGTATATCCACCTGTGCAAGAGTCGCGGATCGCAAAGCTGTGCCAGAAGCTATCCCGGGCCGGTTCAGCTCTCGACCATGTGCGGATCTCATCGCCGATGCTCCCTTACCTGTACTCGGCATCGTCCGCAGAGACGCGCCCTTCCTCGTACCCAACAGCGCCAACGAACCGGCCTGCGCGGCATTCGTCTGCTCGCTCATCTCCGTCGTCCCCGCCCAAACTCCCGGCAACGGCGATATGCGATATCTTGGTCGGAGGGAGCAGATCTTCCGCGAACTGCGATCCTTACTCGAACGCGATATTGCTTCGTGCCGGCCAGATCAACATGCCACACTGTCTTCGATGTGCATCTGTGGCGGCGTGCTTTCACACGCAGCCGTGTGAGGCTGAATGTCCCGCTTCCCCAGTCTGGAAGCTGGGCGGAACACGATACAGGTCTTGGGCTTACAGCGATCACTCTCTGGCATTCTAAGCGACGCAACCGCGCCCACAGAGGAACGACTAACCCATCCCAACGGCTGGTGGGCACAGCAGAACCATCCAGCAATACCGGGCCTCCGAGGCACAGCATGATGCAGCTGCAGTTCACGCCGCTTAGGAGCACGTCACGTGGTACAAAGGCGCTTTTCTCATCTCCTCGGACTTGAACTCCATCACCCGAAAGACATTGGCTTGTCAGGAAGCACATGGGAGCGCGGCTTGTCTCCGCTGCTCTGCTTCTCGTTGGTCTTCTAGTGTGGACGGGATTCCCCCATTACGTGCATCCATCCTTTTGAGCAACGCGGTTTTGGTACGCTGGGTGCATGGCCGTGCGCTGGACACAACTCTGTTGTAGTACTACGCCGCATTGACCGCCGTTCAGCTTGGATTGTTTTTCCGTGATCCAGTTTCCTGGCGAGCGCGAAATCTCCCCACCTGGGATGGCAGATCTCGCGTTCGCGTGCAACTTGCCAGATCGGGTTGCTCATTACGTGCGTATGTGCGTACCACCGCCGTCATCAGGGTATCATGCGCTCCCGGCCGAACGGTGGCGCGAAGATCCGACAGCTCCCTGATCGCGGCGTCTGCTGATCAACAACAACAACAACCACAACCACCACCAAAAAGCATGCTTTCAGCTGCCGTGATTGGCGGAGTTTCGCGTTTTCGCGCCGGGCAGGGGCTGCGATTTCTGACAGGTGGAGAGCGCTGTCGGGAGACTGCAAAGAGAAGCTGAACAGACCCAGTACCGGAGACCCAATGCCGGAGACCCAATGCCGGTGTCAGGCCGCCTCAGCGAGCAGCTTGTGGTCGGCCTCTACTGCGCCGTCCGCTTGATCGTCGTCCAGCATCACCTACGCTCACATGCTAGCCACAACGTCAATGCCAAGCCACATGTTCCTCTCCTCGCCCCCCGCAACCACGCATACGCCCACCTCGGCCCGTGAAAAATAGATTGCTTTCTGCTTATTGTATTGGTCGATCACCGACCGACCAATTGGCCGGTTGAGCCAACGCTGCCATGGCAGAATTGCAGCGATGCGAGCCCGAGAGTTGCTCGCGGCCTCCGTTGATACGTTCGTAGGCTCCTGTCACACACACAGGAAGCACGAAGCACCTGTGCCTCCCATGTTTCGTCTCTTGTTTTGCTGCGTTGTACTCAAACGGGCCGACCGGCAGCCTGGTCAAGCGCCTCGGAGAGACCGATCGGCAGGTGCCCCAGTCTTAGGGATCACTGGATCGATCCGATTCACCAACAATGCCATTCCTGGTCGGAACGAAGAATGACGGAGTTCAGACATGCATTCCAAGGAAACTAACCCCAGAGACAGTGCCTAACCTCGCGGATCCACCCAAACTATCGAACCTCCCCACGGCTTGGCTGCTGCGACAGCCCGCTCGCGGGACGGTTGGTGGCGGTGCAATGGAGAAATTCAATTGCTTCGGGACACAACCCTCCTCTAATCTTGGGTGCCGCATATCATGATCCACGGGAACCCTGCTCTGCTTTCCTTTCTGGGGTCATGCTGTCTTTTGGCCCCTACCGCCATACTGGATAGATCAGCGCCCTGGGCTGCTAATACTGCCCCGGGATTCCCCCAGTCTTTGCGGCTCTGTGGAACCTGACCCATAAGGCCACCATGCTCTCCCTTCTCTTCTTGGCTCTTGAGTGGTCTCACCCACTCCACTGTAAGACGGCGTTCCTACTGCAGCTAGCCTCAACACCTACTATCCCAACTATCTCAACTATCGCTGGCAAGTTCCAACGGCCCACACACGTGTCTCCTGTCAACAAAGTTTTACCAGTGCAAGCCCCTAACCCCACCACCGTGCAAGCGTCAAAAGCTTGGCTGCCTCTGTGGTGCCTGACTGGCTTACCGGTCTTTGACCATAATACAGGCACCGTCCCGGAGCGAAACACAAAGACCATCGCGGAGATTCAGTCGGTCATCCCACGAGGCCTTCTACGTGTATTGAGCTGAGCCTTGGACGACCTACTAAGCGGCCGAGATTCGTTTGCGCAACGACGTCTTAGGCTACCGCTGCGCCGTTGCTGCCGCATGGACACGCTAGTAAAGGACGACGAGAATCTCGACAGGGACACATCCAACGATGCCTCCAAAGAAATCAGCACCGACACGAGTGCTGCAGAGGCAGCAATCAAGGCTCGTCTCTCCCGAAAAAGGACAAAGACGGGTTGTCTGACCTGTCGCAAACGAAGGATTAAGTGCGGCGAGGAGAGACCGGTCTGCAAGAACTGCATCAAGTCTAAGCGGCATTGCGAAGGCTATAGCCAGAGGGTAGTCTTCAGATCCGGACAGCAAGGCTACCAAGTCTTCCCGTATGGAGGGACGCCTATCGACTTCCAGAATGGCATGCCTCTTGTGCCAGAAGGGGTTCAATCCTATACCCAGATGCAGTTTGTACAGGTACCACCACCGGCAGTACGACCACGACCTCTGGCACCTCATGAGCAGGTTCTCCAGGCGCCTCAGCAGGCAGAGCAGCAACAACTGCAGATGCCGATGCAACAGCAGCCCTTTGTCCCACTCATGTATCAGTACCCGATGCAAATGCAACAGATGCAGCAAGGCCAGATGCCTACATTGGTCCAGCCGGTACAGTTCCAGCCGTCAGCACAGCAACCACAGCATGTCTGGATGCCGCTTGAGCAACAACAGCAACAGCAGCTGTACCAGCCGCAACAGCCGATGCACAGTATTGCCAACGGCCAGTTGGCCAGCGCTCCAACACTTCAAGAAAATGCGCAAGGCTACGGTGTATGGACCTCAGCAGTCCCGAGCGTCAACCAGACTGTTCAGCCGGTTGCGAATCAGCATCCTCAATATCAGATACCTGTGCATTCCACACCGCCTCAGCGCAATGCCGCGACTGAGAACGTTGCCTTCAACCCACAGATACTTCATCGCGCTTCGCAGGTTTCTGCAGTCTCGGAAAATCATATCAGTCCTACGCACAGTCAGTCAACGTATACTCTTGGTGGTAGTCAAGCTCCGCCAAGTCCTTCTACTTCCACAGCACAGCAACCACTGCAACGGGCGTGGCAGCCAAGTGGATACACACCAAGGCCGGAGCTGAGTCGGCCCATAGACTCTCAGCGAGCGCCTTCCTATTCTGGCCAGGTACCTTATCCGGCAGTCCCTTTCCCACCGAGTGAAAGTCCTGGTGAGTATAGGCCTTGCTCGCATCCTCGTCCCGACGATAAACCACTAAGCGCCCCTCCAGTACCTGAGAGGTGGCATTTCTTGACCCGGAATGGACCCATAGCAACACACTAACCGCCTTTCTTAGTGAGCCAAAGACACCCCTCTGAAGCCTTTGTTGCGTACGCAACAATGAACACGCCCGAAATGGCTTACCAGACCACGATGGGTCAATGTGTCAGTCCAACGAGGATGCTAAACGATGCTGCGGTAGAGGTTTTGGATGACGACTACTACGACGTTGAGCCTGAAGACGAGATGGATTTGGCTGAAGTCACTCTACAGCTTGTCCCTAGTGGCCAGCGGCAGAAGCTGATCGGAAACATACTGGCAAGATATGTCAACTCACCCGAAGGACTGAACCTGCGGCAGGGATTGACTTTACGACGTTACGACAGTTTTATTTACCCTGGATTGCTCGACAGCTACCGTCCAGAACGGGTTGCAAATCCACTGAAGAACCCGGCGACAGCCCGCGTTTTTGCGCATTTCATATCAGCTACTGGACCAACGTTGTCCATCTTTGAGAGGCACTCGAGGAATGCGTCTGTACTGCTTGACGACGGTCCTGTCCCCTTATCTCAGCAAGGCATCTGGACCTACACCATGCCCATGGCTGCGCTGCATCACCAAGGTCTCTTGCACGCCATGCTGGCCATCTCGAGCTTGCACATTGCCAAGCTGTCAGGAGGCTCTGAGACACCTTCGATGAAACACTACGCCTTCGCGCTCAAACGTGTACATCGCAGCGTTGGAGATGCCAAGAAGCGCATCTCCATTGAAACTCTGGCTGCCTCGCAGCTCCTCGGCTTCTACGAAATCATGACCGCAGACCACATGAAATGGAACAGCCATCTCCTCGGGGCGAAACAGCTCATTGTAGAAACCGACTTTGCCGGTATGGCAAGGGAGCTGCGACGCACGAAGCTGGAGAAAAGAGCAAGGGAACAGCAGTGCAATTTTGGCAACTCCCTCGACATGGGGCCCCTGCATTACACTCACTACCAGGACGACCATTTGCTCGACCAAGTGCCTGATATCGACGAGGAGCTCGTTGGTGTGTTGGTGGGCAGGAAGATCAAGTACGACGAGTATGGAAGCATCATCGACGACGACGATCAACCAAAAACCCCGCCGCCTCGGGTTTGTAGCTTTAGTCTTGACTTACAAAAGTTCGAGACCCTCAAGGACTTGTATTGGTGGTATTGCAAGCAGGACATCTACCAAAGCATTATCAGCGGTAACCCTCTACTGTACGTTGTGCTTGAGTCTTTATTGAGATGCACGAGTTACTGACCCCCTTAGGATGGATTACAGTCGCTGGACCGATTGCCCACCAAGAGCGCCTTTGGGAAAGGCAGATGCCGTCTACGGCTCCTTCGACCACCTTATGTTACTTCTTGGACGTATAGCGAACTTTGCGTCAAGAGATAGAAAACGGAAATTGAAGGTTATGGAGGCCAACGGCGGTCAATGGCGTCCTGCGCCTGGCATGAAGATGGGTCCACCACCAGGGGCCAAACCCCTGGAGCCGACCCTGCTGACGCACTACCCTCAAGTATTGAGGGCCGGAAACCATCCTCGGGCGCTCCAATAAATCCTCGTATGCCTCCACAGGGAATGGCCCGGGGTCCCGGCATGCCGCAGCAGATGGCCAACCCACAACCAGTGCAAGCAGGGCCGCCTCCACAAATCTCATTCTACGGAATGGCGCCTCCGCCAGCTAGGGTAGCTATGCCAGCTCGATATCAGACGAACCAAACCTCGCCCACACCCTCCACTCTTTCACACCAAGACTCCATTGATCTGGACACCGCGACAAAAGACGCGCTAGCAGAATGGCAACGCATCCACCACGCCCTCGATGCATACGCGTCCCGCCTCGGGCCCAACTTCCAGCCCTTACCAGAAGACTGCCAACAGCCACTTCCAACACCTTTCGGACTCGCCCTCTTCTACCGCTCCTACGACATCAGCTGCCTCTGGCTCGTATACAACATGTGCGTCATCATCGCGGAACGCTCTCATCCTCACATGCCGCCCGCCGCACACATGGCCGCCGGCATCGCGGCCTTCAAGACGCGCGAATCCGCAACAAACATCGGCCGTATCACGGCGGGCATCGTGAGCCCGCCGCAGAACCAGCCGCTCAGCCCCGCCCTCGGCGCTGCCATGTGCGAGTGCTGCATGGCGCTGTTCATCGCCGGCGTGCAATACCAAGACCCGCGCAGCGGCGGTGGACCGTGGAGCGGCTGTTCGAGACGGACCGCCGATGCGGCTGGGCCACTGCGGGCGTCATCGGCGAAGGCTGCCAGACGTCGTGGGTGAAGGCTGCGTTCATGGGGAGAGGCCCGCCCTGGGAGCGCATCAGGAATACGAGAAATCCGGACGCAAGGGTCAACGGCAGCTATGAGCGGGTGGGCATGCAGGGCGCACCGGACGGAGAGGACGAGAAGGATAGGAGGTTTGTGTTTTCGAGGGCAGAGGCGAGGGTCCATTGGGCGATTGGAATCATTGGGACGGAGGAGGATGTGAGGGAGTAGATGGGGCGGGCGGGGCACCTTGTAAGGACATAGTCTTTAGGGACGGTGTCCCAGAAGGGGACAAACAAAGGTCGGATGGTTTGTCGGAAAGAAGGAAATGGTGATCTCTTAAGACTTTCGGGGTGAGGTCTTGCCAGAGCCGACCGGGACACGATGATTTACGATGCGCAGGACCGATGGGATGGCCAATGATACCTGATGATGAACGACTCTCCCCTCGCTCCAACCACACCATCATCAACAACGGAGCTCGTGCACGGAATGTTATTGATAGAGCACCCTTTAAAAAAAGACCAGTACTCTGACGGACTGGATAACGTTTGATGAGGTGTGATGTCGGATAGCATGCTCGCGATTTGGCCCGCTTTTCATGGATATACGGAGAGCACCATCTCCTCGCTTTCGTTTCCGATCGGTTGGGTAAGGCACACACACACACACACACACACCCAACGAACCTACGCCAACATAGGCGGTGAAGTATAGCGTGCTGGCAATCGTTGCACCGTGCACCGTGCTCCGTACGGGCAGTCGTCATCGCCCCGGGGGGGGGGTGGGAACACCTCACCCAGCCCCCTATAACCGTCTCCGGAAAGCCGATCTCTCGGTCCTGAGAGGGCGGCCGCGTCTGGCGCCCAATCCGGGGAAAAAGCATCCGCACAGCTCCCATACCTGACCTTGTCTGGATACATGTTTCACCCGAGGTATTCACGACACACAAGGTCCCCAAATTCGGACTCTACTCGGCGTTCTCACCAATCATACGAGTCAGAACCGGCTAGGCATCGGGAGAAGAGAGTGGGGGCGATGGTACTTCCCGTTCCTTGTCTCCAACAGCTTGTTTGTGGCAGCCATGTACGAGGACTCTAGGGACGAGGAGCTGAATGTCGGTGCGATTAGCGCTCTCAACAGTCCTAGGAGTGTTCGATTGGCAATCAGCAGAAAGCAGGTTGCAACGAACACGCGGACGTAGAATCTGGTTGCTTGGCTTTGCGTGGAATAAGTATACTGTCGCCTCAAACACAGACACAACCGGTCGGCCAGAACTGAGTTGAGGACACTGTTGTCCAGTTTCAGCATTTCTTGGCTACCATTAAAAAGAGGTGCGCGGTGTGGAGGGGGAGTCAAGGCTTATTATGGTATCTAGTTATACGACCTTGCAGTTTGCAGTACCCAACATCGGCTGCGCGTCTAATGCAATCCGTCTAACTCAAGCCGAGCTCCTTGTAGAAAGCCTCAGTGCTAGGCTTGCGACCCAAGAAATCCTCGAGTGTCTGCATCTCGTCCTGGCTGCCGCCGCGCTCGAGGACGGTGTGACGGTACCTGCGGCCCTCCTTTGCGTTCATGGGATCCTGCTTAAAGACGGTGTAGAACATGTCTGCGGAGTACACTTGGGAACTGTCGGGGTTTCGTTAGCATCATGCCCTTTCCTTTTTTTTTTCCTTTTTTCTTTCTCTTTTATTTCCCCATCTCAGGAATGGAGAACGAGCAGGGAAAGAATATGGGAGGGGATGGTAGACGTACCTAAGATAACCGTAGTACCCGGCATCATACCCTCCGATAAGATGACCAAATGTAGCCTGTCCGTTACCCCAATCGAATCCCTCGCCCAGCTCTTCCGGCCCATCAAGCTTACTAATCTCCTTGCGCAGCCGGTTGTACAGCTCAGACACGTGCAGCTCCTTTATCGCATCGGTGCTCTTACCCTCATGCACCGTCATGTCGAAGATGCCAAAGTGCAGCTGGCGGAGGTTGAACAGCGCGTCGTTGACGTGGCGTGTCTTGACGATGTTGTCGATGAGCGAGTCCGGCATCTTCTCTGACGGCTGCGATGCGGACGAGGAGTTTTGCGACTCTGTCCATGCGGATTTGTACGCGTCAGAGAGGTAGGAGTAGTGCTTGGACAGCGAGCGGAGTTGGGAGGGGTCCAGCACCAGTTCTCCAGCATCTGAGATGGAGCCTCGACAAAGTCGCGCACGGTGTTTGTGCCGTGGAAGCGGGAGTAGGTGGTGCGGGAGACGAGATCGTGGATTCCATGGCCGAGCTATTGTGTGTCAGTAGCCGCGCTAAAGAGCAAAAGTGACGCAGTGGCAAACTTACCTCGTGGAAGAGTGTCACGACCTCGTCGTGCTTCAGCAGACTAGGCTTCTTTGGCGTCGGCTTGGAGAAGTTGCAGACGAGAGCAGTAGCTGGGTACCGTCTCTTGCCCTCCTCATCGATGAAGCCAGGCTGAAGGTTGAAGTTTGCGGCATGGCCGTACTTGCCGTCTCTCGGATGCAGGTCCAGGTAGAGGTAGCCAACAAACGCACTGCCCTCGCCCTCATCATCCCAGACGCTGAAGACCTGTACGTCGGGATGCCAGACGATATCGTCTCCCTTGCCAGTCTCACTGATCTTGTCCCTGTCCTCTCCAGTGACCTGAACAAACACGAGTCCGAATAGCTGTTCGAAAATCTCCAGCATGCCACGGATCGTGGTCTCGAGGGGGAAGTATTCGGCGATGGCCTCCTGATCTAGGGAAAACTCCTTCTCAAGCATGAGGGTATCGTAGTATCTGTGGTCCCAGAGGTAGTATTTGCCATCGTAGTTCTTCTCCAAGCCCCGGTCCTTCAGATCCGACTCTTTCAGGCTCTTGAGCTTCTTTGTCTCTTCAACACCACCCGGCGCCAAACGCTCCCTCAAGTCACCCAGGAAATCGTCGACCGTCTTTGGCTCCTTGGCCATCTTGTCCTCGATCCGGAATGTGGCATGGTTGGGGTATCCCAGGATCCTTGCCGCCTCATCCCGCAGCACGATAGCCTCCTTGAACAACGGAACGTTCTGGTTGCACTTGTTCTCGTTCGCAACGAACAACCTCCTCCTGACCTCGGCGTTCTTGGCGTACTTGAGCACAGGGAACAGGTCCGGGTACTTGAAAGTCAACCAGACCTTTCCCTCGTTCTCCCCTCCCCTTCCTCAAGTCGGACACCAAATCCTTTGGCGCACCCTCCAACTCTTCAGGTGTGAACCACAGACCTCCTTGTTCCTCGTTCAAGTTCTTCTGGAACGTGATACTCAGCTCACTCAGACGCTTCTTGATCTCCTTGAAGCGATCCCGCTTCGGTCCGGCTGGAAGGCCCAAGCCATTGCGGATGTAATCCTTGTGTTCCTTCTCCAGCAGTCTCCGGGACTCGGGGTCGAGACTCTCGTTCTTCTTCAGCACAGCATCGACGAGCTTGAATACGTCTTCACGCATGCTCGACTCAATGCCAAAATCGTCCATCTCTTTCTCGGCCTCGGTTGACGCATCACGGAGCTTGGAATCCGTGGACACTGCCTGATAGAAGCCGACAATGTGGCTCTCCAGGCTCATCTTGTTGTCGTCGCGCGCAATGGGCAGGAGGACCTTGGAGAAACTGGCGTCCTCGGGGAGACGTTCTTGACAATGGCATCCTGTACGCTGCGGGACTGCTCAATCAACCGCTTGGTATCAGCAGCCAGAGATTCGGGGGTATGGGTGAATTTGGGCGGGAACTGAGGCGGATTCCTGTATCGTGGAGCGGCCATGCTTGCTGTAGACAGTGGTTGTACTGACGTAGGGAGTTTGAGGGGAGAGGAGTGGGTTCGGAAAAGGCCTAGGCGGGGTCCTAGGCGGTGGAGAGCCACGGTGAGGAAGGCGAGAGCGATGAAGTAGAGAAGGAGGGGTAGGTAAAACCGGCGACGAGTTCTGACCGCCAGCGTTCGGACCTCCTTTTGAGATGACAGGTGTGTATAGGATGGTGAAAGCAGCCTCGAGACGACTCTTTACTTCTAGATGTATCAAGCGTATGGCACGAGATCAATGATTCAACACTGCGAAGAGGCCGGAACCTGACACACTCCAGCTACCCCGGGTCTTGGCAGCTATTCACTCCCCGATCGGGGTATCTCTGATTTACGAGATGGTATGCAAGCACATGAGTGACCTCCGAAGCCAACCAGCAAAGTCATGGCCGGTGTTCTGCGTACTCGTCGGCGGAGCGGAAACATCTGAGCATGGTGTGACCCTCACCGCTATCTCTAGCCCAGCCCCTCTCACCATAACCACCTCTCTCGTCATGCCTGAAGTCTTCTTCACTTTCTTCCATCACATGATGAACTGCATTCGCAGCGAAGAGTCTGTTTAACAGCTCACAACCCCGCTGGTTAGCGGTCCACCAAACGTACTAGCATCTAGCTGGTCTTCGAAAGGCATTCCTTATGACTAGGCGCAAGAGGATTCGATGGTAACCCTACTCGAGCTTCTTCCAGAACTCTCCAACCAGTCTTGCAACATCCGGCACCTTTTCCCTAACGACAGCATGCCCAACCTGTGGAACAACAAAGACGTTCTCGAAACCGGCCTTGCGCAAATCCCGTTCGGAGCACAAGTCATCGAGCTCACCAAGCACAACCAGTGACCTGACACCTGTTTTTGCCGCCTCGACAAACTCGGCCTGTTGATCCATGACACCCCCATCTCTGACCATCGCAACAACAGACGCCGCGTGACCCTTGTGTACACGCATCTGCCATTCGCGCACCGCCTCGGCAACGATTTCACCCCGCTGCACGCGCTCCCGCCAATCAGCCGGTACGATCAACTCTCCACCCTCCAAGAATTCGATAATCCACGCCAGCGCGGCGTCTTCCACGCCTTCGCCACCACGCAGGTACGCCTGCTGCTGCTCCGTAAACGCCAAGGACTGCAGAAAGCCCGCAGGTGCAACGAGGGCCATACTATCGACGCGCTCCGGTCGTTTTGCAAGGTACGCCGCCGTCATTGAAGCGCCAAAAGAGAACGATACAAAATGCGCCGAAGGCCATCTCAGTTGATCCAGAAGTGCGTCTAACAGATTGTGGAAGAGTGCTGCTTCGTGTGGCGCGATGGGAGTCTCGCTCAGACCATGACCCCATAAATCCAGCAGTACGCAGTGGGAGTGTGGGAAGGCGGCTTGCAGCGTGCGTGCGAGCGGCAGCATACCGAGCGCAGGTGTCTGCACGCCGTGCACGAAGACGACGCGATCAGGTAGACCATGACCGTTGTCAGGCGTGCTTGAGATCGGCCGGAGTGAATAGAATGCCGCTTTGCCGTAGGCCGTGCTGATGAATTGTGCTGCTGGCAGCAGCGTGCCAAAGGTGTCCGTGAAGGCCGATTCTGAAGGTGCTGGAATCGATTCGATTGGAGTGTTGAGCACCGTGCCAGGCCGTGGCAACACTAGCTCGGTAGAGCTCATTGACATTTTCCCTTGCCAATGGCAGTTGATCTGGAGTTCGCCGTGTTTTGTATCAGGATTGCGAGGAGCTGGATAAGAACGTTCTTGGCCACACCGCGGGTCTCACCAGTTAGAGTACATGTGTAAGTACATAGAAGTGTCGACTCCTTTTACTTTGGTTGTCCTTCCACTACCTTCTTAAAAGGAATGGCCCATTTTCTCAATCGGTTGACAAACACGCCCTACGGTCAGTATCACATAGTGCAGAGGCGATAGCCGGAATACCGCAACTCGTGTTCGTCGCTATCGGAAATGCACTAGCCGTGACGACGAGCCTTGGCTTGGATCGTGTGTTCGGCCACCGATAGAGATTCGGTCTTGAGATTGTATGAAAGACGCCGGTGGAGCGTTAAATCTGACCCGAGGATTAAGCGGCATCGAAGAGCAAGGGATTCAGAGAAGGATGTTGGCGGATATTTAGAGACCGGTCGAGCCGCTAAATCGAAACGGTATTGTTTCGGAAACATCGCGTCCATCAGCATCACGTGATATGACCGTTTGGCGCATGCTGTCACAGAAGCGCGATCGTAACTGATCTATTCCTCTTGGGGTGACTAGTCTACTTATATGATCTAGCTATGCAAACACTACAAACACTACAGTTTTGCTAAGGCTAAATAAGAACTTGATTAGGTAACCCTAGGCAAGAATACCGCACGCAATGTGATCACAATACACACTCCATACCATGAACCATCGGCTTATGTGACTTGCAGGGTAGCGCGTGCGCCTCCTATTGGCTAGATCAATAGCGCAAGGTTGCGGGCTCGTTACACCCTTGATCCTGTCCCTACGAAAAATCCATATTCTAACATCTTCCAGAGTCCCGTGATGGTCGCATTGTTTTTGCTCTTATCGGATGCGATTGGGAGGGAACCGTTGGAAGTCTTGCTGGACCCCACTTCTTTTCTCCTCCAGACGCCTGCTTTGGTCCCGCGCAGAGAATTGCCCTTACTAGAACGGATCTGGATCGGCGTAGGTTTCGGTTCTGACACAATCACGTGATAGTAATGTTTTTCTCAGTAAATATATACTATTTCTATGAGCTGGGTCATATCAGCGAAAAACGAGAAGTGCAAGAAGAAAGCAGTCGCTAGCTTCCAAGGCGATGAATTTGTGAAGTCATATGACAGAATAGTGGAAAGATAATCTGTAGAGCCCTGACGGATCGACTCTTCTCTTTTCGAAAGGGATGATAGACGGACACCTAGTCATACAGCCTTTTCACCCGCTTTCTCCTCATACCATTGCCTCAAGCTCTCACCTTGCTCCATATTCTGGATTTGCAGCCCCCGGTCCTAATCGTTCCATCATTTCATAGTGTTCCTTCTCTAGTTCCTGTCTTCTCCGTTCAAACTCGTCCCCGCGAAAGGCATGCGGCCAGCCACACTCCTGGTACAGTCTTCGCTTGTATTGGTAGATATTCGTCACCGCCCTAGCAACCTCCAACTTGTGAGCGACACGCTGATCCTCGCTTTTTGGAAGACTATTTCTTTTCGGGAAACCCTCTCTCGTCGGCGCCCGCTCCGATTCATTCTCATCGTTCTCGATGACGGAATATCGATTATTGGTACCCAATGAGGACATGTGCTGTTTCATGCTGGGCCGATTGTAGATGTCCATTCTTTCAACGCCAGGAACTTCAACCCTCCAGGGCAGCCAGTCAAGCGATTCGATTTCTCCGCACATGATGTCGAAGGCCTCGCGAACCGGCCGATTTGGTTGGTCCACGTATTCACTGAATTGGCTATGAGCAGCCCATCTGTAAATTATCTCTGCGTATGCGAATTAGCTTACAACTGGTCTGCTAACCCTTCCACCGGAGCACAACGATTTACACAATGAAGGGACAGGAGACGAAGCAGATACGTACTTTCTCTGGTATCGTAGATATAACTGTTTCCTGAATGCTCCCCGCACGTGGTGATCTTGAAAGCCCAGGCGGGGATTGACACCTCTCCTTCCGCCGACCGTGCGCTCCGAATCAGACTCCGTTTCTGGCCTGCCAGATATGACACTACCTGGCTGTCCGGCGCCATCGGCACGCCCTCCCCGCGTGTAGAAAACCGATCCAGTACCGAGTTCGAAGGGTAAGGCAGTTGACCCATCAGCGCAACCACTTCGTCTGTGAAGCCTACTGATCGCAGCTCAGAGTGTGCCAGTGCGGGTTCGTCGCCGAGTGGATCGTTAGAGTACGGCGGTCGTGTCACTTCCTCTGGCCGAAAATATCGTAGTTCAACCAAGATGGAGTACACTCGACGCAGGCTCTCAATGAGCTCCGCGTGTTCTGTCAGGATCCATTTCGTCCTCTCGTCAACGATGTCCGAGCGGTTCGCATACTGGCCAACGCTATCGTGGCGATCAGCACCCATGGCGTGCTGTCCTGTGACTCCAGTAACACAAAGCGCGATATAATAATAGATGGAATCCAAGTCCAAGCGGAGTTGGGCGGGTCTATCCGAGATTCGTACTGCGAGTTCCAACTAAGGCGTTCCAGGTAGCCGGGGAAGGTTCGTTAGGCCAGAGCGAAAGAAGTCGGGGAGCGGAAGAAGAAAAGGTTATGAGTATGCGGGCAGGACGCGTAGATCAACTATACAGCTGCGAACGCCACGGGGACAGGACTATTAGCCGTTGAGAGCTCTATGGGACAACCGTTGCAGCGGGGTCTGAGTGCAGCCACATGGCTCACAGATTCGGACCGGCCTAGAGCTCTATACGGCAACTACTCAAAAGAGTAGTGGACAGCGCGAAGGAGTGAAAAAGCCGAGAAAATAAGCGTAGCGGGTTACGAACGTATGTGCGTATATAGTTATTTAGGCAGATCGTCCTGGCGCGAGATCGCCGCGGTGCGGTCCGACGCGTCTCGCGTGCCGAAAGGAATAATGCAAGCGACTTCTGGTCTCCAATCATCTACCTCACTGTTACAATACCCCTCGAATATATCTTCTTCCATTTGTTCATGAGGCAGTGGCCACCCATTGACCGCACCAGCTTAGCTCATCATCGAAGGGGTCTCCATCCTTACCTGCCCCATACTGGCCTTCACCTGCACCTTCTGCAATGGTTTGAACAGTTCGGTTCGTTGAGTAGAGTGGATTTGGCAGCCTGGCTAATCCCACACTCGAGTAGAGATACCCGTCGGAAACATCGTAAACAAATCATCACTTCAACCCTTCGAGGGGAGAATCCATGGTCCCAACAATAACCCTCCGGACAGCATCATATCAAACAATTCATGCTTCCAAATTGCAACGCCACACACCCCTCCAGATCATTCAGTCGTACCATGCTCACACTTCCAGGACTGAACGCAGAGAGTGCGCTCAGTTCCCCTCCCTCCTCTGCCTCGCGATCTCAGACGCGACACCAACGACATAACATCCAACCGCAGTGCCCGCACCCACGCTTAGTACCCATTTGACGCGCTGTCTCCACCTCCTCCTCTCCGTCCTCCCCTTATGCCCCCTTCTCCCATCCCGATCCTTACCCCACTTCCTCCTGCTGCCCGAGAAGACTTGCTCTTCTCTTCTGACTTTCGCAATACCATCAGCAGCGGCCGCAGTCGCAGAAACATTCTCATGCGTCGAGGAGACGAAGCTCGCAGGGAAGGGGACAATGGGATCGTGGTTCACAAATCCAGTAGGCGAGGCGTAATTGCCTGTAGGTGGAGGGGCGTAAATGTCTTCATCAGCGGCCACGTAGGTGGCGTAGCCGCGCTTGGCTGTGCCGTCGATCGGGTTGACGATTCCGGCACTGCTCTGCTGATTGACTCCTTTCACATCTTGTTCGGTACTCTTACTGCTCTCCACGATCTCAGTGTCGGCAGTGGTAGCATTGGCGGAGGAGGACGAACCATCAACATCTTTGACTTTCCTAAACACGGCGACTTCGTCCTCGGCGAACACAGCCTGCCAGCCTTGACCGGCCAACTTTGTGAATTGTACCGCGAACGCGCCTGGGTAGTACAGCTTGGTCAGGGCCTTAGCGAGGCCCATGGGTTGCTCGAACTCTGAGACGCGGTCGGTGGTGGTCGCTGTCGACAACTCCTTTGTCTCGCTATTGTAAGCCACGACGGTGTATGTAGCGGGCTCAGCCCATTCAATTGACGCGGCCGAAGCTGGCTGAGCCGTCGCAGCATCGGATGGTCTAGAGGATTGAGCGGTAGAGGCAGCGTTGAGAGCCTCCTTCTGCGCCTTAGCCGCCGCGTCGCTCTTCCACTTAAGCTCGATTTCAAGCCCGTCGTCCTTGTATCTGTAGCCACCCTCACCAAGTTTGCCATCATGTTCAGCGAGGTACTTGTGCAACGGATCTTCGGGGAGTGGCGATGGAGCCTCAGCTGGCTGCGTCTTGACCCTCTCATCATGCTCGGCCAGAGCTCTGTGGACCAGTTCGTCAACTCTGCCTTGCGTGTCGTCCGTCAGTTCCTCCGCATTTTGTACCAGTTGTTGTCGCAAGGCTTGGAGTGCAGCGGGCTGTTTGTAGACCGGACGGTCAGCAAATAGAGCCGCATTGGCGTCAACGTCGCCTTCGCCCTGCATGTCTTTCAACCTTTGCTCTAGAGACGGTTGCTTCCCGCTTTGCTGCTCCACCTGCTCCTTTGCAAACGAGGACTGGAGGCCGAAAGGTGCTGTGGTATAACCGCCGTCTTCATATACTGGACCAGCCTCGGATTGCTGTTGGATTTCCTCTTCAAGGGATTGTTGATCGCCTCTGCTGGCGGCCTGTCTCTCTTTTTGGAACGACGATTGAAGGCCTGTTGAGGCTGTAGAGTAGCCATCATCGTACTGGGGTGCAACTTCTTCTTTTTGTTGCAGTTCCTGTTCGAGCGGCTGTTTGCCTTCTCTCTCCTTCCGGAACGAGGCTTGAAGCCCGATGGGTGCTTTCGAGTAGCCGTCGTCCATCTCTGGAGTAGCGTCTTGTTGTGCCTGGATCTCCTTCTCTAGCGTTTGTCGGCGGCCGTCCCGGGAAGCCTGGATCTCGCTGTTGTAAGATGCTTGTAAACCGATCGGGTTGCTCGAGTAGCCATCATCCCATACTTCCGGCGTTTCCCGGTCCTTTAGCTCGGCCTCAAGCGATTGTCCCTGTTGTCTCTCCTTGCTGAACGACGCTTGGAGACCGATCGGTTCGGTAGAGTATCCATCCCTGTGCATTACAGGCTTCTCACGGTTCTGCAGTTCGGCCTCGAGAGACCTTCCGTGCTGCCTCTCTCTGTCAAAAGATGCTTGCAGTCCGATTGGCTCAATAGAATAGCCATCCTTCAAAACAACCGGCATTTCGCGCTTCTTCAGCTCTTCTTCGAGCGTTTGCCCACCTTGCCTCTCCTGGAGGTAGGATGCTTGCAGACCAATAGGTTTCGTCGAATATCCATCCTCACGGACTTCTGGGAGCTCTCGAGCCCTGAGTTCCTCCTCGAGAGACAAGGCATTTGATTGCCTTTCCTGTCGGTATGAAGCCTGCAGACCGATCGGTTCCATCGAGTAGCCGTCATGGTTTGCAACTGGCGTTTCACGTCTCTTCAGTTCAGCCTCGAGTGACTGACCGCCTTCCCTTTCCCGGAGATAAGACGCCTGCAAGCCCACCGGCTTGGTGGAGTAACCATCGTCACGGGCCTCTGGAAGTTCACGGCTCTTGAGCTCCTCTTCCAGTGACGTATCGGGGCTTGCCTTTCCTGACGGTACGAAGCTTGTAAACCGATCGGCTCTGTCGAATATCCATCGCTGTGGACGACCGGAGCTTCGCGTTTCTTCAGCTCCGCTTCCAACGATTGGCCACCCTGTCTTTCCTGAGTGTATGATGACTGCAGTCCGATTGGCCTGGTGGAATAGCCGTCGTCATGGGTTTCGGCCGACTCGCGAGTCCGGAGTTCATCGGCAAGGCCTTTCCCATCACGCTCGGCGGCCTTGCGCTCGTTCTCATACGAAGCCTGCATGCCAATTGGTTCCTTCGAATAGCCGTCTTCGTGCTCCTGAGCCTTTTCTCTGGACTGAAGTTCCTCTTCAAGGCGACTGCGCTCGCCCGTCTCGACGGCCTGGCGCTCCTTCTCATAAGAAGCCTGCATACCGATAGGTTCCTTGGAATAACCATCCTCAAGCTCCTCCGCTTTTTCACGCGACTGCAACTCGTCGGCAAGACATCCTCTCTTCCCTTCCTCAACTGCCAGTCGTTCCTTCTCGTAAGAAGCTTGGAGACCAACTGGCTCTTTCGAGTATCCATCTTCGATTTCTTGGGAGCTTCTCGTTCCTGGAGTTCAGCCTCAAGAGACTTACCATCCTTCTTCTCCTTCTCGAAAGAAGACTGGAGGCCCACGGGAGCGGTGGGATAAGTGGTGTCATACACTTCCTCGTGCGCTCCGCCAAGGTCACCCTCAAAGTCCTGTGGTCGGCCGCTGGCTCGCTCTTTGAGGAAAGATGTTTGGAGACCTATCGGCTCGGTGGGGTAATCATCCACGTTCGCCTGCATGAGCGCCATCTGCGTTGCGATCTCAGCGTCGAGCTTCTGCTTGGCCGACTCTGCACGCCGCCTCTTGTGCACCTGGATAGCGTCTTCCTCCGAATTTGCAAGTGACAGCCTTGCTTCGTGCAGGGCCTGTTCAAGCCTTGCGATGAGGCTCTTGACGCGTTCTGCTTGGTCTCCTGCTTCAGGCTTCTGTTCCGTCTTGCTGGGTTTCGTCTGGTATTCTGCCAAAGTCCGTCTCGCGTCTGCGATGTCCTTGTCGACGCTATCGTTTCCAGCCTCATAGTCGTTGACGAGTTTTGCTGATTGGGTGCCGGACCGTCGATCTGGTGCTACTGATCGCTTCGTCTTGCCCATGCTTGCGCGCACGTTCTCCGGGGTGAGAAAGTCAAGGTCGTCAGTTGGAAGCTTGGAGAGTGCGGCAGGCTTGGCGTACGACGTCTTTGAGGGCTGAGTTGCTGTTGCCTTGGGTTCCTTGTACGTCTTGACTGGGATGTTCACTGGTCTGTCGTCCGTCGTGCCGAGCGGCTTAAAGGTAGCGGTGTCGCTCGTCTCTGCTGCATCCGCCTCAGGAGTCTTGGCCTCCACCATCCTGCCACTGATAGGATCATATACACTCCGCCTGACTTGGTTCGAAGCAGAATCCCATGACGAGGCAGATGCCTTGATAACGGAACTCGCTCCAGCCTGTTGAGACGCGCTCATACGGAATGAAGATGCTCGGGCAAGGGAGGGCTCCAGGCGTTCTGGACTCAGGAAATCTTGCATGAAGTTGCCCATCTGTCCCTCTTTCCGAGCCTTTCCCGGTGATTGCTGGCCCTTGGACTCAGACTTGTGAGAATCTGGATCCAAGCCAAGGTCAGCACGCATCCAGTTGGGCAAGAACGAGGCATAAAAAGGAGTAAATCTCCTCCCGAAGATGGCCTCGTAAGGATCCGCATCGATCCTCTCTTTCATGTCCCTCATTCGAGTTTTCCACCTGAGCTCTCGCGGCGAGAGTTCATAGTCGTCTTCCGAGGGATTCTCTATGGTCGTCTTACCTGCACCTTTGGCCTCGTGCTCGGCATCATTCCACCGTTTCGCACTATTGCTTGCATGTCTCATACCCCAGGGCGCTATGTACGGGATGTCCCTGACCCATTGCTTCTGTCGTCTGAGTGCGTGCTTCAGCTTCCATTTGGTCACGGTGTTTCTCCTCCACTGTGCGCGTTCGTACAATGGGTCGAGGGCAGAGAACCAGTCGCGGCTACGCTTCCAAAAGCAGATGTTGCGTGACTGGGGATAACAGATGGCAATATTGGCAGCGGCCGAGAGAGATGGTTGCGGAGAGCGGAGATGTAGCTGGCCAGGACGAACGCCCTGCCGGAGCTGTGGTGGAAGCATAGTAGGCTGACTGTAACGCAGGCATTAGCTTCCTGAAACCGTCTCTTGAGGTGATCCAGGGTCTCCTGGATCCATGGAAGAAGTCCAACGCACCGGTGGTATCGTGGTTGCGTGCCTCAGCCTTCCGTCAGCAAGGGAGTAATGCCGAGGCAGGAGCAGGGTCTGGCAGTGGGCTGCGGTTCATAGATGTCCGCAATGCAGCTGCAGCTGATGACGGATCCCTGCAATTGGGTAAATAGTGGGAGACGTGGGACACACAACAGAAGCAAAATGAGCGAGACAGCAACAGCAGACGGGACAGGTGGAGGTGGAGGTGGAGATGGAGGAAGTAGAAGTACGGACAGGCAGGTAGCCATTGCGAGAGCACCAGGCGACACGCTCCGCCCGCAGCCCCCAGCCCGCAGCCCGCAGCCCGCAGCCCGCAGCCCCGAGTCTCCGAAGCGGGGAAGATTCAGCGCCAACCACGCTTGGCGTCTTCCGGTTCGCACTCCCCTCGAACGGTGTGTGGACACGCGGGATCTGGTAACGAGCTCGAGCCACGAGCACGTGACCTGGTTTTGAGGTCAAGATAGCGGCAATGTCTTCCTGATGTGGCAGGTGGCAGGTGGCACAGTGAGAGGGATGATGTGTAGCGCTCGAGAGACAGCCTGCTAGCAAGAAACGAGTAAATTTGGGGATATCGCGGTCTTTCCCACCCATGCTTTTTCTGGTCACACACTCAGCCAACAACAAACGCAAACGCCGCCGCCGCCGGGGCCATCAACCCATCACCAACATTCCAAGGAGCCCGCCTGCGAAAATCCACATATATACAAAGCCGTCTATGGCTCATCCGTCACGTTCCTCGTCTTCCTGGTGCCCCCGTCAATCTCTTCGGAGCTGAGCGCTTCGAACCCGTCCTGCGTAATCCTGACAGCTCCCGCTCTGACCAGCGCCTGCTGAAGGTCGTCAAGAAGGTCCTGGACGTCCTCAATACCAATGCACAAGCGGATAATGTCCTCCGGAAGCGCACGCTCCTTCCTGGTCGCTGCGTCGATGCTCGCGTGACTCATGCGGCAGGGCATGCTGATCAAGCTGTTGACACAGCCGAAGGAAACGGAGATGGAGAACAATCTCGCTGCCTCAACGATCCGCTCCGAAACGGTAGTGGAGCCTGTCTCGAAAGACAGCACGCCACCAGGGCCACGTGCTTGAGAATGATGCAGGTCGTGCTGCGGGTGGCTCTTCAGGCCAGGGTACCGGACCTTGAATCCATGACCTTCCAAAAACTGCGCAATGGCCATGGCGTTTTGTTGTTGCTTCTCCATGCGGATAGCCAAGGTCTTGACACCGCGAAGCAGGAGGAAAGAATCAAATGGTGCCAAGCCGCAACCAGTAGCGTTGATAGGAAAGTAGAGCTTGTCGCCCAGTTCAGGGCTGTTGACCGCGATGACTCCCGCCATGAGGTCGTGATGTCCGGAAAGGTACTTTGTTCCCGACTCGTAAACGATATCCGCTCCGAGATCCAGCGGGTTCTGCAAGTATGGAGAGAGCATGGTGTTGTCGACAACGACGAGCGCATCTGGGTTCGCTGCATGCGCCGAAGATGCAAGAGTCGAAATGTCGACAATCTTGATGAGAGGGTTGGTAGGAGTTTCAAGGAGAACCATGCGGGTTTTGGATGAGAGAACAGCCTCGACCGCCGGAACGTGGGTAGTGTCGACGTGGTGCACAATGATGCCACCGTGCGTAGTGAGGTACTTCAGGAGACGGTTGGTACCGCCGTAGAGGTCGTCGCCCGTCACAACCTCGTCGCCTGGCTTCAGCAGTCGGGTGATGACGTCCAGCGCTCCCATTCCCGACGAGACAACCAGTGCGCGATGCGCATTCATAATTTTCGCCATGTGCCTCTCCAGGTGTGTGCGAGTCGGGTTTCCTGAACGGGTGTAATCATACTGGTTTCCTTCTCCTTTGAAAGTCGCCGACTGGTAAATCGGCACGCTGCTGGAGTTGTACTGGTCGGTGGTTTCGGTGTAGACCAGCTCGGTGGCCAATGCGTATCTCCTGCCATTGCTCGGGCTCGAGAGGGCTGGGGTAGGTGGGAGGTCGTGACCGTCAATGTCAAGGTGTTTCAGTGCCTTGTTGAGGGCGCTTGGCTGGTTTGGTGCGGACATGGTGGGTTATGCGGTGGTTTTTGGAGAGGGCCAGAGACCTCTTTTGACAATGCAGGTGGATTGGACGATGCCTGGTGCTAAGGCGAGGGGTCTGTTTATAAGACGGTGGGAGATTCTGGAAACAATTGTTACACGGTTACTGCGGCGAAAGGTTTGCTGCTCTAGACTGGTCGAGTTGTTAAGAAGAGTCACATTCTTCGCCCTCGCTGCGACTTCGGCCGCCGGATGTCAGGGACCGGATGGCATCATTTTTCTCCCCGCACTTGCTCGGTTTCACTGCCGCGTGAGTGAGCGACCACGCAAACACCAGTCGGCCAGCAGCGGATATACGTGTGTGTCACGAATTGACTTGGGGCCACTGCAACTAAGTATGGCGAGTAAATCTTTTGGTACCTCTCCCAATCCACAAATCGAACTCATCCTCCCTTTCCCTAGTAAACATATCTAAAGTTCAGGTTCTCTTTGTCCGTCATGTCAGTAAAAGCGGTATTGTCGAGCTCTCTCCTTCTCTCGGCTTTCTCCTCTTCGGACATATTCGCAACACCTTGAATCCGGTCACGACGACGATTCTCCCATGCCAGTCCAACCCAGAGAACGATGATGAGCGAGAGCTCGACCAGGTGCGAGACCACCATGGACCAGATACCGAGGGTGTATTGTGGTGCTTGGTCGGTTTTGTAGAAGAAGGGACCAGCAATGTTGCCTTAAAAGATGCGTCAGCTGGAGATATGGAGAGAGGGGGTCTGCTTGTCTTACCTGTGCACACGCCGAGGAAGATCATCGCGTTGCTCACGACCTTCTTGGTGTGTCCTCCGACGTTACCTGTGAGGATGGAGAGGATCAGAACGAACGAAGCGTTATAAGATCCAGTCAGGTAGTAGCAGGTAAGGCGACCACCCTTGTTGGTAGGGTCAAGGAAGGCCAACCCAAATGCACCAGCGATGTTTGGAAGCAAGAAGATGATGATCATCATGCAGCGCTTGTTGCCTGGTAACCTGTCGTTGACGAAGACGCAGGTCAGAATCATCAACGCGATGAAAGCGCCATAAGGCATCTGCAGCAAGGTCGTTCCCACTGACCCGACATCAGCATCAACTCTACGTCTCTCTTTGGGCATACTCACGCGTCGAAAAGCCAAACCCTTTGATGATCAGCGTGCCGAAATTGCTGATTCCACCGTTCGGGATGTTTGCAGAAGTCCCCAATACGAAGAAAAGCAAGCACTTCCAATCCGTCAAGGCCTCCCAAACCTGGTACGGCTTCAAGTGCTTGTTCTCAATACCGGTTTGGTCCTGTCTTCTTCTCTCTACCGCCATTCTCCTTTCTCTTTGCGACAGACCCTTTGCGGTGACGGGAGAGTCCGGCAGGAAAATAAACATCACGATGCCCCAGCAGCAGCACAATGCGCCGATGATGATGAACTCGTACTTCCAGGATGGAAGCGAGCCTTTGATGTGTCCGATGGCATATCCAAGGAGTCCGCCGAGAGCGATGCCACATCCGTTGGCGGTGTACCAGAGGCCGATGCGGACGGGTTGTTGTTTGCGGGTGTACCACATGCTAGTGATGATCATGAAGGCCGGGTCACTGCGATTGCCGGAACTCGTGAGTATGCCGAGATTTCGCAAAGGGAAAGCGACCGGAGGAACCTACCTCACAGCCTCAACCATGCCACCCAGCACGCGCAACACCACGAGCTGCGTGAAGTTGCGGACAGCCGCTATTTTACGTCAGGTATTGTGCCCTCATCATCATCAAGTGGGCACGTCGTACCTTGGCACATCAAGAAGAAGCCCCAGAGGAAGATATTGACGCCCTAAGAAGTGCCATCAGCATTCCCACCGTTTCCTCTGACTTCAGAAAGCCACCTACTAGGTACTTTCCAACCGGAAACCGCTGGATCATGAAATTCGTCGGGAAAGCCCAGATAAGCCAACCGAAGTAGAACACGCTTGATAACCAGGAGTATTGCGTGCCGACGAGCTTGAGGTCATCCTGCGAAAGCAACGTGTTAGCTGTCGATCGTTTTGCACTCTTCGTTGGCCCATTCCACTTCTCCCTTCATGTTGGATCCATCAACTCCTTAGAACAGCGACATACCTTTATCCCGAAGATGGCCGCATAACTCAACGTCGTCTTATCAATATAGTAAAAGCGTAGCAAACCGCCAGATACGGAATAATCATGAAGTCGATCTTCCGTACCAGCCTCTTCTCCTCCTCCGGGTCCAGAGCTTCGTGCAGTTGATCTGCATTCTCGAACAGAGCAAGCGCCGTGTCGGCGTCCTTGGAGATCGCAAATTTGACATCCTCGAGCGGTGACGCTTCCTCGAGGTGTATGGCGTTAATCTTGTCAGGCGGAGGGGTGAATAGGGGTTAGGTGAGATGGTGTTCGTAACGGCCATGGTCACGTAAACGACAAGCCAGGGGCGAAGTGGATGAGAAAAAGGTGCGATGGGCGGAGAAGGAATGGACTCGAGAGGTGAGACGGAGAAATAGGAAGATCTATATACAACATCGTAGCAAGCAAGCCCTGTCACCCTTCTCCGAATCCACTCCAGTTCTCTACCTTGCGGGGACCCCGGGTTTGTTGCTCTTAGTCGTGTTCAGAGCACCGGATATGCCACTGCCAGCAAGATTCCTCCGCTTGGGAGCGGATGAGCCAATAGTGTTGCGTAGATCAGCTCCTTCGGCGTGTTTCCGTAGCTCCCCACTGTGGGTGAGGAGATTTTGGGGTCACGCATGCAAGGGCTTAGCGGTTCGGTGTCCTGCTTGTAGACACGAGACGAGGACGGTCCGATTCGTGCGATTGTCTCTTACGAGTTGCGACATGGATTTCGTTTCTGCCATTGTCTGCGTGGTCCCCCATCATGACAGACGTTCCTGGTCACGCTACTTCCTGATCGCCCTCGGTAGCGTGGGCTGTCCAGGTGTACAAGTGTCATCTACCTCACCAACCTCATCTTCCTGAGCAGCCCGGTGTACATTCAGACGTGCATGCTGCCAGCAACCGAAGATTCCCCAGACGCCCCATTGACTGTATTAGCTCTTTCTCGAGCTAGTCATCAAAGTCACAGATGCTTCCATCCCTGCTCCTAACAATGAGTTTAAATTCTAGTGGCATAAGATTCCTACGGTAGCAGGGCCACAGGTCGTGAACGGTTCATCCTGATTAACAATTCTTCATATCCGTTTCATCCCATAGGCCATCCAAGGCGTCGTCCCTTCATAACCCAAACACTTGCCGAACCGCTCATCTAGCTCCATCACCACCTCCTCCTCCAAGCCTGCACGTACTTCTCCACCAAACCCTCCTGCACAAGATCTGGGATTCGATTCATAGTTTCACTGTCCTTCCTCGTCAATACCGTCTCATATCTTCCCGCACTTCTCACCTCCTTCCCATCCGCATTCCCGTATCTCTCCGCAAAGAAGCCCGTCAGCTTCACAGGCGGGTTCTTCTCTGGATCCTGCTCGCTATTACGCAACGCTTCGATCCACTGCTTTGGGGGCACGATCTTGAATGATAGACCAGCACGCTCGAGTGCGGGTAGCAGATCGTTTGTCCAGTGGAAGGTTTGCGGGTTTTGTACGTTGTAGACCAGATCGGCGTCGGTGAGGCGAGATGGGTGGATAGAGGTTGTGATGCCGGTGAGATCGAGCATGATGCGTGCGGCGTAGTCGACAGGAAGCCAGGAGTATTCCTCGTTGAGTGCTGGGAGGGTCTTTGTTGTCGTAGCAGACTGGATCATGAGTGGTATAGCCTCTGTAGGATTCCAGTCTCCATTCACACTGTCGCCACCGATCTGACCCAGACGTAAGACTCGCGCGCAGATGCCGGTTTGCTGCATGGCGTTGCGGGCGATGTGTTCTGAGACTAGTTTCGACCTTCCGTACCCTGTATTCTGCGCGTATGAGAGGTTGTCGACCGGCCCTTCCTTGATAGCGGCCGGTAGCGGGTACCTCCGGCGGCAGAGACGGAGGAACAAAGAAGAATTTCGCAGGCTCACTAGTCTTTGTTGAAAGACAAAGCTGAATCAGGTTGTGGACGCCTTTGATGTGCTGCTCTTCGAAGCTTTTCACTCCGAGATTGAAGTTCACCGCCCATGCACTGTGTATGACAGTGGTCAGATTGGACTTGAGACGAGAGATGACATCTTCTGAAAGTCCTAGATCTGCACGACTCAAATCTCCTGGAAAAGCGATGATCTTCGATCTTTGCTTGAGGTCAGACGATAACTGGCGAGAATCCAAAGCGGATGACACCCTTTGATGAGCTTCCTCGTTGCTGGATGCCCGCACTAGGGTCCACACTGCAAAGACATTTGGCTGCGCGATCAATTGAGCAAGCACATGGGCTCCCAATGTACCGGTTGCACCAGTGAGTAGCTGTTGGAGAAGTCAGCATTTGTCCAATGATAATCCTTGATGAGTGTAGCTTACCACAACTTGTTTATCAGAGCGTTGCACTTCACTCGGTTCGTGTTTAGAAAAACGGGAATACTTCTCGATCAGTTGCGCCATGGCCGCAGTCTCATCTTGCACCACGTCCCCTTCTCCTGTCCTAAGGTGATAGAGATGCCGGGCCAGCGCAGCAACGTTCGCAGTCTCGTACAAAACGTTTTGGCTGAGTTCGGATTGCTTGCCTCCTAGGTCAAGTTTCTTCTTGATCGTTGACCACATTCTTGTACATTGCAAGCTGTCGATCCCTGCCTGGTAGAAGTCCGAGTTGATTGAGAGTTTGGCTTTGAGGTCGCTTTCGAAAAGCGTCAACAGGAACTGCTCCAGCTCCGGTATGTCCAGAGCTAGGGTTCCTGACTGTCCGTTCTCGAACCGGTCGTAAGCTTCCTCAATTGTGCTTTGGAAGAGATCGTAGAGCTGAGCACGGATGAAGGTCCCCTTATCGGTTCGTGGGTAAGATGTATCTGCTGGCAAAACTACCACCAGTTCTCGTGGGATGCGAGAGAATGTCTCTGCACGTGCGTTTGCAGCTTCCACAGCAGGCCAGATTGCGTTGAAGTATTCTTCGTCTGACATACTGGCTGCCTCATCCGCCCGGAACACTAGCAAACCGGGAACCGTTCTCCCAGCCCCGAAAACAGCGGCCTCTTTCACGAGATGCTCCTGGCGTATGCGACCCTCGATTGGTAGGGGTAGCACCTTCTCGCCGTTCATTAATGTCAAGCGATCATCTAGGCGACTGAGGTACTTCCAAGCGTTCGGCTTTGTAGGGTGCGGTGCAAAGAGATCCTTGGTGCGGAAAGAGTTCGGTGGGTTGTCTGAATTGGTGGCAGTTTTAGAGCCAAGTCCATCCAGAGCCACGCACTCATAGACGCCCTCTGCGATTTTGTCCATGAGCACGTACTGCGAGATTGGCGGCTCGAGTCGTAGATAATTCCAGTCGTTGTCCCCCGCGGTCGGAAAGAAGTCATTAGCCTGCCTGTCTCTGTCGCTCCGTAGTTGCCGGCGAGGTTGACGCCGGCTGCCACTAGACGATCACCAAGGTCCTCAGGACAGCCACTTCCTGCATACAACACCTTTTTGCATTTTACAAGCTCGTCGATGCCCTCTTGCGTCTCGCACAATAGCTTCAGAACGTACGGTACGCAGTGGAATAGCTCTGGTTTCACATATTGAAGGGTCGCCATCAGGTTTTGCCTCGTCAATGGCATCGAGTAGCTGTTGAGGAACAAGATCTTTTTGGAATATATCGACCTCCATAGCTCGTAGAGTCCATGACTGTGGAACAGCGGGGACGTCGTCAACGCTCGCATACCGAAATTTTTGGGGAAATTAGCAAGGCACGTAGCATGACTGATCCAGATTGGCTTTGGGTGACCGGTAGAGCCGGATGAGTGGATGATCATGGCATTCTTTTTGGTTTCGCTCTCCGGGTCGTATTCCCGTTGAAATTCCGGCGTAGTAACGCCGATATAATTTGATCGCTCTAGGAGTGGTAGCCGGGTGATCTTCCTCTCTAGATTTACCTCGTCCAGTACAAGCGCGAAAGCCTCTGTCGAGACGACTATGCTGCAATCCCTGACTCGAGAAGGCGTACGTAAGCGGGAGCAGTAAGACGTGTAGACAAGAAGAAGACGGTATACCCCAGCCGGAGCAGACCAAGCATCGTCACGACCACATTGAAGCTGGAAGCAGACAATATCGCCGCGACAGGTGCGGCTTTCTGTGTACTGTCCTGCAGCACGGTCAGTGTCTCTGACCCCGGACAGAGGGGATGCGGGAACGTTTCGTACCGCAACTGGTAGTCCGAGCTCCTTCAATTTCAATGCTCCTGCAGTGGCATATGTGTTGAGTTGCCGCGCAGTGTGCTCTTCAAAGTCTGTGCAGCCCGTAACAGGATAGCCCACCACAGGGAAGTCTTCTGGTTGTGAAGCATTGTGTCTGACTATATCATCGATGGTGTAGAGCTTGCCCTCGACTGTTCCGTTGACGGGTACAGACAGAGTATGCTGTTGGCTTTGGCTCACAGTCTGTGTGGATGTAGCGGACATGATTGGCACAGGGTATGACAACCTGAAAGAGAGAAAACGACGTCTTGGCTGCAGTTATATCTCCACGGTGTGGAACAGAGAACACGAGCCTTTGATGCTGCACCACGACATCCATTTCGGCAGTAGACCAAGGCTCTTTTCCGGGCAATGCAGCCCCGCCTTGTAGGTGGTTGGGTGGTAGGCAGACGGGTGGAAGGCGAGCGACGTCAGGGCACTGGAAAGAAATAAGGTTTCCGGGACGGTTATCAGTTTTTCCGTCTGCTAGGCATCTGCTTTTCCGGACGCATTGGCACTTTCGCCACCCAAAGCACCTGTCGATGAGCACATATCTCGTACCAGGATTGATGGTCCAGCAAATCACACATACCTACGGCATGCATGCTGGAGGTTCACCAGGAAGGTTGCTCACATGTTGTTGGCATCTAGCTTTTACCGAGTACGCTCCGTGCCATACTTGAACTCCATGAGAAACGTGCACACGCTGTGCTCTACATTTAACGGTACTGAAACATTTCTACAGCTTGCTATCTCGCTGTAACCTCAAGTTCACAGCCGTTGTCAAGGCATACACCGCCGTCAATGTTGGTACGTTCATCCCGAATTCCTTGGCCTTCTTCATTGGTGTCCCCAAGATAACATCAACTTCAAGCGGCCTCCCTCTTTGGCATCCGTTTGCATGCTGCTACCGATTCCCGGCATTGCCAGGATTTTGTCGATGAGTGTGTCGATCAAGTCGTAGCTGAGGGGAACGTCGCATCTCTTCGCCACGTCGATGACTTCCTGCATCAACTGTCTCGTCATAGGCATTGCTTCAGGCGATGATTTCAGCCACGTTTGCGTGTCAATCATGGTCAATGTCGTGAGAGGGTTCCATGCCGCGTTCCAGACGACCTTCTCCCACCGCTTGACCTGAATGTTCTCCTCCACTGTGAACTTGGTCCCGCCGTTTCGCAAAAGGGTCGTGAACTCGTCCAAGCGTGATTGTTCAAGCTTGCTGTCAAGCCTTGAATTTGAGAAGAGCCCAAATTCTGCAGCTTCAGATTTCGTGTGCTTGATTACACCGGGCTTCGTCTGGGTAGCTCCGACCCACGTCTTGTTGCTCAATTAGCAAGCCAGCTCGCAAGCAGCACCGTGGTGGAAGACATTGGCTTACCACACAGCTGATGATGGTGCAATCCGGGAAGTGCTTTCTAAAAGGGACTTCATTGCCAACACCGTTCTGGATAATGACCAAGGTTGTATCCTTGCCCACTACCGGCTCGAGTTGCGGAGGCACCGAGTCTTGATTGAGTGCTTTGTGCGCGCATACCACGTAGTCGAACGTGCGCCCTGCTTCTGCTGGTGACTTGAACACTTACAGTCGGGGTCAACACCTTACTCTATTGTTTCCGAGCTGAGTTCTTCACATACCTCCGGATGGTCGTATCAAGTGCTCACCGTGATTCTCGCTTTGGATCTTCAGGCCCTGTTATCTTGTTCAGCAGACATTCCACGGCTGCTCGAATCTGCACGAACGTTTTGTTTAACGGCTTCATAGTTTGATCGTGCAACTACGCTCAGAGACACATCGGAATTCCGGCCAAGGATGAAGGCGTAGAAACCACCGATCCTGTAACATAGGTAGCATCCGAAAACAACGGAAACCAGGAACAAGATCGGAGAAGAAACACCAACCTACTTACGCTCCGAGACCATACAACAATATGCTTGTTTGTTTCCCTGAACTTGCCATGGTCGAGTTTATCTGTGCTAAATGCGACTGTGACCTTTGGTCTCAAGTAGGTAAACAGGAATGTTCCTGTTGACTTACTTCAATAGGGCGCGAACGCTATTAGGCTGAGCACGCGCTTACCATCCATCCACCGCATTCTGACACGCAAACACCGACCGGCTCAGATGCACCGAGCGAGCATTTACCCCGTCCGGGATGTGATGTGGGACAAAAGCGTGGGGATTGTTCGCCTGTCCGTGACCCCCACGCTATTTTGGTGCTTTCCCAGCCCCCCTCCCCCCAAGCGGGTCCGTGTATACACACATGGAAGTCGACTTGGCTCCTCGTTGCAGCCTGGAAAGCCTTGGACGTTCCATGGAAATCTTTATAGCCACATCTAGTGCTGAGAGGAATAGCAAGATAATTCCTGGGGCCGCAGTGTTGGGTCATACCTTATACCAAAGAGAATATCTCTCGAAATCACAATCATAATTCCAACATTGACAGCTGCACTCTGAACAAGCCTTTGATCCACATTCTGTTCCTGGCACTAAGAGCCACTGTGCGCCATAAGCAGACAAGCTCTGGCAGGGTCATCCCATCCGGTCTGCCATACGAGATGCATGCCGTAGACGGGACAGAGGTAGCAAAGCACAACACCAAAGAATCATGTTGGCTAGCAATACACGGCGTGGCGTGGGACGTGACGGGTAAAGTCATAACAGCACTAGACATTGTAAGGCGGTCATACTCACATCGCTCGCAGACTTCGTTGACCAACACCCAGGCGGTGCCCACTTGATCCTTAAAGTGGCCGGCCAAGATGCAACAGAAGAGTACGACATGGTACATACTCCAGGGCTCGTAGAAGAGACTCTCGGACCCTCAGCGCGCAAAGGCAACGTCGATGTCGCCACGATACCGCAGCTATCAACTAAACCGGATATCAAGCAGCAAGCCCAGCGTAGTCCTCCGCTCAGCAGCATGATCAATCTGGACGACTTCGAGGCTGTAGCGGAAGAGACAATGACGCCGACAGCGTGGGCGTACGTCTCCTCAGGCGCAGACGACGAAATCAGCAAGATTCAGAATGGCCGTGCGTACCAGAAAGTCTTCCTCCGCGCACGAGTGTTGCGAAATGTTGGTGCTGTGGACTGCAGTACTACGATACTGGGCCAGAAGTCTACGTTGCCGATATACACATCTCCCGTCGGTTTAGCGAAGCTCGTGCATCCTGCGGGCGAGTGCGCGATTGCGGCAGCGGACGGCAAGGAGGGAATCGTGCAGGTTGTGAACACCGTCTCCAGTCAGCCGATCGAGGCCATCATGGATGCTCGAGTCAGCAAGCATCAGCCTGTGTTCTGGCAACTCTACGTGGACAAAGATTTGAGTAAATCTGAGGCGTTTGTAAGGCGGGTCGAGAAGTTGGGGGTGAAGGCCATCTGGCTAACCGTTGACTCTCCGGTGATTGGGAAAAGGGAGAGGGATGATAGGTCCAAGGCGCAAATACATATCGAGGAGAAGGTCGAGACAGTGGTCGAGACGCCGCAGAGTGTGGGAATTGCGAAGGCGGCTACGGGTTTCATCAATGCGAGTATTGACTGGAATATCATTACGTGGTTGAGGGGGATCACGAAGCTACCACTGGTGATCAAGGGGATTCAGAGTGTGGAGGACGCGGTGTTGGCATTCGATTACGGTGTTCAGGGAGTCGTGCTCTCAAATCATGGTGGAAGGTCGCAAGACACGTGAGCTTCGTTTCTATCTTCGTATGAGCAGAAGCTAATCCCCCAGCGCACAACCACCTATACTCACACTTCTCGAGATAAACACCTACGCTCCACACATTCTCAACCAACCTGACTTCCAGATCTTCGTCGACGGGGGTATTCGACGAGGCACCGATATTCTCAAAGCACTTGCGTTGGGCGCAACCGCGGTCGGCATCGGTCGCCCGGTGCTGTACGGCTTATCTGCGGGATACGGCGAGCATGGTGTGAGGAGAATGATTCAGATACTGAGAGACGAACTGCAGACCAACATGGCGTTTGTAGGAGCGAGCAATGTGAGGGAAATCAGTAGGGAAATGCTGAATACGAGGAGGCTGGAAAGGATGATGACGGGGACTGTAAAGTTATAATAGATAAAGTGCGCATTCGTGTTAGAATCGAGATGAAATTCGTTAGACCACGATTGGCAGTCGACTATCGCATGTAGCATTATGGGAGGGTTGCGGGACGACGATGCCGAACGAGTCAAGCATGCAGGACGTTTGCCGTTCGTGGATACTCCTTCGAAGATCAGCTCATGCTGATCGATCAATGGAGGATGCGTGAGAGGACAATTGGGGTGCGAGAAGGCATACGGCCCTCACCCTTTCCGAAAATGCGGGTATGCATGGAGCGTGTGCTTCATCGGATACCTTGAACTGTTCTCTTCGTGAGTCCGATGGATAAGCACATGATCTGAGAATCGGTGCTCCATGGGGAGAAGCTTTGTCGACGGCCCATTGACCGCATTAGCCGAACGGCTAGTCTTCGAAGGGTACATAGTAGAAACCAAGCAACCCAGTTTCTGTGAACGTTTCACGCTCTTCCCACGAGAATTGAGCAAAGTCAGAACATCCGGTTTCCGTGTCATGTCAGACCCTTGCGACATCCTCCACCTGTAACGCCACATTTCCCTTCTCATGGCTCCCCTCAAACACCTCCTGGAGCGTTACATCCTCTCCTCTTCTCATTCTCTTCCACAACTCATTCGCTTTCTTCACAGGCGTTGTACTCTTATCCATGAAGCACAGATCAATACTCTCCAGACTCAAGCCAGCCGTCTCAGGCAAGAAGAAATATGCAAAAGGAACGAACGCTAGGTTGCAAGCGGCAAAGATGATATAAGTCCGCCATCCAATGTGCGTGATAGCAATCGGTACGATCTCCACGACGACGAAGGCAGAGAGCCAGAGACAGGCGGTAGCGAGACCTTCGCCTTTCGCGCGGTGGGCGAGGGGCATGATCTCCGGTCCGTAAACCCAGATCCCGCCCATGAAGCCCCAGGTGTAGAAGGCCTGGTAGAGGAATATCATGACCGCGCCCACGATACCAGAGACTTTAGTATCGATAGCGATCATGGCGGCGAGGATGGCCATGACGCATGTCATGCCGGTTGCGGTGACCATGAAGGAGATGCGCCGGCCCAGACGTTCGATGGTGTACCAGGTTCCGAAGGAGGCGATGAGGAACCAGACTTGTAGGAAGCCGGACATGAGAAGGGCCAGATGGTAGGACATACCGATTGAGTTTTCGAAACTGTCATCCTTTAGCATTCCTCTCCTCCTCGTTCCTGATCAACAGAGCGCAATAGGGGAAACGAAGGACTTACATGTAGGTTGTGTAGTAACTTACAGGCGTGCTCCCACTCCATGCCTGGCATGCGTTCAGAATGCACGCGAGTATGACACGTCGTCGTGAGCCCACAGCATCTTCTTGTAGCAACTCTCGCCATCCCGCTTGGTGGCTTTCCAATGCAATAGCATCGGCTATCTCCGTAACAGTCTTAGTCAAACTGTCCTCATCAACCTCGTCCTTATGTGTGGCTAGCAGGCGCAAAATCTGCGTAGCTTCATCACGGTATTCGTGCTGAAAGAGCCAGCGTGGGCTCTCCGGCATGAAGAACAGCAGCACGCTCGTGAGTATAGCAAGAACGGCTTGAAACGCCATTGGGAAGCGCCATGAGAAGCTGCTGGCCATGTTTGCCGTTCCATACTCTAACCAGTATGCGATCAGCTGCCCAAGGATTAAAAGCTCAGAGCAGAGGCAACCAGCAGGCCTCGGATATGGCTGGGACTGGTCTCGGATTGCCAGACGATCACGTTCGAGACAATCAACTACACGAAGTCCGTGAGCTGTCAAACCGACGCACGCAATCCAGCGATCGTACTCACACCTAAACCCACGCCAGCGACGATCCGGCCGACCAGCAGCTGCGCGACCCCATAGCTAGAGGACTGCAGAACAGCCCCGATGGTAAGAGTCGCGGACCCAGCATGAGCGATGGCCTTTCTGCCCCAGCGGCCGTTGCTGAACGCGGTGAACAAGCATCCGAAGAAAGCACCAATGATGAAAAGGGAAGTGACGGTTCCTTGCATGGACGAGCTGAGGTTGAACTGTGCTTCGAAGCTCGGCGCTGTCAATAAACCTCCAATCACACCATCATCATATCCTGTATCGGTCAGCCCTGTCTGTGATCCGTGGGCGGAGACGATGAGACGGGCTTACCAAAGAGTATGAAACCCATGCCGGCCGAGCAGGTGATTCCGGCCAGGAGACCATTGCCTTTGAGACCCAGATACGGCATGTCTTTACTGCAGAGTTGTACTTCGGCTACGACAGAAGCAAGAAAACAGGGGCTGTGAATGAAACCCCAGCCAAGGCAGGCCAAGAAGCTGGTTTAAATACCAGCAGCACAGCATCGATCCCCATATCTTCTCCATACCTGAAGCTGGCTTTCGAATCATTTCCTGGAGTCCCCGCATTCCCCATCCAGCATGCACACCCCCAAGTTGCTGTGCCAGTCAAGGTTCGCAAGATATATGCATGACGATCTGAAGTCTGTTAGATGAACTGTTCGGGCGTTTGCCGGAGGATGGAAGTTTGCTCCCCAGTGACCCCCAAATCCCCGCACGGAATCTGCTCCGCCATGCGTTGTTCACAGTGGGGGATCAACGTGCCGGCGAGCCCGTGCGGCAGAATGCAGAGTGCAGCGGTCCGATAGGATGAACTATCGTTGTTCGTAAAGCACGCAACTGCTCATGAAGGGAAAGACATCTGCAACAAATCCAGTCCTCGACGGTTATCGAGAGAACAAGAGCCTTGTGCTTATACCACAGTGTACCTGTTTCTTCCAGCCCATGGACTAGAAAGGATTTGGGGATTAGCTTGGCCAAAATGCCTTCTGTCATGGATATGTTTTCACTCAAGGGTCGTACGGCCCTTGTTACTGGTGGCACGCGTGGCATAGGCGAAGCTCTCGTCATGGCGTTGGCAGAAGCAGGAGCAGATATTGTGCTTGTACAGGTAATTGCACTCTCTTCGTTCTCCTTGTCCGCTTTCTAATAGGGTTCCAGCGAAACACTTCATACACGACAACAAAGGAGAAGGTAGAGAAGCTGGGCCGCAAGGCATCCATATACGTAGCGGACCTCGCATCAGCGTCAGATGTCGCCGCCTTAGTCCCCAAAGTCCTGAAGGATGGACACGATATCGATATCTTGGTCAACTGCGCCGGTATACAGAGGAGACATCCGTGCCATGTCTTTCCAGACTCTGATTGGAACGAGGTAAGAAAGCCGGTTCGTCGCCTCCATTCACTTGCTCAACACGCGCTACCAGGTCCTGCAAGTAAACCTGAACACAGTATTCACACTGTGTCGAGACGTGGGAGCATACATGCTCACTCGTGAGCCTGAGAACGTTAACGGTATTCCGTTCCGCGGCTCCATCATCAACATCGCATCTCTGGTCTCCTTCCAGGGTGGGTTGACCGTGCCGGCATATGCAAGTGCGAAGGGAGGTGTGGCACAACTAACGAAGGCTTTGTCCAATGAGTGGGCGTCGAAGGGGATAAATGTCAATGCGGTAAGTGCTATGAGTAGCGAACTGGAGTGTGAACTGATGTTGACCGCAGATTGCTCCTGGATATATCGAGAGAGACATGAATGAGGCGCTCATCAAGGACGAGGCAAGAGCAGCAAGTATCCTCGCTCGTATACCGGCCGGAAGATGGGGAAGCCCGGACGACTTCAAGGGATCCATCGTGTTCCTGGCAAGTCGTGCCAGTATGTACGTTTCTGGAGAGATTCTAACGGTGGATGGCGGGTGGATGGGTAGGTAGTGTTCCGTAGTTCTGGTGCCGCCGTGCAACATATGAATTTCCTTCTCTTCGATCTCGTTCGCGACTAGTCGACCGCTCGCCCGGACGGCGGGTTGTATGCGATCCCCTTCTCAATCGAATACTAGAATGTCTTCTACCGCATACCCTTCTGAAGACCAGCGCAATACTGATACAACCAATGGGGACCCAAACCAGTGAGCTATGAGTACTTATCTCAAGAACAGGATGTAGTGCTGCTACTGAATATGCTTGTAGGAGGTGGGAGAGTGGGAAACAGCTGGCACTTACGTTCGAGAGGACGAAGCTAGCGAGGACGGTAAGGGTAGATTGATAGAATGTGCAAGGTGTACCACATTATACTTAAAATTCTCTGGATGACGACAGAAGCGAACAAGCGATTACTCCTTTGTTAGACAAGGGATTGTATGAGCGTGTGGTGGATCAGGAGGAGTAGCAGATGCCGTGGAGGGCATGCGTGGGGGTCAATCTGTTCTCTTTCTCGCGGCAAAAAGCGTCCATAACTGGCTATGTTTTCCCTTATAAGCTGAAGTCCCTCTTGTCAAAGGTACATCGCATACTCTCTACTCCATCTTATCACTCAGTTCTCAGAAAAATGGCACCTTCTCGCATCGAGAGCTCAACTGACGCCTCCCACAACCCAGCCCCTAACTCGCAGACGAGACGTGCGCTAAAACCGGGCATCTACGTCCCGACTGTGGCATTCTTCAGACCAGACGAAGAAGTGGATGTCGAAACCACGCTGAAACATGCAACCAATCTCGCCAAAGCAGGAATTGCGGGTATCGTCACGCATGGTAGCAACGGAGAGGCAGTCCACCTGGATCACGAAGAGCGTATGCTCATAACTGAGACAACGCGGCGAGCATTAGACACGGCTGGTCACGCAGATATGCCCATCATTGTCGGCTGCGGCGCGCACTCCACCAGAGAGGTCATCAAGCTGTGCAAGGGCGCAGCTGCCAGCGGCGGTGACTATGCACTCGTCCTGCCACCCAGCTACTACAGCCCTCTCCTAACCTCCGACCTTTTGCTCGACCACTACAGGACAGTGGCTGATGTCTCGCCCGTTCCAATTCTCATCTACAACTTTCCGGGTGCGGCTTCCGGTCTCGATCTCAACTCTGATCAGATCATCGCGCTCTCGCACCACCCAAACATTGTCGGCGTCAAGTTAACATGCGGAAACACTGGCAAGCTGGCACGAATAGCCGCAGCGGCACCTGAGGGTTTCCTGACAACCGGCGGTTCAGCCGACTTCATCCTGCAGACGCTTGTAGCTGGAGGCCAGGGCGTGATTGGCGGGCTTGGAAACATTGCACCAAAGTCATGTGTCAGGACGATGCAGTTGTATGAGCAAGGAAAGGTAAAGGAGGCGCAGAAGAGCCAGGCGGTCGTGGCGCGCGGAGACTGGGTCGCGATTAAGGGAGGGTTTGTTGCGGTCAAGGTTGGGCTGGAGAGGTACTGTGGTTACGGAGGGACACCGCGCAAGCCGTGTGCAATGCCGGCGAAGGCTGCGAGAGCTCAGGTGGAGGAGGGTTTTGCGGAGTTGATGGAGCTGGAGAACAGCCTGTAGATAATGGTTGATGGATGATACCAGGGTGTTGCAGTTGCAGTTCGTCTCCTATCTGTTGCTAGATGCGGCGGAATTCCGCGCGTGGGGGATTGATCTATCTTTACCACGGGCCTCCTTCTCTACGCGTTCGCGAACATGTAGAGCGTGGGACAGTGCAAGATATCTATCGCAGAAGATCGAAGACTACACACAGGCGTGTGTCTTGTAAGCCGCTCGAAATGATTGCCATATGGAGCAACCGAGCAGTCACTCCAAGCGCCAGCGAGCTAGCCGCAAAGGCGCTCCCAGACGGTTTGCTTGTACCTATGCAGGTTGCGACAAGAGGTATACGCGACAAGAGCATCTCCAACGTCATCAGTTGAACCGTAAGTAGCTCTACGTTGGTCGTGAGACACACGCGTAATGGCTCGATAGACAACCCGAAACAGATATACTACTGCGACATTGAAGGCTGTCGACAGAATTTCGTCAGACCGGACCTGCTTGCAAGACACAAAGAGAGGCATAGCACCGCCCCTGGAACGCAGCGTGGGGAAAGCGTCGACAACGACGGCTTCAATCTTTTCGCGGCTGGAGGAACCAGCAACCAGGAGTGGGCGCATCTCGACACGAGAACTACGGATCTCGCGTCACAATCACCCGTCATCCAGAGAGATGCACAGATAGCAACAAGGGACGAGCCATCAGCCGACCATGTTCAGGCTACAGACCCATCTCGAGAGAATGTGAGCCAGCACTTCTTTGCTAGTGACATGCGTACTGTGAGGGCAGTGGAGATGGGTGGCCAATCTACCATTCCTGCAGAAGCAGAAGGTGCTCCTCTTCTGACCCCTGATTCTGCTAATGTTCAAACATTCGGATACAGCTCGACGCATCATCGCCAGAACGACGGACCTCCATGGCCGATACCGCCTGAGAGTGGCCTTGCAAACCATCTTCTGCAGAACCTCAATCGAGCAGATGCCGTTGCCGAGACGCCATTCGGACAGCAGAACGGTCAAGATGATTCACCAGTGTTCTATGCCGCCCATCAGAGCCAGCCTCGAGATAATTTTGCAACATGGCTCTTTGATAGTCCAGGTACGATGGCAGATCTCGATATGGCTAATTTACCATTCCTTGACTTCGGACTGGAATCCACGTTCTCCAACGCGTTCAATCAAGCAAGTGACGCCGGATCTCTTCACGGTCGCGCCAACAGTTTTGATTTCCGGCCGTTCGAAAGCGTGGAAGCCCTTGACGTTCGGATATCTGAGCACAAGCGGATGTTGCTCCTTCAACTCATACGTGCGTTCTTGCGAAGAAAACGCTTCCCCTGTCTGTCCAGAGTGACTCCGTGTTGGAAGAGTTCGATAACGGTGACATGCCCAGGCTCAGCACCACTCTGTTTCAAGGCTGCATGAATGCATTCTGGACCCACGTCTCCCATCAAATGCCCATAATGCACCGGGCAACCTTCTCTTGTGACGCTAGTCACCCTTTGCTGCTTCTTGTCATGATCGCACTGGGCGCGTCGACGCAAGTGAAACTCAGCCCCAAGGGCACAATGACGGACTATACTGATCTCGGCAACCTGTTAGCTTCAAACTTGCGGTGGGAAATCTTTACAGACGACGATGCTCATCCACCCATGGAACTGTGGGTCGCTCAGGCCCTCCTGCTGCTGGAGCTATATGAGAAAATGTTTTCGTCACGACGCTTGCACGAACGTGCTCATATACATCATGTTTCGACTTTAACCCTTCTTCGTCGTGGCAGTCCACTGATCGGCCAGTCCGGAGTTGAAACGCCGCCAACTGCTGGAACGATATTGGATGCAGGACACGAAAGGCCTCTTAGTCGTTCAGTCGAGCACAGCTCTCATGCCTGGTGGATCCAGTGGGCCAGAACAGAGGCGATGCACAGGGTGGTGTATGCGGCTTTCATGATGGACATTCTCCATGCGGTCATGTTCGGACATGCGGCCGATATGGCTCCGCATGAGATTCGCCTCCCGCTGCCGTGCGATGAAGCTTTGTGGACTGCGACGAGCGCAGATAACGTCCAACGGCTCGAAGCAAGCCTGAAGATGTACGGTATTAGACCCATCAGCTTCTTAAACGGTCTCAAACGATCTCTCCACGGACACGAGGTCAAGACTCATCACTTTGCCCGAATCATTCTCATGTGCGGACTTCTGTCTGTCGGGTGGCATATGAGCCACCGTGAGACGCAGTTGAAATGGTTGGAAACGTCACCCTCTGCAAAGGAACAAGAGCGCTGGCGCACCATCTTACTGAGTGCGTTCGGTGAATGGAACCGCAGCTTCGACGATGCCCTGGGCAATTCGCGCTCACTGGTTGGTGGTTCAGGTAACAAAATCGCACATGACACGCTAGGAGATCCAACGGTTCTATTCCATCTTGCACACATTAGCATGCATGTGAGCATTATCGACTGTCAAGTGTTTGCAGGCTCCAAGCGTCTCCTCAGCCGGAGGATATCCAGCAGGGACCACGCGAACGTCGTACAGCGCATGAAAGCCTGGACGCACACACATGGAGCTCGACACGCTGTTCTCCATGCGTTCAAGTTTCTTTACGAGGTCCTAGTACGACCATTCGAGCCAAATGGAACACCAGACCACAGCAGCAATTGGCACCAAACCTCTCCCCTGCAATATTCTTGCCGCCGAGATCCTTTAAACTACCGACCTTGGGTGGTGTACCTTGCGGCCCTGACCATATGGGCGTATCAACATGCGATTAACGCACCATCCCCGCTCATACAGCCGTCAAGTGTGCCTGGCGATGTCCGCGATAGAGCGAGGGGTATATCTCGACGTTCGCTGCCTTGAGCAATCCTGATGGCCTTATCATATTGTCGACGAACGAGGGATGTACTGCACTGCTCGAAGTACTCCAGGAATCGTTCGCTGATGCCGAGTCGGAGATCTTGATGGAAGCTTCGAAGCGCTTGGAAGCCTGCCGTGAACTGTTGAGGAAAGGATGAAAGTTGATACCTACTTTGGAGACACGCAAAGGACGGAGTAGCATCAATACGGTTGTTTGTCTAAGTTGCGCTCGTGGAATGAGCTTTCTACGTTGCTCTCGCTACCCATCCATCTACCACTCCCTGATCGCGCCATCCGGACCAAAGAATTCCTTTGGCGGCCACGGATCAGTCTCCGCGGCAATCTTCCGAACCATATCCTCGTCAATGTCGATACCCAAGCCTGGTCCCGTGGGCGCCGCCACGTGGCCGTCCTTGATATCAAACACCGACTGATCTTTCAAGTATGTGTTCAGGTCGATATCGCCCGCCTCCACGTTGTAGTGCATTCCCAAACTCATCTCCAGAATGACGAAGTTGGCCGTGGACAGTCCGACGTGCAGACTTGCGGCGAACGCGATCGGCCCGAGCGGACAATGCGGCGCAATCGCCACGTCGTACGCTTCGGCCATATTCGCCAACCGCTTCGTCTCAGATATACCGCCAGCGTGCGCAATGTCCGGTTGAAGAATATCGATCGAGTTGTCTTCGAGAAATCTCTTTACGTCCCAGCGGTGGTACAACCGCTCACCTAGCGCGATGGGGATGCTCGTCAGCTCGGACAACTGCTTGATAGCTTCAGGGTGTTCAGACAGCAGTGGCTCTTCAATGAACAAGGGCCGGTATGGCTCGAGGGCTTTGGCAAGTTGCTTGGCCATGGGCTTGTGCAAGCGTCCGTGGAAGTCTAGCCCAGCGTCCAGCCCGACTGACTTTACAGTCTTCAGGCGCTCGACGCAGGAGTCGAGGACGGAGGGTGAGTCGAGCCAGTTGACGTCTTCAGTCGCGTTCATTTTGACACAGGTCAGGCCTTGGGTTTTCCTGGCTTTGCTATTGGGCACAGAACAGTCAGTGTTTGCGCGGGGTGTGTGAATGTCAAACGCGCCGTCACTCACGCGGCAGCTTCGATGTCCTTGGGCCTGTCGCCGCCAATCCAGCAGTATACTTGGCACTTCTGTCGCACCTTGCCGCCCAGTAGTTGGTACAAAGGCACCTTCATCTTGCGCGCTAGTCAGATTGCATCAGCAATCCAGGCTCGTTTTCACGAAGCTTCTGTAGTGCATCAACGTACATTTGAGATCCCACAGCGCGATGTCGATGCCCGACAATGCGGACATGAAAACCGCACCGCCGCGGTAGAAGCCCAGGCGCCAGATCAATTGCCAGATGTGCTCGATGTCACTATCACATCACGTCAGCCCACTAACACTCTCCCTCTCCTTCTCTTCGCTCCGTTGCACTACACTGCCCAGTGACGGGAGGATGTGACGCACTCCGCTTCGAATCCCTTGATCCTAACAATAATCTCGTCCAATGACCCTTCGACCGCCAGTGTGTGTCCTTCTAATGTGCCCTCTCCCCATCCCACGTTTCCCTCGCCGTCGGTGATTTTCACGAAGAGCCAGCGCGGTTTCACGCGGAAGTATTCGATATCCTTGATCGGAGCCATGGTTTCAAGCGATGTTGATTTGAGAGGTTATCACTAGGGGTTTATTTGGGGCTCGGTTGTACAGAAGGGGTAGACAGGCAACTGATTCAGCACGCTGTCGCTGCGAGAGCAATCGGAGGGATGGTGGGGAAAGGGAGATGGAATCAAGGACGCAGATATGGCGACCCATTGCCGGGTCTTTTGTGCATTTGTACATGTCACGGTTTCACGCCGGTGTTTCCTCTCGTCTGTTGCAGTCGCCGACAGCGGGACTATGATTGCTGCTCGGCATAACATTTGTTGGAGTGGATAAACAGTCCGGTTGCTGGTGGGAGGAACGTCGATCGCGGGGTTGCGTGGGGAGTTCCCAATATCTTGGGGGAATGGGAATGGGAATGGGGGTGCCGGCTTGGGGGCCACCGGGTAGGCGTCAACCAACCTCCACACTAAGACTGAAATTAAAGGCGTGTCTTGAGCCAGATACCAGCATCTCCTACAAGCCCGGCAAACGAGTTGTTTGGGCTTGTATGCCCAAACCCCGTTAAGTCACCAGGCTGGTAGAATCTTTGTCGTTTTATATACGAAGAGAGGAGTGTGGTCATGCCTGGCGGCGCGTTCGCAGCCAGAGGAGTTCGGCGTCAGCCGCTCCTAGCTTCGACCTTGCACTTTCCCTTCGCAGTCGCAGGAGTCCAATGTTCTTGGAGAGACAAGGCCAGACTACGAACTGATGGCATGGGCCAAGTTCGTAACCCAGCGGCTGCCGAAAGAATCGGTTAATGGCTCTGAAGGGACGACACGGCAAGCCGATGGAAGAAAGCCGGGGTGTTGCTGCTCCACTCATGACGTGCTGGATGGACATGGCCGGCAATTGTGCTACACCTCACACTGACTCCGTAAACAACACAGTACACGGTAGAGTCGATACTTCTTCTCTCTGATTCAGTCTCACCTTTCCTTTCTCGCATAGAACCCCTTTTGCTTTGAGTCGCATTCTTGCAGCCAAGATGAAGCAAGACACGCTCAAGATCCTGTTCGGGGCCTTTCCCATGAACACATACACGGAGGAACAGAATCATGAATTCCTTTCCGTGCTAAAGAAATACGGTGTCAAGGACATTGATACGGCCTCCGCCTACCCCGACAGCGAGCGTATCCTAGGCAGGCTCGGCGCTTCCAAAGACTTCACTATGCATACCAAGGTATGCAACTCTATCCATCCTCACCCGTGACACCCACCGTATCTAGGAGCTCAAGCTGAAAACACAAAGGCACGCGCCTTCACTGCCGGCACTTTGGCCCGGGCGCCACTCGTCAGCGGGGCTCTTCTCTCTCTCTTCGACCTCAAGGTGGACCAGGTAGACGTCTACTTCCTGCATTCCCCGGACCCGGAAACACCCCTCGAGGAGACGCTCGCCGCGATCCAGGAGCTCTACGCTGCGGGCAAGTTCAGGCGATTCGGTCTGTCCAACTTCCTGCCCGATCAGGTGCAACAAGCGTACGATATCTGCAAGGAGAAGGGCTACGTCCTTCCCAGCGTATACCAGGGCAACTACAACCCGGTGGCGCGGCGCATCGAAGCGGACCTCTTTCCCTTGCTGCGCAAACTCAACATGTCTTTCTTTGCGTACTCGCCACTGGCGGGCGGGTTCTTGACCAAGAAACACGAGGACATCACGAACGGCGTCAGCGGGGTCGCTTCGACAAGGACTCCCGTATCGGACAGATGTACCACAAGTTGTACAATAAGCCGACGCTGCTTGCCGCACTGGAGAAGTGGGAAGACATTGCCAAGGATGCGGGAGTCTCGCAGGCCGAGTTGGCGTATCGGTGGGTGGCGTTCAACTCGGCGCTGAAGAGAGAGCACGGCGATGGTATTATCTTGGGCGCGAGTAGACCGTCGCAGCTGGAGAACACGCTAGAGGGGCTTGAAAAGGGCCCGTTGGATGGAGAGGTGGTGAAAAGGATTGAAGGGGTTTGGGACACGGTGAAGGATGAGGCACCGCTTGACAACTTCAACTACTGAGGAATGATGGTAGTAGTTGTGAGCGAGACTTCTCGCCGTGAGGATGGGATGAGGATAGAGTGATGATGACGAACTGAAATCTTGGCGCTCATCGACAGCACGACCAAAAGAACATGAGATGTGAAGACGCTTAGAAGCAATTCCTTCGAAGACCAGCTCTGGCTAACCTTGACGCAGCCCGCAAGATGCCCGACAGAACGTTCATCACAGTCACATCCGCGAAAATGCATATACGCAGCATCTCTTCAATTCCTAGAAAGAAATCGGCTGGTCCCGCCAGCCTTTCCTTCCACGTCCGGCTCAAAAGAACCCTCTCGGATGTATCTCCTTTTCACTCGCGAACGCCCTCTTGTAGTCATTCAGCTCCGTGACCTCCTTTTCCCACTCGGCGTCCGCAACAGCCCGCTCTTTGCGCCCCGCCCGGCGGTTTCTGATGCAGCAGAAGATGATCGTGGCGATGAAGGCGAGGCCGACGCCCAGCGCGGAGCACATGATCGCGATCTGCGCTACGTGCGAGAGCGCTTTCCAGCGCTGGACCACACCGCGGGGTTTCGAGAGGCGTTCTGCGATGGTGGAATTACCACTGCGTGCCGTGTCAGTAAACCAGACCAGAATTCCCAGTGGGAACGCGAAACCGGGGGAGGAAAGGTACATACCTCGCAATCTTGATGCTCTGATGGCTTCCGGAATGGTCGCCGTACGTGTACGTGCTCCCACTCGAGTAATCCTGCACATACACGCTCTGCACCGTCTGTGTAAAGGGCGCCTTGGAGTAATCCACCGTACCGCCCGCCCACTCCACCGTTCCGTTCGAATTGCTGGTCGGGTCACCGCCCGCCCAGACGCCAATGCGCAGGTTCATCGGCGTCTGCGGGTACGTACTGATGTTCCCCACGTTGCATCTTCGTAGGTCAGAGTCCGTTGCAGGTTGTCGTCGATCCACCATTCCAGCTTCTCGCTCGTCCAGATGGTCGTGTAGTTGTGGTACACGTCTTGCGGATCGTTGACGGGATGCCAGACGGCCCGGTCGTAGGAGGTTGTGTTACCCTTGCCGAAGTAGTTCGATTGCGTGTGCGTGTGATTGCCGCCGATCCATTCCCAGTCGATCTCGTCCAGATCGTCGGACTGGAGCACGATGGAGCTGACGATTCCAGTGCCGGATGCCGCTCTCATTACGACGCTAACCTGCCCGAAGAAGATGTAGAAGTTGGACTGCAGCGTTGGCGAGTCTCCTTTGCCGTTGATGGTGAATTCGGCGCCGTCAAGCTCATAGTTGACTGTTCCCGCGGTCGTGTTCCAGATGGTTGTGTCCGCGGTCGCGGCGTTGGTGAAGTTGAAGAGGGCGGTGGTGCCCAGTGCAGTGTCGGGTTGACATGTCTCGTTAAGTGGGTTGCAAGAAGTCCACGTCTGCGCCAGCGCAGTAGAAGCGAGAAAAGCGAGAGAAAAGAGGAAGAATCGAGACAACATGTTTTGTCGTGCTCCCACCTCTTTTGTTTCAGAAAGAGAAGAGCTGCAGGGTGATATTGGAAGGAATGACTAGTTGTATATCTCTCTCTAACGGTGAGATGGCGATTGGGATAAGGAACGGCAGCCACCAACAACAGGCGACACAACGGAAACGAGCGACACTTAGCAGAAGGAAGAGGACAAACCGTGGAGAGTTGCTACAGGCGCAGAGGAAAGAGGTGGCCCCTCGGCCGTTTGTGGTGAAGGACCATGTTGGAGCCCCTTGCTTGATTGGCATGCGCCACTAATTGGTTTAGCAATGTACAAGCGCCAGCGCCAGCGCGCCAGTGCCACCCTTTCTCCAGATCGTTTCGCCTTCTCCTGAAACAAAGCCAAGAGCCTTGTCTTTTCTCGACTTCTGACAGTCTGTAGAAGCATCGTGATGCGGTCGCACGGATTGCTTGCAGAGAGATGCTCAATCATAAGCGGCTGCCGTGGGTAGCAATCTCATGGCGGCAACTCCATCGTGCCCCAAGTAATCATTCCCACAGTGAGCGTGGCCTCTCCAGCGCCGAAAACATGTCATCAAGCAATTCGTTCACCATCGGCCAGGTCAACACCCAAGGTGTCGCGTGAATTGTGCGGGCGGTCAAATGGGAATGGGGGATTTCAACAAGGTCGCACTGGGAGGACCAGTCGAGTGCGAGTCCTTGAAGCGGGGTCGTCGCCTCCTCCTCGTCCTCTTATCAACCACTGCGGGAGGTGTGCCCTATCGACACCTCTTATCGTCTTGTCATCGCCACATGCCCAAGGCAATCGTCGCTGCATGGCGAAGACCACATATGCACCACACAGCTGCTCGCTTTCTACTCCAGCTAGAGGGTATACAGCACTTCAGGGCTGTACCGCCCTTCTCCACCGACTCGATTAGCCGCGCGCTTCCTCAACGAACACGATGGTATGCGAACCAGCTTTGAGACTGGTCTTTTGTTCACTCACCTTCGCAGAACGTCGTCGAAGCTAGCATTGCAGACCTGCAAGCTGCCCTCAGACGGGGACAAGTCACCAGCGTCGAGCTCGTCCACCACTACCTCAAACGCATCGCTACCTACGATACCCGTGGACCATGTCTCAACTCTATTCCTATTCTCAACCCTGCCGTCTTCGATGAAGCCGCAGCATCTGATGCTCGGAGGGCAGCGGGACAAGCCCGTGGCCCACTTGAGGGTATTCCATATACCATCAAGGATTCCATGAAATATGCCGGCATGACATGCGCGGCCGGTTCGCCTGCCTTTGTCGACCTCGTCGCCAACGAGGACTGCTTCGTGGCCAAGAAGCTTCGTGAAGCAGGTTGCGTTTGCATCGGACGTACGAACACACCTCCGATGATGGCGAGTGGCATGCATCGCGGCGTGTACGGCAGAGCTGAAAGCCCTTACAACCCACTCTATCTTACTGCAGCTTTTTCTTCTGGCTCATCCAATGGCTCTGCTACATCGACAGCAGCGAGCTTTGCCGCTTTCGGTTTAGGATCGGAAACGGTCTCTTCGGGCAGGTCGCCCGCTTCCAATAATGGATTGGTTGCTTACACTCCTGGTCGCGGAATAATCTCTCCAAGGGGCATCTGGCCGCTCTACCCTACTTGCGACGTACTCGTGCCACATACGCGTACGGTAGAGGACATGTTGACTATTCTGGATACCCTCGCAAGCGAAGACCCGGACAAAGATATGAATTTTTGGCTCGAGCAGAAATTCGTCGACGTTGTGAAGACCCCTCTTCCTCAATCGTTTCCGGACCTGATTCACAATGCGGAAACTGCACTGCAAGGCAAAAGTGTCGGCGTACCAAGGGTAGGCACTCGCATACATTCAGGGTTATCCTCAGCCACCTTGTCTTAATATCAGCTTACTTTTTACGTCACTAGATGTTCATCGGCGGCCACGATCCCAAGGCTCTCCCTATTGTAGTCAGCCAGGACGTTATCGACCTCTGGACTCAGGCACGGAAGGATTTGGAGGCTCTCGGCGCTACGGTCAAGGAGACAGACTTCCCATTGGTGACAAACTACGACTTCAACCCCGAAACGAACCAGACCAACAACGTGATTGGTTTCCCTGACGACTGGAACAGCATCGAACGGACCCGATTGGTAGCGTACATGTGGGACGATTTCCTCGCCGGATTCAACTCATCCAAATACCCAAGCCTTGCATCCGCCGATGGACACCTGCTGTTCCCGCGACCCGAAGGCTACATCCCGGACAAGTTCATGGAGATCAAGAACTTCATGAACTACCCAGGGCTCGTTGAGATCGCGAAGAAGCGCGATCGCGTCAAAGACACTGTCTACAGCATCCCCGGCATGTCCACAGCACTTCCAGCGCTCGAAGCACAGCGCAAACGAGATCTGGAGGACTGGATGGACGGACAAGGGATTGACCTGGTCGTCTTCCCTGCCAATGGAGACGTGGGTAAAGCGGATTTGGACACCAACGAAGAAAGCGCGCGGCACGCATTACAAAACGGTAATACATTTCAAACAGGCCCTCTTTTTTTTCAGGTTTCAATGTCCAAGTATTGATACGTTGCTTCCATTAGGCGTCAAGTACTCAAACGGCAACCGCGCGATCCGCCACATGGGCGTTCCAACCGTGACGGTGTGTATGGGAACGGCCACGTCCGGGATGCCCGTGGGCCTCACGTTTGCCGGAAAAGCAGGCCAGGACACTGATCTCTTACGCTACGCATATGCGTTCGAGCAAGCGACGAAGAGAAGAACACCGCCGCCCTTGACGCCTGCTCTGCCGTGCGAGCAAACGTTACAGCCCCTCGAAGAGCAGAATCTCGCCATGGCACGAGTGCCCGTCCGTCTCTCGATACAAGAAGCTGCCACGTCTCACGCACACTCCTTCAGAATCAAGGGCACCGTTGAACCTTTGTCCGGAATTAACGGTGTTTCGCTCGAGGTCTACACTGACGGGAAGCGCGGGCCCGAGGACGAAATCACAATCTCGGACTCCACCTGGACTGTGAAGGGTCATTACACACCGTATGAGCCAGCAAAGCCGTTGTATGGTGGCGTAGGCCTTGTGGTTGAGAAAGTCATGATTGTTGTGCTTTTGAGGAGAAATGGGAAAGCGATCGCTGGCAAGCTACTTTTGTTGGACCAGTCCGCCACGTAGAGCACTCAACAGAATGAGATCTTCACACACCCTCGTTCATACTACCGACTTACTTCCGGTTGCCGTTCGCATGCCCTTTCGTAAGCCTCCACAAGAAACGTCCATGATCGGAATGAGAAGAATGATATCAGAGCACTGATGGTCGATTGCGACAGGTAAACTCAATTTTAAAGGGGAGAGGGACGAAGTCTTGACTTTGTTGTCACACACCCTGCGTTCTCTGTTTCACAGTCACTCTGACACCCTTGGAGGCCCTCGATGGCATAGCAACGAAAACATCCCGGGCGCAGTCGATGTCCCTCTCCCTCGTGGTCGCCAACAGATCGAAATCGAATCTAGTAACCAACGCAGCGTTTGTAGCGTACAGTTCCGCGTAAGTCGGACTATGGACGCAGTCCCAATCAGCACATAAGAAGTAAAGATGCGGACATCTTACTGTATCGGAAAGAAACAAGCGAAAAAGGTGAGGGGAAGAGGACTTACTTCGTGCCGCGACAAATACTTGCACCTTTGCTAGAAGGGCACGTTGTATCCATCTAGCCGCTCGCCCTTCTCTGCCGTGCGAAGCCACTTATCGGAATCGAAACCCCTCTCGGCTCGGGGAAGACCTTGGGGTCATAGAGGATGTCACTGATGTTCATCGGTACGGGTGTCTGTTTCTCCGTTAGCCCTCCGCATTCTCTGTGCGCGCAACGCTTGCTACTCTTACCCCGGCCGGAAGCACCACGCCATGATACTCGAGATACCGATGCGACGAGATGAGAGTGAAACGCAATTGGTGACGGTCATGGGGATCGGTTGGCCCTCTTGGACGACGGCTCTAAGACGCGGTATCGCCTGGCGATTTGCTACTGAGGGGATCCCGCTGGCGCAGTGAGGGTCGAGCTCTTTGCGTAGTCGCTGCAGAAATAGTTTGTTCTCGGTCAAGTGGTAGAATATGTGCGCTGAGGTTTTGGCGGTTGTCTGGTCATCACATTGTCAGCCTATCGTTCTGAAATCGCTCTGGCACCAACTCGGTGATGTGGATGGGAAAGGCTTGCTTGCCTCCGTGCCCGCTACTGTGACAACGACCGCCTCATCAGTCATGCGCTCAAGGGTTTTCTCCGACGCTGCAAGGTCGCTGACCTTCGGTGCATGAGACAACGTCTTGGATATTTGCGGCCCTTCTTTTCCACCCTGGCCGTTTGCCGCATCAGAAGAGTCGTTTGAGTGGAGCACTTTGGCTGCTTCCGTTTTGATTTCCTGCTGCAATCAGTGAGTATGCCCGTGCCTGTACGAGCATGGAAACGTACCTCGATACCCTCTATCATAGCCGCGAGGGGCGGCGCCAAAATTTTGACGGCGCTGACTGGTAGGGATCTGAAACACGTGGGTTAGACGATTGAGACAACATCGGGCACGGTGCTGTTGGTGAGGATATTTCGATAAGCTGGAATCTTCCAATTGCTGCTCGAATGAACATCGTTGTTGGTCACTTGCCAGTCCCCAGAAGAAGCCAGGACGTCGAGAGTCATGAGGAAGACGAATTAGTTTCCGTCTCAGGCCAAGGGTAGCGGAAGAAACCCAGCGGATCACTGAAGATCGGGATCCAACGGTGAATAGAGTCTTGGTCTTCTCGAAGTGGTCAGCTGTCACATGTGAAACCATTGGGCCATTGCCCTCCTCCGAAATTCGTAAGACCGGAATGGAGGTGAAGGTACAGTTGAACGTAATACAACACTGCCGTTCACGTCTGTAAAGGCTCTGGGTGGGTCAGAGGAGTGTGGTGTCCGGGCTGCCTCTGCACGAGCACTTCGTCAGTCGGAATGGCCCAGCCCACTCGGCACTCAAAGAAAGAAATGGGGTCTGCCGTATCCGATCAGAAACGAGACAAATGAAACGACTGGAGAAGCATAGCGATGCCGTCTGTCGCACTGCAGACTTTTCAAGCAAAGAGGTCGAACTCACCCAATACGGGAAGGCCTTTAATGTCGACGCCTGGTGCAAGCTCTTTGTCGTGGCCTGTTAGATTCGATGTGGACCCCGAGGGCTCGTAGAGTGATAAAGATTCCAGGTAGATCTGCTCATAGGGAGCAAGCATAATGTTATCAATCCAGAGATTGCGTTGAAGGTACGCGCTGACCTCCGCCCAGGACTGCATCTGGAACTGAACAACGATGTCCAGAATAAGCCGTAAGAAGTAATATCGCAGACTTGGACTGCCTTCACCGCAAGCGGCTCCTGCGAATAAGACCCACAGCATGGTGTCTCGCGCAGAGGGGTCTATGGTACCAACGTACTGCATCTGTATCCTACTTTGGAGGCGTTTGAGCGGCTCCAAGACCGCAGCCGAATCGGTAGAGGCTAGGAAAAGCTTCACATTGAGCAGAAGCAAGCTCGCAATGAGGCAGGATTCGGACACTGCATCCCATTTCCGCGAGAAAGTTCGCGCCTCGAAGCAGTAGGTCAGCAATCTGTAGTCAACATCCAGTCCAAGCCGCTTAAAGTACAACGCATCACTAGGCGAGACGCTTTGGGGACGTGCCGATCGTAGTTGGATGTAATTTGCCAGCTTCAGCATGTCGGTCCATGCTCCCTGCAGCTCGGCGCGGATGTCATTGTAATGGGAATCACTGGGCCGTACGAGCCATGAGTGGATGTCCTCGGAGAGAAAGTCGGCTAGTGCGCTGCTGTAGCCCTCAGACGGACCCGATGGTACTGGTGGAGGTGGGAATTCGGGCTTGCCGCCTCCACATGCAGCAGCTTTGTTAGAGAGCAGCGAGACGTCGAGGTGAACGTGTATTGGTATGGCGTGAGTGCCTCCGAATGCCTCAGCCCAGCGTTTCAGTCCTCGGATGTGGGTTGTCATGCCGTTGAGGTCCTTGAAAGCAGCTTCTGCAAAGATGAATAAATTGAGTCCATATGCCACGAGCTCGAATTCTTCTTTCGAGATTGGACGCGTCAGTAACTCATTGATAGCTTTGATTGCTTGGTACTTGTACGAAAGGACGCGGCTTGAAGACTGTATGGCATCAACGCCCTTGCTGACAACCGTCCCACCGTGAACGAGTGCAGTGTTTGTCAACATGGCTGCGTAACAAATGGCGCGCAAGGTCGGTTCGAACTTGATGCATTGGCGGAGCGCCGTGTCGCGGTGGGCGTCATCTGGATTCAATCCGTCGCGAAATCCGGGCACCAGTGTCAGCCCTTTGAGAATATCAGCTCATGAACGAGCGCACCAGGGGGCTAGCAACGGCTGATCATGGACGCAGGATCTTCAGCAGCATTAGTACACGTACAAAAGTCGAGGAGGCTTTGCATCTCGGGGTTGGTGGAGACAGCCAGTGCATCGAAAGGATCCAAGCGTCCGTTGCCGAGATGTTGTACTGGACTAGGTGACCTTCTGACGAGCTCGGGTTCGCTGCTGGCTGGTGTAGTTTCTCCTGTCGAAGATGCCGGCCGCAAGGCAATGTTTCTGTGCGCGACCGTGGTTCGAAGCCTCCTGATGGCATCGCGTCGACGCTTGGCCTGAGCATTCTTCTGGAGGATCGACCTTGTCTTGGAGAGTTCGGCTTGAGACGGTACCGGCCTGCCCTCATGGACGGTATGCTCCACAAAGTGAAGGGTGCCGGGTTTCATGGTTGGCGATTCCTCGACAAAGCTCTGTCATCCCGAAACGAAACTCCCGTCTTCGACATATGGCCCAGTGTGACATGCAGCCTTGTCGGTTCGGGTGTTTCGGAAACGCTTGCTTGCCAGGTGCAGGTGCAGACGAAGCGATTGGACTTGCATCGGCAAATGACGGGAGAGAGAGTAAAGGGTGGAGGAGCGGCACTTTGGCTTCGTTTGTCCAACGCAACGCAACAAGCCAGACAACACAGTACAATCACGCACACTACGGCCACGGCAAAAGGCGGACACACATACTCGTACAAGTCCACGAGCAGGCTGTTTTGTGCAGAAAACCGGCCCGCAGATCCCTTGTCTCGGCGGATGCATCGCCGAGACAGGGCGAACAGCACAGCAATTGTCAGGTAGGGTGTAAGCGCACCAAGATCGAACGAAGATCAGCGCTTTTGTATACACAACGCTTTTTGTATATACACGTTCTCAAGCCGTACAAGGCTGCTTACTGTGCACTCTAACCGATGCTTATGCTTATGCTTACGTTTATGCTTATGCTTATGCTTGTGCTTGTGCTTGTGAGAGTCTTCCCATCACGAAAGTCGGCGATTACGAGTAGCAGGCACAGTAAGAGGGTCACGTGAGATATGTCATGTTGTGTGATTTGGTACTGAAAGGTCAGAAGGGGCTAGGGCTAGGGCTACGGGGTTGACTAGCCAGGGATATTCCAGTACCTGCATGTGACGTCGACACTGCCTGCCCTGCCTGCCCTGCCTGCCCTGCCTGCACGCGGTGATATGATTGATACAGAGAGCGCTGAAATTCTATCTGACGTGCGAACCGTTGTGCTTGACAGATGCTTTCAGCCTTATCCAGATCCAGATTCAGACCCAGACATGAACCAACAAGCAAAACTCTAGCAACCCCATCATGGACCAGCCGTCTCGAGGCGCGACACTGTCGCGTCATGAGCATGACACACTAACAAGCACTCTCTCGCAACTCTCGTTATCCTCGCCGCCGCAACCGCGTCCAAGACGCGACCCCTCACTCGACTTACTGGTCCGTCACTGTGACTACTTCGTTCCTGTTCCTTGGCCGTTCTGACTCTGTCTACATACAGCACGAACATGCTCCCGAACGCGCCGGCGCTCCAGGAGCCAGCACACCAGGCGCGACTACACCAAGCGCCGCATCACCGCACAAGCCGCTCCGCAGGACTTCGAGCACCCTCAGCCAGAGAGCAACCGCTTTGTCTCCACGCCTGACTCCCCTCCAGAATGCAACTAGTCCGCGGCAACCACTCTCTGACCGTAGAGTGTCTTCGCCTGTCATCCGAAGAAAGTCGTCTGCAAGCTCATTGCACAGCGCTGCAGCACCACCTTCTCCCATCACCCTCACGCCGAGGCGTTCTTCCAGCAGTTTCCACCCAAGATCGCCTTCGGTCCTGTCAGTATCGACGAGCCAGCTCAGCACGCAAGAGGAGGAGCCTCCGCCAGCTACTGCGGCATCAATCGCGTCCGACTTTTTCCAACACCAACTGCACTCACACCAGGAATCGCAAACCGACACTGTAGTCATCCTTCATGATGACTGCTACGCACACCGCTACTCCCGCCCTCGCACCACGAAGAGCTCATTGAGCATGATTGTGGAAAGACCAGAGCGCATACATGCTAGCGTTCTTGGAGTTTCCGCAGCTTACGTGCGCCTGGGTTCATATCATGCTGGCGGGAGGAGGCCGCCAAAGAGGGTTAAGAACAGTCTCGAACCCGGTGACACTGTAGCCAATGGAGAAACATCAGGAAGTGGAAACGATGCAGGCGTGCCGTTTAAGATCCGGAAATCCTCTCGCTCGGTGAGCATACACTCGCCGGCCGCAATTTCCGTCCATGGGAAGGACTGGATGGAAGAGCTGCGTGGCATGTGTGACTTGGCTGGCAGCAGGCTGGTGTCGACCGGCAAAGAGCTTGGAAGAACAACAGAAGCTGGCCAGCCAGAGAAACCAAAGTTCCATGAAGGTGATCTTTACCTGTGTCCCGAGTCCCTGCAGGCTTTTCAGGGTGCCTTGGGCGGTGTCTGCGACGCAGTGGATGCGGTCTTCTCCGACGATCCTACTGGCCCGAAGAGGGCCTTTGTCGCCGTGCGTCCCCCAGGCCACCATTGTTCCGCTGAATTCCCTTCCGGGTTCTGCTGGCTCAACAACGTCCACATCGGCATCGAATACGCAGCGCAGACGTATGGCTTAACCCATGCAGTGATCCTAGATTTTGACCTCCATCACGGCGACGGTTCGCAAGAGATCGCTTGGGATAGGAACGCGAAGCATGCGAAGCTCCCCAAAAACACACCATTCCACAAGAGACCCATGATTGGATACTACAGCATGCATGACATCAACTCGTATCCATGCGAATGGGGCGACAGGGAGAAGGTTCAGAATGCGAGTCTTTGCATCGACAACGCCCACGGACAATCTATCTGGAATGTGCACCTGCAGCCGTGGAAGACAGAGTCAGAGTTCTGGGAGCTGTACGAAACTAAATACTCCGTCTTGCTCGAAAAGGCACGCTCATTTCTACGGAGGAATACCGCACACATCAAAACATCACCGAAACAGGGCCTTCCACGCGCCGCAGTCTTCATCTCTGCAGGTTTCGACGCAAGCCAGTGGGAGGGCGAAGGAATGCAGAGGCATGCGGTCAACGTGCCCACAGATTTCTACGCTCGCTTTACCCGAGACGTTGTGAGCTTGGCAAACGAAGAAGACATCGCGGTGGACGGACGGATAGTCTCCGTCCTGGAAGGTGGTTACAGCAACAGGGCCCTCACGAGTGGTGTGTTGAGCCACCTGTCTGGCCTGTGTCAGAAGTCTCAATCTCGAGAGCAGCTTTTGGAAATCCTTCAATCCGACGGACTGGACCTTGGAAACATGGCGAACGGTACGTGTGTTCATCAAAACATGTCTAGATGGCTGGCGTCCTCAAAATTTCGTGCGGCTTGTGGCTGACTGCTTGCTGCAACGCCCTATTGCGGTAGTCGCGAAAGAGGCAGCGAGCAAGTAGCTGTTCGGCGGACTTTGTCCTTTACGGGCCGCCTCTCTGGAGGGTCCCCCATCCGCTAGACGGCCTGTTGGAATATCAGCACCTGATAAACCCTTGAGCTACACCATCCATCCTGATGATATGCTAACCCCTGCCAGATACATACAACGGAGCTTGGTGGCACGCAGAGAACCTCAATGTCCTCGAGAATCACGTCAACCCTCCTCCGCCACCGCCCGCCAAGAAGCCTCGTGGCGGTATGCTGCCTACGTACGCTACACCGACAACTTCTTTTGCTCAAAAAGTCGTGGATCCATTGAAACTCTACCGCTCGATATCTGGGACCATGCGGCCAGCGCCAGTACCAGTAGCAGCACCTGACCCCGAAGTTGATTGGATCGTCGCCGCTCACGAATTGAGCAAGTTGCTCATACCGACTGACAGAGAAACTAAGAGCTGCAGGCCGGAAGAGCTGGCAGCACCCCGACGTCAGCGAGAGAACACTTCCAGTGCGGAGAACCAACAAGTCGAGCAAGCGGGCAGCGGGAGGCAGCTACGAGACCGCAAAGCCAGAGTTCCGGGCTACGTTGCTCCAGCTTCGGACGATGACACAGTTCCGGTCAGGCCATCAGCGTCAAGTAGGAGACAAACCATTGCCGATTTGCGAACACCAGCACCGGCGCCAATAGCAGTACCGAAACGGGTGACGCGACGATCGAGCAACGTTGCAGACCTGCAACTGGTTCTCTCTTCGGATGCCGCCGTGATGCCGCCCCCGCAGCCGCCTGCTGCTATCAAAGGCAGGAAGACCAGGGCTCCGCTAGCCAAAGCCCTCTACCGACAGTCACGGCGACTGTTGATAGACCGGATCCAGGTCGAGCACCGTCTCTACCTCCCTCGTTAGATGGTGCCACCACGGCAGAAGTTCCCACAGAAAGTCCGGTAGTACCAGATTCGCAGGACGTCGACCGTCTGACCTCTGCCGTAAAGCGCATCACACTCAAAGTTGGCACGCGTGAGGAGCACGATCGTCGCCAGCGGGAGAGGGAAGAGGCGGAGAAGGCCGAGAAGACAGAAGCAAAGAAGAAGCCGAGAAAGATCGGTTTCCCGAAGAGCAAGAAGACCAACGGTGACGGTCGCGTCGATACCAGGCAGCAAATCATCACTGACTATCGCAATCCCACAAAGACGTCACCAGCGTCGACACCACCGCCGCCCGCCGCCCCTAAATTCGGCAGTCCAAGCTTGACTTCACCAGCAGGTACACCGTCGCCTCTACAGCAGATCGGCGGAACCCAGTTGCCGCCGTTGCCAAGTGGACAGGACGTGGTTGGTGACACACAACCCAAGGTGTCAGACGAGCAGCATTCTTCGCCCGAAGAAGTACTTTCACAGCCTTCCGCAAACCGGATCCCCTCAGCATCAAGTGTAGACAATGCGGCACTCCCACCACTCTCCCAGCAGCCTCTCGATCCGTCACCTGCCTTTGCTGCACGCTCAATGTCCGCTGCAGGGTCCGTTGCCGCTTCTTCTGCACAACCGCCCGTCCCTCCACAGAACATTCCTCAGAGGCGCGAGCTCCCCGTCTGGACCAGTACAAGCGCAATCCCGTTCTCTGCGCCACTCACTCCGAAGAGGAACGCATCGGGCCACGGAAACGGAGTCAGCGTTTCCATGCTTGCGAGGCCTGAACATTCCGCATTGGACGGAGAGAGTGATGATGTTGAGAAGGAAAGGGATGATGGAGGGATTTGGGAGATACCGGAGACCCCGGAACTGTGAGGATGAGTTGCGTGGATTGGATAGATCATCAGCGGGGTTTTGGGTTATCCGGATTGGAGAAATGGCATCGAGGGAAGTTGCGAAGAAGGAGGAGGAGGGTTGACATACGGGGCTTTCCTTTGGCAGCGATACCCCCTTTTCACTTTTTTCCCTATAGTTCTTCGAGCAAGAATTGGATTGGATGGTTACGATGCCCCATATCCGGCGCAGACATGTCCAACAAGAAGGTTACTCCCTTTCTTATCTTTTTTCCCCGCAGGTCCGAAAGGATGGGCTTGGCGCACTCCTGATGATCCCCGAGCTCAAGTTGACGAGCTCAAATTCATTCGTATTTCAAGAGCACACCGGGACGACCAAGCAGCGCTCGTGCCGGATCGAAGCTGCCATCATGGCAGAGGAGTTCCGTCACTGAGCCGCTGCCAACAGCATATGGATTGCTCGGTATCGTCACCTCTCACCCTCAGTTCCAGGCTCTTCCAAGACCCCTGGCGGGCCCACCTGCTCGCGACATCCAGCGTGGTGGCGCATCCGCCCGCCCTTGCCGAGGATGAGAGCCCCAAGTATCAGGACGCCGGGTCGCGGAATCTGTGGTCCTCGTGCACTGATGCTGGCGGCGCCAGGCTGGACGTGAGGCCGCACTGGGCCAAGGAGTGGGAAGCTGTTGAGGTTCCACGGCATGCCTGTGACCGTTGTGCAAATACGGCCCGATCCGCCAAGTTTCGATCGGATGAACTAATCCACCAGACATCCAAGGAACCATGCGTGTGGGTGTCGTTGCGACTTCAACGTTCATTTGAAAATGCGCGTATATGAACACTTGTCAAAACCAAGGGGTTACCAAGCGGTTGGAGGGTATAAGTGAGTAGTGTTGGTCAGCGCAATTATGCATAAAGGGCGCTTGTATTTCTCTTCCATAGTGATAGTGATTTCGCTGTTGAAGGGAAGACTTGATGGCCGTCTACGCATGCCGATGGAAGAAGGATGAGTCCTCCGATGGAGTTCTTGTAGTACGGTTAGGATCCGTTCATAGGCTCCTTGGCAATGGGTGAAGCATTCCCGGTCTGCTCATTCCTAGATCTTGTTGCGTATGCCTTGTCGCTCTTTCCTGATGAGTCTGACCATTTATCGATTGGGAAGGCATTGTGTTTGGGATCCTCTCTTCAGCACGTTTAGGATTGCAGGCATGAGGAACTCGGGATAGCTTGCAAAATTCTGCGCGCGGGTCGATCTACAATCAGGCAGACGAGCAGAGGGCGAGAGTTGTTGGGAAGAGGCCATCTTCGCAACAAACGCCATCATCGAGAAGAAAGAATCTGTAGCAGATGGGAATGACAAAGTTGGGTGAAAGACCATCTTGACCAGTCACAGAGGCGTCTCAAACTTGCGAATCACGCCGGCGGGTACAAGAGAGGTTGCGGGAACCATTGAATATCCGGAGACATCTGAAGCGAACACAGGCAAGAGAACAACCCATCTTATCGCCCAATGCACTTGCCGATCCGAGAAGGGCTGACGGAGAAATATGGATTCAACGTGTCAGCGATGAGGGGAAGGAGACTTTGGGCTTCGACACCGAGCGATCGTTGCCGGCACCGCATCCGCGAACAAACCCGCTGTCAAGGGTGACCGTTGTCGCAAAGATCCAATATGATGCCTGGAAATGTCCAGACACGTCCTACTTGCTAACCGGGAGTTGTTTAGTCAGGCCCTCCAGCTCCAACTCGGACGTGTCCAACCACATCCCGTGTCGGGTCATCCCTCATGGTCTTCGCGCCCATCGGCTCTTCAAAAGAACACGGGGCTGGATAGAACCAAGTGGCTCGAACTGCGCAAAATCCTCCCATGACACGGTCTGGGCTTCAAGTCAGGTTTCATGGATTGATAAGCGACAGCCTGAACGGAGACTGGAGCAACCCCTCCTTGACCAATGTGGCCAAGGGTGTGAGCGAGAAGCCGCGGCGACAAGCATGGTAGCCATCTTATAGGAAGGTCAAGGCAGAAGTGTACCGTGAGAGGCAAGGATCGACTGCCGGCAAGTGAGTTTTCTCGTATTAGGGCACGCAGCGCGTCCCGGTTGAATGTTTTGGCTTCGCCCAAGACCATAAGGCCATATATCTCAGGATGCTATACCTAGCATCCGTCAAGCCGCGATATCGAAAGAACATGCCGGCTGTGGGCCGAAGCAGGAATGGTTGCGCCGCGTTTCGAACGGACGGCAGGGCAGTCAGCTACACGCGGTTCTTTGCGGTGCATGACGGCAAGTCCTGACGCACGCTTGGATGTATTGCGTCTGGCAAAACAAGGCTTGCGGTCGAGGTAGACTTGGTTGTGGGCTGCGTGGGCTGCATGGGCTGCATGGATCGCATCTGGCGGCGGCGGCGGCGCAAGGGCACTGGCGTCGCAGGTCAATCTGCCGATCGGCGGCGGCGACTGGGGTAATGTGTATCGAACCTAGCCTTGACGTGGTTTGTTTCAGATCACGATACAGGGTTAAGAAGGTTGGCAGCGTAGGCTGCCGTGTGCGGAGATATACAGGCAGAGTGTAGAATGTGCAGTGTGCAGTGTGCCTGGAGGAAGCCGCGACGGGTGCAGCAAGCGTGCACTCGGCCGCTCCTGCAGCCCGCAGGCCCGTCTGGTTCTGGAGGGGCTGAAGGTGTGCGGTAGTGCGGTAGTGCGGCAGTGCACCAATGGAAGAGATTCTGTCACCGTAACGTTCTTGGGAAGGATGTGCCTGAAGCCCGAGAGGCTCGAGAGTGGTTCGGTTCAGCCGTTGCAAGAATCCTCCTAACCACTAACCATACAGCGGACCGTTCCTCACCTTGGGGGTCTCTACCGCGGTCGGGTAATAGAGGGTATGCATACACACACGTCTTGTCACCACGAGAGGCTGTCGGCGGCTGTTCCTGGAAAGCCGATCAGCCGCTTTGCTGGCTGCGGGACACCTTGCCCTGAGGCGTGTGACTGACTCCCTGTCGCCTTGTCTGAGGCCTTGTCTGAGGCCTTGTCTTAGGCCTTGTCTGAGGCGTGGGCCCAGCGCTCTGGTTCAGGTGGGTCTGCAGCCTGCAGCTGCTCCGCAAGGTCGGTGCGTCCGTGCGTTGTTGCATCCGTGCGTTCGTGCATACGTGCATACTCTGAAACTGTGAAACTCCCAGCGGTCGACGCGGCCTGGCATTGGAAGGGTTCGAGGTAGAACGAGGCACATTTGTCTACGAGGACTCCTAGCGCTGCTGTCGCTGTCGCTGTCGCTGTCGCTGTCACATGCTGCCTGCTTGCCTGCTTCGCTCTCACTACCTGATTCTCTACACGCCGAGCTCGTTTCATCAGCTCATCCGGACACGGTCGCCGCGTCAACTGTGCCTGCTTGCATTGTCATTGCGTCCAGATTCTCACCCTCACTTTCACCCTCACCGCGTGCTGCGCCTCGCGGACTCCTGCACCTGCTCGCGTTGTGTCACACCTGCACACAGTCGACGTTGCGCCGCGCTGATTTGCGCGAACACAAGTGCCCCTTCGAGCCCTGCAGCTGCACACTGAGCTGGCAGCTGGCAGCCGGCAGCCGTCCCTCCAAGAATCACTGGCTGTTCACACTCTGCCCGCCTACCGCTGCCCGTACCGCTGCATCTTTTCGTGGAACGTTGAGCGCCGGCCGCAAATCCACCGTCATTCGCACCGCAAGCCTCACGGTTCGCCTTTGTCGCGTGTTTCAAGGGAAGAGAAGCATCGGAGAATAATACCATGTGCTGGTGCCGTTGAAAGAAGCTCTCCCGGTCCCACGGTACACCCTCCCCACCACCGCCCGTCCAGGTACGGCACGCAATTCCAAACTCCAGCTTGACAGAAGGCTCCGCCAGCAGACTCGTGTCGCGCGCCAATCCCGTCGACCAGCTTTGCATCTTTCAACGCGCGTCTGGGACGACGAGAACTCGAATCGCGGCAGGCACCAGCACCCCTACCTGGATTGAGTAGACTCGCGCAAACCTTCCCCAACTTCTTTCTGCAAGCTTTCTACACCCGCACCCGCACCCGCACCCGCCTTGCTCTACAAGGCGCGCACCGCCACCAGGAGCAGGAGCCACCACGGTTGCAACCACGGCTCCCTGCCGCAAATTACTACGGTACTACCGTCCAAGACAGACGAGGTGCCCTTGGTGTCGCCCTCACGCCTGCTTTTTCTCACCATGGCTTCTCACATGCATTCTGCACGTCATCCGAGTCTTCCCTCCATCGCCCAAAATCTTCCTCCTCCCTTCCCGACCACGAACTACACAAACTCGAACAGCCAACCGGCCCCTTCGGCGATGCCTCCTCCGGCGATGCCAGCAGCAACAAACGGCCAGAACGCTGGAGCCTCTGCTTCGCAAGCGCAGGCGCAGACACAGACTCGACCGGGACCACCACCAGCACTAGAAGGAGTGATGAACGACCTGAAGTTCAAGTACGTGCAAAGCAGACGAACAAACACTGCGTGTTGGGGTGGTGTGATTGGTACTGACCGACATACAGGCTCGTTGTAGCCCAACAACCGGTTCGCGCCCGCATGTGTGGCTTTGGCGATAAGGTAAGACCATCTATTCTTGGCTTGTACAGCCATCGCCTTCGGGAACATCTGATCTGAGACATCGCGACTCCAGGACCGACGTCCGATCACCCCGCCTCCCTGCATCCAGCTGGTGGTCACCAGCTTATCATCAGGCAAAGAGATCCCACATGAGTAAGTCGACAATTCCTCTTTGTGTTCTTCTTTCCGCACGCGAACGGTTCATGTGTTCAAGTGTCATCGCATGTCGCATCGCAGCTTGAGTGGTACGCGTCCTGCGAGCGACGTTCTCGTTGTCGTCATGCTTGTTCGGGCGCATTTTTCCCTTGCCAACAACGCCACATGTTTCCGGCGATGCTATGACACCTAGGCTGATTCCCCTCTTACGGACGATCTGATCATTGAGCATTTTTGGTTGTCAGTCTGGCTGTAGCTGACTCACCATTTAGTATGATCGATCCGACATTCTTCGTCTTGCAAGTGGACCTATGGGACGAGACAGGCACGGTTGAGAAGAACGTGGTACGGTCCTCATCATCAAACAGTTCTTCGAGCGCCATCTCAAGCGCCTCTACAACCTCCTTTCCGCCAACACCAGATCGATTGTCTTATGCAAATACCATCTTCCAGCCCCCGCCTGCACCACAGATGTACGGCGGCTACCCACAGCAAGGCTCTTACGCAAGCCCGACCTACCAGGCGCCCTCCGCTACGTATGCATATCAGCAGCAGTTCGCCGGTTACCCTCCGCAACCTCAAATGCCCCATATGGTTCCCAATCCTCAAATGAATCCGCATCAACACATGGCTCAGCAATCTCACATGTCTCAGCAACCTCATATGTCTCAGTATGGTCAATTGCCACCCGTTTCGATGCCAATGTCACAGCCAGGATATGTGCCGCCACCGCCCCCTCCTCCTCCCTCGTACACTGTGGTCCAAGCACCCATTGTTCCGGCAGCTATAACTAGCAACAACAGCATGTTTACCAGGAATCTCATCGGGCAGTTGAGCGTCAATGCCTTCAGCCTGCACGACGAGCACAACGTTTTTGGACACTGGTTCGTGCTGCAAGATCTTTCTGTCCGTACTGAGGGCATATTCAGGTACGTGCACCATATCGCTTTTTGTGGTACTAGGCTAACACTTCCGTTCAGACTCAAGATGAACTTCGTCAACGTCGGTACGAACATGGAAAGCGGTGGAAATAACACTTTGCACAAGGGACGGGCTAAGGTCCTTGCCACCTGCTTTTCCGAGCCGTTCCAAGTTTATTCGGCAAAGAAGTTCCCTGGAGTGATCGAAAGCACGCCACTCAGCAAGTGCTTTGCCCAGCAGGGCATCAAAATCCCCATCAGAAAAGAGGGACAGAAAGCGGACAAGGACGACGAGGACGAAGCATAGCACTATCAATAGTTAACCCGTATGTTAGAATGCTAAAACGCCACTCAGCAAGTGCTTTGTCCAGCAGGATATCAAAATCCCTATCAGAAGAGGGCCAGAAAGCAGACGAGGACGACGAAGACGAGGGTTAGCAGTCAGGGGTAAAGGTACCTTGGGTTCGTTGCTGCCTCATAACAGCATCTTATCGAGTAGCTGAATTGACCTTCAAGAAAGCAATTACCACCGTTGTTGCTGCCCCTTCTTGGGGTCGCGCCCACCACTGATCCTCAAATCAAACAGCCCAGCTGAGCTCAATTCTCTCACCTTTGACCTTCGAGTTGAACCATTCGCGGATTTCTATCTTCTCGCCCACCGCTCTTGCACCTCCAAGCACGTTGCTTTCCACGATGGCTTTCGCGGCGAGGACCAGCTCAGTCATGGCCAGGTTTCTTGCAATACACTGGCGAGCGCCTAGACCGAAAGGAATGAAATCTCGTTGCATTTCGGCCGACGGGCTGTATCCATCTGATTCCAACCAGCGTTCTGGCTTGAATGCGAACGGGTCTGGGAACACGGCGGAGTTGTGGTGAAGAGTGTGGATTTGGCATGATATTAGCGTCCCGGCTGGAAAATGATAGGTCCGGTCGTTTATGCTGCAGTGGAAGATCCACCCGCCTTGAGGTACGAGGCGTGGAAGACGGGTCGGGTTAGCCATGGACAGACGGAGGGCCTCTCTGATGCAGGCCCGCAGATACGGCAGGCTGGCCGCATCATACGAGGGGTCTTGTTGTCTTGATTCCGTGAGCTCTTTGCGCAAGAGGGTGTAACTGTTTTTCAGGGTAGCGGTCAGCCCAAACGATTCTGAAAACCAAGAGGCACATTTTCAGATGAGTGGATGGACACAAACATTTCAGGATGCTTTGCCAGATTCCAACAAAGCGTGCTCAAATTCATTCCGCTCGAGTCCGTCCCAGCAAACACTGCCAAAGGTCAACCCGTCTGTTGGAATGCTAAACTCTTCATCACTTCGTAGTGGACCACGTACTGAGGTCCTTGCACTGTGCCTCCACTTCATCAGGCGACAAGCCGGCCTTGAGCATCCGGCCCGGGTACGTGCCATCTCCGGGATCCGCCTCATCGACCACTCTCTTGACAAAAGCGTCGACTCTGGTCATACTCTCTTCCTGCTCATGCGTGCCAAAGAGTTTGCCACTCGCCATCTCCACCGCGACAAAGACCCAACTCGGTAGATAGAAAAACCGTCCGACGGCAACAAAGGCATCGACGAATTCACTCGCGCTCATTCGCGCTTCGCCCTTGGCGCCGTTCCCTTCGCTGAGTCCACCGTAGCTCCGTCGGAACAGGTACGCCGACACCGCATCCACGGCGAGACCGCGACCCAAATTCAAGACGTTCAGCGGCGTGCCTTGCTTCTCGCTCACCGCCCTCCCGGCCTTCATCCTCTCCACGAGGTTCACGACGCACGACGTCAGCACTTCCCCCGTCACGCAGACTAGCCGTGCTGAACAGAGAGGCAACGCTCTTGGCCCGAGGCGCACGGTTCTCCTTTTCCGTTTCGCTGAACAAGGACGGGAAGCCATCGACGTCGAAGTTCCGGTAGCAGGGAGCTTTCTTGAAGCCGCCAGCGGTGCTGTAGATGGGCGCCAGAGCAGCCCCGTCGGCGATGCAGACTTCGTTGGGCGCGACGAGAAGCACGGGGCCGTAGGCATTGTGAAGCGAGGTGATGAGGGTGGCTTCATCGCCTAAGTAGGAGTGCAGATATGTCCAGAGGGAGGTCAGACGGCAGGACAAGGGGCCGGGAATGTGCTTGAGTGGAGAGAGGAGGAGACGGTACGAGATCAGGGCTAGCAGGGCGAAGGCAAGAAGACCAGGATAGAAGGAAAGGATGCTGGTGAGGAGGGACGTGACAGCCATTGTGGCGGTGGATCGGTTTGGATGTGTTGAAGGAAAGGAGAAGGAAGAGATACACATGAACAGAGATTCTGGGTTTGCCTTGGCTACTGGCCTACAGATTGACGCATACGCATTACTATGACTCTTCTTTGAAGCGAGAAGTTGTTTGTCGGCGGCAGATGAGTTAGGTGGGGTAGGGTGGGTGATAAGGCGTGGAACGCGTTGATAAGGTTCGGCCTGGTTGCCGATTGAGTCTGTGCGCCATCTCTTGATACGCTGCGCTTTGATTGCTTGTCTATCATACCGAACAGACTCGCAACATGCGATATTTAAGAAGAAGGCCCCATGTCACACACGCTCGTTGGATGGAAGCAAAGGTCAAATGTTACGGCGGCAAGGGACAAGGTTCCACGTCCATACCCGTATCCATCGAGCCTTACTTCTCCTTCTTGTGACATAACATCGAGTCTGCACCGAGAAGGAGGTCTGTGTTTCTTGACATGACTGCTGGATAGACAAAGAGTCGTGGTGGTCGTGCTTACGCGTTCTTCTCTTGTTCTCTCCTCCTCGCAGCCCCTCCGGTCGGTGCCCAGAATGCGCTTTGTTCCGAGTGTGTTTTTAGACCTTGCGGCAGCATCCCATAACCGCCTACCTTCCAATAGGGGTTGACCAAGCGAGATGTATCCGTCAACACCACTGGTTATCTGCTCTGGCCCTTGAAATTCCGGTGGACCACTACAATACATCAGATAATAGGACGTACAGCAATCGATACTGGGTTAACAACAACTACTATCGTTCCGGCGGGCCGGTCTTTTAGCTCGACTCTGGAGAGCGGAATGCGCATCCTCGTATGAGGCCGCTGGGCCGAGCTCGATCGTGACGCTGGCTCGGAGGTTCAACGGTACATGGTGCCCGAAAAACATGATTGCATACCGGTGTGCTCGTCAGACTCCTTCAGTGGTCGTCGATTGCTTGCCAGAACGCCCCTTGCAGCAGTCGTGCCGAGCATCTAGCAGACATTCCTCTTCAAGCGACGGTCTCTCACGAGCGGCCTCTTTGGAAAGCCCTCATATGCTATAGTGCCTGGGTCAACCACCGTCGCTTGATACATCCGAGCAAGGTGACAAGAATCTGCTAATAATCTGATCCCTGCCAGGCATAGCTGTTCTCTTCGAGCACCGCTTCTGCGGCGACCTTCACGAGGGCAGTTACCCGTTTCCCGGGAACAGCACTACTGAAATGGCCGAGGGCGGATATGAAGCTTATAAGTACCCTACTACGGAGCAGGCGCTCCTGGATCCTGTCTACTTTACCCCTCAACCCTAACCACCGGGTTTGGAAAGGTATCGGTCTGTCCTGAATCCTGAGTACACTGCGCGGATTTGGCTTGTGGGTAGCCACCCTGGCATTAGTGGCGCCTATATGCGTGTCCGCGATCCGGAGACGTTTCATGCTGCTTGGGCCCCTTCAGCACCTGCGGAGGCCAAGGTCGATATGTGGACATACTACGCCCAAGGTATGACGACAATTTTCCATCTCAAGCGGGTTTGTCGGAACCTTCTAAGCAAACCCATGTCTCTCCGCCGCAGTCGTGGATGATCTCTGTGGGAAATTCACCGTGGAGAGAGTTTGCTATGTGGAGAAGAACTGGATCGGAAGCAGGAGAGGCTCTTCATGCATGCAATGGCGTGTGAGGGTTCGAAAATCCGACCCAGTTGACGACAGCGCTTGCACTCAGTTGAGTTGTCAAATCCAACACCAGGCTAATGCATGAGTTCGCAAGATCGGAGTCGAGGTGAAAAGCTAAGCCTGCGCATCATCTGGACCTGGAGCCAACCGGTGCACGCTAACGCAGAGGCTATCCAATAAGCCGCGATGGCTGTTCGCTTGACATGTGGGCGAAGGACTAGTTTTGATCAGCATGACTGACATCCAATAGCGGAACGGGGCATGACGAGAAACTGCAGGTACCTGTGTACTATCTGTGTGACAGTGGGAACCTTACGCTCATCGAATCTGCAGTCTTGGTTACACACACGTCACAAAGTACATCGACAGCGTGCTTGCAAACGGAACAAAGGCGGAATTCCTGATCTCAAGTATGCTTTCTACAGAGCTGTACTATCCAGTTTCAGGATTCAAACGCCAGACAGCTTCAACCGTATCGAATCTGATGCTTTGAGCAAACGCATCGGTAACCAGCTACCTCCTTCTCCCGCTGTCGTCCTACCAATACTACGGTTTCAAAGCGTCAGTTCTGCCGTTCCGTAACATCTTGGAAATCTTCAACCAGGCCTTCGTTTGTACCACAGGCAACAGTGGCACGACACCAGCTGTCGCATCCGAGTCCGGAATAGCAACAACATATAATATCACAGCAGCATGGGAGTCTTTCTTGATTAGCGTTACTGCAATTGACTACGATAGCGTTTCGTACACCGATGGGCCCATTCAGGACATGAGCTGAATGTGGCAGTACCGTTCGGGCACCACAATGGCCAGGCTGCAGGCATGGGCTGGGCTGACTGCAAGACTGTATGGCTGTTACCAGCGAGGGAACACGGAGAACCCCACACGATTCAATCCCGGTTCGAAAATCTCCAACTGTTGCGGTCTGGTTGTAATGAGACGTTCCCGGTTGGTCTGTCACCGAGTCCGAATGTCACTGAGCCAAACAAATATTGAGGCTGGCACATCAACCCTACCAACATCATGTTCCCTTGTGGGGAATACGATCCGTACGTCTTCGTCCACAGCGTCCTGGTGCCCATGCCGTACTGACAGCTTCTACAGGTGGCGGACCCTGTCGCCAGCTTCGACCGAGACCGGATCGCCGAACAGGACGACGGTTCAGGTGATACCAGAGTGTAGCGTGACGCCTGCGAATGACAGCTTTTTCGGCATCGTCTACCCTGACATGGTGCATCTGTCGGACATGCGGGCTTTGCTGAACGAGTTTGACGTGGATTGTCAGAATCCCAGCACTGTGGGCCTCAGTAGGTGAGTAGTAAGAATTAAGATGACATCTTCGCGGACGGACGGCCTGCCTCGATGCTAAGATGCTGATGACTTCCACAGTCCCATCTCTACCGAACCACTCTACGCAGGTATAGGTTTGTTCCAGAGTGCGTTGGAGGCTTGGCTGCCGTGCTTTGGCAATGACAGTGATGGGTCTATGCAATTCGACTTCACGGTGTTATAAGGCTCGCAAGGAACGGAAGAAGACAGGACCTCTCGAACGTTCGGTCCCTGACTCCGGGGAACCCGGCAGGGCCCCGCAACGGGAAGGTCATGGCGACAGCGTCCATGAGATACCCACGTGCTCCCTGTCTGTTCTCGCGAGTTGCGCGGTACTGCTTGCAATACTTCCTAATCGGCCCTTCATGAACCCCTCCTCCGCGGAGAAGCTCGTGCGCACACTTAATCAAATAAGAGTGCAGACGCCATTGCACAGTCTCTTAGCGGAATGACAGGTGGCGTTCAATAGCGCAGCTAAGGCTTCAAAAAGGCGGGGACGGGTGTTCGATCTTCACCGGTGAGATATCCGGACGCCAAGTTTAACCTGTCGTGCCACAGTGGTTGTTTGCAAGGATAAAGCAACTGCTCGCATGAGTCGCGTAGCCGGCAGCAAATCCCAGTCCTGCAAACATGATTAAGTATTGATCTGCTTCTGCCGTTAACGAATCACTCAAGCCGGCGAAGGATAGATGCCTTGCATGAATCTTCGCCACCCTGGGCATGGAGGGACGAACAAAGGGGTGGAAGGGGTGAAAGGGGAATCAGAAGAGGCGAGCGAAACACAGGAACACACGTCGCAGATCTGATGAAATACCGCGCGAGTCGCAGATGCAGACCCTATCAGATCTGACACTCAGTTTCTCGCCAAGTGCTCGGCTTGCAGTGGTCTACCGACAGGCACGAACAATCAGGGGTCAACCCGCTCCCTGCTGCGTGAAATCCATTCGGAGCCGCCAGAATGACCGGTTACAGGCACCTGAACAGCAAACTTTCTTTCTTATACACGAATTGTGCAACGGCAGCTGCAGCCACGTTCATCATACTGGTTGCCTAAAGGTGCGTCACCCCAGCCCATAGTTTTCTCACACACCAGACGCTCCACACCACCACTATCAGTCCCAGTAGCGCCCAAAAGATCAACAACAACGCCATTTTGCCCTGCATTGAGAAGGCGTCGGTGATCTCGAGCCTCGCCATTTTCCTGTGCTTCTTGCGCGTGTACCACCGCTCGTTCCCGTCACTGGCCTTTCCCGGTATCGGCACGTTGCCCTGTATCGTGGTATGCTGCTCGTGGTGTTTCCCGTGCTGCCATGTGGTGTCCTGGGGATCCTGGTATGGCTCTGGATCGTGGATCCATGTCCACAGAGAAAACCTCGACCAGAAAGAGTCCGGGTGTGGAGCATGCTGCGACAGACGCCAGGCGCGCTGCTGCCGATCGACTACGACCAGCGAAAGCAGGAAAGACACCATGAACAGTGGCGAAACAATTACCTAGTACGGGTGAGTACAGTGACGCATTCATCAGTTCTTGTCTGCAGAGCGCGTACACGCGAGAGAAGGGATTCGGACCCCCCGCCCCAGACTCTTCTTCGTGAGGGGAACCAATCTCTCCGGAAGCGATGACAGTGTCATCTGCAAGTTGGAGAAAAGGGTCAGAACCATGCTTGTGCCTGCTCAATCTGCGCGTGCCTCGCTCTGGCGACCGTAAGGCCTCCGCCGTAGCAGCCATAGTGGGCGGAGGCGCAGCTGCTGCGATTTGCGGCTGAAGTCAAGAGGGCGAAGTCAATTGACGAGTTCCAACCAGGCTTTTGCACTACTGTAGGCAGAGGGCATTTAGATGCTTCCTCGACGGCATCAGTCACGAAAGGCGCTGGTCGTTGTAGGACCGGTGGTGGTGATGACGACGACGTTACTCGTGCATCCCTTGGTTTGAAGTCGGCACTGTGCGGCACGTGCCGGTAGATAGTAAATCCTCGCCGATAGACGCGCTCTAGCAGAACCACGTCGCCGCACGCGTGGCGACCAATGAGCAACAAAGCGTGCGCTAGTCGATATCATGTCCCTCGCTTTATCGGAAGATACGGCACAGAGATTGGTTATGTTTTGACAGGTCTTTAATCCTTCACATGGCATCTGCACGGACGCGGGCGGTGGGTGTATGTGAGATGATCATCACCGCAAGCTTCGTGCAAAACAAATTGCATTTACCCTTTACAGAACTCCAGCCAAACCCAAATTCAAAAAGAAGTATCCGCGCATAGCCCCCGGCCGGCGCGCATAGGCTCACGCAACGCCCGCACCATACGGCGCTTGACGTGACCGGGCCCATCCTACCTAGCCGCCCAGACTCCCCACAGAATGCAGGGCATCTCAGATACCGGCCCAACCCCAGCACACTCATGTCTCGGCAGCCACAGCCACACAGAACAGATGCAGTACGAATGTCGATCCCCACGTGTCAGGTCAGCTGCCGTTGGACCACTGCTTAATGAGGCGAGCCTGGTTGTCGCCGGACGGCCGTCCTCCGAGTCGATACGACGACACACGATCCCATCGGCTATGCTCCACATAACTGCTTAGGGTTTGCGCCTGTTCAGAGGCCATCATCCTACCCAGGCCCATGGGGACCATGTGTTAAGTGTCGAGGCAATCGCATCAAGCCATTCGTGGCGGCCCTGCCCGTCTGTCAATTTGCGACGGTCTACACCAGTGCCGCCGCCCAGGCTTACCGAGACCTTCCTCTCGACTCCGGATCGTCTCAAGCAGCGCCTCCAGGAGCGCTTCTCATGCTCTGTTCTTCCACAAGCCGAGGCATGTGAACGAAGCGGTTCGGTACTGGACTGCTACCTACCGGTAGCGTTTCACTTGCTATCCCACGGCCCCTCATATTGCTGCAGCTATAAGCCATAAGTCTACCGCTTGCATCATGGCTTCCAGCGCTGGCTTGCGTCAGTGGTTGCAGCCTCGCTGACGACCATGGCACACGACAAACCACGTCGACCATTCCTTCCGCATGGCGCAGCCAAACCGACGCCTGCCTTGAAAGGCCTAGCCCGTAATAGATCGAGTATTAGTATACTTCTTCTCATGAGACACCATCGGTCTGTCACTCGCGCTCGAAGCAACGCCGACTGCCACGAGCGAGTAGAAGACAAACCGGAACGATTGTTCTGCACACGAATCAGGCTGCAGATGCCCTTGAGGCTGACGGACCGCCATGCGCCACGACACGTGCGCAGGGGAAATCTCTGCAATCGTATGCCCTCCACGTGCGCCACTCCGCTGTGCTAAAGCCCTTAGCAGTTGCGATGATCTGTGCCTCGTTGGAGGAGAAGCCGCCGTAAAAAGCTTCCGGATCCGGTACGCTGCTACACAAGCTACATGACGGGGAAGGCGCCCCAAGGCCCGCAGTAGTGGCTCCGAATTGCCGGATTATGGGTGGGTTGCAGTATATGCAACACTCCTTTGCCCAACCTTGGAAGTGCGGTTAGCTGAAGTTAAAAGGTACCCAGACCAATGACGGTTTCAAGGGAGCAGCGAGAAGGCCACCGACACTGATCTCCAAAAACGAAAGCAACCATGTGCGTCTTCAAATATTATACCGTCGCTGCGCTTTTGTGCCACTGTACCTCCCACAGGTTGCCGTCGATCCTGCCCATCAGCTCATGCTATCACTGCCAGCTACCGGAGCTGCAGAACAATAACAACAACAACACCAATACTTGTGTGGCGCAAGGGAATGAGTACCTTGGAAATACACTCATCTCTCGGAGGGATTCTTGATCGCATTCCCAGAAAGCATTGTTTAGCGACGTTCGATGGTCACACGGTCTCAGATTCCGACAGTCTTGTGGTCACCTCGCCCTCCTTCAAGCAACTCAAACCACACCGCCGGAAGTCTGCCAGCCCTCAGAGATTGGTCCGGTCCTACAACAGCATGTCTGAAAGATCCACCCCTGTTTCACCAGGCTCTGGTAGAGAGCCACTTGGCTCGCCATCGACTGAGCAGCCTACGAGCAAGGTCGATTGGCAGTTCATGAACATCAGCCATCCTTCAGATGCCAAGGCCTCCCGCGCTCGACGTGCAGTCCGCTCCCACGTCACTCGACAACAACACCAGAAAGAGCACCTCGCTCGTCGGTCCAAAAGTCTACCACAATCCTCAAATTCCAAAGAGGAGTCCGTAATGGATCGTGGAAAGGCTGCCTCAATCTCGAATCCAAGCTCTCAGTTGAGCGAGTCATCTCGACATCAGCGCAGTAGCATCACTCCCGAAATACCCTCCGCTGGTACTTCTCGTACTACTACGCCGCAACCGCAGCCACAAACGCAACCGCCTGGCATAGATCTCCTTCCCCGGCTTGGCGGCCTTACGTGCAGGAGATACTGGATACGAGTAAGTAAGATTGACCGACTTTCCTGCAAGCAGTGTTAGCCCAAAACCAGCATGAAGCCCATGAATCTTACACAATTAACCTTCCGTCCCAGTCCTTCTCTGTTCGCTCCCTATCATTCGTATAATCATGTTCTCATGTACTGCTGACCAAGCGCTGACAGCGAGCCAGGTCACGCAGAGTTCGGACACGAGATGCAACCTCCTGGAGCAGCCCTTGACCCGTCACTAAAAGCCCATATATTGTCTTTTATTGCTTCGGACGCCGCATCGTTCTGTGCCGGTTTCCTCTTTTGTACCGCATTCTACAGCGCAGTGTACGGTGGTCACTCTCACAACATCAATATCCTAGAATTGAAAGGGATGACGATAAGCGCAATCAACGAAGCTCTACCGGACGCCGCTAGAGGCCTAAGCGACCAAGTCATCTTCGCCGTAGCTGAGATGGCGGCCTACGAAGCCTTTTTCGGGGATGTTTCTGTATCTGCAACACACCTGAACGGGCTCACAAGGATGGTGCGATTGCGAGGTGGACTTTCTTCGCTTGGAGTGAATGGCATTCTCGAAAGGATGCTGCTTTCGCTTGACGCAAATGTCGCCTACTTTACGAGGACGAGCCATCGATTCGATGATTCCTTCTCGCCGAGCATGCCTCACCCACCTCCCAATCTGAGACTTCTCTCACATGTCAGGCAACATCAAGACGTGACCCGGTGACCCTGGCAGCGTACACTGCATGGCATTGTCCACGAAGCTGCCTGCGGTTTCCAACCCAACATTTCAGAGGCCAAAATGGGAATGCTAGGGTATATTAAGAAGCGAGAATATACCATACACAAGACACTTGGGGACTTTGGGAAAGCTTATGGATCCGTCGTTCGTCTCATCACTCGTTGCGAGCACGAAACGTACAAGTTCGTGGCAGGGTCTTAGCATCCGGCTCTGCTGATTCGGAAGCACAGTCGCGAACAGATGAGACCATGCACCATACCATGCTGCATTCGCTGGACGCCACTACTTCTCCCTCCTCGCAATTCAAGCATCTTGATCTTGGATGAGTAGACGAACAATTAGTAGTAGAACATCAAGCACATACCACTTGGTCAGACACCCGTCCTCGCAACTCGCGAATCCTTGCAAATTTTCAACGTTTCAAGGAGCTTGGCAGGGGGTCTATCGGCTGCCTGCATAGAAGTGAAGAGACCGCCTGACAATCGCAGCCCTACAACTACTGCTTGCCTGATGGGGCAGGCAACTGCGTCAGTTCAACTGATAAGCAGCTGTTCAGTGGGTCTTCCCTGCCCAAAAGAACGGAAGGCCGGACGTCACCAATCATTGAAACTATACCCTCGTAGTGGTACCACGCATTCTGCCGTAGATCTTAGTACACAGACGCAGCTCAAGGCGAAGAACGGGTGATTCTTCGGGTGGTTTCGTGCATGGGGATGTCTCGGGCGAAGAAGCAACAGGCATCTCGAATCGCACGCTGCGGCGTAAAGGTCAAGATAGGAGCGGATCTCCGGACGCCTTCCTTTTGACAGGTGAAGAACAGACAAGTGGCGCAGATCAGGAGCCACACCCCACGCGGAACGTTCTACAGTGCACATCTCTAGCTTAGTGAAGCTTGCAGATGAGGCTCTGGAGCAGTCTGAATCGGCCGGAACGCACCTGTTGAAAATCGAGAGCGGGAACGCTCTCGCCTGTTCTCTCGATAGCTGGAACGTGTTCGTCTTGTTCAAACTCCGTTCCTAAGCGCCCACCTGTCTTTTGTGGAATGGTGGTCTCGAAATCCCGTGTATGCGTCTAACAACGTGATACACGATACTTCCAGCGTAGTTCCTTGGCAGACGCTACATACCCAAGGTCCGAGGTTGAAGTAGCACTGAGGTCTCGGAGAACTGGCCGGCGGCAACGCCTAACCAACGGGGGCCGCTTCATTGCATCAGCTCGAAACATCTCGATCGAAACGACACACACGCACGACGCCGGCCGACTGAAAGCGAACACTGGCCGGCAGAATCTTGGATGGTCTGCAGTTGCAGTCCGGAGCATGCAACAGCCTGCGTGTTTTGTACCCGGGACGGGGAAACATGCCGTTCTTTGGGGAGATTGTAGAAATTGGAGATGCACTTGAGCTTTTATCCGATAGCGACACGACAGGGGTTGTTCAGTATTCGGTAGAATGTCGGTAAGCTCGGGCGTTAGCGGCGAATTGTCCTGACACCCTCGTGCAATGTGGCAGCAAGTTTGCAGAGAACATCAGCCCACCTAAACACCCTTTCTGCCCAACCTGTGCTTTCGATAGTGATCGAGGTAAAGGCACAGTCTCTGTCTCTCCGACCGCGGAACAGGGAAAACAAGACTCTGATTGCGGCTACCCTGGATAACACCGGATCTATATAGAGATGTGGTGCCGATGAAAGTGGTCCTAGTCGCTTTATAAGTTTCTAGAGCTCTGTCATCTTCGCTGACGCGAACAGGTAGATGTTTCTTCTTTGTATGCATGCACTAGGGTGTGCTACCCTGAGACCAAGCAGAGGACATGTTCATGGCCTCGAGAGCCTCAGCGGCTGACGAAGCGCCATCTACGCTTTCTTCCCTGGCTGTCTACTTCGTACTTCCTTCCTTTCTTTTTTCTCTCTCTTGGGTATTTAAGCGACATCGACTGTACCTTTCACCGGGACTCAAGTCACCCGCTGCATAAGAGAATGTTTGGGTTCAGATATACATACTCTGTACAGATGAAAGTGAGTGCGTTCCTCCTCTCTACCATTAATGGACCCGGCTCGTGATTCAACGCCACGGGGAAGACACCAGACTGTCCTGCGAAGTAAGAGCGGAGATCGTCTGACTTTCTACACTGCACTCAACCTCCGCTGTTCCATCTTGAATACTGACATGAACATGGAGTGCAAACATGGTGTAGCAGTCAGCATGACGACATGTCTTCCTGAACCCTCCAGTAATCTCTGTTTGCCGACGATCGTCCCGATGGGTTTGCTAAGAGGCGACAGAAGATATTGCGCCGAATCCTTGGGTTCGACATCTCGACTTTGGCCCTAGTAAATCTCCACCGAGGTGAAATCAAATGCACCATCCGCTACCTACCCCTCTAAGGCGGGCGCTGGATCTGGCACAAACAGCCTTACCTTTACTTGTTGTCTTCTTTCTCCTGGGCGAGATAGTGCAAGATTCTTCCGCTCTGCTTGCGTGAAGCTCTCGTGTTCCTGCGCCGTTCTCGATCTTGGGAGATCTTGTTGTGTTAGTGCGTAGCCGGATGGATCTAAGGAAGTGGACGACATAGGAAGAGTGTCTAGCACCGTAACAATGATTGCAATTGCTGTGGCATGGAAGATGATATGGGAAAGTAGATGTATATAATCACAGGAATGCGTGACTTGGCGTTTTCTCCCCGATAAAGAGAGACATGTGCGCCCGTACAAACGGCACCGAGACATCCTCAAAATTGGGTCTTCAATGGTCTCAACAGGCATTTGATCTGATCTTGGTGTTATCTTGAGGTAGCAGTGATTCAGAGCACCTGCACTTGTGCGACATACGCAGATGCAGGATGTGCGATGCCTGCCCCCAGCGCTCGGTAGAGTTACAGAGGTACGATAAGGCTGCCATCGAGTGTCTGATGGATCGCTTCGTTGAACAATGCGCTGACGGAGATAACGTCTGGCACAACAACATTACATTATCTTTCTGCATACACCTTGTTTGACCTGCAGTGTCGGCTGTCAGTCAAGTCCACTCTTCCACGAAGCCATGTTTCTGCAATGATGCACCTACTCAAGTCGACATCCACCGACTGACAAAGGGTATGATGGCAGCCGCCACAAAATGCGGTGTTGCAGCTAGGCCACCAGCATATTTGAGAGTGACCCATCCATCGACACATCCATCAACAGCCAATAGCGATGCCATGGTGCCCACGGCTTGCAAGTCTCCACGCTGGAGAAAGATGGACGAGATGATGCCGAAGGTGAGATTGCGCCCACCCATGCATTGCACGAACCCGGCCGCGAACGTGTTCTCATGAACGGGCATCCCGAAAAGTGCGGCCATGGTTGTAGGACTGAACAGGCCGACGACGCCTGTACCGAGAAGGAATCCAGTGACGCCGTAATTGGCGAGGAGCTTGAGGTCCGACATGCTTGTTCTGGGCAAGACTGGTGCTTGGGTGTGGAGAGAAGTGGTCAGTTGGGATTAAAGGTATCAAATTGACGGGAGGAACACAGTGAAACGGACGACGCGTGACGGGTGTTTTGCCTGACGTCACCGTGTCGATTGGATATGAGAGGCGCCCGCGCGAATACCTACGCACTCCAACCTCTCCTCCTATATACATTTACTACACCTACCGCGCTAGCTTTGCTCACGTCTGGTTGATGGCTCGATTGACGCTCCGAATTGGCCCTCAATGCCTGGCTGGGAATGGGCATGGGCATGGGCATGGGCATGGGCCCCTCATTGCACTCCGCAATGGAAAGCCATGAGCCAGGCATCGTTGCCCGGCTAAAGAGCACCATGCAGGGTGACTCTCCTTTCGGTATGGCATCCCAACAAGCGCCACGGTAGTAATCCTGTGTCACTGGCACTTGGACATGTTTCCCCGCTTTCCCCACTCTAGCACTGCTCTTCTTCCTGCAGTATATATACGTCTAAGTGCTGCGGATGTTCTCTGCGTGCAGCTAAGCGTCTTCGAGAAGGCCAGGGCTTGAACGGCACAATGCTCTCCATGTTCCGTGACAAGCTCTGCAGGACCTGGGCTGTTACTGCTCTCTTTGGTCTTGTCCTTGCAGTGCCGAATCCGACCTCACTGGGTTCTGATCTACAGATCTTGTTGCACAACGATGTCTATGGTATGGTTGATCTTTGACGTCTGCGAACGCAGTACACTCATCTTTCTCTATCAGGTAACGAGAGTGCGCGCACCGCCGCCGTCATTGTGCTGGGAACACCTCGAGCTCAAGCCGCTGCAGCAAAGGACTGCGCCGCCCTTGGCGAGTCCCTGTGGGCGCCGACCCCCAACCTGAATCTGAATGGGGATAGCTTCTTGTCGTATCTGGCATACCAGGCTGGAGAGCCACGTCCAACCCCAAAGAAGGGATATCCGCCTCTGTCCGGCCTATCTCATCAACAATTGTACTTCGTTGCTGGGCATGGGAGGAAAGGCGCGTGCCAGGCCATCACCACTTCCGCTCAAATCGTCAGTGTCAGTTGCAACACCGTTCTACCAGCACTTTGTTCTCAAAGTGCCCCGCTGTCCGGTATGAACTACTCGGACACCAGTGCCCGTTTCCAAACCCAGGTCTCTTCAGGCAATGCTGTGTACACCGGATACCGCGACAAGCTTAGCTTCCGCTTTTTAGGTATTCAGTACGGAACATATCCGCAACGATTTACCTATTCGTCTGCCTACGCGGCTTCCGGTGAGGTATCTGCCCTGGATTTCGGCGCCATTTGCCGTCAGAAAGATGCAATCACGAACGTAAATGATGGAAGCGAAGATTGCTTACATCTCAACATCTACACGCCGTACTTGCCCGGCCCGGAGGACAAGAATCCTCAGCTCAAACCGGTTATGCTTTGGATCCACGGTGGTGCATTCATCAACGGGTATGGCTCAGACCCTACGTTTGACGGCGGAAACCTTGCTTCAAGAGGTGACGTTGTGCTTGTCACAATCAATTACAGGTTCGTATTCCATTCTCGTCCACTCCTCCAAGGTCGCTAATGTTCTGGCCATAGGCTGGGTGACTTCGGCTGGCTCGTTCTTGGTAATGGAACTGGACTCAACGGAAACTACGGCATCAGTGACCAGGTCTCGGCCTTGCAGTGGGTGAAGGACAACATTGCCGCATTCGGTGGAGATCCGACCAAAGTCACGATCTTTGGTCAAAGCGCAGGCGCAGGAAGTGTGCGAGCACTTCTCCAGTCTCCTCCGGCAGCAGGTCTCTTCTCCGGCGCAATCCTGCAGAGTGATCCATCCTCGCCCACGTATACACATTACTTGACGACAGATCAGGAGGTAGTAGCTCAAACTAACACCATTCTAAACCTTACTGGCTGTGCTAGCGGAGATGTTACGGCAGAAGTTGCCTGTCTGCGAGGTTACAACGCATCGGCCCTTGTCAACCTCACCACCGTCGCGAACAACGTGGTTGTAGATGGAACATACGTCGTCACACCAGCCTTGGAGTACAACGGCACTGGGCATGTGAACAGAGTTCCATTGCTGATTGGTACGATGCGCGACGACGGTGCCCCTGGACTCAAGTACCTCCAGACTACGAATCTATCCCTGTCCCTCGCCAACAACTCTCTTCCAGTAGCCCCCGTCGTCAACTCTGGTGCCTTTCCTCTTCCATCAACCTCTAATATCAGCCTCGATGTCTTCAACGTAACGGCTCGTGTCTCCACAGACGTTAGCTTCCGTTGTCTTGACTACTCCACCGCCTACGCCGCTGCAAGAACCAACACACTACCTGAAGTCTACTATTACGAGTTTAACCGCAGCTATCAAATTACTTACTGGCCCGGCCCTCCCAACAAGGCGCTTTGTAACGCTGCTCCCGACCCTTCCCACCCCAACGGCGACCCGAGTAACGAATATTTCAAATGTCATAGCGGCGAGCTCATGTACGTTTTCGGCACATGGCGCCGCTGGGGTTTGCCCGAGCGAGACGAGAACGATACGCCTTTTACGCAATTTATCATCGACTCTTGGTCTTCATGGGCCCGCACTTACAATCCCAACCCTGATTCGGCCTTCTTGCAAGCGAGGGGATTTGTCAACACAACGAGGGAGTTGCAGTTGGCGGGCAGCATGTGGCAACCGGTAACAGCGCAAAGCCAGACTATGAGATGGTTGCAGTGGCCGAGTAAGCAGGTCAGCTTCGGTGAAGCTCAGCAGTGTGCTGCCCTTGGTCAACCATTGGATTACTTTTTCTTGCCGGGAGTCTAAGAAAGAACAAATCGAGTGACGACTGTGCGTCGTTGCCTCATTTGGAGATGAGATTTGACGCTGCTCTGAGTTTCGCTCACTGTATATATTGCACGTTGCACTGGCTCGTTCTCAAAGCATAGTATATCAATAGTATGATACAGTTTCTGTAGCGGTGTGAAGCATCCGAATCTCTTGCACACGACCGTACAATGCAGCGCTCCAGCATGTAACTCTCCCGCATGTTCTTCTGCAATGCGCGAATGCATGCAGGTGACAACGTCTTTTAACAAGTGCCGTCGTCGTCTTGATCTCGGCGAACTGTGCTCCCCGACATGCCTGGGAAGATTATCGCGCACACGTCGTGACCTAGCGTGAGGTCGTGAGAGTAGGCTTCCGCCTTGTCCGCGGGAGGAGCGTACCAGAGCAAAGTCCCTGCCTCGTCAAGGGCACTTTCACTTGCATGGAAGAATCCTTCCTACAGCTATAGACTGAAACACTGCCGAACCATGGGAGTCATGCCATTGATTTGAAGTTGCAACAACAGACGGCGTATCTCTGTAAGCCAGTGTAGAGTAGAGCAGAACAGGGCAAACAGATTGTACACGTACGTGTACATATACACATACATACAGAAGACACGAAAAAGTAGTGATCAAAGTCAGACCAGTATAGTCGTATCGTCAGGCCCGACGGCTCAGTCAGTCGTGACGCGACACTTCAGAATGCATACATATATACACACACGAAGAATGCTGGTTTAGCAGTTGCTTCCTGCATTGTCCCGAGTTCTGGAGGAACGTGTCTGGGATATGGACTGAGTTATGCAAGCCATTTTACGCAAGCCGATTTGGCTCGGCTTTTTCTGTCGATTGATCCGCACCGGCTCCGCTCCCTTTCTAAACCCTTCTTCCCCTTCTCATGTAGATTGGGTAAACGCAACAACCCCGAGTAAGGTTCTTCTGTGCCACTACTCCAGGTGGCCCCCATGTACCTCTAACGCGTTCATTCCAGTTGTTCCGGGGCGAACATGACCATTCGCATGCCTGTCATCACGTGCACATGTTCCGCTTACATTGGTGGCATCCCCTCCAGCCTCAGTCTGACCGCAGGATCGACAATGCAGCACGACTAGGCAGGCTCGTGTATACGGGCCAGCTGAAGCCCCATGTTCATATTTTTGGACGTCTTGCGCTCTCGCTTCCTTCTGCGTCTCCGCAACCCTCACTCTCGAGTCGTACATACCGAACCTGAGCATACATGGCAACAGACACGAGAACTGACCCTTCGGAAGTGGTGGTAAAGACGGGATGTGTTTCTTGTCTGTATGCGATAACCCCCCAATGACCCTTCTGCGACTCCGCTAACCAACTCAGCATGAAGAGCGAACCGTGTGATCCAGCCAGACCTGGATGCAAGCTCTACCTGTTCGACAGATGGCGATGCAATACCGCTCCTGGAGACAGTTACGGACCCTTACCACTGGCACAGCCACAACCGCTTGGCAGCTGGCGCGAGCGACAAGGTCTCCACTGGTTTATCACCTACACCGCACCGCAGCTCTCTGGTGCCTTCTTTGGCGGGTTCTTCCAAAGGACGATCATCCCGCTGTCGCAGCAAGAGGCTCTTATTTTCCACGCACTGGTTGCTCTGGGAGCCTCGCATGCCAGCCTGGTCGAGAGCGCAAGTCGAGAATGGATTCAAGAGAACTTCGAGTTGTCACTCGAAGAGTGCAACAAGGCTATCGTCGAGCTGCGTAAGAGATCAGCTTCGCGTCTCTATCCGCGGCTCACTCTAGTGCTTTGTCTTCTTCTCACAGAATTCGAGATCATGCAAGATCGCTTAGTTGACGCGGCTGCGCATGCTATTCAGGCACGGGACCTGATGCAGTATGCATGCGCTGAATGTGCTGTCCGTACGTCAAATGACTCCAAAGTGCCACTCACCGCGCTTGCACCGATGGTGCGGAGGTTGGAGCTCTTTGGTGGCGTCTCCAAAGCGAACAAGGACCTATATATGCCTACGGATCCTCTGGATGCCGCCTGTTTTTGGAGCCTCGAAGAAGCGGCTAGTACACTGGAGCCAACGTACAGCTCAATGCGACTTCTGATGGAGCATGTGGACCGGGCACCAGGAAATGCGGAAGTGGATTCGACGTTTCGGCTTCAGCGCGATTACATTGTTAGCAAACTAGTATTGTGGGAACATAGGTTCAGCGCCCTTCTCACCCAGAAGCTTGCAGTGCTGTCAGAAGAGGAAAAGGCTGTGGCAATGACTTTGAAAGCCTGCCATCTACACGCTTTCACGATGGCCCGAGCCCCTATAGTTGACGGGACTGTAGACTACTCTCGTTTCGTGAGCGACTTCGAGGACATCCTGAGTCTATCCTACACCGTCATCAAGCAGCACAAACTGGGGTCACGACTCCCCACGTCTCCTTCGTTCATATTTCTCTTGATCGGCATGTGTCGCTACGAAAGCCTGTACTTTGTCATCGCAAGATGCACAGAAGCAACGATTCGATGGCGTGCTGCCTCCTTGTTCCTAACGACCATGCGGATGGCACTGAACAATTCACGCCCTACTAACCCTACAGATCCTGCACAAGTCGCTGGCTGTATTGTTTTTGCAATTAAGACGCCTGTCTGCGCCGGCATGGCTTTGTTTGCTGCGGGTGGCATCGATAACTTATCTCGCGGGACCTCACAAAGGCCTGTGTTTAGGTCATCTCAGGACCTTCATTCCCCTGTTCCTGGCTCATAACTGAGTGCTCTCCGCCATTAAATGACACGAACCGTTAGTTCTCGACGCCATCACAGAAAAGCGCGGCTCTCACGGCTCAAAGACGGTGATACTACGACTTTGACAAACCTGAGATGAAGCATGCGGTATTGGAGAGGCCCCGCTTCCTTGTCCTGGAGAGCAGTCAGCCCACTCAACAAGGGCAGCAACCCGACGACCCTGCAAGAAGACTGTGTGGTGCAGCTCCGAGGTCACCCCGATGATTGCTTAGTCGTCCGGCGACGCCGTCGTGAATGCACGTGGAGCAGTCGGTCTTCGCTTGAATGGTGTCGACAGGACAGAAATGGCTTGTTCTTGTTACAAGCGGCAAACGATGCATGTATCTATCACGTATTTCCTCCCATGACATTACGGAGGTCATGGATCTGCTTCTTCGAGGCTGCATAGCATAGGTCTGGGTCCACCAATCCTTGGTTGTTACAGCCCCACGTGCAGATTCCAGTAGATTACCGTAGGTAGATTAGATGCGTCTTTGCAGATCCCGCAACAACAGCAGGAGCGAGCATAAAACGCGACAGCTGCTCGCAGAGGACACGGACAAGCTTCGGAAACAAGCTTTTCCAGCCCACCAGCCCACCAGCCCACCAGCCCACCAGCCCACCACCCCGCCATCCCACCCCAACAACTGGAGCCTGTCAACCTCATCATCTGCCTCATAATGGTCAAACGCGAGCGGGCTCCAGTGCCGGTGTACTCCGAGACTCCGCAACCTGTTGACGATGCGCCGTCACATCCTCCGCCAGAGTATACCAAGCGCACTCCGTCGCAGGAAGCCCTCTATATGAAGGAACTCCGAGCGTGGGCAGCCGAGAAGGAAATGATGGTACCGGGCGCGTACATGGAGACCTTCCGCGTTGGTGACAAGGTCGTCACGAACGGCCGCCTGGCCAAGGACTCGTCGACGCAAGCTACATCATCTTCGTCCTCCGGACCAAAGTCGTCAGACGACGCTGCAGAAGCGACCGACTCCCCACGCCGAGAGAGTGTGGGGAGAAGGATGTCGAGCTTCATGAAGAAGATCAGCCCAGCCGAGCGAGCGCAGAGGAAATTCGAAGGCCTCTCGGATGAGGAACCCGAGGAGAAGATCCAGAAGGAAAGCAAGAAGACGCCCGTGCCGTACGTCATGAATTTTTGAACGGTGCGCTCCAGCGTATGTTTTCTTTTATCGGTGTTCATTTCAAAGAGCAACGTCGGGATCCTGGGGGCGGTGCAGATGTGAGGTGCGGAGCCAAGAACAAACTCGTGCGTTACGCATGCGCGCAATGAGATGAAGAATTTCTTGATTTATCATGCGCTAAATGAATGAGACGAGACCATGTTTCGGTCACGAGTACAGTTAACTATGCACTCCCAGACCTCGATTACCAGCTTCTGTCCACTGACGCCAGCTCTCAACTCGTCCAGTGCCTCGTTCAGGGATTCCAAACCTCCTTGGACGACCTTGAGATGTGGACTGGGAACATATTCTCCTTTCTCCAGCTTCTCCTTCAGCCACCTGGCAACGAATTGGGAGTACTCTGCCTTCTCAGCCCCATCCTTCGGTAGCTGAGAAAACGCAGCGTCTACACCATCCACCTTGGGAGGGTTGCCGCTCATGTAAGGCTTCGCAGATGCTTCAGCCAACCTCGCCGGAGCAAATTCCTTCAAGATGTCCAAGCACGACTGCATCTCACCAACGGCATCGAAGCCCTTGTCAAGTGTGACACCATCTTCCTTGGCCGCCTCTACAATCTTCGCCATCGCATTCTCCGCTTTGTAGTCAAAGAGCCTGCTTGCACCCAGACCCCTCAGGTACTCGTGATGTTTCTCGCTGGCCGTGACATAGACGGTGAAACCCAACATGCTGGCAATCTGTACCGCTGCGCTGCCAATACTGCTCGCACCGCCCCACACCAACATGCCCTTCTTATCGGCCGGTGTGAAAGCGGCATCGCGCGGCAAGCCGATAGTGTACAGCGCACCCCAAAGGTCAAGACAGCCATGGGCAACAGCGTCGCCTCAGCGAAGCCGATCGAGTCCGGCAGCTCGACAACAGATGTTGCCGGGATGATCGTCTTCTGTTGGAAAGCACCGTACTCGGGCTTCCCCTGCGTATCGTAACAGGAACCTAGGCCCGCGACTCGCGCGCCAGGTTTGAGCCCAGAGACGGAAGACCCGGCGGCGATGACGATGCCGGACATGTCGTGGCCCAGGACCGAGGGGTAGTGCGTGATGGGCGGGAAGCCCAGATCCCGTTGGTAGTAGTCGATCGGATTCATGGCGACTGCTTTGATTTCGACGAGGAGCTCGTCCGGACCTGGGGTCGGGGTTGGAAGGTGGGTGAGTGTGAGCGGGACGCCCTTCTCAGTAGAGATTGCCGCGATGTGGTGACCTTCGGGGGCAGACTGCGTAGTCGCACTTGCAAGCTCGCCTTTGACTGTGGTAACGATGGAGGACATGGTCGTCAACGTGTTTTCGAGTGTCGTTCGGTAACTAGGAAGAGGAGTGATGTGTATGCTCGGAAGGCTCATTATATACTGTAGGGTCTGGAGCAATTCGAGTCCGCGAGCATATAATATTGACGGCGACATTTTTAATTCCGAAAGAAACACTGAGCCCCCACTTGCGTTGTTCCATTTGCTCTCCTATGTCAGCTTCTACTTTCTAACAAAGCATGGGATTGACCGTCCGATCCTCCGCCCCGCTCATCCATCCACCACGCCGGCAGTCGGTGCCCGTCTCGACCGACGTTATGCGACTCACGACATAGCAGCCTGCCGTGCATAACGATGTCCCTGTCTTCGATGGGTGATTGGTGTCGCAAAAACATCTACTACTCACACTGGTTCTGCGTCTGATGTAGAAGAAAGGGTTCGCAATGGATGAGACTCAGCCAATCGGAGAATGCGCTTCGATGTCCGCTTGTACGTGGAGTTTGCAAAACTTTATATACCTTCGCCCATACATCCGTACAAGATTTCTTATTCACATACTTATATCCAAGCTTCTACATGACAAGCATGAATGTGAGCGTCTCGGTCTGATTGAGTCCCGTCTCGAAAGTGTACAACACCTGAAGCGTTTCACCAACTCCGAGCCCACGGCAAACCCTTTGACAACTGACGACTACATTAAGTACATGGCAGATCCGGGTGTACATGCAAGCTCATCTAGATGAACATACGTCTACTTGTCTGCTCCATCGGTCTTGTGGTCGCAGTCCACGACGTAAGCGAGCAATGACTGGTCCACTTACACAGGGCAAGGGCCCAACCCCCAGCACCCTCTCCGGGTTCCGTCCTGATTCTGATTGGGATCCAGAAAACCGAGTAGGTTCTGCACCGGACTAGAACAAAACAAGGCAAGAAGAATTAGTGGGTAGACGCAAACTGGCATTGACTTTTTATAGAAACCTGCGCCATGTGATCGCTTGAAAACTAATGTACAGATTCGTCTGTATCGCCATTTTGTTCTATGCTCGATACCTGAAAACAAATGATGATCGTTCCGACAGCCCCTCTAAAGAAAGATCCTCTAAGAGAAGTGAGGAGCATTAAGGAACAATCCCATGAGGCAACCCGCAAGAGTACCAGCAACCGGGATAGTCATGATCCAGGAGAATACCAAAAGACCAACACGCTGCCAATTGACAGCCTTGGTGGTGCCATTGCAGAGGCCGACACCGACGGTGGCACCGGTGATACACATGGACGTCGAGACGGGAAGGGAGAACTGCGAGAAGAGGAGGACAGTGATGGCGGCACCCATTTCCATGGACGAACCACGGCTAGGTGAGTGGTAGGTGATCTTGTTACCCATGACTGTTGCGTTGCATTAGCGATGACAGGTACTGATGGCAAGAGGATGCGGAATTTACCCTTCATAATGTTGTAGCCGTAAGTAATGAGGCCGAGGGAAATGGTAGCAGAGAGAACGGCGAGCTGCCAGATAGGCACAGGAGCCTTGGAAGCGGCGGCGTTGCCGGTGTGCCAGGCAGAATAAATGACGGCCCAAGGTCCGACAGAGTTTCCAATGTCGTTGGCACCGTGAGCAAAGGAGGCAGTGCAGGCAGTGATGATCTGGACAAACGAGTACGTGTGCTCGACCTCATTGGGGTACTTGGCAGCGGCCCCGTACACGCGCTTCATACGCTCGCCATCGGGGGTTCCTTCGATGCCAGTTTGAGCGGCGTGGATATCGTAGTGGACACCGTAGAGAGCACCAACAACAACCATGGCCGGAATACGCTTCGCAAGGATCTTCATGTTGTGAAGCTCGTAGATTTGGCCCGGTCCCATGGGGTTTTCGTGGAGAGTGCGCATCGCCCAACCGAGAGGACCCCGCGTCTGTCTCATCCGCGCGTGCAATCTTTCCTGGCCCATTGCGACGAGCTCCTTGTGGGTGTATTGCTTGTGCTCCGTAACGGCAGGCGAATGTGGCCCCTTCTCATTATCTGAAGATTCACCGTCGTCGGATGGCGCACGAGTGGAAGGTACTTCCTGATCTTCCTCTTGGACGACGGCGTAGTTGGGGACTTTGGCGAATTCGGCATCGGCAGGCGTTGGACGCTTGAAGAGGAGAGGACCGTAAACAAACATCCACCACTTCACGGTGTAATCCTTCTTGATGACCTTTGCATGAACGAAGGGGACGAAGAAGATGGCCGCAAGAACGCAAAGCCCACCGCCGACGCCCATGGTGACGGCAGCAATGTACCAGGATGGTTTCTTATTCAGCCCAAGATTGGGCGAGCCCTTGTACACTATGGAGAGCGTACAGATGGTACCGGCGATGAGGAAGAAGAACGGCGAGGTGTAGATGGCCCATGGAACGGGGTTGCGTCGCAAGTGCACAGTGAGCTTGACAAGCATAAAGATGGATGCGGCAAAGCCAGCGGAGATTGCAGGAGCCATTCCTAGACCAGCGAAAATGGCACCGAGACCCTTTCCGTTGTTCCATCCCCACTGGACCTTAGAAGCGCCAGCGGTGGCCACACCAACACCAGCGACGGCCGAGATAAGGGAATAAGTCGAGGAGACGTGGGCGGAATGTCGAGTGCACCACATCACCCAGGTAGAGGCGGCAGCAAGAGCGCAGGTGAAAGCGAGCATCTGAACACCAGCATCACCCTTGAAGGCCGAGTTGGGAATGATTCCGTTCTTGATGGTATCAGCGGTACGGGCACCAACAGTGATGGCTCCGAGCATCTCGAAGATGGTGCCAAAGACCATGGCCTGGCGGTATGTGATCGACCGCGATGACACACTGGTCGCCCAGGCGTTTGCGACATCGTCTACCGCATCGGTCAGTAAACCGGTCTTCAGGGAGCAGTTCGATGTGCAAGAAACCACTCACTTGCACCGTTGTTGTAGGCATCGAGCATGGCGAAAAAGTGCCAATGGCGAAGACGTAAGTATATTCGGAGAGCACCATCTTGGAGGCTTGATGGATGACGGGCAAAGAACAGTACAGATTGATGGTAAGCTCAATACCAAGCAGACAGGATGAAGAGTGCCACGGGGATTATATAGGAAACATGAGAGGATCTGCTGTCAAGGCGGCGTGGCCGGGCTTACCCTCTGGGCGCCCTCGGAGGCCGTACGTCGTATGGGTATGGGCTGTACTGTGTCGAAAGCCATTGCGACACGTTCCCTGTCGCCGTATCTGATTCGTGACAGCTGCCTGGGAATCTTTCCTCACGAACATATCGGCAAGTCGATGGACCCCCTTCAGCAGCCTGATCTGGAGACAAGGGATGTTGCCTTCCTGGGCAGGCACTTGGCAGGACCAGCGGCGCAGACTACGCTTCCCTCTCAGACGACAAAAGCGACCGAGCAAAGACGGCTGAGGGAGCTTAGCGTGTGGCCAAGCAGCCCTGGGCCATCGGAGAGGGCGATATCGTTGTGTGCAGTTGGAGTGCTGTTTCTGTGAAAGAGCTGGTGGATGAGCCAATCGATAGGGAGCCATTACCCACGTGTCCGGGGTCCCTTCTCACCTTGTAGCACGCAAGGCGAGGGAATTTCTTGGGACCAAGAGGTCAAGAAACTAGAAAAAACGTTGGAAGCAGCCCAGACATTTATGCCTGACGAGTTTGGGTGACGCTCTTGGCTTGAGGTTTTGTGAGATCCAATAAGACGCCTAAAGTCCACCACGTTGCCGTCAAACACTCCTCGTCACTCTCTCCCGCTGCTTTCGTCGAATAGCTCACTCAGCGGCTATTCGCGTCCGAAAAACAAGAAAAAGGGTCAGGTCATGTGATTTAGGCTCAATCTCCGACTAAGTGACAAGCCATCTGCGACAATTCACTTTACCTGACCTTTTTTTCGGACGTGAGTACTAGCTCGTCGTTAGGACTAGGTACACTTTAACAATCAGGTCACTTTGATAACTAAGTTGCCTTGACGATTATTACGATTTCTTTTCCGAGCTAAGCCTAGAAAAGTAAGCCTTACGCACGAATTGAACTATAGCTGCAAGACTCGTATCGATTCAGGAACTGGGAAGGCCTCCACGGGTGCAAGTTCGGATTAGATACATGGTCGTATGCTGCAATTCGAATGAGATATGATACCTCACGGCAATGAAGAGTGCATGATATGATTTTGTACGGCAGACTCTGGCAGTGTTTCGCCACAATGTGAATGTCAAATCTCAACGTTGCCGCGTGTCGTCCTCCTTGTGACTCTTCCGTCTGTCGGCGATATAGGGCTAGGTAGTATAGTAGTGAGACAGAGTACTCAACCACCATGTTTATCTTGACTGCACCGTGAGCGGGACGAGGGTGAGGATGCAAGATGCGGCTCTCCAGACGGCTGATCCGAGCGGGCCGTTCTCACCGCCTCCGCCCTGCCCCGCCCCTGGTTGGCGAGGACACCCAGCTGGCCCTTGTGCCTGCGTGCGACGTGAGCCTGAGCGCAGTCTTTACAGACACACCTTCTGGGGACAGCCTTGTCAGCATCTATCGTTGTCGCGCTATGCCTTCCCGCTCTCTGTGAAACCATTCCATACCGTCGTGTCCACAGTCCTGCCGGCACAATACGTTGCTAGCCTGTCTCTCGAGATCCTCGCAGCCACGCGCAACGCTTGCGCACCCATTGGAGGCAGCTAGTCAGTGCCTGAATTGCCGCCCAGCCAATAACCAACGCATGATGTCGTTCTTTACCGGCTCAAGCGCCCACCACGGCCATCGTTCCTCGTCATCGCACCACCGCACCTCGCGCCCGTCTTACGCGCGCTCATCGTCGTCCTTCTTCTCGCGCTCCGGCTCGTCGTCCTACTACCGTCGAAGCCCCCGTCAGGGTTACGTGCAGTACCTGCTCCACAAACTCAAGAGGTTGATTCAAGATTTGTGGCACTATGCGCGCAGGCACCCCTCAAGGCTTTCTTTGCCATCGTCGTGCCGCTGATCAGTGCTGGTGGAGCCATTCACGGCTTGCTGAGGCAATTTGGCGTCAGGTTACCAATGGGTATGACGGCAACAAGGAGTTATCGCGGATATTATGGGAGTTCGGGATATGGAGAAGACTATCGAGGAGGCGGCGGCGGCGGCGGCGGCGGCGCAATGGGCGCAATGGGGAATCTGATCAAAATTGCGCAGGCCTTCATGTGAAGGGGCCTGGAAAAAATGGGGTTGGGCGTGCCTGAAAGGCTGCACTTGACACCTGCGGCGCACGGCAAGATATCGTTGGACACCGGAGTGCACGCTTGTGTTCCCACGACCAGAATCGCGTCCTGAGTAGGCGTCAATCCGTGACGGAACGAGATGATGAGAACAAAGGCATCGCGAACATTCTGAGGAGTCGGTTCTGCTTCTAGTGGTCGGGCCACCCATCATCAAGGAAGGATGTGATGCCCAGCTTTGAACATCGGGGTCGCGGGGCAGCTTCCGTGCTAGATATCCAGTCATGAGCAGAGAGCTCAAGGAGCAAATGGGCGACGTAAACACTTTCAATGGACACACTAGACCTCCAGTTTCAGAAGAGCGCCCTGAGCCAGGTCGTTTCTTTCTGACACGCTGGGCTGAGGATCTTTCACGACCTTTTGTTTTACATAGCGGCCGCGGTGCATTGACTCCTACATGGCTTCTGAAAGATAATGATGGATCACTCAGCATGCCAACAGGCACCCCTTTGATATCCATGCCCAACCAAGACAATCCACTCGTGTGAGATACGTAAAGGCGCGGTCGAGCTTCACCGCTGAGGCTTCATTAACAAAGTCATTTCTACGCAGAACCCGTGTCAAGCGAACGCCTACCTACGTATAATCCGCTTTGAAGCAGACATTATAGCACGGACGGACAGTAGTCATATGTGTTAAAAATCTGTATGCAAATACTTAGTAAAGGCAGAGCTTTCGTCTGATACATTTATTGTGAAACAATGTCTACGTGCGCGTTAGATGTGCCTCCTAGAACAGGAAACTTGGTCTGGTTGGCAACGTATTTCGGAGCCTCGCGCCTTTATTGAACGTTGCTGATGCAGCGTCAATCAATGAGATATCAAAGACATAGCAGGAGGATCTTCTTAGCATCCTGAGAATCTATATACCGCACCGAGACAGTTCCCACCCTATAACCTGTCAGAATTTAGAACCTCCTCTCTAGAACCACTGCTGTCTCTCGAAGGATACACAAGGGCTGATTGAGGGCGTTTGTGAGGCAAAACGCAGGTGACTTCAACGCCACACGCTCCTGTAACAGAGCTAACGGCGAGGAAGCCTAAAAGCGCCTCGGAGTTGGTCTTGTACGCCAATATGACCGTCCAGTCCAAGATACACGTAGGCAGGATTGACGGTTGATTATGCGTTCGTAATATATGAAGTGTGTGAGGAAGGAAAGGATAGAGTATGGGGGAGTGGAACAGAGAAAAGGCGACGTGACCGGGACATCGTCGGGCTTGGCATGGGATTGACATTCGAAGGTTTTGCGCCTCCGCTGAAGCTGCCACTCTCTTCTCCTTTTTTTCCTTCGCGAACATAAATTCATGTCGCTCGCGTCTGGACGCTCGTCTGCGTGGTACAACTTTGCCTACATCTGATCGAGTAGTCTGTGGTTGAGCATGTCACCAAAACAGATACGTGTCTTGAGCTGCTCAACTACGCGATCAAGGTCGCACCCGTGTTGCCGTTTCATTCAAGGAACATCAACACCTACTTCTGGTTCGGCAGGGCATACGCATGATGCCCTTGTAGCTTGGCGCCGCTCTCGAGGAGCTCCATCTGCTACATCCCATCTCAGCTAAAGATCCCACGATTTGCCTGCTTCTTGGCCTAATTTCTGTGGCCTCGAAGCATACTTCATCAATCGGTGGAAGAATGAAATTCACAGTGTAAGCAGCACTGTGTCTTCTCCACCCTTCTGCGAGTAAACACGATGCGCAGGAGGACTATTTAAAAGACAAACAAAACGTTCCTTGTATGGTGCCGTATATAGAGCTACATACGAGGATATAGTATCGTCTCCGTGCGAGATGCGCGAAACATTCAATCGTGGCATTCGTGAGTTCGTGTCCGTCATGGCTTATCGTTTCCGTCATATCTTGACTCGAGGGGCCTTGCATCATGTGCGCAAAAGTTAGAGTACTACTCAGGACTGTTCCGGTCCACCCAACTCCATGAGCTCTGAAATGAAGCGCGCCACGAGCCTGGATGTGTAGAACTTCTGGTTCTCCTGCGCAATGGTGATTGCACGCCGCTCACGCAGGTAACGTTCTATTCCGACCATCAGCGACGAGAAGATTACCACCGAGATGCGTGCTACTTACGCTTCTGATCGACCAGATTCTGCATGTTGTCGACAAATTCCCGCTCCGCACTCGTGTTCAAGTCCGAGAGATGGTCCTCGAAACGCGCCTCTCCACGGCCTCGCTTTCTATACTTGCATTGATACAGATCGGTCAAAAAGTTGAAGCGCTCATCAATGTGCGTGCATGCACAACAAGCAGTCTCATTGGCGGTGAAGAAGTTTTCTTCCTGTCTCCGGACTCGGGCGTCGGCTTGTATGTGCAAGAGACGCTGGCACTCCTCGCCGACCATAGCCAGACCCAGCATGATACAGAACGACTGCATCCATGTCTGTCCTTTGGGTCTTGATGCGCGCAACAATTGATCGAGGCGCTGCAGCGTCTTCTCGTACATCTGATTGCGGATGGTGGCAAAGAAGTATTTCAGCTGCATATTGGCAATCCGCGGGGAGGTGAACTTGTGATACTCATTGAGCGCAGCTCGTTGACGTAGGTTGGAAACGATGCGATCTCGCTCATCGACGGGTATCGTTAGAGTGTGTCCCATAACGTAGGTAATGATGATCATCCGTAGAATATTTCGAAGCTCGTCTTTGAGCTGCCTCACATGCTAGAGAATCTCGTCAGTCGATGTCAGGCAGCAGTGGCTTGACAGTAAAAGTACCTCCGAGTCTCCCTTCAAGTCGACATACAGCCTGGCTACGTAGCACAAAAGGTCCCTCTGGAAACTGTCTTCTCCTTGGAAACATTTCAAGCAGAAGTCGTTCAGCGAATGGTCCAGCATCTTGTCGATGTAGTCGTTGAAATGGCCTACGTGGGTCTCGTCAAGAGCTCGCACTGCAAGAGGCGGGGACCGTCTGAAGGCAGGTTCGAAAACGCCATTGGCTTGCGTGACATATTGCAGTTGCCAATGGAGTTCGTCATTGGTTGGGCGGAACTCCACCATCTGCCAGTTGATACGAGGTCCACAGCCACAAGTAAGTTGTACTGTGATTTCCGATGAGTACCAGTGTCGAACGTTGTTGTTGACGAAAGCACGCACTTCTCCGAGTTGGTGCATGTCTGTCATGGTTTTGGGAAGAAAATATGATACTAGGTCCTTAAGATGTGATCGGATGCAGCCAAGGAGACGACCTTGTGCTTTCTGAGATTTGATACTCGAGCAACGCTTGCAGACACCCTCTCGAGGGCACTTATCGCGCTGGAATGTGCACCGCCAGCACGCAATTGCTTTTCGAGTATCGGCAGCCTCTTGTCTTGCAGTGGGCTCGAGACCGGTACGGCGGCCTCCCCGGTTGACAGGTGCCGATGATTTCGTGTTACGGACCGCCGCGCTACCTGCAGAGATGCGTAACGCTGGAGGTAGAGCTGAACCAAAAACATCCAGCTGGCGTTGTCGTGCGGTGGAAGGTGCAATTCTACGTGTAGCAGGTCGATTGAGTGGAGTTTTCTGGCAAGAATTGGGCTGCCGACCATCGTATGTGTCTCTTGCATGTCCAGCTTCTGTCGGGGAATCAGCGGCGCTCGCGCCTGACTGGGTTGAGAAGGATGTGAGCTTAGGTGCCATCATGTGGGGTGACATCGATGCCGTGCTTTCCATGCGATGATCGTAATCTAGTACCTGTTTTGCATGAAGTTCATTTAAACAAACTTGGTGCTGCGGTTGTATGTGTGCAATGTTTCCCGGGGCAGCGCGCCACGCTTCACATTGCATCTGAGCCAAACCTCGTATAGGGAGGTTTTGATAGCCTTGCGTTGTTATGCCATCGTTGTTGTTTTCGAAACCTTCTGCCAGACTTGTCATCGAGATGTCTACCGGGTACTGGTTTGGGAGGTATTGCGCTTCGCAAAAGCGTGTTCGAGGCCTGGGTAGGCATCCCGCGAGCTGAACGGTTGCGCATAGTGTGGCCCATGTGCATGGTTGGTGCTCTGGGCATTCATGTCTTCGTGGAAGCTAACGTAAGGGGCAGGCGTGGGTGTGTTGCTTGCATATCCGAAGGTTTGCCCCCAGTGATGCTCAGGTTGCTGTTGTACAGCGGTCTGAGACGAAGTGCGATTCGTGAGTGGCTCCGGTTGATGGAAAGGATCAGTGGACATCCTCGCATCAGGACGGGGATCAATTGATTGCTGGGCCTGGCTATGGTCTGCCGAACCGATCACCCACATGTACTCTCCGCCTTGCTCGGAACGAGGTGTAGAGAGGGCATGAGGGGGTGAATGGGGTGATTCTAGGTGAAGGTTTGAGAAGGGAGAAGAAGAATAAGCAAGGATGGAAAACGACGATGACAACAAGCTTGCTGGGCTCATCCAAGGCGAGGCTGAAGTTACGTATGTCTGATTCGAGGATTCTGGAAAAGCAGCATGGATCTCATCGACCCCTTCGTCGTAAGTAAGTGCCATGTCAACGTCTTCCAGGTAGTCGTCCGAGAACGGTGCGGCTCTCGACCAACTGTTCAAGACTACGGCCTCGGCCATGTTGGGAGCGGGTTGAAGCTAGGTATATCGTGAACAGGCCTGGCGCTGCTCACAAGGCTGGCGGCGCGGCGTACAGACGGCTGGCTGTACACTTTCCGGTATGACGGCATGTATCGTACAGCCACAGCCGGCACAACTGTCGCACACAGGATGCGGGTGGAAAGCAATGCCGTGTGAGGGCTAAGGATTTCCCTATTCAGTGAGGAATGAGTCGACCCCGCGTTCAGCTCCAAAAACCGGTCAAGATGTATAGTTGCCTGACTGCCTGATCCTAGGGCTGCTCATGACACAAGCACAATAGCACAGGGCGTAACAAAAGCGGAGATTAGACTGATCGGATGTGACGCTTGACGGGAGGGTGCTCCTCCACCATGCTTGGAAATAAAAATACACAGCTGGAGCAGATGAACAGATTGAACCGAGGGCGCTCAACACGTGATCCTGTACTCGCCCCCTACAAACGAACCAATCGGACCATTGACGACGGCGGTCATGCAGGGCCGAGCTGGTGCGGTGCGCAACAGGAACGTTTCGCTGGCGAGGGAAGTAAGGCCCCCATCTGTCCGCTCGCCGTTTTGGGTTTGGACCAAGAACCAGCACTTCAGTGGTGGCCAACACGACGCGCCTGACGGAGACAGAGTAGTAGTGGCTCATGCTCGACCAGCGACGGTGGCACACCGGCAGTTCCGCTTCGCTAAGTACACTCCTACACTCTTGCACTCGTACACTCGTGCACTCGATTGCCCCGCAACAGTAGTATGGTGGGAGGGTGAGGCTTTTCTACAAACACACTACGAGAACACGTCAAATCACGTGCCCGCTTTGCCGACAGGCGAGCGTTTTGTTCCGAGGTTTGGCTACCATCACGCCTTGAAGCTCGAGCTGCCGAACGCCGAGTGCAGTTCCATTATTGGTGATCGTGGATCCATGCTACGTCAGTCAGGCAGCTTGTCTCGGAAACAAGATTCCATCCAACAATGCGTCAAATGCCCAGAAACGTTTCGAGAGGAGAATTGCTCTGTGTCTTGACAGACAGTTACCTCCCAGGAGTAGATGCGTGCGGCCCCAACACCACATCTGTTCTATCGCGAAAATGAGGGACCAGGACGACGAGTACGACACGCGGCGCGACTACCGGGCTCCTTACACTTCGCATAGACCAATCCCCACCATACAGCAATACCGAAATGAAAAGGAAGCACGCAGAACTGGACCCGATGCCATTAGCGGAGACGCACCTCCAGGCGTGGATGACCGCGAAGACGACCCTTCCGCACCATACCTAGATTCAGCATCCGGAGACAACAAAGGCAACAATGCCAATCCTTCCGGCGAAGACGACCAGCAGAACGAGCAGGCCGGGACTGGAGCTGCACTCACTGAGGATACCTCCGAAGCTCGTGCTGGCGGGCTCACCCCGAAGCAGAAGCGCAAAGCAATTGGCAAGCGGAAAGACGAGCGCGCAGAGAGAGTTGTGACCGATCCGATCACTCACCTTCCAGCCCGTATTCATGACCTTCAATCCTCGGACCTCAGGGCAGTTCCTGAAAACGAACCTCCTCCAGGTTCGAACTTGAGAACGGCAACCGGCTTGAGTAACAAGTCCAAATCAGATTCACAACTGGCCTCTGAGGAGGACGAAAACCACCAGAGCCACAAGGCCATGCAGAACCTCTTCCCTACTCCGAGCTACGACAGGGTTCGATCAGGACTGGCAAGGATCTATTCTTCGGCTATCGCTGTAGCCCTGGTATCGGCGTTCGCTATTTGCATCTTTCTTTATGCATTAGAGAAGCTGCTATTCGGTAAGGGTCCAACACAGGTGTTTGTCTCAGAGCAGAACACTATCACCTATACATTTGGCGCTGCCATGGCGCTCGGCGCCATAGGTTTGTTGGCGATTGCAATTCTCATAATCCGCAAATGGACGGAACACCAAGTCCAGTCTCTGTGGGACAACGAAGTCTGGGAAGCAGAGAGGGAAAGAGGAAAGAATCGATCACAAGAAAACCAGACGCCGGAGTGGCTTAACAGTATTCTGCATTCAATATGGCCACTTGTCAATCCTGACCTGTTCAAAGGACTTTCGGATACACTGGAGGTAAGCAAAACACCCTGTCTGGCAAGCTTTCCACCTATTCAATGAAACACTCCCATCATCCGAACAGACAGTACCAGTTCTGCCGGGTGGATAATCGCTCGCACCAAGATGTTCACAGGCAGCACTCTGCACCATCCTGGTAGCGAAGCGACAGTCTGCACACACACCATTTCCTCATTATGCGGCTTGGTAGCAAAGACTTGCGTACTGGGACTGGATTCGAAGGCCTCGCAACATTTGTGCAAGCCTAAAACGAAATGTATGGAGATGTGCTGACGCCATGAAAGGATGTCATGCAAGCTAGTTTGCCAAGTGTTGTACGGATGGTCAGGTAAGACAGCCTTTCGCGAAAAGAGTTTTAGATTGGCTATGGAATAGCCACGGACCTCCATTAAAAGGTGTCAGCATCCCCTAGGAATTGTGGGTTGTGTGGCTGTGGTTAGCAGCCTAGGCTTTTATCGCTTCCATAACAAGAAAGCTTATGCACTCTCTTTTGCTTGGCATGATCTTTGCGTTGCCACCACTATGCCTAAAACCTCGACGGTTCTCCTGCCCAGGAAGACCCCTATCGTGCAAGGAAAGGATACAGGCTAATGGTTCGGTCGACAGTATCGAAGATATGGGGCAAGGAAGCGAGTCAATCCGGATCCTTGGCGTGCGCTGGTTGCCAACGGGCGCTGCCGCGCGATCTGTGACAGCGGACGGCAAACTGGAGTCCATGAAAGCATCGGAAAAACAAAACGATCGCAGCGTTCCTGGCCAAGGAGAGGTGGACGAGAATGCTGAGGAGGATCAAGAAATGTCGGACGATTCAGGCAAGCAATCCGGTTCAGAAGCGCAACAAGAACAGGAGGCGGAGGGCATGGAAGCTGAGGAGGGCGACTTCATGAACATAGAGCTTGCTCTCGCTTACAGGGCGAGGTCGTCGCAAAAAAGTTTCGCAACAGGGCCAAGCACGCGCACCTTCTTATGGCATTTTATCTACCTGGGAACATTAAGATCCCTGTCTACGTGGATGTTCGCGGGTTCCTGGCGATCATGCGGTTACGGCTGCAACTAACTCCGGACCCACCATTCTTGTCTCTCTGCACCTTGACCTTCCTGGGCCAGCCAAAAGTGGAGGTCGGATGCGTGCCTCTTACAAGCAGAGGTCTCAACATTATGGACCTACCCCTAATCTCTAATTTTGTGCAGAGCTCAGTTGACGCCGCCGCGGCAGAGTACGTAGCACCGAAGTCGATGACAATTGATCTCAAAGACATGCTGGCAGGGGAAGACTTCAAAAAGATACTAGGGCTCTTGGAGTTATTGTCGTAACCGTAAAAGGGCCTATGACTTCGTCAGTTTCCCCAACCGTTTCTCTTCGCGATTTCATAATTTACAGGCTCGACAGACAACCGGCGATCCGAGCATCCCAATGATCAAGGATGGATCCGCGGATCCGTACGTTACTGTCGCATGGGCGAAATTTGTCAGACCACTCTGGTCAACACGCGTTATCCTCTCAGAGATGCAGCCGCAATGGGAAGAAACCGCGTACGTGCTTGTCACGCAGGATGAGCTTAATGTCCATGAGAGGTTGAGAGTACAGCTTTGGGATTCAGACCGGTTCACCGCGGACGATGACCTAGGACGTATTGAGCTCGGTCTCAAAGATCTCATGGAAAACGCCGAGACAAAAGGAAGGATGTTTGATAGAACCGATGGCTTCAAGGCACTCAAAGCCGAAGAACGTATGCCCGGAAAGCTGGAGTGGGCTGTTGGCTATTTCGAGAAGGCTCATATTCAAGACGCGCAGCTGAAGCAACAGATGGCCGATTCTGATGTCAGGACCAAACGACAGCTTGTGGAGAAGGTGAAGGCGAGCAGCCAAAGGAAACTGCGGGAAGCGAAGAAAGACGAGCACAAGGAGCTGAAGCAACTCGAGGCGCAGCAGCTCAAGGAGACGGAAGATCAACTAATTATAGCAGCCCCTCCACTGGAAGATTATCCGAGCGGCATCTTGTCCATCCAGATCCACGAAGTCACTGGGCTTGAGGTGCGAGCAATGCATAACCAAGCCAGATCCAACGACATATCCGGAGATGAAGCGAGTGACGAGGAGGAAGAAGGCGGAGACTTGCCATCGGCATATTGCAACATCATAATCAACCATCAGAAGATATATCGGACGAGGGTCAAAGTGAGTAGCGCCAACAACAGCCTGCCTGCATGTTGAGTTGAAGCTGACACTCTCTCCTCTTGTAGCCCAAGAATGCAAAGCCTTTCTTCAACGCAGGGACCGAGCGCTTTATCCGCGACTGGCGCAACACAGAGGTCTTCATTACTGTTCGAGATGCTAGAGTTCACGAAGATGATGCACTCCTTGGGCTAGTCCGTCTGCCTTTGGGCGAAACATTCAAACAGCGCTGTCAAGTAAACAACGCATATCCTTTGTCGGGTGTGTAGGATTCCATGACAGAAGCAAGCATGTCACTAACATTTATGCAGGTGGTATGGGTTATGGTCGCGTAAGAGTGTCTTTGGTCTTCCGATCCGTCACATTGCAGCTTCCCGGAACGAGCTTGGATGGGACTGGGGAACTCTTGTCATACAGCCAGAGATGCATGGACAAGATCTGCCTCAGGAGCTGCACTCTTTGAGGTTGAAGATACAGACCTCACTCACTACCACTCACATGTGGCCTCATCAAGGCCAACGCTGGGCATCTCGGCACTCACAGAAACTACACCTCGCGGTACGCGAACGCTACAGCAGTGTTCTAGTAATCCAATTTCGCACCAAAACGCCCATACTCAAAGACAAAACGTCAGCCTTTTGTGTTCTATGGCTACAAGATCTGACCGACGGCGCCGAAGAAACACTGACGCTGCCAGTCTGGAAAGGCGACCTGAAGCGCGCGACAACATGCCGGCTGTCCGAGTGCGGTGAGCGTGTCGGAGCAATACGACTGACGCTCAGCTTCTGCGCTGGCCTCAGCAAGTATCATCTCAAGGCCGCGAGCCGGGACCGGCACCTCAAAGACGTCATGGATGTAGTCAACACGGCGCGTAACCAGGAGCAACGAGACGCGGAAGAGTCACGCGGTGCCTTGAGGGACCCAGGCAGCGCGGACTATCAGAGCGACGAGAGCGTCGATTCCTCTACCTCAGAGTCGAACGGAGATGAGGGTGACGACGATGGCAATTCGAAGGACTTGCAGCAGGATGGCGACCGCAATATTCTGGATTCGATCAAGGATTACAAAGATCACCGACACCAGAAGCACCGCCAACATAGAGGTGTCATGCAACACAAGAGCGCGAGAACCATGTGGTGGATGAAGCACAAGGTCGAGCACATGCAAAATCGTCTATCAGGCGTATTTGACCATCACGAACGAAAGACGGGTATTGAGAGCGAGGCTTAGGCCCGGCTGCAGCAAGGCTGTTTGGGGGCAGTGACGAGCATTTCGGTACAGGGTATCCAAACAAACTAACTTTGACCAAGGAACACATGATGCAGGTGTTGTAGCCGTCATTAATGGAATACAATACCACATATCAAAAACGTCCGACCTCTATATCGAACGCCTCCAACGCCAGCGCCCGGGTCCGGAATCAATGCACGCTCCATCCGTCTCTTGCCCAAACGATGGTACTCATACTTTAAACAATCTGCCGCTCAGCTGCTATTTGAGCAATCACTGAAAGAACACAGAAAAGGTTGGCGATCCCAATACCCAGGGTCCCGAGGCCAAGGTTCATCGACGGGCTGCTCAGGCTTCGGAGGGGTGCCATGTGAGCTGTTTCGCCCGATTCGTGGATCTCGTGGATGCTCATCTCCACCGCGCCGGCAGCGGTGTTTGAAGGAATTGCGGCCCTTGCCGTCGTCGCGTGGGTGCCCTCTATCATCGCCATCCTCGTTGTCGTTGTCGCGCGCCATTGGCAGGCGTCCCATCCGGTCGTGTCCTAGTCGGGTAGGGTCCAGTTTAGGACCGCTAGGACTGTAGCGCTGCGAGAGGAGGTGCTTGCGGCTCGAGAGTGCAGAGAGCTGTGCCATTGAGGGTCTGGCGGAAATCGTGGCGACTGATGGACGAAGCAGAGGACTATTGAGGAAGATGGAAAGGGTTGTTCGCCGGTGAAGGAAAGCGTAGTGGTTTAGTCACCCAAGATGGATGATTAGACAATTGTCTCTAACGTTCGATTCAAGTGGGTGTGGGAGATATTTTAGATGCTACGGCACAATGTGTAGTGATATATCTGTCGAAACACGCTGTATGTGAAGCCAGGCATTGGAAAGGTTGCTCAGTCCGCCCTCTAAGCCCGATCAGAATCAAGGCGAAAGGGGCGGACCGGGCGGCCTGCAAGACAACCTACCAGTCGCACGCTTTGGCAGGTACTTTGAGAGTTCTCGCATCATCGTTAGTGTCATCAGCGGCGTGGAGCAGCAAGCACATGGTCTTGTTCATGGCAGGGCGGTGCGGGATTACAGCGCTGAACAGGAGCCAGAATAGTCGGGCATATGTCTGAGGCATATGGCGTCGAAAGGAGGGTGGCGTGGAGGCTCGGTCAGAAGAAGGGGTAATATGACGGCGCTCGTGACAGGAAAGTGGCAACGACTCAGGTATTAGATTGCCTTGTTGCTGCCATTCATCAGCATCGAAGCAGGCGGCATTACTGTTCCGAGTCGACCAAGGGCAAGTCTGAGAAGAGCGTTCGTGCCCACAGATGACCAAGAGCCAAGAGAATCAAGGCGAGCGAAGAACAGGCAGCAAAAGCGGCGGTGTAAGTATGTATCTGCGTATATCGCTCAAGGCAAGGCAAGGCAAGACAAGGCAAAGCAAGGCAACACAACGACTTGGTACGGAAGAAAGGTTGTCTTCGCAAGAGTAGACGGAGAAGGACGCGTTTCGTCCTCTGTTCAAACAAAGAACGTCAAACAGCGTAGCGTAGCACATGGGTTCGGGCCCTTGCATAATTTGCGTGTATCGCGCTGCATTGCGTTGCATTGCACTGCATTGCGTTGCATTGCACTGCATTGCATTGCATTGCAGAGTGGGGAAGGAGGTGGTGGAGGGGGTGGAGGAGGTGGAGGAGGAGGGTCTGTCATCCCGGTGGTCGGTGTTGGAACAGACAAGGCTCCATCTCTTTCTACTCGAGTATCATTACCATGCCCGCTTGGGAATCTGTCGGGACAGCGTTTCCTCACGTCCTCGAGGCGCTGGCGCCATCAACAGAAGAAGGCCGATTCCACCATCGAAAGAAGCAAGTGCGCCTCAACTTTGGAGCCTGGTCGCCTTGCGGCGAGCAAGCACGGCCACGGCCAGGGCCAGGGCGCAGCAGCCTCTGTCTGCATTCTGGTTGCAGGTGAAGCCAATTGAAGCGCTGGGCTTGGGGTGTGGCGTGATGCCAGAACTTCTCGAAGGCTTCTCTGGCAGTTGATCGCCGCGTAGATGATTGCACCACAGTATTCTTTGCATGAATTGCACCACAGTGTTCTTTGCATGAATTGTACCACAGTGTTCTTTGCATGGGTTTTACAAGGACACAGCCGCATTGCCAAGAGCACCACTCACCGGGGTAGGGTAGGGTAGGTACCCCTTCTCAGTCACCAACACGCACGGCACGCATCTTTCACTGCAACAGTCGGTTTGCCCAACTAAATCCTCCCGAGTCATCTTCTATACTGCTCGAAGAAGACAAGCGCCGTTCATACATGAAAGCTTGAGCTTCTTGCGCCGAAGTACGAAGTACGAAGCCGCTAAAGCCTCAGGCATCTCAAAGCTGCTGGAAGCCTCGCTGCTGCCTGGCTTGCGGCCCCAACTCGCGTCTTCTCTTCTCTTTTCTTCTCTTCCAACTGCACACATGAGTGATTGTATTGAATCACCGAAATGGCGCTCGCCTGAAGTTCCCTGCCTCGATCGTGGCGCTCACTGTAGCCCCGTACCTGACTAGTTCCTCCAACACGCCACAGACTTGGTCTGTGGCTCGGTTTCCGCATTGTGAAAAGGCGATTAGGTTAGGTGCCTGCTGTCGTGAGTGTCGAGTTGCCCTCTCTCAATCATTGTGGGTTCTGCGTCATTCGTGCTCTAAGCCCTGCAATCTCCTGAGGCCGCACTCTTGACTTGCTCATACCTGTCGTTACTGCCTTCGCTTCGTGATGGGTCGCTGTCGTAGGTTTTATATCTTCTCTTCTGTTCTCATGGCACTGGACCTCACCTTCAAACACGTCTTCGTCAACTCTCAATATCAGGCCTCAGCCTTCTCACCCAAAACCGTCAATCAAAGCCCTATCTTCGTCAGCCTTGTCATCTTCAGCCTCGTCCCTTGCACAATCGCCACACCATCATGCCTGCCACCGAGTTCCAGAACATGCTTGCTCAGCGTGTGACCGATCCTCAACCCAGAGATCCAGGGAATGGGAGGTCCGATCCACAGCCCAGGGATCCGGGAAACGGCAGACTCGACCTTGTGTTGTGCTTTAGCAAACCAAAGCAGTCCAATCCAAACGGGCCTCAGCCATATGATCCAGGTGAGCGCGGCTGTCGGTGTCTTCCTTTACGGACATGTACTGATTTTTTTGGATTCGTAGGCAACTAAGCATCGTGCACCCAGGACCATGGCTGACGGCATCCATTGCCACTCCGACAATCCGACCATGTCTCATGATAGCGACCTGAAAGAAGAAGGTCTGTCGAAGGTACCGTTCGCTTTTCTCGGCGTTGAGGTCAGACTGGAGTACGGCGTAGCAGCATCGCAACCAGAAAGAATTGCATAGAATAGGGTGAAGGGTAGATGATTTCAGGTCTTATAGGAGTTGGTCAGAACGGGATGGATCCAGAATCTGGGTAACATTGGGGTGGCGTTGACATGTTGTGTTCTGCTTGGGATATCCAGATTGGCCATAGACAGCTGAAAAAATCGGGAGTTTTGTGCTGCGGCTGTTCTGCCGTGCCTTTGCTGTTTTGTCGAGGATGAGGGCTCTTCCTGTCATCGCTCCTTTGCCGCGAGAAGAGAAGAAGGGGGAAAAGGGAAACTTCAATCTTTTTGACCGTCAATATGAAGAAGAGAGAAGACATTGAATCCCAGGTGTAGCAGTGACCTTGGAAGCAAAAACGTTGTGTACATGATCAGCAAGACCAATGCTCGGTTGGTATCTTAGTTCGAGCCCGGTGCGCCGCCCAATGCCCGTATTGTACAGCGTTCTCGTCTGTAGTATCCGTCATCCTTTATCCTCTTCGCTCGACCCTATTCAGTCTTCTTGCGGTGTTGATCTGTGAGATGCATCAGAAACAATCCATCTCGATAGCATGCAAACAGGATCCCAGATCCGCGCCTATTTGTCCAGCATACCTGTGTCCTTGTCCGCTGTCCTCTCACAGGTAGCCCCATGGCGTGCCTTCTTCCTCTGTATGTGCCCATATCCCTCAACCTCTTGATGTTATCCCTCAGCTTCCGCCGCAAATCGTTCTCAATCGTCATGTTGGAGAGTTCCGCAGCGATACCATTGATGGTTTTGTCGCCCAAGTCGCCCACCTTCATTGTCCTGTGGATGTTGAAACGCGCCATCAGGCCTTGCGACACAGAGGGACCGATGCTTTTTCATCTCCTCAGCAGCCATTACACATATCGTCGCAACTGATTGCCTACCCATAGAACCTCTCGAGCGCCTTCTTGACGAGGAAAGTACCCTCGAAGTTGACTCCTGCTATGAACTGAAACGAAGTTAGCGCCGGTCGCAGAATACATGCCAGTGACACGGCGTTCTTGAGGTTCGAACTCCTGCGAGGGTCGCCCGCTTACCACCATTGTCTCTGCGCAAGCCTATGGTCAGGTTGTTGGTGTGATCGTGAGCTTGAGGGTCGAATCTGGGGTGAGACAAGACTGATGGCTACCGACAGCAGCGGTGGACGATAGATATGCGGATGTCTCCATCTCCATTTTCCTGGTCGATGCGCATCGGCTTCACATGCCTGGTCCGTGCAGACGACTATATGTAACACGTCTCCACGTTCTGCCCCTCCCTTCGTTCTTGCTACTACACCAAAACACCCATTGAAACCGAATTAGCAATGGCAAGCCTGCAGAGAATCATCATATCGTTGATGGTCATCTTGACCTTCACCTTTGTCTATTTCGCTCAGACAGGTGAAGCGGCCAAGGGACCAAAGATCACCCACAAGGTCGGCAACAACACCGCTTTCCTACACAGACTTCCTTCTGACCGTAGCACGGCAGGTCTACTTCGACATCACTCACGGAGACGAAGAGCTCGGAAGAATTGTCATTGGCCTCTACGGCAAGACCGTCCCCAAGACGGCCGAGAACTTCAGGGCTCTTGCAACCGGCGAGAATGGCTTTGGCTACGAGGGCTCCACTTTCCACCGTGTCATCAAGCAGTTCATGATTCAGGGTGGTGACTTCACCAAGGGCGACGGTACCGGTGGAAAGAGCATCTACGGCGCAAAGTTCCCAGACGAGAACTTCAAACTCAAGCACAGCAAGAAGGGCTTGCTTAGTATGTCGGACGCTTCCCCTATGTCCCGAAGGGCGCTAATGGCATTCATCAGGCATGGCCAACTCTGGCAAGGACACCAATGGTAGCCAGTTCTTCATCACCACGGCTGTGACTTCCTGGCTCGATGGCCGCCATGTCGTCTTCGGCGAGGTTCTCGAGGGCTACGACGTTGTCGAGAAGATCGAAAACGTGCCCAAGGGTGCGGGAGACAAGCCGGCGAAGACCGTCAAGATTGCCAAGAGCGGAGAGCTCGAGGTCCCCGAAGAAGGTATTCGAGCAGAGCTCTGATCAGCCTGGCGTACCGGTACGTCTGGGCTGCTTCCGTGTGGTGTTGCGGCTTGGCTGATGGTGCCGTTTTTGAAGGGAGCCTCGTCGGGAGTGCCGAGCCCGCCATCGATGGCGACAACCTGGATATTACACCATCCAAGACGCCACCTGTCCCGGCAATAGACACCGAAAAGCAGCAGGAGAGCCTGCGAAAGCACACTGAGGAGATTGGTCACATGCAGGACAAGCTGTCGGAGGAGGGCCTGAGCATGATGCAGAAGTTGGGAGGTCTTGGCGTTATCATCGGCCTATGTGCCTTGTTCGTCCGAAGCCGTCGGCCTCGTGTTTCTGTTGCAGGCCGGCATGGCGCTTACGAGAAAGGCGTGGCATAGATAGTACTGCTGATGGTCTTGATGTGCTAAGGAATTGACGATTCATTTACACGCCCATTGATGTATGACATATCCAGCTGCACCCTAGTAGTAGAGTAGGATGGATAGGATGGATAGGATGGATAGGATGGATAGGATGGTCACGTGAGCTTCGGTTGGGGGAGGTCAAGTGTAACAACGATCGGCGTATCGGAAGGGCTCCGGAGTGCCCTATCATCGATGCGCTTCCAGCAGGCAACGCTTGCACGGCATTGCACGGGCCCTGACGAACAATTTGCAGTTTCAGCAGTTTCGCCTCTCTCAGCGCGCTGCCCCAGCCCTCTGAAGAATTTCCCTCTGACATAAAACTCCCCCAACAACACCCTACAACACCTTCACTCGCACTTCCGTCTGTTTGTTCCCTCAAAGGAGCACCTTAATACCACCCTTTTCAACTTTGCTTCGCCTCGAGTGTACTTTTGTCACTTCGCACCTCACCCACCTACCCACCCACAAGGCTCAGCGAGACCTTCACCGAACGACGGTCCTTTTCTCCTACACCACTCATTCACAGGGCCCCGACAACAAGACAAGAACTCGCCACCTACAGCCACAGCAAGCATGGCCGACTCTCTCAACATGAACGGTCTTTCCCTGAAGGACTCTCAGCACGCTCCTCCACCTCAGGGGCCGAACGGCTTCCACGCTCCCACGGAGCGTTCTGCCTACATCCCGCCTCACGCTAGGAACAGCGCAAGAGGCCCTCCAGCTGCCGCTATGGACGGTGCACCGCCGATGAACGGCGGCCTGAACAACAGCGCTTGGGCTCCCAGGTAAGCACAAATCTCTACTCTCTTGCAGTGCTGCGACGCGATCACTGACTCTGATCCACAGCGGCGGCTACGGCGGTCCTCGCGGCGGCGGCAACTGGGGCAACCCGAACGCTCAATCCTTCACTCCGAGAACAAACGACAGCTGGGGAAACGGCCCAAGAGGAAACTTTGACAAGAACGCTTACGGTAACCCTGCTGCAGGCGGCGGAGGAGGAGGAGGAGGATCTCCCCGTGGTTCAGGAGACGGACAATGGAGGGACGGAAAGCACATCCCTGGGCCATCCAACCAGCGTCTCGAGCGTGAGCTCTTTGGCGTTCCGAACGACCCAACGAAGCAGCACACTGGTATCAACTTCGAGAAGTACGATGACATTCCCGTCGAGGCCTCCGGCCAGGGCGTCCCGGAGCCAGTCACCACCTTCACCAATCCTCCACTTGACGACCACCTCATCGGCAACATCGACCTTGCGGGCTACAAGGTTCCTACCCCAGTGCAAAAATACTCCATCCCTATCGTTATGGGCGGTCGTGACCTCATGGCGTGTGCTCAGACTGGTTCCGGAAAGACTGGTGGTTTCCTGTTTCCCATTCTCTCTCAGGCCTTCCAAAACGGCCCCAGCGCAGTCCCACAGCAGACTGGTTTTGCTCGCCAACGCAAGGCGTACCCTACTTCCCTGATCCTCGCCCCCACTCGTGAGCTCGTTTCTCAGATCTTTGACGAAGCCCGCAAGTTCGCTTACCGCTCTTGGGTTCGCCCCTGTGTCGTCTACGGTGGTGCCGATATTGGCTCTCAGCTCCGTCAGATCGAGCGTGGCTGTGATCTCCTGGTCGCTACCCCTGGTCGTCTGGTTGACCTGATCGAGCGTGGCCGCATCTCTCTGGTTAACATCAAGTACCTGGTCCTCGACGAGGCTGATCGTATGTTGGACATGGGTTTCGAGCCTCAGATTCGCCGCATCGTAGAGGGTGAAGACATGCCTAACGTCAATGAGCGCCAAACTCTGATGTTCTCAGCCACTTTCCCTCGTGATATTCAGATGCTTGCCCGGGACTTCCTGAAGGATTACGTGTTCCTCTCCGTCGGTCGTGTTGGCTCCACCTCTGAGAACATTACTCAGAAGGTCGAGTATGTCGAGGACGTTGACAAACGGTCTGTCTTGCTCGACATTCTTCACACTCATGGCGCGGGTCTTACCCTGATCTTTGTGGAGACGAAGCGCATGGCGGATTCCTTGTCGGATTTCCTGATCAACCAGGGCTTCCCTGCCACCTCCATCCACGGAGACCGTACTCAGCGTGAGCGTGAACGTGCTTTGGAGATGTTCCGCTCCGGGCGTTGCCCTATTTTGGTTGCTACTGCTGTCGCTGCTCGTGGTCTTGATATTCCAAACGTCAAGCACGTTGTCAACTATGATCTTCCTACCGATATCGACGACTACGTCCACCGTATCGGTCGCACTGGTCGTGCAGGAAACACCGGTATTTCGACCGCTTTCTTCAATCGCGGCAACCGTGGCGTTGTTCGTGACCTGATCGAGCTGCTCAAGGAAGCCAATCAGGAGGTCCCGACCTTCCTGGAGAGCATTGCTCGCGAAGGCAGCGGCTTCGGTGGCGGCCGTGGCGGCCGCTCCGGAGGCCGCGGACGTGGTGCTACTGCCACTCGTGACGTGCGTAGCTACGGCGGCGGCGGTCAGCGCCCTGCGTACGCCGGAAGCCAGTGGGGTGGCTCTGGCGGTGGAGTGCACGGCGGTGGAGGCTATGGCGGTGCTGCTCCTGCTGGCGGCTATGGAGGCAGTTACGGTGGCGGCTATGGTGGCGGTGGTTACGGCGGTGGCTACGGCAATCCATCCGGACCCTCTGGACCGGGTCCCAACTCCTCCTGGTGGTAGACTCACCGCAATCTGGCTTTGGCGACCTTGGAGTGACCCTGGAAGCCAATCACGAACGATTTCCTTAGGTGTTTCGCTTTCGATTTTTCTCAGCTCTTTCCCCGGATCCTGGCCTTTCTCGGATCGACGAAGCGACACGACTCTGAGTGTCCTTGCTCATACCCCAATCAGTATGATAGATAGCGTTGGCTTTTTACTCGAGCTCGAATGCATTGCACGGACGTTGGGAGATGGGGTTCTGCACAGTGCATGGCATCTCCGTGGACGGTTCACATCACGGAGTCTAACAGCATTTTGACCATACGAATGTGGTCACGGATGCAATTTGCGGAATACATGCATCGTCATACGGACGTACCTCTTAAAACCTAACTGCTGCTGGTTCGGGCGGTGTCGCTGCTATAGATTCGGATTCCCTCGAGGACCCGGTTTTTCTTATGAACTGTTTTGTCAACATCACAAACGATCCTGGCATCTTCCGCCAAATCATGGTGCACCTCTTTCCTGGGCCTTCTCGGCAGCGTCTGGCGCCGGCAGCTACTCTCTTCTCTCGGTAGCGCTGCTGTAACACGTTGTCACCGGCGTTCTTTTCTCCCGGCTCGGGACTGGGTTCACACATAAAAGCATGCTGGACATTTTGCCTTTTCGGATGGATACCCTTATAGAGTCTGCGTGGGCCTTTTCATCTGGGGCAGAAGGGCATGCTGGCCAGGCTGGAATGCGGCTGGTCTCAGCAGGATCGTCCCTAAAAAGTCTGTTTCTAGCTAGTTTCGTGTCTCCAAAGCGGAAGCTGCAATGATATTATGCTGTATGTTTCGGTGTCAATGTTGACTGTTCCACGTCTTTGTGTAAGAGGTGATTGGTTGGCCGGTCGTGCTGCATGAAAGCTTGATTCTCGCATGCACTGATATTGCCATACTCTGTGACATGTGCATTATATATGTACTCAGCTACATGTATGTACTCCAAGGCGCGACGCCAAGGAATTGTTATAGCGTTCGGGCGGGCTTAGTCGGTAGCCAAACAAAGCAAGTCCTGGTCCTGGTCCTGGTCCTGGTTCAGGGGACATCGGCGTTCTCCCGGTATTTCTTACGTGTACTGTAACCAAGTGCCCTCGTACTTCTTGCTGTGCACGACAACAACCATCTTCTCCTTCTGCTTGCCCGCCCACGCCCGTACTTTCTACGTACACTGTCATGGGTCTTGCGCGCATCAACGCAGCACCCTTGCCATAGCTACTGACAGACCACCTTAGTACCGGCGTATGCGACAGCTACTGACCTCCTTGTTCTAGTAGAGAGTCATCTGCAGCCGAACCATCCATCACAGCCATCCACCACAGCGTGCCTCCACATGCCAGTACTGTAGTACTGCACCATAGTGTTTCGCTACCATGGCGGAACCCGACTCCAGAACCAGTCTGCGCCATATCCTGGCGGACGATCCTGCTCCAGCCAGCCCGGCAGCGGCACCGGTACCAGCACCAGCACCAGCACCAGTACCAGCAGCGGACACGACAGCGCATCCGCCCACAATCGACAGAACAGAGAGCAAGTACGTAGCCGAAAGCAATGCCAGCAGCAAGAAGGGTCACGAAGACACTGAGAAGGAGGCCGACAAGCCCGTATACACTTCTACTACCACAACTACGCGTCGCAATGCGAACGGCAGTGTATCATCGGTGTATTCAGGGAACAAGATCAAGCATCTGAAGAAAGAGGATGGTATTCCGTTGTGGAGGAAGGACATCCAGTTCGACTTCTTGAAATTGGTCTTCGAGGATCAGACACACGTCTTTACCAAATATTCCGATGGCTCCAAGGGCCACACCTTCGCCGAGATCTACATTGACGCTATGGCAAAGAGCAGCAAGTGCAGCAAGATACTGAAGGAGAAATTGATTCAGGACCACACTTCCGCTCTATCCATGGCCATGGTGTGCCTGTTGGTCAACGTCGGAAGGATGAACACCACCCTGAACTGTACGTATCTTTGCCATGGATCATGCAGCCCAAACTGACCATGTGTGTAGTCTTCCCTGAGATGCGCGCGCAGCTGCGTACATACCACTCCATTCCCGCCCTGCAAGCCCATCAGGATCCGAACGCATACAAGCAACTGCAGGACGCTCCACGGTTGAAATCCATTCTCAAAGGCGCTACAGAAGATGAACCTCAACCCATGACAGTAGAAGACATCAAGGCAGCGCGCATTCCACGAACCAATCCGGTGAACCTGATATTCGTGTTGTCACAATATGCGCCAAAGATATCCGAAGTTCACTTCACTGCACCGCGGGACTTTTTCGATCTTGTTATGAGGGCGAGCTTGAGCAGCAGGAGTCGGGCTACGGCATTCTTATGGCTGATATGGTGGTACCTCGAAAGCAACTTCACATACGAGGACAGCCAGAAGAATCCGTTCGGGCCTGGCCTGGAAGGCGAGGGAGCAGGCGGCTTGCCCATCAAGGTACCTGCTTTCGAGAGTTTGACGGAAGAGCAGGCAGCGCTAGAAAACGTAGATACAGAAGAGGAGAAGACATTCGGTGAAATCAAGCGGAAGGAAAGAATTGGTGGGCTTACACAGCAAGTACGGAGGAACTTGAGACTGACCATCCTACAGCAATCCTTGCCAGCGAACCGAGTCCAGCCATGACGGCACTCAAGCGGGCCAGAAAAGGTAAGTCTCACTGGGGTGTATCACGACGATTGGACGCTGATATTGTACGCGTAGAGCGTAGTGAAATGGCCGCGCGAGGACCGTTTGGTGGAGAGAGTGAGGGCACATATACACCCAGTCGCGACTTCCAATCACCGATACCTCATGGCTCAGCTAACGGCGGCACTTCACATCTCCGACGCAACTACACAGACAGTGAAAATGAGCGCTCGCCTTCGCCGCCAGTAACCTCCTCCTTCCAAGCAGTCAACGCCCCGCCCAAGCTTACACCTGGCATGCGTATCAACAACCTAATCGACGAAGGCTCACCTTCCCAAGCTGCCACTCCCGCTTCCGCTACCAGCAAGAAGAGCGGCCCCGGACGCGGAAACTGGCGCCGCAACAAGGATCCCAAAGCAGAACCTCATGCCACACCAGGCCATCCACCCCTTCTGCCAAACACATCCTCGTATGGCTTCGTGCATGAGACACCCTCCATCCCGCCCCACACCCCTTCAACATACCCGGCACATATCAGCCCGCAACAGAGCATCTCGTTCGCGCCGCCCGCGACGTCCAAAGAGCACATACCCACGCCGTCATATCAAACACAGAAGCGCACACGTCCGATGACGCAGCACCAGCAGAGCTTAGCTCAATATCGTCGTCGTCAGGTCGAATACGTTCTGCGCTCGCGCATCCATGAGCGACACATGTCGGCGAAACGCAAGCGCGAGGACGAAGGCGCGTTACTGCGGGCCTGGAAACGCATCCGCAACTTGCCATCGGGTTGGGATAGTGACGATGAGAATCCCGTTTCGGGAGGTAAGGACGGCAGTGCCGGTGCCGGCGGTGAAAAGGACAAGGTGAAACCCGAAGATGATATTCGCGCCCTGAAGAAGGGTGGCGCAAGCGTTGGAGTTACATGGCTTGCGGGCTTCGCCTCTCCTCAGGACAACACTGACGACGACGTGGGCGAAGAGGCCAAATACTACACCCGTGCGCTGCGCAGGTGTGAGCGTCGCATGCACCACTGGGATGCTTTGGAAGCCACGGCGGACTTGCTTCCCAAGTACCAACCCCGGCGTCCTCCTACTAGTACGACTACGGCATCCGGCCGACAACGTCCCTCGCAGACGGTGGAGTATGCTACGATGTCCGACAAGAGGGGTCGAGGCGGCGGCGCCACAACAGGCCACCGGGTCGTGAGACGTGCCAATGGTGGTGATGGTGGGGCCAGGAAGAGCGTCTCTGTCGCCGCCGAGGAGACGGAGACGCCTGCTGGCCCTGGTCAGGACGAGGATGACGACGACGATATGGAAGTTGGCGATGCTGATGTGGAGATTGAAGGACAGCTGGATGACGAGGATCGGGAGTTGTTGGGTGAGGTCGACGCGGACGAAAGCGAGGATGAGGACGATGACGACGGGATGGATGAAGATGGTTGATTAGTTGTCTTGCTCCTGCCGGCACGTCTCACGTGCGTCCTGAGAGGCAAGCTCTGTCTTTCTCCTCTTTTCTGCCTACGTTTTGATGGCATCCGGATGTATCCTTCCCCGGCGTCAAAGAGGGCATAGGTATCACTACCCTATGCACCGTTACAAGCGCCTGTACCGCACTCTCCAGATCCACAAAGGAGAGGCGTACTCTCTTTCTTGTCTTTGAACTGACAAAGAAGTTTTATACAACCTGCTCGCTAGATGTCTACCTCTCAACGCTGATCTGCGTGGTGTCGTCGCCCTGCTCCTTCTGGTGTTGCCGTTCGTCCTCAAACTGCGCTTGATTATCTTGCTAATGCCCTAACCAGAGACCGCCCACTGTATTCTCGATCATGTCGACTCCTACCTTGAATCAGCACAACAGTCATCCTTTTGAAATTATGTGCGCGTGCACTACCGGTCGTTGACTGCAAGCCCAGCGTCCGGCCAGCAGCTACCAGTGCAACGTCAATGTCGGTATTCACAAGGGATGACGCCCCAGACGGGGTGGCGCGGTGGAGGCGTTCGTTGGTCGCAAAGCACGCGTTCTAAACCGTAAGGCCAAAGAGAGTATCCGAGATGGTGTCGAGGGGAGCATCGCGTTGGTCCGGACGTATCTTCCAGAGAGTTCGAGGCGGATGTGTCAAGTTCGTGGGCATGGAGTCACTTGAGCAGTTTCCGGCTGCTGACTCAACTGTGCGTATGAGGTGCTTATCCGGTAAGTCCCAGTATGCGAATTCTCATCTCCAACAGAAAGCTTTTCTTGGCCATGCATTCTCATCCTTTTGGCGAAGTTGTCTTTGTTCGCTGCTGAGTTCTGTTGCATTGTCAACCGGAACCGTTACCGTACCTTGTACAGCAGGACTGTCGCCCTTCGCCTCGTAGAAGCATTGTGGTTGATTCCCGCGTCGTGGCATGTTCTGTCGTGGGCCTCGCATGGCGATAGGTCATGTGACATTGCACGTGATTACTTAGTCTTGACGAACAACTGATGATCACGTTGTCTCTGCATACCGATTGTCTCCTAGGAATGTTCGAGTCCACGATATACCCAAATAAACTGTCGACTGATGATTTGAGTCTTTTCTCTCTCTGTTGGAGTATTCGATACCTTCAAGTTTTGCGTGATGGTTTCTATGTTGGATGATCGCGTTGAATACAGCAAGTGAACTCCACTTGCTTCCATGACACACAACTACAATACAGTCCTTAACTAAAGACAGGTCCTGCAGGATGGCCCGTGCAGAGGCAGCGCAGACGGAGCAAGGGCGTGCAGGATAGACAAACTGGTAACGATGAGTCCAATGTCAAAGGAGGGCGTAATACTTCATAGCGCAACAAGCGCACCGGCCAGCATGGCACCGAATCCCATACCTACCTCCAACCTGTTGCCTCCGTTGCCTGTAGCGCTCGCCGCTGCACTGCTCGAGCCGCCCGTTGCACTGCCTCCCCGCTTGTGGTATCGCGCGCACTGGTGGTGGCACCGCTCGTGGTGCCTGAGGATTTAGCTGCCGCCGATCCGGAGCTGCCACTTGACGCGGTGGTGCTTGTCATGGTCGAGTTTGCTGCAGCGGCGGCCGAGGAAGCGGACTGGATCAGAGATGAGAGGGAGGACGACACGCCTTGAGGGACTGGAGTGGCGACAGAAGGGCCGGTGGTTGAGGAAGCAGAGCCAGAGCCAGTGGAGCTCGCGGTCGAGGCGCACGTGGCGGCGGTGGGGAGGTTGGAGGATCCACTACCAGCGCATATAGCCTGCGCATATTTGAGAGTCGCTTGTTTCCCGGTCAGAAGAGAGCGGCTTAGGGGTCGTGATATGGAAGAAGCGTACCTTCCTGATCTGCGACACTACAGGATGTAGAGACACAGCACGCCAGTCCGTCGATCAGAGCGGTATTCTTGCAGATGCATGAGACGTCGAGCTGACCACATCCTCCAAGATTGCTGGGGACACATGAACTTGCGCAGGACGGTAGACCGGGGATCTGAGCGAAGGACACTGAGAGGAGCGCTGCCAGTGCGGGGACGAGGATGAACGTGCGCATTGTGTGGAAGCGTGGGGGCAACGCGGAGAAGCAGTCTAGGATGGCGTTGGAACAGGGTTCTGCTTGCCTGACTGTATTCGTAGGCCGCAGAGAGATAGAGAGATAGAGAGAGAGAGAGGGAGAGAGAGGAGCGAGTATGTAATGGGAAAAGAACAGGGGTGGGCAAGCCGGAAGGATTTCAGGATCAGCAGGGGCGCAAGGGCAAACAAACAGAGACAGACAACAGCAGCACTGCAGCGGCGGCCAGGGCACTTGGTTCAGCTCTCCACCATCTGGCGCACAGGTCAGCCAGCCATAGAGCATGCGTAGACTGTCACACAAGTCACACGGCGCGCGGCGCTAGGCTGTGTGCGTGCAGGACGCCCTACCTCTTCTGCTGCAGACCGCGCTTTACGCCTGCCGCAAGCGAGGAAGGATCCCGCGTGCCGGGGCATGTATGTGCTCATATATAGATAAATATATATATATATCAATATATATATCAATGTATAGATACATGTTATTTGTAGTACCCCAAGATAGCTAGCTCTGTAGAAGCTTTCGCGGGTATCTATGCACATCCCAAGAGATTCGCTGGGGCGCCCCCAACAGTGACGCAGCATATCAATGACCCAAGGGCACTGAAGTCTGGAGCGATAGAAGCCCTAATATCACTTGCTCCAGTCCTGCTGTTTTCAAGACAACGGCTGGAACTATTCAAGCACACGACTCGCTCCGCGCGATTGCCCTCAATATCGAAAACAGATGGCATTGCCGGTTCCGAGAGAAGACAAGCTTCAGATAGCAGGACGGGCAAAAGAAGGCTCATGGAAGTCCTCGGAGGACATGTCTTCGCAGATAGCCGTTATGACGGTGGAAGTTGCGGGAGAGCAGCGTGTTGACCAATTTCACTCCAGGCGACAACTTGACTGGGCGCATGATGAAGAGAGACGATTCTGGCCCACAAATGTTGAGTTGGGCTCGAGGATCATCTCAGGGTTGCAGTTCGCTATCAACGAGACAGGCCAAGAACCGTGCTTTGGGGTCTGCGATGGTGAACCGTCTCACTCTATTCCCTTTGGCTAATGCAGGTACCGAAAACACAGAGGGCTCAGTGATTGTGAATAGACAATTCAGAAGCACTCGATTGCTCTTCCGTACTCACTCTTGTGTATAGGTTGGTCTGAAGGTAGTTTCGGGCTCGAACAGTCGGAACGCGACCTGTGATAATACCGTGACCAAGGGTTTACAGGCGCTTGCATTGACGCGCTAGATATTGTGCAAAGTCACGTAGACAGCTGTTAACGCGACAATTCCGCTTCGAGAGACGGAAGAGTGTCAAAGTGGATTGCTCAGTATTCGTACTGACTGGTATATAGTAACACCGAACGACCCAACCCATTCGCGTCAACCCCGACGAAGCCATGAGGTTTTCCTCAACCAAAAGCGCCGGGCTCATAGAGATTTCCTCAACAAGCAGACCAGAAACAACCGCATAGTGATCGTGAATCATATCTGATGGTATCAGGGATGGTTATGCCAGAAAGAGTAAATGAAACGCTAACCGAGTGTACGCTAAAGCTGCGGCGCCAGCGCAGAAAACAAGCTCTGAGAATGAGATGGTGATGTACTGAGGGCTGTTGCCTTGTCGTGAATGATTATCGGCGGTGTATTGCATGTCGATTGGAAACGATGAAACAACAACAAGCGTTTTGTCCGCCCAGATGCGTAATACCGTCGATCAGCGCGCCCATTCGAAGCAACCAAGCTATTCGGTTGCTTCTTCGATTTTCCTTCTCTTTCCCTTGGGTGCTGGGTCTAGAGGCGTCTTTGCGTATGTTACAGTCCTTGTTACGACCTGACGGACACAGACTCTGCTGGACTTTCCCTTCCGCTCGGCTTCAGTATCATCGGGGAATACGTCGCGCTCCACGGCGCTGCACTCAGCGCTGACGCACTGTACGGAGAGTGCAGAGATCGCGCACTCATCGGCGATCGGGCATTCACAGGAGAGAAGGGTGATTGAGGAATGTTGATGCGTCTGGGTGTTCTAGCGGACATTGGCAATACGAATGGAGATGGCGGAATGACGATCCTGGGAGACTGTGGTTTTGACTTCACGCCGAAAGAGCTGCAGAAAGATGACTTCTCTTGAGAGCTATGCAGAGAGGACGAGGACTTTTCCGTGGTGCCGCTGGACGTTGAGCTTGTGGAACCGGAAGAGGTCTTTCGGGACAAGGGTGGGTGGCATATGCTGGATTTTTCGTATGATGGTCGTTCGGAAGAAGCTGGCTCAGTTGGATCCTCCTGGTTCGTGTCGCCATAGCTGAATCTCGAGCTGTTGCCGGTCATGGGACTCATCAAACCTGGGGAGAGGTTCTTGAGGAAGTCGAGGTAGGCGACAGGCGGAGTAATGGGGGTCTTCATGCCTTCTTCTTGCTTGATGAAGCCTAGCGTACCGAGCATGGGACTCCGCAATTCGGAAGGATAAGAAGCCGAAAGAGGAGTCTGAAGAGAAGTCGTAGCGGGTTTGGTAGCAGCTGCTGCTGTTGCCGTCGAGGTTGCTGTCTCGGCCATGGTATTCATGGGGCTCTCCCTATCCAAAGGAGAGACCTTTATCTTGAAACGAGTGACTGGCCGGAGAGACTGTGTCTTGCAAGCGAGGAAGAACGACTGCGGTATGCCAGCAACGCTTTGGTAGCCCGGGTTCCGGTGGGAAGGCACAAAGAGAGGAAGCAAGAGAAGGAGTGGATAAAGTACCAGACTTAAGACGCTTGCTTACCTCAGGCTGCAGACACCTGCGATTCGCTGTTATTGGACGCAGCCAGGCGTAGCACTCGGCGCGTAAAGCAGATGCAGAAACCTGAGGGTTGTTTTATTTAGGTACCCGGTGGACAGACGCAGACGCCGGGACTAGACCCGGTCGGGTTAGTGCGGGGAGTTGGATAGGCTTGATTGGATGCGGCGCGCTAAGCGCCCAAGTGATTCGTTGTCCAAGGGCGCTCTGACTCTGATTCGCTGCTGAACTTGTTGCGCGGTGAGTGGAATTGGTTGCAGTATGTGACTCTTGGAAGGTCTTTTGCAGTGGGCGGTCAAGGGTACCCAAGGAGCGCAGTGCAGCGTGGTGTTGGTATGCACGTTGATCGATCCGATCCGCCTTTCCTAGGGCTCGTTGGTGAACAGGCTGAGAGAGGCAACAGTAAAGTGTGTGTAGCTGCAGGCCCGTGTTGTGTGTAACGCACCGTGGCTAGGGAACCGGTGAGTTGACAAAAGCGCGTACGGCAGCCACAACGTGCTGCTCGATTCTAATCAAGCCATCAGATATGCACACTGCGTCCCTTTTGTCTGCAAGACTAGCGGTATACTCGGTCGGCGACATTCGTACAATGTACCTGCGTAGGGAGTGTTTCCGTGTCTTTGCCGCTCGATCAGCTGCGTCGCTTCGGTTCTTGTCCGCCACTCTTTTTGCGCGCGTCAGTGCACACCTCTTTCCGCTGCACAGCGTCTAGAGGCTGTTTTGCTCGATAGCCTCTTACTTATTCCTGTTTTGAGTGTAGCGCCCTAGTCTGCCAATCGCTCACTGTATTGACGTTGCTCAGGGAGCATTCCGGGATAGACATCGTGAGCTGCCAGAAGTGGGCGGCAGGTTGCCGGCAGAACAGTGTCGTCTGGTGCCAAGAATGGATTCAATAGCACGAGAAGTGCAACAATTACCACCAGTGACGGACTCCTACGTAGAGCAGAACGTATCGTCGGCAGAGTATCGTTGTACAGCCATCGTTGTCGTTATCGTTATCGTTCTCAGATTGTGATCCGCTGCTCAGCGGCAGCTTTGCTCTGACAGCGGTTCGCGCTCGCTACACTGACGGACTGTGTGCGTGATCAACAATGATATACGTAGTAAGCCCATGGCTGACGGATCGGGGTGATAGTTTTTCCGACAGCGCATAGCGTGGAAGCTTAATTCTGAGCCTCGCTCGAGTCATGTCGCAGACAAGAGCAGGCCACCATCTGCAGTCGTATGCTTGTGGCAAAGACTACGCCAACACTCAAAAACACACAGTGCTCTTTCAGGTCACAGAATTCATTTGCATCCACGCGAGCTCTGACTTTCTAGTTCCTCCCATCTCGAACCCCAAGCCATGGTTCATCGTCCAGCTTGAATTGAACGTCACATACGAACCGCACTCCGAGATGGCATCCGCTAGCCAATCACTTGAGGCAAGAGAGCTATCTCTCGTTGGCAAGGTTGAGATGCGAATTGCGCTTGCTGATAGCGATGAGAGATTGGAGAACATCCTCAACACTTACCTGCCGCCACTGCTTCTGAAGCTTGCCTCGGAATGTGTCGCTGTTCGCAACAAAGTAATCTCGATTTGTCAACATATCAATACCAGGGTCAAACCTCGGTATGACGTGCAATATTGGTCGGTGTTCCATGTGCTGTCGCTGACTCAGTAACAGGTCCATCAAGTTGCCGGTGGCCGCATTGGTCGAGCAATTCAAAGCGCACCCAAACACTCCATTGATACGCCACTTTGATCTGCTATACATACAACAAGGAGTTAGGCGGCTATCTCCGCCAGAATCTGAGGCTCTGTTTCCCTTGGTTGTGCAAGGCATTGCTGCGAGTAGCAGTAGTTCTCATGTTCACGGGGCCCAGCTCTTCAATCTGTTGCTTCAGGTTCTCGAATACTTTCGCCTGCCTACCCGCGCCACAAGGGAGGACCTGGATCTCCGTATATCTCTCAAACTGAGCGATGAGGATGCGGCCTATCTCAAAACATGGTTCGGAAACCTGCTGCTTTTTACTGTCGTCAAAACTCCGAAGGCCGGCTCGGAGACCACTGGAGTATCATGCCCAGGACTGACGCTGGACGAGTACGCTTTCCTGACATTGCAGCACAAACAAGACACCTGGAACCCGTCTTCGCCGCTTGGCTTGAACCTTGCTGATACAAAGGTTCGGGCTGCTAAGCTGCTGTCGAGCGGGCTCTTCAACGATTCTGAGCGCTTTCTTCCGGCACTGTTTGCAGCGGCCGATACGGCCCCAGCCATCTCTGGCATCGGTGAGGACACACTCAAGAGGGTTGTTCCTAATGTCTCACTGGAAGACCCACAACTTGTGGCACACCTGTTCAGCCTTTATTTCGGTGACGATTCTCCGACTGGCAGGAAACGTGTCCGCCCGCCACTTCGTCTGCGAATACTGGGCTTGCTGACGAGATCCATCAAGAGCACGTCCTTCTCTAATGAGATCATCAGGTTGGTCAATGATGGCATCGTGGATTCGTCTGCCGAACCTACTGGCGAAACGTCAGTTCTCGGAAGAGAAGCCGCCAAACTAAGAGCGGCAATCTTTGCCTACGTGAACTTCGCGGCTCGGCATGGCAGCCGAGACAGCCTCTATTCTATCGCACCGCGAGTTCTTGGAAGGCTGAGGGATTTCATCGAAGGACAGGGATGGCCTCGATCCGGAAACAATGAAGATTTAGTCTCCCGTGGTTACGCCTACGAAATTATAGGCCTTCTAGGCAAAGCTGGGCCAAGTAATCTGATCGCAGAGCCCAACTTGGACGTTCTCCACTGGCTGTTCGAGTCCCTTGCTCTGGACACGTCGAGCAACTCGATTACTGTGAGCATAGAAGAATCCATGTCAAGTATCATTGGTGCTCTTGCGAAAGCATTGGACCCAAATACAGGAGCCAATCTAGAAAATCTGTTAGTGGACCAGATGGAGAGATCCGATAAATCACAACAAGACACGAGTCAAAAACGCCGGAGCACCCGTTACGTTGCCGTGAGGTTCGCCAACCGTTGTCTGCCATATACCTCTACCAAAGCCCGTTGGATAAATCTACTAGCCGTTGGAGCTGGTACTGGGGATAGACCAGAGGTCAGCGAAGAAGGCAGACGAGGCCTGAGTCCTTACTACTATCGCATGCTAAATGGTGCAAACGATGCCCAGAATTCAGACAGCGAATTCAACTTTCCAAAGTTCGTGGATCTGATACAATACATGTTCTACCAAACAACAACCCCTGGCCACTTGGTGTTGGACAAAACGCCTATGGCAGAGGTCGTGTTGCGGCTACGCAAAACTCACCCTGGCACTTTTGTTGAGGCTTTGATGTTTTCTTGGAATATCTTCATTGGAGAAGCTCTACAGGACAGTCCGGTCCAGATCAAGCTTGACAGTGACTGGGAGCGTAAGCTTGAAACCGCCGCAGAAAACGACGAGTCTGCCAGGAACGCAATCCGAAAGCATATCCGCTCCTCAGCTGCGGATCCTGGTGTCTCTACGCAGACGCAGCTTTTGATGCTGGCTTTTTCGTACACCTTCCTGACCTCTGAGCGTAACCTCAGCGCGCGCAGAGGCGACTCGGAGAAAGTCTTTGTGCAATTCTGCGGACTCAGCCCGGATAATTTGGTTGCAATTGTCGCTCCTCTTTACGGCGACCTCGAACCGGTGATATTTTCGAACACGCACTCCGAACGCCAAAATGCTGCACATATGTTCGGGTTGCTGGCCTCACATCCGACAATCCAGAATGCCAACAACTCGGCAGTTGAAAGAACGGTAGATTCTCTTCTAAAGACGGCGGACACCTGGCGCGAAGCCGTCGGCGCTGGAGCGAATCGGGTTCACGGCTCAATGTTGGCTTTAGCATTTTACTTTAGTCGGCTTGTTTTTCGCAACAAACTGACCTTGGTCTTAGGCGAGGGCTTTGAGGCTTATCTAAGGACAATCGTGGAGGCCCTGCAGTCATCCAGCGACTCCCTGGTCAAGGAAGCCTGCGTCTCCAGCTTTGGGGAGCTTTGCTTGTACCAGGTGTTAAAGCCGACACATTTTTCAGACAGAGAGAAGTACAAGATGGTGATCGACAAAACAGCGGATCTCGCCAAATCCGGCAACGAGAAGGGTGCCCTTTCGCTTGGGCAAATGGCGATGATTCTGGATGAATCCAACGACGAGAACGAAGATCGATCTTTGCTGACACATCTGGAAGAGAGACTTCACAAGCTGCACGAGATCCGTCAAGCAGAGTCCCATTTTTCCATAGGCGAAGCATTGACGTATGTTGCCTGTGGTTGGGATTCGAAAGCGTTGGCAACGAAGCTCGACCTCGACGGTTCATGCCCCCACGGACCTTCCCGGGAGAAAACGCTTGTTGGACTGCTTGCCAAGACACTGGGAGACTGTCAGAACACTAAGCCTGCCCTTAGGAAGGTAAGTTACAGATGTTGTGCGCTCGGAGGACAAGTACTGATCGTGAGTTCCTAGGCTTCGGTTATTTGGCTGCTATGTTTGGTGCAGTTCTGCGGGCATCTGCCACCTGTGCAGGAAAGACTATCGAACTGTCAAGCTGCCTTCAAGCGCTGCCTGACTGATCGTGACGAGTTAATCCAAGAGACTGCTTCTCGTGGCCTTGGATTAGTATACGAGAAAGGTTCGCGCCAGATAAAGGACGATCTTGTGCGAGATCTTGTCGGGTCTTTCTCTTCGGAGAATAACGCGCAGTTGTCCGGCAATGTCAGCGAGGAAACTCAGCTTTTCGAACCCGGTGCTTTGCCAACAGGAGAAGGTTCCGTTACCACATACAAAGACATAATGAGCCTTGCTTCCGAGGTAGGTGATTCAAGCCTGGTTTATCGCTTCATGTCTCTCGCTTCGAGCAACGCCATCTGGTCCAGCCGGGCGGCGTTCGGTCGATTCGGTCTTAGCGGTGTATTGTCGGATTCCAGTGTTGATGGATACCTGGCCGACAACCCCAAGTTGTATCCAAAGTTATATCGGTACCGCTTCGATCCGAACAGCAAAGTTCAGGTGTCCATGAACGAAATTTGGAACGCCTTGGTGAAAGATTCTGGCACGACCATCGAGAAGCACTTCGACGCCATAATGGAAGATCTGCTTCAAAGCATTCTAGGCAAGGAGTGGAGGGTTAGGCAAGCGTCTTGCGCTGCCATCGCGGATCTCGTTCAGAGCCGACCGTTGCAGAAGTACGAAGAATACCTGGAGCGGATCTGGGCTCAGTGTTTCAAAGTCCTCGACGACATCAAAGAGACTGTTCGGGTTGCCGCGGCCACTCTCGCTCGAACGCTGACCGGCATCCTTACGCGAACGCTGGAAGCAGATACCTCGGCCTCGAAGAATGCAACAGCTATGCTCAAGCATGTGTTGCCGTTCCTGCTCTCTACTTCAGGGCTCGAGTCAAGCGCTCAAGAGGTTCAGGCCTTCGCTTTGCAAACTTTGCTTGAAATTATTAAGAAGAGCAACGGCAAGACGCTTAGACCATTCATACCGGAACTCGTGGAGCGGCTGCTCGGCCTCTTGAGCTCACTAGAACCGCAGGCGGTCAACTACATTCATCTCAATGCAGACAAATACGATTTGACTGAGCAAAAGATCGACGACATGCGTCTGTCCAGCGTAAGGAGCAGTCCACTCATGGAAGCTATTGAGAGATGTCTGGATCTGCTCGATGAAGCAACCATGAGCGAGCTTCGGCCCCGCCTCGAGACTGCGATGAAGAATGCGGTCGGGCTCCCATCGAAGGTTGGGTGTAGCCGCACACTCGTATCACTTAGCACCAGGCACAATGTGCTTTTTCGACCGCACTCGGACCATTTCCTGAAGGTGATAGAGAAACACGTTCTGGACAGAAACGAGACAGTGTCTAGCTCTTATGCTGCAGCGGCAGGCTATGTAGCCCGTGGAGCAACCGACAAACAGATACTGCGGTTAGGAGCTTTCGCGAAGCGCTTGTATTTTGAAAGCGAAGGTGACAGAGAACAAGTCGTGCCACGGCGAAGGTACGCTTTCCCATCCCAATGTCTTCCTCACCTAGCCTTGTGGTGGACACACTGGTGCCCCGGAGAGTTTACCACTCAGGCAACTGCATCTCAGTTGCTCACAAGACCGACCCGAAATGGTCACCTGGCATGCATTAGTCTGCAGCGCCGATGGCTTGCTGACAAAAAAGACAACCAAATATAAGCGTGTGCTGACGTTGCCTGGGTGTAGTGTTGCAGCGGGAGACATAATCCACGCGATAGCGAAGCATGCAACTGACCGTTTCAATTCGCTCGCAGCCGACTTGTTGCCATTCGTCTTCGTTGGGAAACATGACACAAACGAGCATGTAAAGGTACTGTTTCAGGAAACATGGGCGGACAACGTGGGCGGCCCGCGTGCCGTGGCGCTGTACCTGAAAGAGATCCTGATAATGGCTGAAGCGCACGTGGACTCGCCGCAATGGGCGCTTAAGCACACGGCTGCCCGCTCCATCGCGGACGCAACGGAATCCGTGGCGTCTATGAATAACGAAATGGATGTCGCAATTGCCCAGATCGTATGGCCCGCTCTGGAAAAGGCATTGGGCGGGAAAACATGGGACGGCAAGCAAGAGGTGCTACATGCCTTTTCCCGATTCGTCGAGACAAGCGGCAGATACTGGCAAGCGAACGTAACCGTGGCACAAGCAATGCAGAAGGTGAGAGAAACCGGTCCTCGTGGCTTCCACGTGGCAACATGTGGAGGGAGACGTGTGTACTGTTGCTTGTTTCGTCTTGTACTGATGCGGTTGTGGCTGCAGATTATGATCAGGGAAGCGAAGCGACAGAACCCCGCGTACCGTCCGCACGCGCTCCGCTGCCTGGGTCGTTTCGCCAGGGCCAGAACCGACCTCGACCTGAGCAACGACGTGCGTGAGATAGTCAGCGCAGTCTTCAGCGACATGGTCAAAATCGATGGGGAGGATGCAATGGAGGTTGACGGAGACGAGGGCGGCTCAAAAGCAAGAAGCTGTAAGTCGACGACGATACGGCAGCGTGAGTCGATGACGGCAATTGACTGATCGTACACAGGCGTGAAGAGACGCTCATCAGCGGCGTGGAGGCACTTTCGACCTCGGTCAACGCGCAGCTGTCGCACGGCTCGGGAACGAGTGGGAAATTGCTGCGTGTATTAGAGACGGTGGACAGCGTGCAGACGTTGGTGCCGCAGTACGCTGGCGTGAGGCTTGCAGTTGGCCGAATGCTCGATGACCTATCGCGCATATTCCATGAGGAAAAGGTGAGCAGTGGAGACGTACCTTCTACAAGCGAGCGCGACTGCGTCCTCACGGCAATCGAAGAACGCAGAGGTTACTGGCTGCAGCGGTGAGGTGGGAGCGGTTCTGGAACGTCGCCGGCTGCAGGGTTAGCGAAGCCTCATCCGAGATCCCTGCAAGTCCCACGTGGTAGGAGGGGAGAACGAGAGGAGATCCGGCGGATTGGGCTCAGATTACCCGTGGCAGTTGAAGCGGTTGCTCCATTCAGCCAAGCAAACTCTAAACAGTCTGGCTAGCCGCTGACTAGGGGAAGTGGTGGGAGTTGTCCCTGAACTTTGTGCGTGCCTCGTGTCCTTTGCGTGTCTTCACGGGCTCTCCGAGACCTTTCCCGATGTGACGGTGACGGCGCCCCCACTGCAGATGAAGGATGGTAAAAGCTTTGTGCATGTGCGCATCCACGTAACGCATGCATGCAGCGGGCGAGTATTTGAGAGCAGTCGGGTGTTGCTGTTGCTGTTGCTGTTGCTGCTGTACCGGCAGCGTGTCGAGGCGGTTCCAGCGCGTGTCTTGTTAGTATGCTTCCCTTTGTGTGAGTGCATGGCGAGGTCCACGGAGAGATTCCGTCCATCTGACGTATCTAGCGCAGGGCACTGGCAGCAGTAACGATGACGCTTTGCGTCATCGACCATGGCTGCACGAATATGAGTTTGACTAAAGAAGATCGGATCGCACCGTACACTGCAGAACAGAAGCTGCAGTCGCAGCCGCCTTCACACATCCGAATAGCGTTGCCGAGATATGGACGGCTATGCCTCAGTCGCTGCTGGCCGAGTTTGTACGCAATCATGATAGTTCGGGGCAGCCGAGGGTGACATGACCATTGACCGGTCCGAGATTGTACCGTGTAGTCTACGCGAGCACAACAACAACAACATGGCCGTGGTATGTCACGTTTGCGCGGGCGGGCCTGCCCCTGCAGCGTGCTAGGGCGGCCGATTGTTCCACTCGAATTACACGGCAGACAAAGACTGGTGAGTTGCAACCTCGGCCGGGGAGGAAGGTGCTGCGTTGATCGCGTTATGTCGTGCATACTCGACCCTACTTTACTTGGTATCTACGCTCCCACTCCCACTCCCAGTCCCACTCCCACGAGATCCTCGGCCCCGTTGCCAACTAACATTGTTCGAATCCGGTAGCAGTAGCAGTAGCGACAGTGGCAGTACGTACTAGTTCGCGGGAGGTTCCGTTGCTGTGGGTTTTTCTGCCCTGTCCTCTGTCCTTCTCTGTCCGCTTCTGCCCTATCCCTATCCGACGTCCGCGCACCCAACCTGTCGGGTCTTCCAACGTTTCACACACACACAAACACACACACACACACACCCTTCGTACCTAGGCACATGTACCGGCGAGCTATTATTGCACATTACGGACACATCGTACCCGCCCCAGCTCCAGCCCGCTGGCTCGATTGGCCCGCAAGCTACGTCGGCCTGGCATCGGCGCACAAGCACTGCGAAGAGAGTCGCTCAGGGTAAGGTGTGCGTGTACTCGCATTGTAGGTGGTAGGTGGTAGGCGGTAGGCGGCAAGTGGTAGGTGGTGAGTGGCGAGCGGCGAGCGGCAGGTGCCAGGTGCCAGGTGCCAGGCGGTAGGTGCCAGGCGGTAGGTGCCAGGCGGTACGGGCACCTGTGCAAGCCCAAAGCCCCTCGGAGACGTCTGCGACGCTCGCGTGGTGCTCCGGGGCGTTAATGTGGTCAGCAAACGCTGTCGTTGCTCATCTGCAGGTTTGATGATTAGGATTCGCGCATAGGCAGCTAGCGAAGATCGTGGCCCTACACACGTCCAGGAAGGCGCTTCCCCGGTTCCTAACTCGCTGAATGCTTGCATTGCGCACCGCCCACCACCTCGCCGCGCCGCACCACTCGTTCAACGTTCGCCTGCCGCAAGCTCCCAGCCTTCGCCCGTCCAGCAGTGTCCGAGCGTGTGTGCATACCGAACACGGGCAGCGTTCGGCTAACTGCAATTTGGTCTCTGGGCTGAGCTAGAACCGACAACTAGGGCTTCTAGCGCGCTCGTGGAAGGTGCTTCTCTGGGACAACTTGGCCGGCCCCCCCCCAAAGGAATGCACCATGTCCTGACAATGACGTGCTTGGCTGTACCAATCAACTCTTCTTGTGCTAATGCGTTCTACCGACGCGCCATGGTGCCTGTCGCCTGCCACATGGCAGTTAAACTTCTCCTAGACTCGGTGGCAGCCGTCTCCGCGAGCCCAGGGTCCCGGCGCCCATCACGCTCGACCAGGTCCCGTAGGCAAATTTCTCTCCGCTGACTCCAATTTCTTATATCTAGGTGTCGCTACTGGTTTCCTGCTCGACGTGCTCTCGATAGTTGGAAACCGTATCTGCTCTAGTTCGATCGCCCACCCGCGTTCGCAGGAAACAACACCTCGCTGTCAATCATTGCTGCTTTCACCTATCCCGCCTGACAGCGAGCGTTTGCCCGTCTTGGCCATTGTCTCTCTTCCCGCCGTCCTTATCCGCCTGGAAGTCCATGTGTCTTCACCCAGATGCAGGCACAGCGCGCAGACGCGCCTAATCAAAGGAACCAACTACCGCCCTTAGCACCTAGAAACTCGCAATCAGCTGCAGGAAGCGAGCGAGCCGCTGGTGCCGGACCTCCCCGGCCAAGGCTCTCCCACCGCTCAAGGGCGGGATGCTGGTCGGCCGTCCTTTTCTTCCCTCAATCATTACATAGCTGATCTTCTCAGGACTTGCCGTGGCCGCAAGGTAGGCCAGAATCGGTCAGCTACCCTACCCTTTCCGTCTCAGTGGTTGAACGTCTGCACAGGTCAAATGTGATGAGAACAAGCCCCGGTGCGGCGTAAGTCTTGTTGCAACCGGGTCGTATCGTCATCAGCTAATCGAGCCCAGCCGTGTACGAGACTGAACAAAGTCTGCGATTGGGATCACCGATGGAATTTCAGCGACGCAACTTCCACCACGCAAAACAAGTACGCTGGCAGCGTCTCCACCGTCGGAAACGCAGTATGGGATCGTAGGTCAACTCATCCACCACCAGTCTCTCTACCCTCACCTGTAACATACTCGGTGCCCTTGAACCATGTTTGCGCAGTGACAGATGGCTTGGGGGCTCGCCGCGAATCGCAGACTGTCATGGCATGGTCGGAGGAGCATTTGTTGTACTTTCCAGCACTTATCGGGTCTTAAGCTGATACCTTGCAGCACGAGCGGCCTCCGGGAGTTCGCGAAACTCGCAATCTCCCATGTACGACAACCTACCTTCATTTGCTGATCTTACGAATGATGAGGAACGAGAGCGAAAAGCAGAGTCACAGGCGCCGGGTACCTTCAATGTTATCCTCAATCCGGACAGTTTCACAAGCCTCCCAGAGTACGCGCCAACGGCAGTGACGAGTGGTCGTCGAGTGAGCGTGCAGTCTCTGCAGAGTAGCTTCGGAAGCCCTATATCAGATGGCAGCCGTGCAACCGTCCCTGAAGACCCGAACGTCGTCGTCCTCTCTAGATTCGAAGATGCGCCTGCAGCTGGGACGACTGCGTCTTTCTCTTCTGACAGGCGTCTCAGCGTCCAGCACGACTTACAAGCCTTCAACATCTCGCCTCCAACGACGACCCAAGAGTCGCCGCGTCAACGCTCTTCAAGGAAAGTGAGTCCAGATGTCACGCTTATGAGATACTACGCGCAGGTTTTAACAAAGAGATTGATGCCCCTGGCTACGCATCTCTATGACTCAAACGCAGTGGGCTCCAGCGAAGACCCCTTCGTTGCGGAGTCCAAGCGATTTTCTCCAGTAGGTCAACCAGTTGGGTTCTTTTGACCGCCTTCGTTGATCAATCATGCAGCTTTACCATGCTATTTGCGCCGTCAGCCTGCTCAGTTTAGCTTTCAAGAACCAGGCCAGCTGGGAAGAGGCCTTTCAGCACTACGAACAAGCGATCTCACCCCAACGAGCCATGGTCTCTCAGGACGATCTCGTCTCCGATGGGGTTCTGTTCTTACATTTCCTCCTGCTGATATACGACGTCTGCTTCGTCTGCAAGGCAAGCCAGCCAGGCGACAACACACATGATGTCATGACGATGTGGGTTCAGCACCTTCATCAACTGCTGCGGATCGCAAGGCAACGAAAACAGACGTTCGACGACGAAACTCGAGCTTACATAATATGGGCGGTGGGATTGATGTGCATTGAAGCGACTTTAGCTGGAGGTGAAGCCCTCGAGTTCCTCGACTTCATACTGGAAGTGTCTCCAGCATTGCGAACAGTCACCGGCCCTGAACACTATGCGCCTACGCAAGTGGATCGCATCCTTGTTGCGCCATGGAACAATCTGCAACTTGCTGATGAAGCAGAATTACTTCCTATGGTTCAGGACTGGCATCGCCAAACGACGTTTTCCATAGCAAGAGTTGCTGTTTTGGCTCGTCGCCTAAGGACAGAAGCTATAAGGACACCCTTGAATGAGCAACGAATTGCGGCTCGCCAGCAGGAGATTCTGCAAGCTCAGTCGGAGCTCTACAATGCCTTCCACAGCTGGTGGCCAAGGTTTCTTCCTCGAGACGTTTCCCCTTCGGAGTTACGTCTTCCTCCTCGTGTGCAGCACATTTTCATTTATGTGAGCAGGGCACCTAAGCCTTTCTTTTGTCGCATGTGCTCGTGCTGACCCAGATTGCTCGACCAGACTTATTTGTATTTTAGCGCCTGTATGATATACTCCAGCACGAGCATGTACCCTGGCCAAACCCCTGCAGGCATGAGCGTACAGAGCCAGGTCGCAGCATACAGCAGCAACATACTGGCACTCGCGAACGCAAATATCGACAATCCGCGCCTGGATTGCTTCAACATAGTTTTTCCCGTCTTCATGGCCGGCTTTGCTGCAACGGATCCGGACGTAAAGGTGCAAGCCATCCGTCTCATCTGCGCAATGGAGAACACGAGTGCGGGTCGCAATACTTCCAGAAGTCGGGAGCTGCTGGTGGCGGTATGTGAGGAGCAGAGACGGCGCAATGGCGCGCCGTGGTCGGTAGATTGGGTTACGTTTTCGAGAGAGTGCGGTTTAGAGCTGGTGAATTTTGGACTTTGAGAGACGACAGCAAGAGCGAGGCGTTGGTTGCATTGGGAAAGGGAAGCATCGCAGAAGGTTTGCACGGTCATGTTTTGTGTCTGCGGATGGTGATGACTACGAATTAGCGTTACGAGTTGAAAAGCGTGCATTGCAAGGCGCAGGGATACTTCTTGACCTGAGTCGGAAAACAACATCCAGCTCGGCAAGATTGCCTCGACTGCATAGGTGTCGTGGGTGAAACGATCGTCTCCCTTTAGGTACGCGCAGTCACCTCACCTGCTGTGGTTGTGTATGGACGTTAAAAGGACAGTAGTAGGGTTGTGTCGAGCCGGGAAGCATTGGTTACGAGGATCTCGAACTATGATTCTGCACGCAGAGCATCCCATGTCACCCTTGACGCAATCGTTTTCCCTGCGAGCGATAGCATCAATCGGTCGATCACTCGTTGTCAGCCAATTCGTTGTCTAGCATGGTTGGTGCGTGAGTAGTTTAGCAGTCCGCTGCGGACGAGATATCCGCCGGCACAGCGTCCCAGCGTCCCAGCGCCCAGCGCCCAGCGCCCAGCGCCCAGCAGACAGGAGAGTTGGGAAGCTGCCGCGCCCGCGCCCGGCTCATACCACCCCAAGCTCAAGAGGCGCGCGCACTAGGGGGGAACGTTGGACGTGGAAGCCCACGATGGTGTCCACACGGTCGGGAAAAACGTCAGTAGTCAATCCTTGCTCCTGCATAACCTGCATGCGGCATACTGCACACTGCACACTGCACACTGCATACTGCATACTACATACCGCATACCGCATACCGCATACCGTATGGCGTACGCGGCAGCGCGAAGGGTTGACTAGCGCTGCTGGGAGGTGGGGACACCCAACGCTTCGGTTAGTAGGTTGTGCCTGCCCTGTTAACTCCAAACTCTCTTATGCTGTCCGGTAACTGGTAACTGCTGTCTATCGTTTCACCTCAGGCTTGGCTGCCACCACGGGTACGCTGAGGCCCCATGGCCGTCTCCTGTTGGGGGCTTCGAAGGACTTCGTATCGTGGAATGAGATTTGCGCGCTTGTGTGCTGCTGTAGCCCGAAGTCGACTCCCCATCGTTTTCCCATGCTTACCGCTCGCGTGCTTCTTTGCTCGCACACGCCTCGTCCTTTAATCAGATCGTCAACCCAACAATCAGTAGCATGCATTGCACCAACCCGTAATAATTCAGTCACCCGCTAGCCTCAAAACCCCCGGCTATACAACGGCCGTGACTGGTCACGTTCAGAATCAGATGCGCGCCGCCAAGCCCATCAGGCGTCCTCAGCCTCCACCCTACACAGCACCTCCTCCAGCACGCCCTCCAGGAACCCTTCCACCCCGTCTCCCATGCCCACCGGCGCAACGCTGTCCCAGTGATCGATCTCCCGCATGACCTTGTTCACTTTGCCCACCAGCTTTCGTATCTGCTCATGTGCCTGCCTCTTCAACAGCAGATCTTGAGCAGACACGGCGGGGACACCCTTACCCGAGCGGCTTTGCTGTGGTTGGGGAGAGCTGGCTTTCGCAATTAGCGAAAGCTGGTAAGCCCGCCGGTGAAGCGCAGCGTCTAGAGCCGGCAACACGACGCCTGAGAGGGCCGTGATCTCTTGCTCCGCATGAGGCGTCGACTTAGATATCGCCTGGGGCATGATGGCCGGTGAGGAGGGAGCGCTCGATCCAGACGACTCTCCCGACGTCGTATCGAAGGATGATCTGGCGTTCGTCTGACCGTTCGAATGTTGCGGTGACGGGGGCGCTGGTGTGTGCTTCATGGGCGGCTGCGGTGCGAATGTGGGAAGAGCTTGCTGCGAAGGCGATCTTGAGGAGGGTTGCTGCGCGCCGTCCTGTGTTTGGGGAGACTTGCTTCCGTCGAAAGGAGGTATGGGCGGGACTTGGTATAGGGCAGCAGATGGTTTGCGTACCGGTTGCACGGCTTGCTTGGGTGTCGTGGACCGCACGGAATCCTCGAGGGACAATCCTTTCATGTAGTTGGACATATCGGATGCGATGGATTGTTGCAGGAGATCATCGGTAAACACTTGCGGTGATTTGCCCGCGAGTGGGGAAGTTGCTTGCATTGATGCTAGCGAAACGACATTCCGAGGGGTTTGCGGCGGCGATTGCGGTAGGGGCTTCTTCACAGGTGAAGGCGGTAAGGGAACCCGTGCTGCTACCCCCGGAGACGGCGGCACTGGGATTTCGGGAGCTGGCTTCCTAGCAGGTAAAGGATCCTTGGGCAACGGCCGTGGTGGCATGCCTGAAGAGCCTGCCTTGATCGTATCCCGACCCGAATTCTCTTCATCTTGGTACCGAGTTTTCCTCGTGGAGATAGACGGCTGGGCTGCCTGATTTCTCGCGTTTGTTGCAGCTTCGTTCATGACTTTCAGCCCCGCTTCTCTTCGGCTCAGCGGTCTGACTGTACCAAAGTCCCAGAGATCTTCTTGGTCAGGATTTGTGGGTGAGTTCTCTTGCGGCTCTTCATCATCATATCCTTCCCTATCGCCATGTCGAGCTTGCCATCTCTCGTGTCGCTCGATCAACTCAGTGAGGAATGTGGTTTTCTTAGCTCTCCTGATCCATGGATGGCGAAGCAAATCCCGTGCGCTGGGCCTTTCCTAGGCTCTTTCCTCAGACATTGCGCCACGAAATCTTTGAAGCCCGAACTGAAGTTCCCTTCCAACTGGGGCGGCGCATGCTTTGGTATCAAGAACAAGACTTTCATAGGGTGGATATCGGCGTAAGGAGGTTCGCCATTGGCAAGTTCAAGTGCAGTGATGCCGAGAGACCATATATCTGCTTTGTGGTCGTAACCAGACTGCTTAATGACCTCTGGTGCCATCCAGAATGGAGTGCCTACGAAGGTGTTCTTTTTGGTCATGGTCGCGGAGAGCTGGCCCGAGACACCGAAATCCGCCAGCTTTACTTGGCCATTGGATCCAAGGAGTATGTTGGCAGCTAGACAAATTAGTTCGTGGTTCCATAAATCCTTTCAGCCCACTTACCTTTGATATCTCGATGTAGCTTGTTGTCATTGTGCAGATATTCCAGACCCATGAGCAGTTCTCTAATAATAATACAAATATAGTCCTCGTTGATCATGCCGGGTTTCAAGAGGTCTCCGCAACTACCGCCCGAGCAGTACTCCATGATGATCCATAAGTCGGAGCCCTTCAGGTAGGATCCATAGTACTTCGTGACGTATGGCGAGTTTAGACCCGACAGAATGGAGATTTCCTGAATGATATCGTCGACCTCATCTTCGGCATTCTCGACGTCGATAACTTTCATAGCGACGGACTGGCCGGTGCGTTTGTCAACTCTGCAGACGAATCAGTGGCTGGGACAGTCCGCTTGAGGCGAGCAAAGACGGTACCCTTTGTATACCTTGCCGAAACTGCCTCCGCCTGGGCCAGGTCAGCACTGTTGCGAACCGAGAGTAGCCATGCTCGACATCGGAGCCCTTACCGATGCAAGTCTGCTTTGTGTAAAGCGTCTCCGGATCTATAGCACCACTCGCAAAACCTGCAGCAACCGACATGGCGTACCCTTTCGACCTGCGAACGACAGAAGGGCTGGAGTGCCCTATGTGTAGTGAAGGCCAAAACGCGCTGCGGACGAGCGCTCAATGGACAGCAATGCGTGAGCAGGTCGTATTCGTGAAGTCTTGTTGTTTGTTCACCACTGCCTGCGTATCGCCGTGCCGTTTTTCCTGCTCTTTGAATGCTTCGTTGCTTCCTGCAGCTGCGCGACTATGATGTACGACTGGCAGTTGCGGTGGGTTGGGTTGCAGTCGAACAACAGCAGCTCCGTATCTCTTCCACAACAGGGGTTTAGATGTTGCGGTTCTCTCCAACACGAGGGAGGTTCAAGGGTGCAGGTATCAAGGCGAGGCAGGCTCGATTGGTGGATGGCTTGTCCGGCCAGGCGCTCTCTGGGAACAAGGCGCTCGCAGATAGGCGTTCGCGTTGGGATGCGGCAGGATTGAGCGTGCCCGAAAGAGAACAGGATGGATTGTCGTGTTTGTGTCACATCACTCTGCTTCAGCTGAGAGGTGTAGGGCGGCTGCTGTCTGGAGACGTGTTGGAAATTATGCTAAGGTCAACACACACGAGAGGTAAACATTGAAGGGCGGGACGAGGGACCCCCGCCTAGCGTTTCACGACCCCAAGAACAGCGCCAATGCCTGCAGGTACGCCAATGCCCGAATCAAACACTGAAACACACGCAGAAACACACACATGTCCCTGTGTTTACTCGTCACGCAAAGACAGTGAGAATCTCCGTGAAGGGTGCGGCCATTTGCAATCGTCAGTTGTATCTGCCGCTATCTTCTCTTGATTCGGTTCGGCCGTTACTGCATTAGCTCTTCCACCGACGCAGATACGAGTACCCATGTTTCCTGCTGTGTCAGGCCAGCCGTCATTTCGCGTGTGCATGTTCGTGTTTCTAGTCATGGCCCAGCCGCAGCCGCATGATGCCCTGTCTATACATCCCGCACTCCCATCCGTGTGCCCACCATTACTCCGCCTCCGTGAACTCGACCATGATGGAGCCGTTCTTCAAACCCGCCTCCGCAATGGTACTGTCAAGGCTCTCGATCAGATTACGGCCCATGAATATGAGCTCAAAGTCGACATTCTCCTTGCCCTCCACCGGCGACGCCTTGAGCCATTCGTAGATCCTGCGCACCGGGTCCGAGAGCGCGAACCTCCTGATTTGCCGACCGCCCGAGTACCTGAACTGGATGCGCGTCGATGTGGCGGGGTCCGTGGGCTCGGTGTGCGCGTTGTTCGACGAGATCTGCGCAAATGGACTGACGACACCTGTGGACGGGCCGGCGTCGCCGTTATCGACTGGTGCTCCCATGTCCGAGGTATCCATTGCATCCGGATCCACGACAGCCCCTTTGCCCTTATCTGTGTCTTTGGTAAGGGCATCTGGATCGTCGTCCCTAACTTTGGATCCGCCACCGTTGGTGAGACTGTTTTGCATGGCTAGCTCGAGCATCTCTTCTTCCGTCATCCTGGCCACGTCTTTGGTCTTCTTCTCTGGCTTGCGTTGTGCTACTGGATTCTTTGCGAATGATTTCAAGCTGTACCGGTCCAGGAATTCGTGCAGGTCCATCAAGAAATCTGCCGGCTTCGGAACAGGAGGACCCGACCACACCTTGACCTGCTCGCCGGTCCGAGGATCGACGATTGCGATGTGTGGGTAGGCGTCCTCGACATCTTTATTGTGAAAATAATAGTTAATGTATTGACCTCCTCTCGGATCATCTTTGTTGTACTGCATGAAGATGAAGTTCTCCTTGACCGTGTCCCTGATCTGAGCGTTCTTCCAGATGTCGCGGTTGAGAACCTGGCAGTCAAATATCGACGGATCCTGAATGTTGATCAATAACCACTTCTCCTCCCCTTTGCCCTCATCTCTTGCGTCTTGGAAAGAGAGAGGTGTGATCAAATCCACCGGCGGTCTGAATAACTCTGCAAGAAGATTCGACTTTGCCGAAGACTCTGATTGGCCACCGGTCGCTCGGGCAAGGTTGCGCCGCCGCGCCTCCGGGTCTGCGTCTTCGTCATCCCAGACAGAAGTCTGATTGAAGATTCCGGGACGACCTGCTGCTTGGCCGTCAGTATGAGAAGCTTGCCCCACTGTGGTAGGTTGCTAACCTCTTCGCTGCCGGGCCATCATTTGTTCTGCGATGGCGGCTCTCATGTCGTCCTCATCACCACCCCAGTTGGATCCTGGCCCTACAAGAGTCTCTGTCGTCCGTGCCATAGGTGCCCTCACTTCTTCGGCCCCGCCAGCGCCTGCCGCACCATAGGCCTCCTCTTGCAACCTGCGCGCGAGGGCCTCATCGTCTTCGTATGTCATTCCAGCGGCACCCTGGCTCTGTGCGGTGCCCATAATCTGGGCATCGTCGTCGTCATCGTCTATTGTGACCGTGCCGTGTTCGTCCTCTGTGTATCGTGGCCTTGGTCCATCTCTACTTGGTTGCTGCTGCGCCGAGCTAGTTTGAGGCAACGAGGCACCCATGTCGGCTCCATCGCTGTCGAAGTACAACTGTATGGCTTGTTCGAGGTTGCCATCAGTCAAAGTAAGGTATTGCTGAGCGCGTTCAGGATCGGCCGAGGTGATGCTCGTGAACTGGACAATGAGGCCGTCATCCATGCTGGGCGGCTGCGTCGGCTTCGTAGAAGATAGAGCTTTCAATCTTCAGGCCGACCGAGACAGAACACGCACCACGGTTGCCTGCGCTGGAGGTAGCGTAGAAGATGTGGCGGGTTGCGATGTGTCTTTAAGTAGGATGTCGGGCAGCCAGACACGGACGGACAGGAAGGTGTGTGTTGCAGTGTTGTGGTCTGTCACTGTCGCTGTCACCGAGTTGCAGGTTGATAAAGGGTCTAGGTTTGCAGGGAGCCAGAAAATGACAGATGTACTCTAATGTAGGTGTTTTGTGTGTTTCTGTACAAACATCGTCATGCTTTCACGCCGTACATACGCCCGAGGTTAACCCAGCCCACCCCAGCCCAGCCCGTGCCCGTGCGCTTGTGGAAGCAGCCATGTGACAGAACCACACTACACGACCCTACACTGCGGACATTGTCGTCCAAGGCCGCGAGTACATTCAACAATGGCAGGAGAATCAATGCAACAAGCATCTCTGGCTTCCGGTCGCCCTTTTCACCGGTAGTTATAGTTGTAAGAGGCTGCATAAGCTACATCAGACTGGTACGGGCGCCAATCTCATTTCCAGCCTGTCCATTGGGCATCTCGCCGTTCCTGCCCACAACGAACTCCTTATAGATACCCTGCAACCTCCTCTGCTCCTGTCTGCTGATAGAAGGCCGCGTAGTAGACAGACTCTTCCGGATGTGTTGCCACCCGATGACCGGCTCCTGTTGACGGTCATCTGTATCCTCTGTCGGTGCATCGCGAGCCGGATCTCTTTGGTTGTGCTCCTGGGATCGCTGTTGCTTAGCCCGTCTACGGGCGACCTCGATCGCCGATAGCTTGGATGCGATAGAGGCCCGCTCGGCTAGAGCGGCATATGTCGTCTGTGAAAGATTCCCTGCACCTTCAGGGGTACGCTACTTTCGTCGCCAAGCCGGAAGAAGGTAAAGTCCCTATGCCCAGCACCGCCTGTTGCAGACGACTTCTTCGTCTTTTCCATCCCCCGTCAAGTACATCGGTGGGTCCGAGTATGTTGTGGATGGCCTCAAGGTGGGCATTGTACATGACAGCCTGCAGATCCGCGCCGGAATATCCTTCCGTTTGTCGCGCTACTTCTTGCAGACTCCCTTCTCCTTCCGCATGCAGCAAGGAGTTCTCGAGTCTGAGTTTGCTGCTGACTGCCTTCAGAATATCAAGTCTGTCGTCCAAACTTGGCATATCGCACAGCAAGCTCTTGTCGAGTCGACCAGGCCGCAGTAACGCTGGATCTATCAGATCCGGACGACTCGTCGCGGCGAGCACATAGACACCACTCAAACCTTCAGCGCCGTCCATCTGCGTCAGCAGTTGGTTGACAACCCTGTCGGTCACACCGGTGCTGTCGTGCCCTCTCTTCGGAGCTATACTGTCAAACTCGTCGAAAAACAGCACACACGGTCGGGCAGCTTCCGCTCGTTCGAAAAGGTCGCGTACACTTTTCTCGCTTGCGCCAATGTACTTGTTGAGGATCTCCGGGCCTTTGACTGAGATGAAATTGAGGCCACACTCACCCGCTACAGCGGAGGCCAACAACGTCTTTCCGCAGCCAGGATAACCATAGAGAAGCAGTCCAGATCGAAGGCGCAAAGGGCAATGCGCGAAGATAGGAGCATACGTCGTAGGATATTGGAGCGTTTCAAGAAGTGTTTGTCGGGTCTCGCGAAGACCACCGATTGATGAAAAGGTCGTTGTGGAAGACTGAAGGGTAACGTTCCTCAGAGAGGCTGGTGTAAAGCCCTTCAACGCTGCCGCAAAGTCGCGGTTAGACAGTATGATCCCAGAATCTGTACCGTCTCCGAAACCGTGTGGAGCAGAGACTGATCTCACGAGAGCCTCACTGTGCGCACGAGACACCAACAGGGTCAAATCTCCCGGCATGTAACCATCTGTCTGACCGGCAATGTCCAGTAGGTCAATAGAAGGGTCAAGAAGGAAGCCTTCATCCCCACCATCAGTGGTAGTATCGTCCTTGCCTGACTCGTCCATCCAAGCACTTCCGTCACTTGTGTTTCTGTCGTTGCCGAAAGAGCCCTTGCCCTTCTGCTCGATCAATTGTTTGAGTACCTGCCGCCTGCCGTCTTTGTTTGGAGCCTTGAGTGAGACAACGTCACGCAGGATGTGACCGCCAACCACAACCGCATTCAACGATTCTTTGCCCTGAGCCGTCGCAAGCAGGACGACACCGGAGTCCCTTGACGCGTATTGACGGACAACCGAGCATACAAGCTCACTGACTTGCCTACTCCGACCGTTCTCGCCGCCGATCTGAAGTTCAGTCTCCACCGGGCAGAGCTTGTCTAAATCATCCAGGATAACCAAGGACTTTCCTCCAAGCCGTGCGCCCCACGAAGCGGACCCGAACACCCTGTGTAACGCTTCTTTGATGGTGGAAACCCTCGTCTCGTCCGTCATCAAGGTCCGGCAGGAGAAGTATATTACGTGATACAATTGCTCTGAGCGGAGTCGGTGAGCCACAAGTTGAGTAAGAGAGGTTTTCCCAGACCCGAGACTGCCAGTCAGTAACACCGAGGATGAATGAGAGAGATATGATCGCAATTGAGAGATTACAAGGTCAATGCCGACCAGACTCGGCTCGATATGCGGCAGCCCTTCCCTGGACCGCTGTAGGCAATCTCCGGGGGTCGTGAAATGGGAGCCTGGACAGTCATCCCAAGCTTGCGTTCGGCACCAAGGAGCCAAGTGACAGGTTTCTTGGCAGATTCTGGTGACAAAGATATAGGATCAAACCGAAGAACGCCGCCTGGCCATGCCGTTGCATCATCCTTACCAGCCTCTGCTGGTAGTACCATACCATCCGTCAAGGGCCCTTCAAGCAGACCGGGAGCCTCTTCATCACCGCCAAAGAGCGCCCTTACGCGTTGAACTGCTGCTGCCTTCTCCGCTTCCGACTCTCCACCAAACTTGATAGCTGAAGAGCCTAATGTCCCCGACATTGTGAATGGAAAAATCCGTAAGTTCTTCACAGCAACTTCCTTCGGTGTAGTTTGCTTAAGGACAGAAGTGGTCTTCGCTACTTGCGCAGGTGCCGCTTCAACTTTGATGACAAGGCCTACGAAGCCGACGAGTCCCAGGGTGGCACAAAGCATGGAGGACAGAGCTGCGTGTCTCTTATCCGGAGCGTCTTCCCAAGGGACTAGTCTTGCAACAACCTTTGTGGCCGGTCTCTCGGATTCCATGGCCTGCGCTTGCGGATCTATGACCTCCTGAAGATTTGCAGGTCGCACTAGTGAGGTAGCTGCCCATGTCACACCCTTCAGGCCTTTGGTTAGTAGAAGTTCCGGGTCTACCCAAATGCGGAGACCTAGGTCTGCGGATTCAGAATCGACTTCGTCGAACCAACCGTTTGCTAGACTGCGGTCTACCCCTCGTAGGAATACGGGGCGACGAACAGTGCTTTCATCACGCACACTGCGATGGCGGGTGTTGCTGGCTGCACTCCATCCGCCCATACTTTTCCTGCTGGTACTGGCCACGCTCCTGCTTTCTCGACGAGAGTCTCTCGACGAGGATTCACGAACCTTAGGCGCCACAATGACTTCGGCATCAGGGGATATCTTGAAGAACTGCTGCGCTTGAGTTGCTGACGGCTCCAAAGACGTGACAAGTACATTCGCTGTCGATGTGGGTGTCAGGTGCAATGTAAGCGGGTGGTGCTGTTTGGAAACGTGAGGGTGAGGCAATGCCCTAATCTGTGAAAGGAAGTTCATCTCTAGAAAGCGAGAGTGCAACTCAATGACTTTGTTCAGTCAGTAAAACAGCCATTGTCGACGGATTTCGGGAGATGGCCATACTTTCCCAATCCGTCGGCGTCAGCGGTTCGATGTGGACCGTGTGAACTTGCGGAGGGTCAATATGAAGAGTGACTCCAACCTACTAAGTGC